>JAQMYJ010000015.1:5137111-5168264 GCA_030014305.1 Clarias laeviceps
CCCACATGCCCCGTCTCGCATCTCTCGCGTCCCACATGCCCCGTCTCGCATCTCTCGCGTCCCACATGCCCCGTCTCTCATCTCTCTTTTAATTTTTTTTTATTGTTCTCCCTCTCTCTCTATCCCTTTCTCTTCCTCTCACTGTCTCTCCTCATTGTCTTTCTCATTTTTATCTCTCACTCTCAGAGGAGTGACCATGGACGTGGGCATGACCAAGTTTGAGACCAGCTCCAAAGTCGTGACGCTGATGGATGCCCCAGGACACAAAGACTTTATTCCTAACATGATCACTGGAGCGGCACAGGTAATAAAAAACACACACACACAAAACGAGGACACAAGGGCTCACAGGAAGTGTCATGCCTGTCAGGGTGTGTGCGTGTCTGTGCGTGTGTGAGCGAGAGAGAGTTTTAGTGACTTTGCAAAATTGTGTTTCTGAAAGTCTGAATGAAATCTTTTCTTTGTAGATCAGGGTGGCACCACAACTCTCCGTATGAGTGTGTTCCTTCTGTTTGGGCTTGTGTGAATGAATGAAATTACTCACGCTCTACTGGCCGGATTTACTCATTTCCTTGCGAGTGGCTGCTGAGTAAGGTGTTTGGTAGAGAGAAAGCTGTTCTGTATGTGTGTGCACTGAGGGAAAAAAAAAAAGGGGCTAAACTAGGGAGAAAGTGTGTGCGTGTGTATCTGTGTGTGTGTTTGGGAGTTTCAGTCTCATAAGTAATAAGCAAAGCTGTTTTTCAGCTTCAAATTTAACGATCTTTTTCCTTTTTTTTTGTGTTTTTTTTTTTTTTTTAGTGTGAGCAAAGTTTAGTACAGTAAAGTGCAATGAGAGAGTGTGTTGTGGTATTAAAGCATCACCACCTGCCCCGAATAAAAACTGCAGTATAAAAAGTGCAGGAATTGCTACAGAAATGAAATACACAGAATAAAAGAAATGTCAGTAAAACTTCAAGGAGCTCAATGAACAAATACACAAACACCACAAAACAATAAAAAAAATAAAAAAAACAGTTGAAATACATCCATATATTATTTTAAAGACTGATATTTGAATCAGTTGCTTTTACACACCTCCTGGTCTCTCGCACACTAAAACTCCATTCAGTCACCTTTTAGCTTTAACAGTTTTTCTCCATAAAATAATTCCTCGTGCTCCCAGAACCAGTCTTTCACAATCCGACACCTGGAATGTTCCCGTTCCCCCGTAGGGAAGTAAAACTCCATAGATGTGATACCCTGAACATTCAGTACATTCAGGTCGTCAGCTGACTTCATTTTATTGCTGAGTCTCGACCTGAGCAACTCAAGCAACCCCAGATTATAACACTGTCTCCAGAGGCTTGTACAGTGGACACTATACACGATGGGTGCATCGCTTCATGTCCTTCTCCACAAACCCCCACTCCGGAATAGCGTCAATCTGGACTCATCAGGTCGCATGACGTTTTTTCCATTCCTTCAAAGTCCAATCTTTATGCTCCTAGAAAACTGAAGACTCTCTTCTGATAAGTCTCACTAACAAGTAGACACACAGCTGTTTAGTCCTAATTCTGTGAGTTATCACGCCAGGCCTTCCTAGAGTTCTGTCCTTAGGGTTTTCTTGGTAAGGATACTGTAGTGGGTTGCCATTACTTACATTACATCTACGATACGGCAATTCGGAAACGCCAATCAGCCTAATCTGCGTGTCTTTGGACTGTGGGAGGAAACCCGACAAGCACGGGGAGAGAACATGGATACTCCATGCACACAGGAATCGAACCCAGGACCCGGGACGTGCAAGGCGACAGTGCTAACCACTACGCCACCGCGCCGCCGGAAATGCTCTTACTGTCACTATTAAACATGGATCTGGTTTTTAAAGATTTTTTTCAGCACTACCCTTCAACGTTTTCATAATGTGTAGAACCCAAGTTCCAGTCATTTCCCTCCAAATCTCCTTAGTTGTTGTCTTTGCTTGATTCAGCACAATAATGTGATCCTTGTGAAATGTTACGATCTGGGGTTGCTACAGTCGGTCAGGCCGAGGCTCAGCAACGCTATGTGGCAAAAAATGAAGTCAGCCGACGACCTGAATGTACTGAATGTTTATCACAGGTTATCACACCTACAGTATAGAGTTTCTCTTCCCTGATGGCACGGCCATATTCCAGGACACGGAGCACGAGGAATCATTTTACATGCATGAACTGGACATCACATCGTGTGCCGTAATCCAAGCTAAAGGAGGTTCGATGAAACAGACATTTTTAAACGTGGATGTACAGTATCTTCCCTCTAAAGGTTATACAACACATTATTGTCACAAAGGTTTTTAATCTCCCGTGGAAGACGACAACATGAGCAACAAAAGAACCTACTGCCAAACACATGGACCAGAAAGATAAGACAAATACGGCGACACTCATGCGAGCAAACGTCCGCGGGCCACACCCAAATTAAACACAGCTCCGCTCGAGTTTATTTAGTTAGAGATAGACCTGGACAAATAACTGTTATGTAGTGCAAACAACACGGAAACCTGGTTGTAATGTGAAGCCTTGGTGCTTTACAAAGAACATAGAGAGAGAACCGATTAAAGAAGAGAACACACACACACACAATTCTTTAACCAGCACCAGGTCTATGCTACAGGAAGTAGAGAACACGCTTGACCTCATTTCCTGTACACAAAATGTTGAGGTGTAGGAGGTGATTTCCCAACAAACTATAGCGAGAGTTGCATCATGTATTACAACCAAACATGAGGAAATGTGATCTATATGTACTGTATATGATATCTATAGTACGTATATATCTATATTTGTGTGTGTAACCCTTTTTTTTTTCTTCTTCTTCTTCCTGAGTGTGCGATTTGTTCTTGCTGTGAGGTTTTTAAGGGACTACCAGAAGAGTCAAAATGAAACTTAGACTCTGCCACATGGGCATAATCGTGCCTCTGGTATAACCCTGATTATAGGATGTGCACGGTGTTACAAATTTCAAAAAAAAAAAAAAAAAAACGTGCTATGTTACAGCATGATCATAATTAGTGTGTCAAGGGTCATCGCTTAAAGAAACAATTATTATTATTTATTTTTTTTTGAATGATGTAATTTTTTTTTTTTTGAATGATGTAATTTTTTTATTTATTATTATTACTGTTTTTTTTTTATTTACAAATTTATCTCGTACCCTGTGCAGGAGTAATAATTTACTCACATCAATCATGACTACTGAGGTGACTCGCAGCGCAGAGAAAATCATATTCTGTGTGCAATATTAATCAGTTTGTATCTTTTTAAGGCAAATGTGTGTGCTATTTTATGTGGAACTCACACTGGTTTTGTGTGTGTGTGTGTGTGTGTGTGTGTGTGTAGTTGTGTTAATGATGGGGGGAGTTTGACTGACTAAGTGTCGAATCACTTTGTTTGTAGGGAGCTGTTTTAAGTAGGATTGTGACTAGATTTGAAGTGTGTGTGTGTGTGTGTGTGTGTGTGTGTGTGTGTTCAGGCAGACGTGGCCGTGTTGGTGGTGGACGCCAGTCGGGGAGAGTTCGAGGCCGGGTTCGAGGCAGGCGGTCAGACCAGAGAACACGCTCTCCTCGTACGATCCCTCGGCGTCACCCAACTCGCTATCGCTGTCAACAAGATGGACCAGGTGAGTAACAAAGGCGACCACAAAATCCACATTAACCACAGTAGTGTCAATCAAAATTTCCCCCAACCTCTGAGAACTCCTCCTCCACCTTTCTCCCATGTGTTTGTGTGTGTGTGTGTGTCTGTGACCTCAGGTGAACTGGCAACAGTCGAGGTTCCAAGAAATCACTTCCAAACTCGGCCAGTTTCTCAAGCAGGCCGGGTTCAAGGTACAGTAAGACCACGCGAGCATAAATGTGATGATCTGTTCGCAAGAGATGCTAGTTTGTGTGTTTAAGAAGGTCCGATGTAGATTTTTATCATATTGACTGACTCATTTTAATACACTGGAGTTCAAAAAAGCTTCATGATGCATTGGTTTCCTGGTATCATGAAGCTGTCGGCTTATAAGCCGACAGCTTCATGATACCAGGAAACCAATGTAAGTCTGCCGATTATCATCTGCTGATTTTGTCTTCTATATTCAGAAATGAGAGTGAGATGTTTTCGCACCGGCTGGGAATTTTATGCACGTTGGCACTTCCAGATCGTGGTTTGCAGGATAATCCTAATGCAAGGCCATGTTCAAAAAAATAGAGAAGAATAAAAATTAATTGTAAGGGTTCTTGTGCGGAAATATTTGAAAGAAGTATGAAAAGTACTCATCAGATCTGATGAAAATTAAAAGGTTTGGAAAAAAAATAAGAATAAGACACTTAAAACAGTAAAGATAAACACAGATTGTTTACATTTATGGCAGACGCCCTTATCTAGAGCGACTTACATCTGAGCAGTTGAGGATTAAGGGCCTTGCTCAAGGGCCCCACAGAGGCACCGTGGTGGTAGTGAGGTTTGAACCTGGGACCTCCCGAAGCGTAGTCTTAACCCCTGACCCCTGGTTAAAACCATTGACATCTTAGGCAAAGGCAAGTTTATTTGTATAGCACATTTCATACACAATGGTAATTCAAAGTGCTTTACATCAAAGAGAAGAAAACAATCATTAAAAGAAATAGAAAATAATAGCAATAAAATAAAAATTTTTTTTAATTTGATTTAGAATAAAAATAAAAACAGTTTGTAGTGATGCTTTTAAAACTAGTTAAAATTTGATTTAGAATAAAAATAAAACAGTTAAAAATATAAACATAAAATACAGTGCAGTCAGTTCGGACTTACCGTAGCTCAGTGCTCATTCAATAAATGCACAGCTAAACAGACGAGTTTTAAGTCTAGATTTAAATGTGACTAATGTAAGGTAGCACATCTGATTTCTTCTGGAAGCTCGAACTTACATGAATAACATTTAATTTTTAATAAAAAAAAACAAAAACAAAACAACATTTAAATCCTACGATGGATTGGCACCCTGTTTAGGGTGTATCCTGCCTCTTGCCCCAAGTCTCCTGGGATAGGCTCAAGGCCCACTGCGACCCTGTATACAGGATAAAGTGGTATAGATGATGATGATGATGATCTGTAAAGGGCTGGGATGTGTAATGTACCAAAGGGAGCAGTCAGTTCTCGAACTTAAGGTGTTGAAAGATGGAAAAATGTGCAAGTGAATGCATCGGAGTGAAAAACTGAAAAGCGTCAGATTGTTATGACTAGACGACTGGATCAGAGCATCTCCAAACCGGTAGGTCTTGTGGTTTGTTCATGGGACGTACAGATTAGTACCCAGTGAAAAGTGTTTCAGTGAATGAGAGCTGGTAAACCGGTGTCATGGGCATTAGAACGGGACC
The DNA here is from genome assembly GCA_030014305.1 of Clarias laeviceps. Lineage (NCBI taxonomy): Eukaryota > Metazoa > Chordata > Actinopteri > Siluriformes > Clariidae > Clarias > Clarias laeviceps. The sequence goes on from JAQMYJ010000015.1 coordinate 5,142,477, forward strand.
ACAGAGCAATAGAAGAAAGACGCCTGGGTTGATGAATCATAGTCGGTTTTATAGACATTGCACCAGGATGCATGATGGGAAGAAGACCGAGGCAAGGTGGTATGATACTCTGAGCAATGTTCTGCTAGGAACCTTGGCATTCATATGCTTTTTCCAGACATACAGTACCACCTACATAAACATCTGTGCAGCCCCAGAATAACGCACCCTGCTACGCACCCTGCTATTCCAGCAGTCGTTCAGGAATGGGTTCGAGGACCATGACAGAGTTCAAGGTGTCGAGCTGTCCAAAATTCCCCGGATCACAGTCCGGTTCTGTGGGTTGTAATGAAGTGAACAAATGATCCACCACGCAACATCTCGGTCAGAGATACTTTCACACCTTCAGACGTCAATGCGAGGCCGATCCGTTTTTGTGGTTTTAATGTTACGGCTGGTAACAGTAATTAGTAATAAACAATACACAATAAAAAAAAGTTAAGGTTTTATTTGACTCACTTGTTTGTACTTTCCCTTATTTATAATGACGTGGAAAACCAAACAGTCCGTGGGTGTGATCGTACAGGAAAATAACCAGAGAGGCCATAGTGTCTGTGTGATGTGGCTTTGACACAATGCACAGTTAACTCTTGACACTCTGTCGTCCGGTCTGTTTCTTAACATCATCCTATGACGTGTTTTATGTGTTGTACAAAACAAGTTTTAGAAATGTAACACAGTACATAATGACATGCTTTAATATGCATTTGGAGGTGAATTTAACACGAACAACCAAAAAAAAACACAAGAGGCTACAGCGAAGGAAAACCTTGTTACGGTCCTGCAACTGGGGGGACAGTAGAGACTTCTTTCTTACACAAAATTATTTGTTATACTACAGTAAGTAATAAGTACTGTATATGCACCGATCAGCCATAACATTATGACCTAATATTAAGTCACCTTTTTTTGTCAACAAAACACTGATTCACTTTTTTTTTTCTCTTCTATTGGATCAGACTCCACAGGCCAGCCTTCACTCTCCACGTGCAACTGTGAGCCATGACCCTGTCGGCCGTGTTCACCAGTTTTTCTCTCTTGCATCACTTTTGGTTTGTCCTGCAGATCGGGAACATCCCACAGAAGTTGCTCTGACCCAGTCGTCTAGACATCACAATTTGGTCCTTGTGAAAGTAACTCCGATCCTTACACTTGCCCATTTTTTCTGCTTCCAACATCTCAAGTTCAGGACAAAAAGGTTCACTTACTCCCATATACTGTATGTCTCACCCACATCCAGGCGCCGTCGCAAATGTAGGTGTATATTGAAAATGTAGCTACGTACTCGTGAGAAGGGCCATATTGTGACGGACGACTGGGTCAGAGCAACTCCAAAACTGCAGGTTTTGTGGTTTGTTCCTGGTCTGCAATGGTTACAACTGACTTTACAAAAGTAATCCAAGAAAAGGAAATCGCTGAACTGGTGATAGGGTCATATGAGGCCAAGGCTCTGTGAGTGAAGTCTGGCCTGTGTAGTCTGATCTGTTGCTGGTTCCAATATAAAGGTGTCAAAATCGGGACCTACTCAACATCTAGTGGATGGTCATAAAGTGATGGCAGATCAGTGTATATGCGTTTGTGTGTGTATACAGTACATATACTGTTTATCCGTAATTTCAGGGTGAATAATGTGCTCTTGCGTTAACGTGTTGTTTGCTCAATGTGATTGCTCAACAGGACTCCGATGTGTATTACGTCCCCACCAGCGGTCTGTCAGGACAGAATCTCACCACCAGGAGCACCGAAGCCGCACTCAGTGCCTGGTACAAAGGCCCGTGTCTGCTGGAACAGATAGGTCTGTATGTCCTTGTGTTACAAGGTTTAAGGTTTTGCACAATTCTGCGTTCACAAAGAAAACCTGCGTGTCGGTACTGTGTGTGTTAATTAGGATTTTCCAGCAGTTAACCAGCGAGTGAACCCACGCACGAATGCGGCTAAAATTTGTAGCATGCCTAGTTTGATTCTATTGACTCACAAAAAAAGAAAGAAAAAAAAAGAAAAGTCCCCAGACGGTTAATCCAAGAGGGGAGATCCTGCTTATGAAGTGCCAGGCAAATGATTATATATAAATAATCTAATAAATAATTGTGTAAGTATATATATAAATGGAATAAATCTAGAATATATGAGTTTCCTCTTAAATTTGGAAGAAAATTACTTTCTCCACAATATTTTATTTATATATATATATAGTACTGTGCAAAAGTCTTAGGCACCATATTATATGCTGTATATGCTTTGTTATATATGTTGATCATGTCTGCATAATTATGTACAAAATCATTCAGTATTTCCATATAAATGACATTACAGGAGAATATATGCATGGCTGTAAAGAAAAAAAATATATAGTACAAGACAGACCAGTTTTCAGATGGAAACAAAAAACCTAATGTACGCTTCTGGGATTTGCATAAAAAATAGTAAGGAGCGAGTGTGTCAAAGTTACCAGAAGAACTCATATTCTCCAGCAAGCTCAGTAAAACCTAACGTTTTTACTTATAGTTCTGTGCAAAAGTCTTGGGCACATATAAAAATATGGCATAAGCAAAAGATGCTTTTGAAAACATTTCTGCATAAAGGAAACTTCTATAAAGAGCAATAAAGAGTAATAAAATAAACAGTCAATATTTGGAGTGAAAACTCGTTGCTTCAAATCAAGAGTTTTAGACACAAAGTATTTTCTTTCATAATTCTCATAAATATTCAAAAATGTATGATAATTATGAAAGAAAATACTTTTTTTCAGAAAGTTATTTTCTTTCATAATTTAATTTAAAAAGCGAAAGCTCTCATATATTCTAGATTCATTCCATTTAAAATTGAAATACATTTTAAGTGAAATATTTCAAGCCTCTTTTTGTTTTCATTTTAATTATCACGGCTTACAGGTCATGAAAATGCAGTGTATCAAAATATTAGAATATTTTAAGTTTGAGTTAATTGCTGTTCGTTAGGGACGGGAATCACCTGTGACCACCCGATACGATGATATCACGATACTTCGGTGCCGATTCGATTTGTATTACGATTCTATACGATTTTATAAATATCCCAATTTTGTTACGATTTATAGAAATAAATTTAAAAGAAATAAACAAGAAAAAAAAAAAGGTCAGAAACTAGAAAGTTTTTTACCTTAGCTTTATTCGACAGCTTCACAACTGAATTGAACATGAGTAGTTTTTTTCATAGTCCATTCCTTATAACATTAGTTTTCTCACTTAAAAACCAAACGCAGCTTTTAAACAATACAAACTAACTTCAGATACAAGAGTTTAAAATTTAACTTCAAATTAAATTAAACAAAGAAAAGCTACATTGTTACTGAGCAGCACGTATCTTGGTCATTCGGCCATAATTATTATTTCTTCCACATGGGACGCGTGCGCGCGTGTGTGTGCGCGCCTCCTGTAGGATTATACAGAAACGTAGACGTTTTACGCCTCGAATGCCTCCTAAGACGTCACACACAGCTTGTAACGCGTATATTTCGAGACTAATCAGCACTCGTTGTGTTTTGAGGCTGATGTAAGCGTGTGTGTAATGAGTGTGTTTCGACACTAATTCGACCGCAGAGTTTGGAGTAAAAAGGCCAATCGGAGGCTTTTTAATGTGCAACTTTTGATGATGTAATGTCATAAAAGTGAGTTTCTGTTGCACCACTCAGAAGATTGTGCACTCGCCACAGAATCGGTTATGGCTGATCAACCCGTGCATTTCTATTATAAATGTAATAAATTATTTTAGAAATCGATTTTGGACTCCATATGTGAATTGCGATTTATAACTGAATAGATTTTTTCCCCCCTCATCACTACTATTCACTGTGTATCTTTTGTCTAGATCAGTACACACGTGGGAAAACGCCAAAGAAATTCTCATTCCTGCACCCAATAATTATAATTATTGATATATTAATCAAGGCAAACCAACTACAGAAAAACCATCACAATATTGTCTTCTACTGGATCCCAGGACATAGTGGAATTACGGGAAACGAACAAGCTGACGTCAGCAAAACAAGCCCTTACAGAGACTATTAGTGTATGTCAAATCCCACCCTCTGACCTCAAGCCATTGAAGAATCAGTATATATTAAATAAATGTCAAGCAGAATGGGAACCGTACAAAAAAAACAAATTATTTGAAATAAACCCAGTGGTAGGAAAAACATGCTTTCACCCCTTCGAATCCAGACACGACCAGGTCGTATATACAAGGTGCCATATGGGCCATACAAATGTAACCCCTGCGTATTTATTAAAGGGTGAAGAAGCTCCAAAATGTCAGCACTGTAGCACTACTCTAACCATAAAGCATATACTTTTGACCTGCCCAAATTTTAATACCATAAGAAAACAATTTCTACCAGGACAAGATTTAAAAAACATATTTTGCAAGAAAAAACCAGAAAAACTTTTAAGATTTTTAGCAAAAGTGCACCTAAAGAACTTTATGTAAAGTTTTGTCCTTCTGGCCAAGGCCATGTTATAATGTGATATTTATTTGTTTGTTATTATTATTATTTTATTTACCTTTTTCACAACTCTTTAAATCCCTTACATTGTAACATAATATTATATTGGTTCGAATAAATCAGTGTAATGTTTAATATGTATCTGCCATGCAATAGCCTGAGAAGCTGATATGGCAATAAATCCTAATAGAAATGAACAAACGTAATCCTGACCGTCAGTGTCACTGTGTAAAAAAACTGACCGTTCAAACACACTGTGGTTGCTGTAGAGCTGCGCATGGTTTGCAAGTAGGTGTGAAAGTCTGTGAGACGTAGTGTGTGCATCAAAAAGATAAACCCAGAGAGGTTTTCACACATGTAGGTGTTTGCGCCGCTTTGACCGACTTTGATTTAAGTCGGTGTTTATTTTAATTGCATGTCAAAAGTTAATAGATTTTTAAAGAAGGTGTTTGTAGATTTCTGTGCCCTCTGCTGGTTGATAGGCGACTTGTAAGATAATCACGGGCATTTCCCGTTAAGGGACCCCACCTGCTTTGTTAATTAACAGGTTCATTAGGGTTTGATCAGAATTGCATTCTTACTTTTTTTTTTTTTCCCTACGTACTTAAAAAAACAAAACAAATAAAAACATTAATGTACACTAAACATACAGCACAACCGGGGAGACACCTGACCATCACACGTATGTGCTTGATTCCTGATTTGTGGGATGTCCATCAATAATAAGCTCCACTTTTCTGTGAAGGCTTCCATCTAGATTTCGGAGCATAGCCATGAGGATACATGTTCATTCCCCTACAAGAGCGTTAATGAGTTCAGGTCCTGTTGTTGGACGAGGAGGTCACGGGTTCCGGTTCATCCCAAAGGTGTTCAGCGGGGGTTGAGGTCAATGTTTTTCGGGTTCTTCCACTGCGTCTTTAACACACCATGACTTTGTACACAGGTGCAAACTAATTCAGTTGAAGTCGAACTTTGTGTCGACACCTCGAGGAAGAAGTAGACTTACCATTTAAAAGTTTGTGATCCCTTAGAAATTTTATTGTTTTCCAAGGAAACACACACGACATTAGTCTGATAGAAAATATACAGTAGCGAAAGAACAAGACATGCTAGAAATAATTAAGTAATGATTTTGATGGAAGTGATGAATGTATCCTTTAATCCTTAATCACAAAAAAAAAAAAAACATCTTTTGCAGCAATAACAGCCTAGCTGTCAGTTTTTTAAGATAATCTGATTAGATTTCACCCCATGCTTCCTGATGCATCTCCCACAAGATGGATTGGCGTGATGAAGTCTTTCTCCGGTCCATACAGTCACGCTGCTCCCACAACAGCTCAATAGGGTTCGGATCCTAAAACTGTGCTGGCCACTTCATTACCATTCCACAATTAATTGGGGATAACTTTACTTGTTTGTGAATTGCATAAATTTTTTTTTATTTTTATTATTATTTTTTTTTTATCAGGAAAGTTTTCAAGTAATGCCAAACTTTTGAGCGGTAGTGTACATATCAGGTGACTACAAAACAATGTAGTATGGTTTCTATTCTACCTCACGGAATCTTCGGGATCGGAATCATTTAAGAACCGTGCGATACGATAACTACTGTAGGTAGTTTTTTAAATATCACGATTTATTTTTTTAAATGTCATGATATTGTTTCTGATTTAGTTACAATTCTAAACGAACTTTGCATATAATTCACTCATGGTACGGTGCTGCCCGCCGTAGTGTTATTAGTGTAGAGCGTTTAACCTCTAGTGTTATTGAGGAACTGCAACATTTTGCCACCTCAGATGCAAACAAATATATTAACCTTTTATTTTAAAATTATTCGGAGTCGATCTGACGAAACATAAATTATCACACACAAGAATCACGATCCGTAACTGAATTAATTATTCATCGCTAATGAGGCCTTAGACCTGAGCTTTCCAACCTCGCCTGATGATACACGAGAAGGTGAAACGGACACAACGGTTAAACAGTTTGCTTAAACATATTTAGCCTTGTTGGCTCAAGTGTGATTTTATTTATTTATTCATTCATGTATGTATTCATTATTTTTTTATGATTTGATCAAGTTTTTTTCAATAGTTGCTTACGATAGAAAAATAAAATGTTTGTACTTGTTTCATATCTTCAGACGGAGAAAACATAAATAAAAAAGCTTGCACACACACAACAGAAGACCCTGGACGACATATAATAAAAAATGCTTAAATGAGTTAATAAAATGGCAGGAAGTTTTCTCGGCAGAACTGATAATGAATCAGTGATTGTTTCCATAACTACCGACGTGTGAAAAGATGTCAATGATGAGTGACTAAGTAGCGATGAAGACAGATACGGATGATGCAGACTGATAAAAAAAAAAAAAAAACTCCTATTGTGACCCATTGCAAATTTTTGTCACTATTTAAAAAAAAATTTTTATAAATGTGGAGGAAGGGGAAGTAAGCAGATCTGAAAATGCTTGAACAACATGTGGTTCAGATTTCTGACTTTTAGGTTTATGAAAAGGAACAAATTTGAACTGCGACAGGCTGCAAAGTGCCTAAATATGCCATTCAAAATGTGGTTGTTTATGTAACAACTGCACCAGCAACCTCATTTCCCCTCTCGTCCGTTCTCAACCCTTCAGCATCAGCAGTATAGTAATCACCAGCCTGATCATCTGTCATCATCTGTACCTGTCTCTCACTGGTTCATGCATTAAGATTGAATCATTCATACGTCACTGTGTGGCTTAACTAAAAAAACAAAAACAACAAAAAAACATTACTCTGAAACTGCATAGGGACTGGACTGAAAAAGAGACTGAAAAGAAAATTTAAATAAAAAAATAAGTCATTTAGGAATCCTGGACAACTATTCCAGAAAGAGTGCATTAAAATATAAGTAAGTCTGGCTCTTTGAAAGCAAAATATGAAGAAATGATGGGGCTCTAGACTTTCTCTATAGGCATTTTTTCTTTTGTTTTTTTGTTTTTGGTCAGAATCAGCTTAGATCCACCATTGTGCAAAAGAAAAAGAAAGAAATCACCTCTGCATGGAACATCTGATACTTTTAAGAAATTTTCAATGCTCATATATTCATCATATACGTGCAGAGGCTTTTAATTTGATCATTAGCTTTAAACATTAATTCCTACATTTAAAAACATTTTTTACTTTTTGTGTCACTTTGTATGTAGACATATATAAAGGTGAGGTTTTTTTTCCCCCACCAGGCCATGAATATGATTCCTGGTCTCTCTTTCACTGTTAACATGAGCAAAAAAACTAAAGTGTTGACCTTTTACAGCCAGGGGTTGAAGTCCTGCCCTGGAGGGTCGCTGTCCAGCGGTATTTGGTGATCCTTCTGCTCAAACACAACTGATTCAACTAATCTGTTAATTGCCAGGTTCAGCGGGTGTGTTTAAGTGTTGGTGAATAACAACAGCCTGAACAACAGTGCTGGATTTGAAAAGCCCTGTCTTAGTCATTCATAAATCTCCAAAAAAAAAACAATAACCCGGGTTCTTGGTTTTCCCTTTGTCTTTCTTCTGCAGACTCGTTCAAAGCTCCTCAGAGATCAGTCGAGAAGCCCTTCAGACTCTGCGTGTCAGACGTCTTTAAAGGTCAGCGACATCACCCGCACAAAATCTCACACACACACACTTCTCAACCTTCTAAACAGGGACCATCAGGGTGCTTTCACAAATGCATGGTTTAGTCAAATGGAACCAAATGTGTTTCCTCCTCCTCCTCCTCCTTAAGGTTCATTTTGGACAGGTGAAAAAAATGCATCCGAAGTTCTGATGCACGATCGAGCAGGCGGTCCGGGAGCGTGTGAGAGTCTAATCTCTATTGCAGTTAAATTTGCAGCGAGAGAGTGTTTCAAGTCTGAGTCAATTCGACTGCAGGAAGTGAATCAAACATGCAGTGTGTTATTTGGTTTTCTTCCTTTTGTAGATGCGAGCAGCTAAATTGCACATCGTGATGCACGCTGAGCCTGAGCTGTAGCACTGCAGGAGTGCTGCGCAATCGGGAATTTGGTCGAAAACGAAAATGAGCACTTGATGTATGAGCAAAAAAAAAAAAAAAGATGATTTAAGATACATTTGCAATACACTGTATGGATGACATTTAATTTGCTAACACATATACACTCACTGGCCACTTCGGTTCGTTAGGTACACCTTCCTAGTCCCCGACTTATGAATGAGGTTCATTCACGTTCGTACATCGGATTTGTTCATAACTCCAACAAAGTGAATCTTATTCACCTTTGACACAAATATACAATGTAAAGCATGAAAAAAAAAAACTGTGGAGGCAGTTTGAATACAGGGACTTCACTGTCATGTTTAAGAAACCAGTTTGAGATGATTTGTGACATGGCGCGTTATCCTGGGACATGATCATCAACAATACTCTGGCAGGCTGTGGTGTTTAAAATGTGCTCACTTGGTACTAAGGGGCCCAACGCGTGCCAAGAAAATCTCTCACACACCATTACACCAGCAGCCAGAACCATTGATACGAGGCTGGATGGAGTCCTGCTTTCATGCTGTTTCATCTTGTACTTCTGATGGTATGAACCAAATGATGCAGCAGAAATCAAGACCAGGCAATCATCTATTGTCCATTTTTGAAGAGCCCATGTGAATTGTAGCTTCAGTTTCCTGTTCTTAGCAGACAGGAGTGACACCTGGTGTGAATTTGGGTTGCCTCTCTGTCAGCTCGAACCAGTTTGACCTCTGGCATCAACGAAGCAGTTTTGCCTGGAGAACTGCCTTCCCTGGTTTCTCTTTTTACACCATTGTCTATAAACCCTAAAGATGGTTGCATGTGAAAATTCCAGTGGATCAGCAATTTTGGAAATAATACTCAGACCATCCTGTCTGGCACCAACAACCATGCCATGTTTAAAGTCACTTAAATCTCCTTTCTTTCTCTTTGATGCTCGGTTTGAACTTCAGCAGGTCGTCTTAAACATGTCTAAATGCATTGTATTGCTGCCATGTGATTGGCTGATTAGATAATTGTGCTAACAAGCAGTTGAACAGGTATATATAATGAAGTGACTGGTGAGTGTGTATATATACATATAATAATAATAATAATAATAATAATAATAATTGTAAAAGACAGAATTGGTCATACTTTTATTTCATTTCTGCACAAATGAATGCTTTGGCACTGAAAAACACAACGTAAAAATAAAGTTTAAAAAAATCTTTAAAAAGTTAACATCTGGTGATTAGTCGCTTATGGCATTTATTTATTGAAATAAATAATTAAAGGTTACCTGCAATATATCCTAATTGATCACAAGATCAATTATATTTTTCAGAAATGATATACAATTTTAAATGAAATAAAATGTATTTTCATTTTCAATATTCTAACCAAAATAACAAATATGTCAGTTTCATTCTGATTCTGAATCTAATTTGCACGCTGATTCACAGGTGTGAAAGCATTCATAAGCTAATTTATTTCAGTTCTCACATTTTCTCGCTATATTTCAGCACTTTTTTTTGTTGCATTTTTGCACACACGGTGTGAATTCATTTTACAAAGCGTTCCTCTCCTTTACTTTTCATGCGCAGTGTCGCGGCATATCGTATTAGTCATTCTCGCCCATCGCTCTGTTCTCACCTTTCAGTTCTTTTTTTTCTTTCTTTTTTTCTTTTTTCCATTCTCAGAGTTTCTGAGGTAGAAACAGAGGCCCTGGCATCAAGTGTTTTTTACCAAATGAGCATTAAAAATGATGAAAGGTGTCAAAACCTATTGACGCCGGGATCTGGATTAAGAGGTGCACAAGTGGGTGGAGAAATTTCTAGAACTTTCCACTTACTCCAAAGAGTCGTATCTATGCACATGTACATGTACTACGCTTCTTATCTTTTGTTTTTCGACTTTAACAAGATGAACTATGCAGCTCTAAATTCCAAACTGTACAAACGTACAACAGAAATCAGATGCACCCTGACTGATGGGCTTCATTTACAGTTAATTAAGGTGTTTGGGTTGTTTATTTATTATTTTTTTCCCCCCCACCATCCCTGAACTTCTCCACTTTTAATGATGACTTGGCATGAGTAACAGAGAAACCCCATGTGCTTTCAGATCAGGGTTCTGGCTTCTGCGTGTCCGGGAAAATCGAAGCCGGCTTCGTTCAGACAGGCGACCGAGTGCTGGCGATGCCTCCCAACGAGACCTGCACTGTGAAAGGTAACACCATTGATACAGTCACTTGTGTACGTGTGTGTGTGTGTGTGTGCGCGCGCACTCTAAATTCAAAATCTTCACCTTGACCATTAAAGCAGGAGAAAAACAAGTTGACGGTTGGTGTTGAGATCACGTCTCATGTTACAGTAACGTAATACTGCCCTCTTGTGGTGGCTCATAGATCAGACCATGCGTCCTCTGTGTGTGTGTGTAGGTATCAGTCTTCACGATGAGGCGTTAGACTGGGCGGCCGCCGGTGACCACGTCAGTCTGACCGTCACAGGGATGGACATTATAAAGATCAAGTGAGTAGATAAAGGCTGCAACATGGTATTATACGTTGACCTTCATTATTGGTTTTCATCCCCTGGGATCGAGAAACACCGAACTGAACTAAACCCTATCACACTACACTACATTACACTAAGCGTCTAGCTAATTAGGATTTGAAAAATGATTATTATTACTTTTAGTGGATGATCGAGCATGATAAAGTCCTTCCTTGATTATAGACGATCATGTTTTAAAAGTCAAGCAGATTAAAAACACGTACTGTACGGTACTGTGCAAAAGGTCTTACGCACCATCATTTCATTTAATACACATTTGGTTTTGATTCGTAAAAAAAACAACTTACAGGCACTACAGGAAGCAACATATTACAGTATACTCCACTTTTCAGACCAAAACTTATAATGAGGTCTGTTTTTTTTTTTTTTTGTTAATAAAACTGAAAGAGGTATGACCGAGTTCATAGAAGGGGAAGTGTTCATTTATCAAAATGTTCAGACAATCGAAAAAGTGCACAAAGTGGACCTGAGAGCACTGAAACATTTGAAACAGAAAAGTGTTGTTAAAGTGAACTCGGTCAATATTCAGTATGATGATGATAATTGCTTTCGATAATATATTACATACTGTACATGCATGAGGGGTGTTCAGGTCAAACCAGGACTTTCTCGAGAATGAAGCTGACTCATTTTGGTGAAGGGACTCATTTGCACCCCCCCCCCCCCTACCCCGTAGAGTCCTGACCTCGCTCCAAGCCAATCCCACATGTTTGGGTCATTAAAGGAGTTCCTGGGAGGCCAGCGTTTCAGATGCGAAGTAGGCAGTCCGATCATGTCTCCGGGTACTGAGAGAACTTTCTACCTTGATGTTGTCCAAGCACTAGTGAAACACTGGGATAAGTGCATTAGTGCAGCAGGGGATTATATACAGTAGAGAAATAAAGGGAGTTTTTTAACTCTCATAACTGCGCGAACAAAAGTTGAACACCATATATTGTACAAATATTTAGTTTTATTAGTTTAAAAGGCGTCTTAGCTTTATATCTTTTGCATAGTACTGTGTATTAGAGCGTTGTGTAAACTAATCAATAGTTTATATGAAACTATTATATAGTTTCAAAGTTATTATAAAGGGATCGACTCTAGCACTCACCCTCTGTTTTAGCCTAGTGTTTTGTTATTACAGCTTATGCACTTATTAGAAATGTAGAAACAGTTTACGAGTTTAGAGATGTACTGTATTTGAAGTGGAGAGATGTTGAGAGAGTGCTGTAAGTGGAGAGATGTACTGTAAGAGGGAAGCAGTCTGTAGGGTATAGCAATCACAGGCTGTGTCCCGTCACAGAGAAATTCAAATCAGAGATAGTCAAGCACTAACCCTGTACTGCTAAACATGTACACAGTTTAACCGATACCTTAAATCCTTCTACATCCACACGTGTGTAATTATAATGGGATTGTACTGTATGTATCGAGCTGCAGACTCGGAGAATGATGGCTTTAAAGTGTGTTTTGCAACTGTTTTAGAAAATGCCAGTAACGTGACTTCATGTGAACGGAAATCATGGCAAGATGATTAAATTTTACTTCCTGATTTCACTACACCCTTCTTCTTTTGTGGGTTACTTAAAGGGGACCTATTATGCAAAATTTGCTTTTTAGTCACATGTAGACATTTTGACGGGTCCCCAGCCCACTTGTACAAACAGAAAATGTGAGAAATACATTCCCTTCATGTCCTTTTCACATTTGCTAATCGACTAGGGTTTAAACAAGCTAATTAGATTTTTCTCCTATTGTGACCTCATAAAAATATCCCCTCCCCCGGGGTTGTTTCTCCGCTCTGTTTTATGGTGCGGCGTGCCTCAGGAGTAACTCATTTACAGTATGAAGACGCTGTAATGGTGCATGTGGAGAAAGAGTAAAATAAAGGGAAACTGAGGTATTATCATGGATAAATGAAAGCTGAAAGTACACTATATGGACAAAATAATAGCTATTTTGCCGAACCTGTTAATTAGTTTTTAGTCAGGCCCCTTATCCCCAGTGAAGGGCAATCTTAATGCTTCAGCATACCAAGACATCTTGGACATCACTACTGTTTGCTTCGAACTATGTAGCAACAGTTTGGTTAAGGCCCTTTTCTGTTCCAACATGACTGTGCCCCAGTGCACAAAGCAAGCACCATAAAGACATGGCTTGATGAGTTGAACTTGACTGGCCCTAACACAGAGCCCTGATCTCAACTCTATAAAGCATCTTTGGGATAAACGGGAAGGGAGATTTACGAGCCAGGCCTCCTCGTCCAACATCAGCGCCTGACCTAAATAGTAGATAAATGCTCTACAGAATGAATTCCCACAGAAACACTCCAAAATCTTGTGGATGGCCTTCCACGAAAAGTGGAAGGTGTTATAGCAGCGAAAGGGGTACCGTATTAAAGTGTATGTATTTGGATACAGTGTCATTGCAGGTTTGGCCAAATACTTTTGTCCATACAGTGTATTTCAGCTGGTACATTACCAGACACTTTGCCAGGAGGTCTGAGACCTGTATTAAATTGCTAGAGAAATAGTCAAATATGGGACCTTTTAAAAGTGACTCTTCAGATAGACATGCCATGTAAAAATATTTCTCTGACCACACCCAGAATTTTTTATTATCATTAGGGTTAGCAGTTTTTCTTTTAAGATACTTATAGCGATGCTGAAACCTTCTCAAAGTCAAAACTCCTCCTACTGTATAATAATTGTCCTGCTTTTTTTTCCCCTTAACTTGAAAGACTTTACCATTAAACTCTTTCACACCACAAAAAAAAAACAAAAAAAAACTTTCACTCATTGTCACACAAAAATCACTTTCATTGTAAATAAGGTACAAGAAATTTAGTCCAAACAAACGAATAAAAAAAAAACAGTTACATGCAATTAGCTTCATTTTCCAAAAATAGTTTTCTTTAACAAATCTAGATCCAATTTTGACCAAGTGTTTCAGGATCTGATATCCGATCTGTCTTCTCCAATATCCTATATTTTCTCCAGGTCCTACACTGGATATCTTATTAGTTCATCTCAAATGATTAACTGGGTTGGGTGCATACAAGTAACATAATTATAATAGATCTATAGACTTCTGATGAAAGTGAATCATTTGTGTAATAGTTTAGTCAACAACACAACCTAATTAATCCCCTTACAACGATGGTGCAATAAACATTGTGGCAAAGTTTTACTTTTGTCCGTTTGACCATTTCTGTTTTTTTTTTTTTGTTTTTTTCTCCATCATTAATATTTTGAGATAAATCACCGTGGCACAAGAGGGGAACCTAAACCCTAAATGGTTTTAATGTGTTATAGCTGATCAGTGTATATTGAATATGTTTCTCATGCACAGCATTAACGCTGCATGCTTTTGATCTCATTTAATGTATTATCGCTACTTAAAACAATTTATATAAATAAATAAATGTAATCGTACAGCATTAAGTCTTTTTTTTCCCCCCCTTGCCTCTTATAGCTTTTTACATTCACACTGTTGTTCTTGTTCTTTAGTGTCGGCTGTGTTTTCTGCGACCCCAAGGAGCCCATCAGGGCCTGCACTCGCTTCCGAGCCAGAATCCTGCTGTTTAACATTGAATTCCCGGTTACACAAGGAATCCCTGTGAGTTGACTCGACCTCAGGCTTATCTTAATAAATTCTTTCTGTCTGCCTTTTTTGAACTATTCGCATTTGCCCTATCTTTCAGATTTCACACATTTTTCTTAACTGCTGGTTAAGATTAGTTAATCGATCATTCATTATTAATGGTACGTTGGGCAAGACAAATCTAACTGGTTTAATCTGCAACTGCGCCCTCTTGTGGTGTATAATTAAATAGATAGACTGAGCTACGGAGCATCATCATTCAAAACAAACATTATACATTAATAATTTAACTTCGCCATAGTAATTAATCGATTAATTATTAACATACCTAGTGCATCATTTTAAACTATGTTTCTGATTATTAGGTGCTGTTGCACTACCAGACAGTGAGTGAACCTGCCACCATCAGGAAGCTCGTCAGTGTGTTACACAAAACCAGCGGCGAGGTTCTGAAAAAGAAACCCAAGTGAGTGTGTTACAGTGGTGGGAATCTGTAGACACCTCATGTGATTCCTAAATGCAGCTGTTAGCAGCTTAATTAGGGCCTGTTGATGACAGATGGTAGAAAAACATATGTTAATCAGATGGATTATTAGCTATTGCTGTTTAGTTATTTTGGCTGTTTATCCCAAATCACATTCATTAAATACAGTTTTTTCTAATCAACATGTAGAGATGTTATTGATGCTTTTATGTAATTCTTCCATTGACTGCATATTTTTTTATAATTATTATTTATATAAGTTTTTTTTTAAGTATGCAAAACACACTTTCCTGTCATAAAACGAATGCGTTTTTTTTAAGAACTGCATAAGAATAAAAATATTTAATATTTTATCAAATAAGGAGATACACGTGGAATAGACTGTATTAATAATTCATAAATGCACTGTGTCGACAAAGTTTAAGGTAAGATCATGTTTTGTGATGGTTGTGTCAATGTTTTGTGTGTGTGTGTGTGTGTGTGTGTGTGTGTGTCTGTGTCTGTGTGTGTGTAGATGTTTGGGTAAAGGTCAGAACGCTGTGGTGGAGATTCAGACTCAGAGACCTGTGGCTCTGGAGCTCTATAAGGACTATAAAGAACTCGGCCGCTTCATGCTGCGCTATGTCGGTTCCACCATCGCTGCTGGGGTCGTCACAGAGGTATCACTCGCTCACTCACTCCTTTTCTTTCTCTCACACACACACACACACACACTTGCTCGCTCACCCACCCAGTCTCTTGCTCACTCACTCACTTATTCAGTCTCTTGATTAATCACTCACTTGTTTACTTGTTCACTCACTCATATACTTACCCTCGCACTTGGTTGCGCATTTACCTTCTCGCTTGGTTGCACACTCACTCAATCAGTCAGTCACTCACGCACTTACTCATTTACTTACGCGCTCACTGACTCACTCTGTCACTCACTTTCCCGCTCAGTCACTCATTTCCGTAGCCACTTGCTTACTCAGTTACTTGTTTACTTACTCAGTAAACCTACTTCCTTATTTGCTCATTCACTCACCAGCTCATTTAAACCACTCACATATTTACTTACCTGTTTGCTCACTCACTCACTCACTCACTCACTCACTAGCTCACTTACTTACCCACTCACATGCTTAGTCAATCGTTCTCCCACTCACTCACTCAGTCATTGATGCAGCGCAGGTTATACATAAACGTATTATAAAGTGACGTGATCTATAGCTACAACATTAACACGTTTCCACATTCCCGATGAATAATATGTATTGCAGTACGTACATCTTCGGTGGCTCGAAAACTGGATCCACAAACGAAAATGCATGTAAAAGCTTAATTACTGCAAACGTTTACATCGACAGCCTCTGACTTGGCAATGAACATTTCTTATTGTATCAGAACTGATGTCGAGACGATTTCCTCCTTCAGTGTAGTGAGTGTTCTTGGTTGATTCTGATAGACTTCTGACATTAGATGTTGTTATAATCGTAATTATAATCCAGGGTTTGGGACCGGCCCTGCATCCACTGGCTGAAGTTTAAGCATTGGCTGGGAATCGAATGTGGGCCGTCCGCATGGTAGGCGAGAAACCTACCACTGAGCCACCAATGCCGTCAGACACTTGAGCAAACTGACCTGGGTTTGTTTAATGCTTTGATGTGAATAAAAAAACAAACAAATCAGAAATCAGTGGATCGAGACTTTCGGGCCACCCTGTGTGATGTTAATCTCACTATCAGTGTTGGGTGTATTGAGTTACAAAGTAACGCGTTAGAGTACTTGGATTACTTTTTTGATGTGACGAGTAATCTAACACGTTAGGTCCGCCATTTAAGTACTTAGTTATTTACTTATATTTTCAAAAATGTAATCCGTTATTCACACAATTTATGCAATCCGTGAGCCAGACAGCAATGCCAAAACTCGCGGTGAATCATGACGATACTTATGGCCATCACGCAAAACGTCACTGAGTGATGATGGTAGAATAATTATAAAGGTCTTGACTAAAACAATATGCACGAGGAATCACAAAGGAGTTTTCATTTTCTTTGCAATGGAAAAGTACTCGAACTAGTTACTTTTATCAGAAAGTAACGCTGTAATGTAACTAATTACTTTTTGAAGACAGTAATTTTGTAATTAATTTGTATGTTACTTTAAAAAGTAACGTCCCCCAACACGGCTCACTATAGTTTTGTTAATTATGATAACACAATGATGCTAATTGCATTAAGCCCTTACCAGTACGCTTTGATGTCATCATATTGTTCAGCTCTTAATAACTATTTCTTTCACATTGTAGATCAAAGAATAAACTGCAGCCGCACCCAGGACGTCCTTCAGGACATGCTGACTGGACTGAGGAGCCACCGAACAGAAGTGCTAAACTGGAAGTCACTCAAACACACACACATATATATTCATCCTGATCATATCCGCTCTCCTTTCCAACACGTCCCACCCAAA
This sequence comes from Clarias laeviceps, assembly GCA_030014305.1. Taxonomy (NCBI): domain Eukaryota; kingdom Metazoa; phylum Chordata; class Actinopteri; order Siluriformes; family Clariidae; genus Clarias; species Clarias laeviceps. The sequence continues at coordinate 5,160,096 of JAQMYJ010000015.1, forward strand.
GTCTCTGCGTCTGCATGCCTCCGATTCCCTTCCTTGTCTCACGAGTGGCTCTTTAACACCACACAAGCACAGTTTGTTTGACGTCCCTGATGAACAAACTGAAAAACAGCATTTTGATTATTTTACGTAGCTTAATTTAAATCTTATTTTGGCAAAAAAAAAAAAAAAAAAAAAAGCTAGTTGGGAAAAAAAGGCCAATTCATCCTGAATGAGGTGACATGTTTTTAGGGTGCTTTTTTTTATTTGTTTGTTTTTGTTTTTGTTTCTGAGTCTATTTAAGAATTCTTCATCAAGGGCTTTGGCATCTCAGAACCAAATATGATAATATGCATTGTTATTTCAAAACACCTTTCTCTCGTATCCAGTGCTGCTGATTAATCCTGTGGCTGAATGGAAATGAACAGCCTGCTCAGGCCTGCACTTGTGTTTAACAACAACAACAACAACAACAACAACAACAAAAAGTTAATAAAATCAACAATCTTAAACTGTGCAACTAATGTAACACTAAAGATCTGAGCCAGTAGAGAAAGAAGGGGGTTAAAGCAGGCTATAGGAGCACATTGGTCAGGGTTCTCCTGGGGAGAAGACGAGCTGAAGAACCTGTCTGAACTCATAAGAAGCTCTGGCAGGAGGGAAACGTATTCAAATTGGTGTTTGGGGTTTAATGAAGCTGAACTTGTCGAAACATCTGAATGCTGCATCGGTATGGAAATAAAGTCATCTAAATGGCTGCTGGATGTGTCCGATTCTTTGAATGGCGCATACATTAATCAGGTAGTCTGTGTCCACTAGGTCACATGGACATAGACATGGCATAGACCTTATGGTTCTACTTCACAACTTTCATCAAAACTTATGCTTTTTCACATTGCTGGAGGTGAATGCATGGTGATTAAGAATGCAAAGCAGAAAATAGCAGAATTTTTTGGTACTAAGTAAGGCGTATTTGACAGTTTTATGAATGTGAAAGTTTTATGAGTTCTTTAATTATTATGCAATAATTACTGTTGTTTAAAGGCAATATCACACTTGAGGTCACTTGTTGCATTGTTGCATGTGTGATGTTGCTTAATTGCTAACAGTTAATTGGCAGTTTATATGCCTCTAGTTGTTGGTTATTTTATCATGTGCATCTACAGTACACACACATACACTTTGCAGATCCAATCTTCCCAAAAGCAAGCTGTTCTACTGTATCTAGCCCAGCAGCCTTGACATCCAGGACACCTTAATAACTGAGGGCTAAGAAATGCCTAAAAAAAACAGGTGAAAAATTTTTTAGGCCCCGGCGGTATTAAATCCTCGAATCTGGTAGGTCAAGAGTAATTGTTTTGTATAAATTTTCTAGACCATCAGTTATGATAGTACAGTAGTTTCAGCTGCAACCCAAGTCAACTGGGATTTGGAGGAAAATGACAGATGCTCCACATAATACTCCACTAAAACTGATAACGGACCGAAAAATGTTACACGTGAATGTTTCATTAAAGCTTGATATACAGTATATCTGTTCATGTGTGAAAATGATTCCTCATGCTCCCAAAAACACACTTTCACAATCTGAGTCCTGGAATACTCCCATAACATTAGGGAAGAAAAACTGTATAGATGTGATCGTCGTCAGCTGACTTCATTTTATTGCCTCATAACATTGCTGTATCTAGACCTGAGCAACTGAAGCAAGACCAGATCATAACACTGCACCCAGAGGCTTGTACAGTGGACACTATGCATGACGCTTCCCTTCTTACTCTGACTCACATCACTCTGGAATAGACTCAGTCTGGACTCATCAGCACACATGTCCAAGTTTTTTCCCCCTGATTAGTCTCACTGAAAAGTGGTTTTCTTATGGACACACCGGTTTAGTCCTAATCCTGAGTTCTCATCACATTGTGTGTCTATGAAAATGCTCTTAGTGTTACTGTTAACCATAGCTTTGATTTCTCCTGATGATTTTTTTTACAAAGCAACTTAAGTGTTTAAGTGATCCCTGATCATGCTCATTTACTGTATAATTTTTTTCTGACCCAATAAAGTTGGCAGTTCAGCACTATCCTTCCAGATTTTTAATAATGTGATGGACAGCTCCCAATCCAATTACTGTCATTTTAAGTTAAATGTTTATAAACTAATTCATGGAATAATTTTTTTTTGCTTGATTTGGGCCAATAATTTGGCCCTTCTGACACAGCCATCTTTCAGGCCAGTCAGTAAACAGGGATTAAAAAGTGTGCTGATATTCAACAACAAAAAAAATCTTAATTCTTTAAGTAGTCTCCAGTGTCCAGTTTCAGCATTTTGCAACAATCAGTAATGTCCCCATTTTAAGAAGGTAGTTTTTAACAAGCCACTTTTTTTTTTGTCTTATTGCCCTTGTGACAAAAGTTGTTTTGTGATTTATCGACAACAATGATGAGGTATTTTCCATAACATCTATCCTGTGCAGCAGGAATTGAGCCTTTGCCAGGGAGCTCAGGGTACAAGGCAGTAACAGGCAATGTAATATTTGTGTCATGCAAATATTACAATGTAATAGGCAATGTAATATTTGTGGCATCCCTGGACAGGATGCCAATCCATCACATACACACACACACACACAATTTGGGAATGGAAGTTAGCCTGATCCAGGAAACTGGAGTACCTGGCGGAAACCAACCAATCACAGAGAGAACATGTAAACTCCATGCACACAGACCTGAGATGGGAATCGAACCATCGACCCTGGAGGTGTGAGGCCACAGTGCTAACCACTATATTAGTAATTTTAAATTTTCATATATTACATACAAATGCTGGACTGATTTGGTATCCAGCATGTATAGAGGAAGAGTTGCTCTATCAACATCATCCCAAAGGTGCTCAGAGGGGTTACGGTCAGGACATTCTCTGTGCACTTCTTCCACTCCAAACTTTATACACCATGTCTTCATGAAGCTCAGTTTGTGGGCAGAAGCTTTGTTATGCTGGAACAGATTTGGACCTGTAAGGTCCATTAAAGGGAAATTGTAATTCTACAGTATTCAGATATACAGTATGGCTGTGATGGTCTGGTGTTCACCTCTTTTTTTACCCTTCATTATCAATATTAATGGCTTTATCTAGGTGGCAATCGAACCCCGACTCTGGAAGTGCAAGGTGACTGTGCTGTTATTCACTTTCACTCACTCACTCATCGTCTATACCGCGGGGACCTGTAGCCTATTCCAGGGCCTAGGGCACGAGGCAGGGCACACCCTGGACAGGGTGCCAATCCATCGCAGGGCACACACACACACACACACACACACACACACTATGGGCAATTTGGGAATGCCAATCAACCTAACCTACATGTCCTTGGACTGTGGGAGGAAACCCGCCAAGCACAGGGAGAACATGCAAACTCCATGCACGCAGAACCAGGAATCAAGTCTGGCCGGGAATCGAACCCGGCCCCTGGAGGTGCTAACCACTACACCACCTATGTTATTCATTAATACAATAAATGATCTATTATATGTCTTTGATAACATTGATTGTTTTCCTTTAACAGCACTGAACTGTTTAATTACTTATTCATGACCAGTAGTGTAAATACATCTCCACCCACACACTATTACACATCATCCACCTGCGCCAATAAGAGCAAATCAGCGCAATCTGGCAACACTTCCAGAGGTCTAGCGCGCACCCCGAGCCAGTTCTGCGCGCACACTTTATTACCACCGCTCGCGTGCTGCAGAAAGCTTCTGAGGGGAAAAAACATTCGACATGTCTGTGACCCTCGTGCTGCAGAACTACATCGGCGGGAAGTTTGTGCCCTGCCCCAGGCACGTGGACTCGTACGAGCCGTCCACCGGAGAGCTGTACTGCAGAGTCCCGGACAGCGGCGCGCCGGAGGTGAGGAGAGCGCGCGCACGGCGCACGCGAGGAACAGCACGAGTGCTCAGTTGTCTGGATGTTGCATCTGTGGGAATAAAATAGTGCAGTGATACAGTATATGAGAAGTAGATAATGGTTGACTAATCTGAGCCTGTGAGTTTAATTGCATAATTAGATTTGAACATGAGAGTTTTGCCTGCATGCATTTAAGCAGGGTTGTATATAATCTGTTACATATTAACTAAAGGACTAATGTTTGCACGTGCACTGAACTTTTTAATACCCAGGATATAAAAAGCTGAAGGGCCACAAATACTCCATGCAGATTGGTATATACAGTATATATTCACATTGCTGGAGGTAAATGCAAGGTGATTAAGAATGCAAAGCAGAAAATAGCAGAATTTTATGGTACTAAGTAAGGCGTAAGGGAGATTCTGAATATTGTTCAAAGTTTTATGAATGTGAACATACAGTACACTATATTGCCAAAAGTAAAATTTGCTCACCTGCCTTCACATGCATATAAATTTGAGTAACATCCAGTTCTTAACCCATAGGGTTTAATATGATGTTGGCCCCGCCTATTGCAGCTGTAACAGCTTCAACTCCTCTGGGAAGGCTTTCCACAAGGTCTAGGAGAGTGTTTATGGACATTTTTGACCATTCTTCCAAAAGTGCATTTGTGAGGTCTGACACTGATGTTGGACGAAAAGCTTGGCTCGCAGTCTCCGCTCTAATTCATCCCAGTGGTGTTCTGTCGGGTTGAGGTCAGTCAAGTTCTTCCACACCAAACTCACTCATCCATGTCTTTATGGACTTTGTTTTGTGCACTGGAGGAACATAACATTCCCATAAACACACTCCTAAACTTTGTGTAAAGTCTTCCCAGCAGAGTTGAAGCCGTTATACTGTAGCTGCAAAGGGGGCGGGGCCAACATCATATTTAACCCTATGGATTAAGAATTGGATGTTACTCAAATTAACAGGGTCGAGGGTTTGATTCCTACCTCAGGGAAGTTTGCTTGTTCTCCCTGTGCTTGGTGGGTTAAACTATGTTTTCTGGGCAGTTTGGGCACGCCAGTTAGCCTAATGTGCATGTCTTTGGATTGTGGGAGGAAACCTGGGTACATGGAGGAAACCCACCAGGCACAGGGAACAGACAGACCTGAGGCGGGAATCGAACCCCGACCCTGGAGGTACCTCCATGCTGCTCAAATAGAATCTGATCTTTTCAGTTCTAATTTGGCTGTGTTTACATTGCCAGCCTTAAGTGACTGGAATTTGATGTGATAAAGATCAGATTTTTTAAGGGCCATTTGAACCTACAAATCTGGTGTTTTTTAGATTGGAGCTGATTCACTTACATATGTGGTGATAGATCGGATATATATTTATACACTTTTTGTGTCCCTGCATGGGTAGGGTGCTTGCTGATGTCTGGGGATTTCATAGCAGCACTAGCAATGGCTGCTTAAACTGCTCAAGTGTGGCGTTTGCTTTACTTTCTTCCTCTGGATCTTAATAAATACAACCGACTAATTGCTCGCCGTCCTCCAGAGCGAAACCTCAAGCATATTTTTTCTAAAATAGCATCCGTTGTTTTAAATGAATGAGTGGTTGCAAAGACATTGATGTGTGTACAGTATGCATGCTGTTTCAGAGGATAAACGTTAGACGTTAGGGTCCGATAAAAGTCACTTGTAATGTAAACAGTCAGATCAGAATTCCTGCATGGCATTCGTTGTAATGTCACACTATAATCATCTATCTTAAACTATTTACCAGTGTTTAAGAAAGCTATGAGTTAATTAAAGAGTTTTCTGCTCTGCAGTCATGATTAAGCGTTTCTGGCTTCAGACTGCACTTTGCCCTTTCATGCCAGAGGTAATGATTGAAATGTAACTGGAGTCTGTGAGCAGAGTTCAACCTCCACCAAATGACAAGAACACGATGAGTCAGCAGAACCAAAAGTCAATTTAAAGGTCCCATATTTTCCTATTCCACATGGAATGTAATCGGATTATTTAAGCGCAGGATAATAAACTTACAGTATCTGACAAAAGTCAGTACACCCCTCATAATTCAGCAACCACTTTACTATATGTTCTCAAGGGACAATACTATAGAAATGAAACATGGATATACTTTAGAGTAGCAAATGTGCAGCTTGTATAACAGAACAGATTTACTGTCCTCTAACAATAACTCAACGTGCAGACTTTATTGTTAAAAAAACTGACAAAATGATACACCCTAATTGAACATGTCAAAACTGTGTCCAAAGTGTCAATATTTTGTGTGAACACCATTGTTATCTATCACGGCCTTAATCCTCCTGGGCCTGGAATTCACCAGAGCTGCACATCCTCTTCTTCTTGTTGCTGGATCCTCTTCCACTCCTCCATAATGATATCACGGAGCTGCTGGATGTGAGACACATGGCGCTTCGCCACCTTCCGCTTGAGGACGTCACACAGGTGCTCAATAGGGTTCAGGTCTGGAGACATAATTGTCCACTGACAAACACATGAACATGATGAATAGGTCATGTGACTTTGCATGGTTAAAGATGTACAGCTGTTATCACTTAGGGTGTACTTACTTTTGTTGGCAGCTATTTTGACAATAATGGCTGTATGTTGAGTTATTTTCAGAGGAGAAAAAAATCTATACTGTTATACAAACTGCACAATGACTACTCTCAAATATATCCAAGTTTTATTTCTATACTATTGTCCTTTGAGAGCTGGTGTTACTTAGAATAAAAGTAGTATAAATTTTAAATGGATACTACGTTGTGCTTTGTTAAGTAATGACTGTGTAATACATTTCTAAATTAATACACATAAATTTTTCATCCGGACTGTTTCTAAACACTTCTCTTTTCAGTGAGCTCTATGAAGACATGGTGTGCCGAGGCTGCAGCGGGAGAACTGGAGTGCCCTGTACAGATCCCTGACCTCAACCCCTCTGAACTGCTTTGGGGTGACCTGGAACACCGACTGCACCCCAGGCATCCAGACCCAGCATCAGCACCCTGACCTCACTAATGCTCTCGTAGCTGAATGAGCACAAATCCCCACAGCGTCACGCCAAACTCTAGCGGAAAGACTTCCAAGAAGAGTGGCGCCTATTATAACAGTAGAAAGGGACGAGGACAAATGTGTGATGCTCAGGTGTGTACAACCTTTTTGGCCTTACAGTATTTGTAGTGTCTGTAAGAATACTTGCAAAGCATTGTTAGTAAACAAAAGAAAGGCTTCAAACTGTATTCATTGTCACACTTAAACAAATATAAAGGAACATATGAGATATATAAGGTATATAACTTGTGTATATGTAATGTACATATCTTATACATATACAGTATAATGTAAATATATTAATAACTAGCGTAAGTACGCGTCATTAACGGGAAAAGAGTTTGTAGAAATAGTTAAAGCTAAAAATAATCTGATCAGATTAAACCACACAGTGACCTATGAATCATTCCAGCATTAAAAAAAAGTTTTTAAAATTCTGTTTTTTCAGCAGTGAAAATATGAACTAATCAGTAAAACTATTCAGTTTAGCTTTTCTAATTAATATCTATTGGTGCAGGTGTTTGTTTGCATTAAGCAAGTACTGTTTAGTAGTTTATCTTTTAGAAGTAGATTATTAAATCTGTGACATAACTGTTCATAGCATCGCTTTTACTCAACATTTTGATTTAATTAATGGTGCAGGTTAAACTTCAGGCAGATATCCAAAGACTGCAATAGTTCATTCTAGTCCAGCGGACGATTTAAGACACGCCCACAGTTTGCTGTACGCTGTCATAACTTTCGGTTTCTAATCTGGCACAAAACTGCTCCTTCATAACTTCACTTCTACTCAACATTTAGATTTTTGGCACAGGTTTAACTTAAATTGGCAAAGTTTCATTAAATTCTGTCTGAATTCTTAGACAGACAGACAGACAGACATAGAGACTGTTTTACTGGGTCTGGTTTCAGATCCACCAATGTACAAACCGTAAAGATCAATGAAGGAACGAATTCTGACCAATGTACAGACAAAATCTTTCTTTTATTCATATAAACATACACTACCGTTCAAAAGTTTTAGAACACTTTCTAACTCCATGATTGTTCCTGATTTTTATTTCTTTCTACATTGTAAAGGCTGAAGGTGTCCAAAAAATGCATTAATCTCCTTTGAACAGTTAATAGTGAGATGCTTCTGCTACTTCTGCTCTGTAAAGACTTCATAACGCCTCTAATCTGAGGTGCTGTTAATGGGTCATTTTTCAGGCTG
>JAQMYJ010000015.1:5176753-5191112 GCA_030014305.1 Clarias laeviceps
GCAAGATTAAGTTGCATGGGAAGGATCAGGGTTGAGCATGCAATAAATGAAGGTGCTCGCATTCAAGTGAAAGTGAGCCCTGAAAGTGAGGCCGAAAATGAGCTTCCCCTATTTGACAGACCAGTAGCCGCCACTGGTTTATATACAGTATCTGTATGTAACATTTCTGTGCATGTGTGTGTGTGTGTGTGTGTGTGTGTGTGTGTACAGGTTTCCCACCCGGAGTTGTGAATGTAGTGTTTGGCACGGGTCCACATGCAGGTGATGCCCTCGTGTCCCACCCGGACGTGCAGTTAATTTCCTTCACGGGCAGCACGGCTACAGCTCGGGTGATAACAGAGCGCAGCGCCCCCTACTGCAAGAAACTCTCCCTAGAGCTCGGGGGGAAAAATCCAGCCGTCGTGTTCGCTGATGCTGACCTGGAACAGTGCATCAGCACCACCGTGCGCTCCAGCTTCTCTAATCAGGTCGGCGCTTTTACTCAGAGCAGCCAATCAGCTTACAATTTTATTTTTGTTAGTAATGTCTATGTTACAGTACGTAATTTAGCACGTAATAGTAGGGGTGTGAAGATGCATTGTGATATATAAAAATGTGATTTGTGAACATGTTCCATCCCGGTTGTGTGTATGAGCGTTCCATTAATTATGCATCTGATGCAGTTGCACGGTTTGACCACCAGAGGTCCCAGTGTGTCATGTACTATAAAAAATAAGTCTGCTTTTCTAGACTAAGATGTAATTTGACCCTTCTCTGACCCTGGGTAAAACCTTTACATGAGTTTGGCTAATTTCTGTACCAGTCCTCTGCAGACATTGTAATTTAAGCTACATTCAGGTAATATAAGAAAAAAAAGTCACCTGGTCACATGATAATGAGGTTTCCTGAGGTTTTAGCAAACAAAATAGGTATTGTGTTGAAAAAAGATGCATAGACTATTTATACAAGCAATTTATGCGGGGAAAATGAGTGAAAATCAAATTAAAACTATTTAAATAGGTTTAAAAAAAGATTTATTGTTTAATCATTTAAGTTCTGCGTAATATAGTAATATATTGAAGGTTGACCTATAATATGTGCTGCCAGATGGAGGCGCTCATGCATCATAAAACTCTCATCTCTATATTCTCTTTCTCCTTCCTCAGGGTGAGATTTGTCTCTGTACCAGCAGGATCTTTGTAGAACGGAGCGTTTACCCAGAATTCCTAGCGAAGTTTGTAGAGGCGGCTCGCCAGTGGAAAACCGGCGCGCCCTCTGACCCCTCGAACCAGAATGGAGCGCTTGTCAGCAAGGAACACTTACAGAAGGTCAGACAATGTGATAAAGAAACGGTTTGACTCGATTTAAAACTTTAAATGCAGACGGTTGGACAGCACTGAAGAGACATTTGGGTTTTGGATGGGTTCGAGGGTGCATGAACACACATTAATGTTTATTCAGGATACGTTGTTCAAAATAGCTCTTTTAAAAAAAAAATTTAATCCTTAGAATTTATTTATTTATCCTCAGTAAGTGCTTTATACTGGTGAAGAACACAGTGTGTGTGAGGTGAAAATACAACCTGGATGAGATATCAGTGCATTGCAGGACACCATTCACACAAAAGTCACACGTTCATACCTAGAGGTATTTAACACAGCCAGTCCATCCTCTGAGATGTTTTAATGTTGAGGAATTTGGAGAACCTGGTGGAAGATCAGTGCATGGAGATGGGTTGGCCATGATAATGTACACTCCATGTGTCCGAGGTTCTCGGGGATAGGCTCCAGCTCCTCTATGACCCTACACAGCATAATCAGTATAGAAATTAGATTAATGGATGGAAACTCAGTGATAACATGTGAAACCACAGACAGCAACCCTAAAATGCAGCAAACTTAAGATGTTATAGGGCACCCTGGAGCTAAAATACAACACGCACTCACTTTTATACCGCTATACTGTCTATACGGCTTTATCCTGTATTTAGGGTCGCAGAGGGCCTGGAGCCTATCCAAGGAGACTTAGGGCACAAGGTGGGGTACATCACAGGGCACACACATACATACACTCCTTCACACACTATGGGCAATCTGGGAACGCCAGCTAGCCTAATCTGCATGTCTTTGGACTGTGGGAGGAAACCGGAGAACCCGGAGGAAACCCACCAAGCACGGGGAGAACCTGCAAAATCCATGCATACACACCCCGAGGCAGGGAATTAAACCTGGAACCCGGAGGTGCAAGGCGACAGTGCTAATCACTACACCGCCGTGCCAACTAAGGACAACACTACGGTGTTAAAGTTACTACAAATAAATCAGTATTTGTAGTGTTACTCGAGTTGGCAAAGCTAATGTTAGCATAAAAGATCAATCAAGGATACGTTCTTTAATATATTTATTATCTTTGTTTGTTTTTTCTCCCTGCATACAATATGTTAATTAAAGCTGTACAATTTAATCCATTATGCAATTTTATCAAATTAATTAATTGACAACCAACAAAAAAAAAAAATTGAAATTACTTAATTGTTTTTTTAGACAAAAACAATTATTTACAAACATTAAATAGTCTAAAATTTAAGAATTCCTAAAAAGTATTTAACAAAAAATACAAACTGTTTCAATCTTCTGCAGATGTTCTGCAAGAGAATCACTTCTTCTTTTGAGTTTCTAAGAGTGGTTGGTGAATTACTGCCACCTACTGGACTGGCACACAGTGTGGCACACGGATCTGGAGCAATAAAAGATTAGCGCTTTACATGAAAAAAAACAAACAAACAGAGGAATTCAGTAGCACACAAATCAAATTCTGTTGAATCGAGAGTCCAGCTAAGATTCACAGCTCTAATGTAACCTATTGTTATATTTGTCTTTTGGAAGAGTATAGCTACGGTATCATAGCAGCTTTCCTTGCTAGCTAGCATCCACTTACTTGCTAGCGAAAGCAGATAGAAAATTGATAATATGCAAAACCACAATAAATAAAATTCTATTCCATTCTGTTCTGTTGCAGTTGAAGCAAAGTATTTAATTTATGGAAAAATATATGTAAAGAATTTGAAATAATTATAAAGAAGTGTTTTTTTTTTTTAAGCCAATTAATTTGAATCCTTAACATGGACGCAGTCCAGCAAGACAAATAGACAAAGACTTCGGTTATAAGCTTAAAGTCCGTAACTTTCCCTCAGGTTGGGAATTTATATATTTGCTTTTATATCTGGAGAATTGTCCTCCACGTGACACTCACATTCCTGTAATATTTACTTTAGATTTTATAAGCAGTACTTCTCAAGAATAAAATGTGGTTAACAGTTAAAACTGTGTTAATATTTATTCAATTCATGTATTGATTTTTTCCATGACTGTAAAACCAGTTGTTTTGTATTTTCTTTATCTTCTTTATATTATTTAAGTAAATGTTTAACGTCACCTCGGTGTGCCCTGGCTGTTGTGTCGTGGTTTCAGGTGCGTGGTTATGTGGCTCTGGCGAAGGCCGAAGGAGCTCAGGTGCACTGCGGAGAGGGGGTCGACTCCCTCAACCTCCCTAGTAGAAATGCGTCTGGATACTTCATGCTGCCTACTGTGATCACGGGCGTGGCAGACTCCTCCGCCGTCATGCAGGAGGAGATCTTTGGCCCGGTCACCTGCGTGACGCCGTTCGATACAGAAGAGGAAGTGATCTCACGGGCTAACGATGTGCGCTACGGCCTGTCGGCGGTGGTGTGGTCCAGAGACGTGGGCCGTGTTCACCGAGTGGCTCGGTGGCTGCAGGCCGGGTTAGTGTGGACCAACTGCTGGCTCGTCCGAGATTTGAACCTGCCGTTCGGAGGAATGAAGAGCTCTGGCATTGGGAGAGAAGGAGGAAAAGATTCCTATCATTTCTTCACCGAGGTTAAAACTATCGCCATTAAGTACTGAGGCATTGCATAGGCGTGTCTGGTAGAGATCACTAGTAGTACAGGGACTTTATCTTAGTTTAGATCACTTGAGAATGCTTTATTGAAGAATAATATGGATGGGAATCACCATGAACTTCCCGATACGATACGATACTATCACGATACTTAGGCGCCGATTCGATTTGTATCGCGATTTTGCACATTTTTTAATTATCCAAATACTATAGAATTCCGTATTTGATACTGAACAAACTTAACACATAATTTGCGCCATCACTCAGAATAGTTTAGAGTGCACCACCTGCAGGATTATAGAGGAACAGCAACAATTTGCCACTTCAAATGCATCATATATAAAGATATAGGTTTACAAAATAAATCATGAATATGAATTTTATCATGAATATCCTGTTTATAAACAACTAAGCTTTTTTAAACTACACTGATGATATGATAAGATATGACATTTTCAAGAAATCCAATTTGATGGAATTGTATTCATTTGCAACTGATTAAATAAAAAGGCCAAGGTGGTGATCTAGGTGGCACGTGATTATTTTTCATTTCTCATAAATCTCACCTCAAGTCATGTGTGTGTGTGTGTGTGTGTGTGTGTGTGTGGAGTTTGCACTCTCTTCTGCGTGTGTGTGGTGGGTTTCTTCACATATATATGCAGTGTAGGCTGATTAGCGTTACCAAATTGCCCGTAGTGTGTGATTGGTTGTGTGTGCTTGTGCCCTGGGACGGGTTGGCGCCTCACTCAGGATGAACTGAGATACTGTAGGTTTCTGGCTCTTATTGCATACGTTTACTAATGAATTTTTACAATAAGCAGACCTGATTGCAGGACCTTCAAGTGGAACGAACCACATCGGTCAGCTTTAGTGTTCTAAATTAATCAGCAATTAGGCGATGTCTAATAAATGTAATGTTAAATCACAGACACACACACACTGCATGTGTGTACACAGTGCTGTGGAAAAGGTTTTAGGCACCATATTATATGCTGTGCCAATTTTGTTAAATATGTTTATCATGTCTGCATAAATATGTACAAAATCATTCAGTATTTCCATATATAACTTCAAAATTAATAAATAAATAACATTACAGGAGAATATGCATGTACAATACAGACCAGTTTTCAGATGGAAACAGAAAACCTAATGTACGCTCCTGGGATTTGCGTAAAAATAGAAAGGAGCGAGTGTGACAAAGTTACCAGAAGTAACTCATACTGTATTCTGCATCATGCTCAGTAAAACCTATGTACTTATAAAACTGCACAAATTGCACAGTACTGTATATGCGGCACAAAAACGTAGCAGTTAGCACTGTCGCCTTCACCTCCAGGGTCGAGGGTTCGATTCCAGTCTGTCTGCATGGAGTTTACATGTCCTGTGCTTTGCTTTGTGGGTTTCTCTGGGTTCTCCGGTTTCCTTCTATAGTCCAAAGACATGCAGAGTAGGTTAATTGCCTGTAATTTGTGTGTGTGTGTGTGTGTGTGTGTGTGCCCTGCCATGGTGTGGCACCTCGTGTCCAGGCTCCCGGCAACCCTGTACAGGATAAGTAGCATAGAAGCAAAAAGGGATTTCCTTGAATTATGTTTGTGCTACCAGGATCGGTAAGGCAAAGCTCACTTTATGTCCAAAATGCACAAATCATGTCCTAAACCATGACAAATTTAATAATATACCTAAATTCAACATCAGTAAATTAAAAATATTATATGAAATGTACGGAAATAATCAAAGCTTGTCTAATCCATAAAGAAGACTTGTGTGGTGAATTCATTTGACCAGTTACCATGAAATCAAGAAGCAGCTCTCAAGTCTTTGAGGCTGAAATGAAAATCCCTCCACATGATGCTCACATTCTTTTAATATTTACTTTAGATTTCATAAGCAGTACTTTGCTCTCGATACACACCGGTGTGTGATAGAGCGCTGAAATGAGGTTTCCAGGCTATTGCTTTCCCGAAGACCTTCTGGGACGTTTAGGGTGGCAAAAGTGAATTTTAACACACACTTGCTTGTTTTACTATCCTAGTGAGGACCTTCTATTGACATAATTATTATGACTGTAACCTCAGTAACCAAAGGGAATCTTTTAATTCATTTAATTTTGTAAATGTAAACGACATTAGGCTACTGTATATACGAGGGCGTTCAAGTCCAACCAGGACTTTTGATTGTGCTGAATAACACAACACAGTTAGGAGAGTAAAAACTCCCTTTATTTCTCTATATAATCTCCTGCTACACCAACGCACTCATCTCAGTGTTTCACTAGTGCTTGGATATCATCACGGTGGAAAGATTTCGTCTTAGTTTGGATTCATCATCGTCACCCCTCAAACCCTGGCCTCCCAGGAAGTCCTTTAATGACCCTATCCTTTAATGGGAAAAAACAAAAAAAACAGCCTAGTTTGATCTGTTTTTGTAAGACAATGCACGACCTCATACGTAGGAGTTATTGCCACATGTTTGGACCATTAAAGGAATTCCTGGGAGGCCAGCATTTCAGACGTGAAGCAGGCAGTACAATCATGACTCCGGCGCACTGAGAAAACTTTATGGTGTCTATGCACTAGTGAAACAGTGGGATAAGTGCACTAGTGTAGCCGGGGATTATATAGAGAAATACCCGCGTTCTGTTAGTCTGTAAAAGAAGACAAAAGTCCCGGTTTGACTTGAACACCCCTTATACAAAATTACAGAATTGAATCTTCGAATGTGTATACTGTATACAGTAAAGGCTAAACATAGACAAGACTATGGATTTCTTTTGGCTTTATGGCATGTTCATGGCAAGGTACAGTACACCAAATACAGTACAGGTCTTAATCAGTGCAGGGTCTCAGAATGCACAAATGATTTATGGAAACGTTCATGTTAGCGCTTCATTTCTCACAGATCTGCTTACGAGAACGAGGGTAAGTGTTTCAGAGGCAGCTTTTACGTCCATTTCAAAGAATCTGACTCCTTTAAAAAACCCACTCTCTCACTCACTCATCATCTATACGGCTTTATCCTTTATACAGGGTCGCGTGGGGCCTGGAGCCCATCCCGGGAGATGGGTCTCGCACTCACACAGTACAGGCAATTTGGGAATGCCAATCAGCCTAATCTGCATGTCTTTGGACTGAGGGAGGAAACTGGAGTATTTCAGAGGAAACCCACCAAGCGCACGGAGAACATGCAAACTCCTTGGACGCAGAGGCGGGAATTGAACCTGGACCCTGGAGGTGCAGGGGGACAGTGCTAACCACTAAGCCGCCATTCCACCCCTCTAAAAAACTGCTAGTCCCAAAAGCAATAAAGGGTGGAAAGTCGTTTGTTCTCTCTTGATTAAGTCATTATTTGTTTTGCTGTTTTTTAATGAACATATACAGTATAGGGCTCAGGATTGTGCACTATAACATGACATATGTTTTTGTTCAGCACAAAATAGGCAATATGATGAACTTCATTTTGTTTCATTTTAAAAATCTATACAAAAATGGGAGCAAAAAAATAAATAAAAAAGGGTCACATAGGGAAACGTCAGATACACATGAGCACATGTTTTTATTGTTCTTTTCGGTTGTTTTCATGACCAAATAATAATAATAATAATAATATTATCCCTATATTATTATATATATATATCCCTCAGTCCAATAATAATAATAATAATAATAATAATAATAATTATTATTATTATTATTGGACTGAGGGAGGAAACTGGAGTATTTATGAAACTGGAGAAACTGTATTTATAATAATATTATTTGTAATAATAATAATTATTATTATAATAATATGCTCATTTTGAGAGTTCAGCATTTTTGCGATGTCATTCCCATATTCCGGTAGTGATCAAATTTACCCTTTATAAACCTAATAATAACTTTCGCTCTACCCGACATATTTGAAAACCCAAATGCAGAGTTTGGTGGATGAAGCCTCCCCATTACCACACACTGACCAGGCTTCCATATGAGCACATATATATTTGAATCGTCATTGACCGATGCTGTGTTGCTGGCACAGATCTGTGCCGTTTGAGTTTTTAGGAAAACACAGTTATTACAGGAGATTGTTTGGAGAAAAATGTATTAAACAGAATTCCCAGCGAGTTATAAGTAAACAAATGGACTTACAATGATTGTGAATTCTTGTTAATTTTTGTCATAGTACTGTAAGTATTATAATGATTAAACTATAAGTGTTTATCCAGTGCTTGAAAATATTTATATTTATTAATATTTATTTTAATAAAAGCACAATGTGGCTGCTGTAACACTTCGTGAGGCCCCACGCTGTCACGCCTCATACATTTCTGGTTATATTCTTTTGCTTTATGAACTTATACAGTAGATGTAATCTTTCCTTAAATAAATAAGTAAAAAGAGTAAAGGAAACACGTTGGGTTCAGTCACGTCCCTGAGCCTGACTGCATCCACACCCAGCTCAGCTCAGAGCCTTTATTTTGACTTGATTGTAGCCGATGCCCACCCTACAGCCTCCCCACACACACACACACACACACACACACACACATGCACGCACAGAGTTGAAAAGCTTGTTTCCCTTGGCCTAAGTCCTGCCTGTGCTGCTGAAAATGTGCGAGAGAGCTTGTTATCGTGCGAGCTCGAGCGCCGTGTCCTCGGGTCGACGTTCACATCCAGAACCCGACCACAGAAATGCTGACTCGGCGCACTGCAGCCGCAGGGTCAGTGCTAGAACGCTCTCAGTTCTGCTCTACACGCTTTTGGCTTTACTGTAAACTGCAGGGCTTTTATTCATGTTAGCAGGTTTAACTTCTTTGGAGCATTTATTTATTAATTTAGTCCATAATCCAGGGGTTCGCAACCAAGCGTGCGAGGTGGCATCGCAAAGGTTGGTTCATGAGACTGTGATGGATAAACAAATGCAGAAATGTTTCGACAGCGTGCAATCGAGCTTGTACGCCACAAAATTGTACGAAACATTATAAAATGTGTCATCTCAACATGCGCTTCAGTAAAAAAAGATTATACGAAGGAGAAGGAAAAATTATTTCATATATCATTATATAGTTATAATAATGTAAGTTATTATAATAAACTTTTAAAATAGACCAATACATCATTTTTCAACATAATCTCCTTGCCTTTCAATACACTTTGTCCATCTGTCAACAAGCTTCTGTGTTCCCTCATTAAAACGAATGCACTGCTGTCTTTACTTCTTCATCAGAAGTGAATCTTCATCCTCGTAGGGCTGCTTTCAGGAGACCAAACAGGTGACGGAGTGAGATCAGGACTATAGGGAGGATGCTTTAGCACCACTAAATGAAGTTGTCGATAGTGTGCAGATATGCATCGTCATGCAAGATCACGATGTCCTTAAATAGCACTCGTCTGCGTTTAGGCTTACAGGTCTCTTAAATAAGCATCTCACTATGACGAGCACTGTAGATTGCTGAACCTTTTTTCTTATAATGTCCCAATGCTGGATCTTGAGAATCCCAGACAACTGTAAGAATTGATGAATTTTCCAAATTATACTTGAATTGTTCTTGGAAGATGTTTCCGTTCCGTACTCTGCTGTTTACTCTCAGGCTCATAGTGATGAATCCGTGCCTCGTCACCAGTAATGATTCTCTTTAACCTTCCTTAAGAGTATCAGTCTCAATTTTGTTCGCAGATATCCAAACGCTTCTGTTTATGCTCTTCCGAGCATTGTTTCGGCACCAGGTACACCCTCAGATCAAATAGGGACATAGAGATAGCCTGAACACCGTGTAATGAACCCCACTGACTTGCATGGGCCTAACGTTCTTCGCACATGTGTGAGTTTAAAACCCTCATCAGTGTAACCATGGAAAATTGTGAGCAGGGGTTGCGTGTGTAAATATGGTGTGAGAAGGAAGCATAAGGCCGGTGTAGCCTGAGGCTCCTGTACGAGCTTTCGAGGGTGGATGTCGGAAAGGCTTATCGCTGGAACCTGTGAAATAAACTCACACCGTCCAGATTAAACAAACTCAAAGCAAGAAAAGCAAGAAAGGAAAATGAATGAAGCTAGACATGAGCCCTGCCCTAAATCTTTCAAAGTTTTGCCTGTGCATGACCCAGGAAATACACGGTGGAAGATCACGTAGCTAGTGGAACTTCCTGGTGTGTGCGTGTGTGTGTGTGTTGTGCCAAACAATGCTACCCAGCCCATCCGCTGGTTGTGGAGAAAAAAGACCTTCATGAAAACCCTATCACTCTTGTGCCTGTGTATTGCATTGTATTGCATAAGGACAGTGTGTAGTTGTGTGTTTGTGTTTGTGTGTGTGTACTGTATGTGTTCAGTGACTTGGCATAATTGGATTTGGCTAACCTGGTTACACTAACCTGGGTTAATTAGATCAATGGGTTCTTTCTGGGTTGTAGCAATTAAATAAACACACACACACACACACACACACACACTCAACTCCATACACACTCTCTGAAATGAAACCATGTGGATGTTAGATTCACCTTGATCAGGACAGATACAGTTGGGTGCTGGCACTGATGTTGTGTCTGTGTGTGTGAGTGTGTACTGTATTGTGTGTGTGTGTGTGTGTGTATGTGCAGGTATGAGGTTAAATATCTTTCTACTCAAATAATTTTTGGCCTTGACTTCTGGATGATATCCATAATAAATAAAGGGGGTGGTATGAGTGGCGGTTTTTGATTGGTTTGAACATTTGGCTCAAGTCTCCGTTAGCTAAACTCTCAGCCTTGACTCACACATGATCAGCTAAAATTTGAACCTTGACTCAGTTTGAACCTTGATCAGCTCAAGCCCCGGCCTTGACACAAACATGATCAGCTAAACTCTCAGCCTTTAATTGAACTTACTTGGCCAAAGTATCAGCTTTGACTTACACTTGATCAGCTAAAATCTCAGGCTTGACTTGCACTTAATTGGGTAAAGTCTCAACCTTAACTCGAACTGGATCAGAACTCGAACACTCAGCCTTGACTTGAACTTGATAAACTAAGCTTTCAGGCATGACCTGCCTTTGATCAGCCAAAAGTCGCAACATTGACTCACGAATGATCAGCATCAGCTAAACTCCACGCCTTGACCTGGACCTCAAAATAACTAAACTCTCAGACATGACTTGCATTTGATCAGCTAAAGTCTCAAGTCTCAGCCTTGACTCGCAATTGACTGGTTAAAGTCTCAGCCTTGACTCGCGTTTGACTGGTTAAAGTCTAAGCCTTGACTCATACTTGACTGGTTAAAGTCACAGCCTTGACTCGCAATTGATTGGTTAAAGTCTCAGCCTTGACTCGCAATTGACTGGTTAAAGTCTCAGCCTTGACTCGTACTTGACTGGCTAAAGTCTCAGCCTTGACTTGCACTTGACTTGATAAAGTCTCAGCCTTGACTCGCACTTGACTGGTTAAAGTCTCAGCCTTGACTCGGACTTGAATGGTTAAGGTCTCAGGTCTGAGACTGGTTAAAGTCACAGCCTTGACTCGTATTTGACTGGTTAAAGTCTCAGCCTTGACTCATACTTTACAGGTTATAGTCTCAGCCTTGACTCGCAATAGACTGGTTAAAGTCTCAGCCTTGACTCATACTTGACAGGTTATAGTCTCAGCCTTGACTCGTACTTGACTGGTTAAAGTCTCAGCCTTGACTAGCAATTGACTGGTTAAAGTCTCAGCCTTGACTCATACTTAACTGGTTAAAGTCCCAGCCTTGACTCATACTTAACTGGTTAAAGTCTCAGCCTTGACTCATACTTGACTGGTTAAAGTCTCAGCCTTGACTCGTACTTGACTGGTTAAAGTCTCAGCCTTGACTCGCAATTGACTGGTTAAAGTCTCAGCCTTGACTCGCACTTGACTGGTTAAAGTCTCAGCCTTGACTTGTACTGTACTTGACTGGTTAAAGTCTCAGCCTTGACTCGGATTTGAATGGTTAAGGTCTCAGGTCTGAGACTGGTTAAAGTCTCAGCCTTGACTCATACTTGACTGGTTAAAGTCTCAGCCTTGACTCGCAATTGACTGGTTAAAGTCTCAGCCTTGACTTGCCTTTGACTGGTTAAAGTCTCAGCCTTGACTCATACTTGACTGGTTAAAGTCTCAGCCTTGACTCGTAATTGACTGGTTAAAGTCTCAGCCTTGATTCGCACTTGACTGGTTAAAGTCTCAGCCTTGACTCGCAATTGACTGCTTAAAGTTTCAGCCTTGACTCATACTTAACTGGTTAAAGTCCCAGCCTTGACTCATACTTAACTGGTTAAAGTCTCAGCCTTGACTCATACTTGACTGGTTAAAGTCTCAGCCTTGACTCGTACTTGACTGGTTAAAGTCTCAGCCTTGACTCGCAATTGACTGGTTAAAGTCTCAGCCTTGACTCGCACTTGACTGGTTAAAGTCTCAGCCTTGACTTGTACTGTACTTGACTGGTTAAAGTCTCAGCCTTGACTCGGATTTGAATGGTTAAGGTCTCAGGTCTGAGACTGGTTAAAGTCTCAGCCTTGACTCATACTTGACTGGTTAAAGTCTCAGCCTTGACTCGCAATTGACTGGTTAAAGTCTCAGCCTTGACTCGCAATTGACTGGTTAAAGTCTCAGCCTTGACTCGCACTTGATGGGCTAAAGGGTAGGCCCTTGTCCTGCAATTGATTTATTAAAGTTCCAGTGTTGATTTAAAGGCTGCTACATTGGTTACAGTCTGAACTTTGACACAAATACTGTTGTGTCTTGACTTTGTTTTAATTACTAATTCAACAACATATTTGTTAAAATAAATCTGTAACAGGAAGAGAAAGCAATGCTACCTTAAGTATAATGTATGTAGTGTTAACTGCATTTCTATCCATCACCAATTAAAAAATTACTCACTGAACAATTACTTTACGGTTTAAGATACTTCGCTTCACCATTCAACTTCAGATCAACTTCAGTTGCCTCTGGTGTTCTTGTTGCTCACTAGCATTGCGCTTATGTAACGCCGAGGCCTCACACACCCACGCTGCCTGTACGTTATCAATCTAGTGACTATATTTCTTCATTTCCGATGTGCTGAAAACGCCGGAGGTCGTCCTCAGACACGTGGGAGTGTTAGCTCCCAGCTTCCAGTAACCGACTCCTTGTGTGAACTCCGATAGTCTGCAACAGTCTGCAATTCTTTGCATCATGATATATTTGGAAAGAGCGGCAACGAATTAATGATGGACCTGAGGCTTCCTCCAGCTCTGCTCCATGACCAGGTTCTTCCGTTATTTCTCATTCTTAATCCGACCATGCTGCAGGAGAAACCCGTATTAGAAAACACGAAGATGAAAATCACACACACACACACACACACACATACACACACACACACACACACACACACACACACACATGGGAATAGGTTTTCTTTTTCATTTTTCTAAAAAAACAAACAAAAAAAAACAGTTTTTTTCACAGGGACCTGCCAAATGTTCTCAAAAGGTCAAAAAAATCAAAGATTCCTTTCCTGTATAAATGTGTTCCGCACCAAGATATTAATCCCCCCCCCCCCCCCCCACACACACACGCACGCACATCAAGCCAGCGGTGAATCACAGTGTGAAGATAATTACATTATTGCCTACAGCAGAACAGCGTAGAAAATGACTCATCTGAATAATGACCATGCTTTGCAGACTAAGTATGTTTGTATTTTCTGTCTACAAATGTCTCTAACTAATATTATATCATCATCACACTCCACAACAAAATGACATCCACGGTGATGCAAGTCAATAATCCTGTGAAACAACACATTGGCTTGTAACATCATTATTGCCCTCAGAGCTGACCGTCACTGACTGCGTTCAATTCAAGGACACCCGGGGCTGCAGTGTACACAGGGCACATTGTGACACACATTGTGACATTGGACGCCAGCCACGTTACTTTGCTTTTGATTTCACTATGATCGTCAGTCTCCTCCCACAGCGGGGCCTGGGCTCTCTCTGAATTGGAGGACATGAACACACCACTCTGACGCCCCCGAGAGTATATACACAGATGGAAAATCCACAGAAGAGTTCCTGGCCTTGTCCTAAATTCTCAGTGTGTCACAGTCACTGATCTTTATTTATTTTACATCTGGATTGAGCCACGCTGTCTCCACATTCAGTCCCTTTCACTAATTTCACTAATCCACAGCAAAAACACATAAAGTGCTGAAATGGACAATTTATTTATGTGTCAAGACAATAAATTGAGACTAGAGCCAAAGAAACACAAGAATATGGACAAACATGAATATAACATTTTTTTTTATTTTATTATTTTTTTTAAGTATCTATCTATCTATCTATCTATCTATCTATCTATCTATCTATCTATCTATCTACAGTGTCAAAAGTTTGGATTTATTTTCTATGCTCTAGAACAGGGGTCTTTAATTCCAGTCCTGGAGGGCCAGTGACCAGCACAGTTTGTAATTCACCAACACCTAAACACACCCACTGAACCTAGTA
>JAQMYJ010000015.1:5196994-5215042 GCA_030014305.1 Clarias laeviceps
ACACATTAAGTTTACTGAAAGTAAAAACAGTTGAAAGTCAGAGGACGTTTCTTTTTTTGCTGAGTATATATATATATGCAACTGCATATATATGAGAATATGCACATTAGAGAATTAGTTTATGAATTATCATATACAGTATATAAAGGTATTTATGTTGTGACTATGGAAGATCTTTAGCTGTAGTTCCTCCTCTTCTTCACCAGCTGATGATGAATAGGAACAAAGTAAGGAAGATCCCATACATTAAATGGTGATTAAAAGTCCGAAAAAGCCATCAATCATAGATAACTATTCAGAGTCTATGCAGAAATGAACGAGTAGTTCATAACTTCTAATGAATAATGTGTGATTGTGAGTTCATTATGAACTGAGATGATTGGATGGATGGATGGATGGATGAATGGATGGATGGATGGATAGATAGATAGATAGATAGATAGATAGATAGATAGATAGATAGATAGATACATAGATAGATAGATAGATAGTACTTTATTAATCCCAAATGAAATTGTATCATTACAGCAGCCAGTTGACATGTTATGCAGCAATTAAGCAACAAGAATGAAAAGGTATGGTAAAAAAAAAGATACACTGTTTACATTAAGGTGCCTTAATTATAGATAATAAATGAATCTACAGTAAGTAATAATTACACTAAGAGTTGTACACTGGAAGTTGTCCTGCTAGTTTAACTGAATTTGACTTCCTTATCTTTTGCTGACTTTTTGCGGTTTCGGGGATTTTTCTTCTGTATGTTCGGGAAGAAAGGTTTGAAAATGCTAAAATGAGCCCAAAAAAAGTTTTGCCCGTGGCCACCAATCACTCACAGAGAGGGCTTGGAATAAATGCTAGTCAGTGGTTTGTATTCTTAGCTTTTTCCTGACGCCTTCTCTCTGGGTCATGCCATGTCCCATTTTCCTTTAGATCTTCATCCATCAAAGAGACTTTTCCTGAGGAATTGCCTTGATCAGCCCTTAAAAAGACAGCAGGTATCAGGGGTCTCACTGACGAACCATGAAAAAGAGCTAAAAATGGAAAGCGGTGAAATAAGGGGAAGAGTGAGAGATGACCTGAGGAACACTGAGTCAGGAAAAGAGGGAAAGTGTACCAGTGTTGGAGTGTTTTTGAATTTCAGATTGATGGAGAGACAGTTTTTTTTTTTTTAAACATAGTATATTGCCCTTATCTCCACTTTTATATATATATATATATATATCCAGATTAAATTTGTAACAGCTATTTATATCATTTAATACACACTGTATATGTCGATTCCTCTGTGTGTTAATGTGTTTCCTGAACAGCAGAGCTGTATGTCACCCCTGACCCTGAGCTGAGCTGAGCAGACTGCTGTCTCCAGCTCCTGTCTGCTCCTTCCTGTGCACACACACCCCACTTCCTGTGCAGAGCAAGCTTAGCTATTTTAGACCAGCATGAGCCTGGAATGTCATAAAATGGAGCAGGAGAGGAGACACACTGGCTCCCGGTGCTCTTTGTGTGAGTGTGTGTTTGAGTGTGTGTGTATTAGGAAGTCATTAAGGTTTCCATCAGCCTTATGATAGTGGAGATTGAGGAAAGTAGGAGGCTGTCGAGTAGAGGAGGATGAAAGAGGCCAGGCTGATCTCACGCTATTTCCTCTAGCTTCATTTGATAAGGAAGTCATTTTTAAATTTAATGCGCAGTTTCGTCTGCTATCATACCCGGTTGGTTTAGCATGACAAACTTAGCAGTTTGCACAACCTTAATGGTCACCACAAGAGAGGCAAAAGCTGACGTCACATTCTCATCATTCTCATCATTTTTATAATTACATAATTATCTATATTTTTTTATACTTTTAATATCGTAAAAAGGAGTATTTTTTCAAAGTGTAATCTTCTTTGCAATAACCCCTAAACCGTACTATTTAGCAAAACAGTTACTGTGTAAGAAGTAAAACAAGAAAGGATAAGGATCTTTTACATAAAAATAAAGACTCAATTTTCAATTAAATATATTTAATTGTTTCATGCTTATGTTTAATGCTGTCCATGAAAATGCCTAGTTCCCGTTAGCACTTACATCACAGCAGCTATAACAGAGACACAGTCGTGGGTAGCATGGTGGCGTTGTGATTAGCATTGTGGCCTCCAGGGTCGAGGGGTCGACATGCAGATTAGGCATGGTGTTTCCAAATTTCCTGTAGTGTGTGAGTGTGTGTGCGCTTGTGTGTCCTGGGATGATTGGCACCCTGTTCAGGGTGTACCCTGCCTTCTGCCCCGAGTTGCCGGGGATAGGCTACAGGCTCCTGTCCAGGATAATCAGTATAAAGAATGAGAGCATCAGAGAGAGAAAGAGAGGAAACAGTCGTTCATTCACTAATTAATGAACTTCCTCTAGGTGTCTGTACAGCTGAGTCACTGGCAATCTGTAAGCCACGACTCTAAGCCAAGACCTGATCTGTTTCTTGGGTATTTGGGTTAACTCCCCCTGCCCCCTCCCAAAAACATCCTTCTCAACAGGTGGTATGGTGGCGTAGTGGTTAGCGCTGTGGACCTCCAGGGTTGAGGGTTTGATTCCCACCTTGGCTTTGTGTGCATGGTGTTTGCATGTTCTCCCCAGGCTTGGTGGGTTTCCTCTGTGTACTCCAGTTTCCTCCCACAGTCCAAAGACACGCAGGCTAATTAGTGTTCCCAAATTGCCCACAATGAGTTGGCACCCTGTTTAGAGTGTACCCCAAAGTCTCCTGGCCCTGTGAACCCTGTGAAATGACTAATTATACTTCTGATTAGTATCAACCACTCGGTCTGTGTGTAAATCCTGTATACAGGGTCATGGGGAGCCTGGAGCCTATCCCAGAGGACAAGGTGTGGTATACCCTGGACAGCAATCCATCGCAGAGCACACACACTACGGGCGATTTGGAAACGCTGATCAGCCTAATTTTTGGACTGTGGGAGGAAACCAGAGTACCCACCAAGCCGTGGGAGAACATGCAAACTCCATGCACACAGGCTGAGGCTGGAATCAAACCTGGTGCAAGCTGACAATGCTAACCACTAAGCCCCCTAGTGAACCAGTGAAAGAACATATTTAATGATGGAAACTTCAAAGCCCTTATGTACTGTATGTCGCTCTGGATAAGATCATCTGCCAAATGCCTAAATATAAATGTAAATATATTGTAGAAGTTAAATAAAAATAAGGGCATTTCTCAGTCGCTTTGGTATGTTTCTCAAATAAGGCTTGAAATTCTTACTGTAAATAAACTTGTACAAACTTCACATCATCTATAGTCACTTGTGCAGATCATAAAAGCAAAAATACTTTCATACGCCATACTAATGCTTATGTGTAACTGTCTGCTCTTTCTTACATTATCAGTCACTTATGTCATGCTGATCAAAATATATTATACTGCTTCCCCGTTTAATAGTCTACCTCTCAAAACATCAAAGCATTAGCTCACTGTACAGTATGCGTCATTACTGTATGTAACAACAATGCTTGAACAGGTTGTAATAATCTGTCATACATACAGTACTTTCTAGACATTTATCTTAGACTTTTTTGTTCTGTAAATGTGTCCTGACTGCATGAGCTGACCGCAGGTGAATGTTGACTTCAACAGTGTAGAGGGATGTTTAAAGCGTTTGATCGACCAGCTCTCCTTCCTGCCATGGATGCGGTATGTGAGGACGTCGCAGCAGACGACTACATACGATGGATAAGATGTTCCAAAAGAATTTTTCAGTGTTGCGTTGAGATGTAGATGGGAATCTTTGGGCAGATAGACAGGAACATCAGGAGGTGCAGAACGACTGCAGTGTTATTCCTCATACTGTGCTACAGTATGTGTACAGTTGAATACTGCCAATGAAGTGTTTCCCATGTATACATTTAAATTTTGTGCTGTACAGTGATATATTCTATTGTTCTTTTTTCTGTATCACAATGACATGGTCTGTCAAAAAGTAACAGTACAATCAGGAAAACTGTACCCTGTACGGTATCCTCCACATACAGTAATGTGCCAATTTGTACTTTGTATTGATAAATGTGCAGCTTTGTGCATTTTCAATCAGTGTCATCAAATCTTAGCTTGGTTTTGATCAGAATTTACAGTTGCATTGCAGTTTCAAAAGGGTCAACTTTTTGGCCTGCATGAAGCAAAGACAACAACTAAGGATATTTGAAATTCCTGAATCTGGGATAAGAACCCTTCAAAACATTATGAAAGCCTGGAAGGATAGTGCTGAACTGTCAACTTTTTGGAAGAGATGTGATCTGAAAAAAAACATCATTAATGCAGAACACTTGGTGAAGTTGTATGGTAAAAAAACAACAACAACAGTAAAAACCTTTTTATTTAATATTTAATAATGAAAGTAAGAGGATTTCCACAGTTTGATGAGAACTCACTCGGGATTGGGACTAAAAAACAGTTATTACTGAAACTAATCAGGAAAAAGGCTTCAGTTTGCTATGGACCGTAAAAGATTGGACTTCGGAGCAATGCAAGATGGTCATGTGGTCTGATGAGTCAAGATTGACCTTATTCCAGAGTGATGGATAAAGAGAAGTGCATAAAGCGATGCAGACATCATGCATAGTGTCCACTGTACAAGCCTCTGGAGGCAGTGTTATGATCTGGGGTTGCTTCAGTTGGTCAGGTCTAGACTCAGCAACGTTATGTCGCAATAAAATGAAGTCAGTTGATGACCTGAATGACCAGATTAATGACATCTATGGATTTGTTCTTCCCCGATGGCACGGGCATATTCCAGGACTCACAATGTGAAAAAAGTGCTTCTGGGAGCATGAGGAAGCATTTTCACACATGAAGTAGATGCCACATTGTGTGCCGTAATCAATGATTAAGGGGATTAAATGAAATCTTAGAGTGTGTGATTTTTTTTTTTTTGGCCGGTCAGTGTACTTACCGAGTTTACTGTGATACTGACCAGATGACTAAGCATTGTGACTACCTCAAATCAACAATAACCCAATGACTTTTCATTCTGATGTCATTGACCTGTTCATTGACAAAAATATTTACTGTTGACAGATAAACTAACTATGTTTAGCAAGTTACATGCTTTTGCTGGTAATCCATTGTGTTGTGATGTTCAGGTAATGCGCTTAGAGTTTCGTAACGGAATTGAGAAGTGCTTCAAAGCATTGATTAATTCAAAATGCTTAACATGTTAAAAATTATTGATCGCAAATAGATTCAAATCACTCAAACGTCCTGAACTGGACATAGAGTGCATTTGATTGTACAGTTTTAAGGACTGCAATTTGCACGGTAGATGCACAAACAGGAGCAGTTTTGAGAAAATTTATTGGATCAGAGAATATTAGATTGAACCAGTCCTGTGAATCTAAAATGGTTAAGATCTATTAGATTTGCTCAACTGAATCACATTGAGGAAGTCCAGACCCAGCTGCAACCCTTTCTGAATTTCCAGCGTGTACAGTATGATGGGTACTGAGAGATCTCTCCGACTGCAACCAGCACAGAAGATTGCTAATCTGCAATCAGTTGAAGAAACATTTTGACACAGAAGGCTAGGACATCTGATCATGGCTCTGGGGTACTGAGAGAACTTTCTACCCAGATCGTATCCAAGCACACATCCAAGTGAAACGATTACATAGAGAAAAAAAAGTCGCTTTTTCTCTCATATGTGTGTCCTGAGATTCTGCGCAATGAAAAGTCCTGATTTGACTTGAACACCCTTTATAAAATAAGGTCTCTAAGAACCAGTCAGCCAGTTGACTTTAGTCACGTCAAAGGTGGCAACCCTAGCCATCAGGAATGTGGACATAACCAGGACTATGTGTATCTGTTCAGAGACATAAGCCAGTACCTAGAATTCTGACATCTTATCAGATGCTCTGATCATTCTGATCAATTTTTTTAAGCGTACAATTAAGCGCTTCAAGGTACACACATTTTGTAACTTTTTTCCCCAAACACAGTCGTCTTTACTGTAAATTGGAGCTTTATCCATTCTGTCTAGCGATTAGTTCACCACCCGGATTTAAGCTACAAGGACAGCCTTACAGCTCACACTAAACTTCTACTGTCATGTTACATCACTGTCATTATCACAGGTGCTTAGTTTCAAAGTACACAAAGCTCACAAAGCATATAACAAGAATGACGTGATCAGGGGCTGGACGGAGTACCACGCTGGACTGGACTGTACTGTACTGAAAGGTTGTCGAGTAACAGAGTGTCCAGTTAAACAGAAAAAAAAACACTATTTGAAAGGAATGAAGAAGTGGTGACAGAGCGATGACAGATTAGAGAGGGTGACTCAGGCAGATTAGCAGATTCCGACGCAGCTGTGTGTAGGCTGAAGCGCGCAGAGTGAGAGCTTCAGATGTACATGGACAGACTGCCCTGGTGGCTTGTTGGCCTCTGTGTCACTGTGTGTGTAGGAGAGAGAGACATAGAAAGAGAGAGAGAGAGGGCAACAAAAAGGGATTCCAATTCAATAGTTTATTAAGATGTCACACACTCCTCTCTTTTTGTAATATGTTCTATACTGTATGTGTGATAGAGATGTACACAAATACAAATACATTACCTGAAATGCTTCACTTGTTTAACTGAACAAGAAAAAAAGCAAAAATGCGAAATATATTATACCCAGTACTGTGTCGGTTCCCGCTGTGCCGCTGGGTTCTGTGGGCTGCAGGGTGGGATCTCCATGGATCAGACTTGTTTGTCCGGTGCATTCCATGGATGCTCAATCAGGTTGAAATCTGAGGAATTTGGAGGCTTTGTTTTGTGTCCAGCGTTGACTTTTTTCATTAAAGAAAAGTGCGCCATTGGTTTATCAGTGGGATCGGACTGGACGAGATGGCCTTTGGTGCCCACAGGCATAGATGAGTCTTGGGTGACCATGATCCTCTGACCAGTTGATTGGTATATAACTGATAATCAGTGTTATTCAATTCAAGTGGTGTGGCTGTTCAATAAGTGGTGTGGCTGTTCAATGTAGTTACTGTATGAATGGGAAAGTTCACACACTAGCATCCAAAAAACAAAAAATTCAATTCAATTCCTGTCATGGGTACACTGAATTTGCATGTTCTTCCAGTCCTTGGTGGGTTTCCTCTCACAGTCCGAAGATATGCAATTTAGGCTAATTGGCGTTCCCAAATTGCCTGTAGTGTGTGAAAGTTGACTGGAGGTCCTACTACAGCTGTAAAAATAGGAATAAATTCAGTAATAATGACTGTCGGCCTACAGAGGTTCCTAGATGGATAGATATTAGCTGCTAGTTTTATTTTATTTTTTTATTTTTTTCAAGCAACTTTGAAAATTTGGTAGATATAAATAAAGAAAAATAATAAAAACCTGGATTTTATACAGTATGTATGTAATAATGAACATCATGTTTAGTCCACACCCAGTTACTTCATTCAGTAACACTGAATACAGATACCAATAGGAATAAGGGATACAGGTTGAGAAACAGATTTTAGTGAAATATTTGAATTTTAAATATTAAATAGGACAAATATAAAGTGAGAAAGTTGAAACCATTAGTGGATTTCCTGTCTTTTCTTTTGCACAGGAACATCAAAGACGTTCTGAAAGCTGATCACAAACTGATTTTTTTAGTTATTCATTATTGTAATTCATGTTTGTAACATGATCAAAGCAGATCAAAGATCTCACAGGCGAGATTAAAACATAAATAAGAACTCAGCCCCGGCGACATCTAATGTGTTTTCCTGCATGACTACAGATTTATAGCCTCGCACACTTTTGTTAAACCGACCCATGACACACTAACACCAGGCATGTCCAGACAGCCTCATTCACACTCATTTGTTTCTTTATTTCCTCTTTTGGAAAAATAAGAAAGTATGAGTATTCCTTCTGGCTGCTTTATTGTGAACAAAACAAAGGTTGCATTTGTGTGTATGCGCGTGAGTATGACACGTGCGTCATCGGTGCTGCCAGATATCACCTCTGGATAATCCACCCATTCAGCATTGTTGTGAAGTCTGTGAATGATATGTGCAGACTGAAGCGGCAAACAGGTAGGTGGAACAGGGCTGTGGAATTCAGGCCCTAAACACACAGGCACACACTTGTAGACAGCTCCATGACACAGCATTCTTAGCTGTAATGTGAAAAGGGGAGGATGGAGAAGCCAGGACTCTCTCTCTCTCTCTAACAACCCCATCTCCCCAATCTTTTCATCCACTAAATATTTTCTATAATGTTTAAAAAATGTTTTTATTTAACCTACAGTACCGGTCAAAAGTCTGGACACACCGTCTAATTCAATGTTATTTTGATTTATTTTCTTTCATTCTACAACAATACTAGAGATTTAAAAACTATGAGTCAATGCAAGAACAGTATTGTGTCAAGTGCATGTGCAAAACCCATCAAGCACCATGATGAAACTGGCTCTCATGAAGACCTTCCCAGGAAAGCAAGACCAAAACTTACCTTCTGCTGCAGAGGAGAAGTTCATTTAGAGTCACCAGCCTCAGAAATCACCAATCAACAAACAGCACCTCAGGTTAGAGCCGTTCTGAAGGATTTAGGAGACATATCTCAATGTCAACTGTTCAAAGGAGATTATTGCATATTTTGCATATTTCGCAAAGAAAAAAAATAGTTTTACAGTGTAGAAAGAAATAAAAATCAGGAACAACCATGGACAACCAAGAATCACCCCTCTTTAAAATAATCACATTTTGCTTTGCAGCCTGTTTGTGTTTTATCCAGCTGTATTTCCACAGTGCAACTTTTAACAACCAAGTGAAAGATATAAAATAACACCAACATGTCAGAAAAAAAACAGAATCACTGATTTGCAAAAGGATCACCCTCTCTCAAAAATGACTTCAATCAGGTGAAGCTAATCACCTTCTCACTGGCACACAAAGCCATTTGCCAACTCTGATCAGCTGTTGTCATTCTGATAAGTCTGGAATTTGAATAATCTGGAAAAGATAAAAAAAAAATGCACTTAAAGTATGAGCCTTAATACTGTATAGACTGAACATGACTACTTAATTTACATTTGCACACGTAAATAAACACCACACACGTGACTAAGAAAAAAACAAACACTTGATCTTTTAATAATACAGTATACCATGAGACAAAACAAAAAAAATTAAAACAATCAATCCATTACCATTTACAATTGTGTTAATGCAATCGGTTCAAGTAAATATTACTTCTGTTTTTCTAGTTTTGTGAGGACTTGCCAAAATGATATAGTATCAAGTTTTATAGAGGAAAAGTAAATAAATTTTATACTTTGAGTGATAGCTATATATATATTGACATAAATTAATGTAGTATAGAACAGCATTTAAGCAGCTTTTTTTTTTTTGTAAAAATCACAGATTTGTTTTTTTCATATTAAATTAACCACATATTTTTTTATAATGTACAGTACTGTAATAATTTAAAAGGTTAATTTGCAAAAACATTTTTTTTTTTGCACATTGTCATTTTTTTTACAAGCTGTGTCTGTGACTTTGTTTGCATGAAATTTAATTGCAAACTCATGAGTGTGTTTTAAAAAATGTACAGCATTTTGGAATTACCAAAAAAAAATTTCGCGTTACCGTGTAGTGCGCGGAATGAAGATGAGATCACGTTTATTAAGTAGATTTCAATTTCACACTCATAAGCACATATTACAAAACTTTACAGCACCATGTGTCGAATTTTGAGATGAACTAATGATTTTTTTTCAAGGTAGGTTTTACTATGAAATAACGGCGTTTTCCATTTACATTACAAATTGATGAAATAAAGTCTATATGTTACATCATGCTTGGCCAAATACACCTGTGAAAATCCCATTAACATTTGTTCAGTAGTTTTTATGTGATGTGTGCATAAACAAACAGACAAACAAAAAATCCAAAAAACATCTTGATGTGTTCTATTACTCATTTTACATCCCCCCCAAAATATTTTTTCGAAAATATCTTCAATGGACAGACACACCAACTTTACAGTTTTATTGTAGATTTATGTATTGTAGATTATATACCTCAGGAAAGATCTGTCAAATGTGTGGGATTGTTTTGATTATGTAAAAATAACTCATCTGATTTAGGATTGAGAATTTGGCACTAAAGGGGAGTGCTGGTTCAGGTGGCTAAAGCTCTCAATTGTTGATTTTAAGGATCTGGGTTCGAACCCCACCATCTGCGCCACGCCCCATACTACCCAGCCATTGCATTCGGCGCTGTCCCCAAGTCTGGGTTAAACAAATGGTAGGGTTGTGTCAGGAAGGGCATCCGGCATAAAACCTGTGCCAAGTTGTACGAGGATTGGATGGTCTGCTGTGGCGACCTCGACAGGAGCAGCCGAAAGAAAGTTCAATGTGTGACTGACAGTCAGTTACCTGCTTTTTGCAAAGGAAGACTTCATTTATAATTTCACTAAATGCTCATGTGTGACCAGGTGATAAAGTAGTTTTAAATTCCTACTTTTATTGTACAGCCAAAAGGTAAGGAGAATAAACCATGGAGGTGGTGGACAGTCCTGAAAGTCTCATAAATTTCTCTTTATGTCTCCAGTTATTCTACTTTAGAATACCTTAGCTAACTAACTGTTCTGGGGTTGAATTCCAATAGCGTTTGAAAGGGACTCGGGATTCAGCCTTATGCTAAAAGATAGTTAGCTTTGTAGCTCATTGCAGCAGCGAGCTGGGTCATGATCCTGCCAGCGCATTGGAGAAGCTCGCGCTTACGTTAACTAGCAGTAATGACTGAAACACAACATGTACAGAAAATGCGGGATGACTTATAAGCAATTTAAGTGTTGTTTAAGATGACATAACATTATCAGATGTTATAATTCAGAGGTCAAAATCCAGAGGTCTGGTTCCTCTCAGGGTTCCTTCCTCATGTTATCCAGAATGCTGTTTAAATAAAAGTAATTTGAATTGTAAATGCGTCGTGTTAATATACTTATACAGTATATTATATTATATAAAGTCTTCGGTTCAGGAAGACCGCTCATGATGCTCTTTTCCCAAGCCTGCTGTGGTAATTATCAGCACTGTTTAAGTTAACACACACACACACACACACACACACACACACACACACACACTGTAGCATTATGTGTTACAGGCAACAGGGAGACTGATAAGCCTGATATCTGCTGAGGTGAGCAGTGTTCTGACAGACAGAGTCTTACTGAGGCTGGATAACAGAATCTGCCAGCATCAGGTCATAAAGATGCTGATCATCACCATGAATCAGGGGATAAACTGCTGATCTGTCAGCCTGTAAAGATTAGTCCCTGTACTTCTTACTCAGGAGAAGGGGTTCTTAGAAAACATCAGATGCCTGATTTTAGCAGGTTCCTGGTGGAAACACTGCTATTAGAAGTAAACTTACTGGGTAATTCCATGAAAAGGTCAACATTACTATGGGAAAGAACAGGCATATTTCATAGGGTTCCAACCAAAGCATACTGATACGCTAAAAATACTACATATGCGTGCCTCCGAGTGGCGCAGTGGTAAAGTGCTCGCCCTATCATCCGTAGATCACTGGTTCGATTCCCGGGTGATGTTGTATCCTCTTGCAGCCGGAGGTCTAGAGAGAGCTGATTGGCCGAGCCCTCTCAGAGGGGAGGGATGAGAGGTACTTGTTGCTCCCACATTAATCACGGCTCTACAGCCAATCAGGGACCCCCACCCCGAAAAAATATATATATACTACATATGCCTATATTAACTTGTAAATTAAATAGTAAAGGTCAATGCCGAACATCAAAAACCAGAAAGAGGCACAAAAATGATAAGACACAAATTACAATGAAAAGAGAGGGGAAAGGATGAGAAACTGTCAGGAATAATAATAATAAAAACAGTAATTGCTGTTTTAATACATTTCTACTTAGTTTACTCATAATTACTATTTCAAATGATTCATGTTAAAACGTTGTGGGGCTGATTCAAGGCACATCACATCTATAACACTAATTTATGCTAAATCATTTATTTAAAAAATAACCACTATTTTAGACTAAAGTCTAAGTTGAATTTGTGGAAATATGATTAGTAGTAGCTGTAATGGTAGTAGTAGTAGTAGTACCATTGGCATTCAAGTCAACCCAGGAAATTTTTTGTTAAGGCGTAAAACCGTAAAAACTGGGAGTTATTGCCGAACCGAGGTCAGGACTGTATGGTGGATGTGGCAATAACTCCCAGACGATTTCCTGTAATGTGCGAGTGGTGTTGGCGAATGATTGTGAAAATCCGTTTCTCAGTGTCTGGCTTTTGATGTTCTGCATTTCATTGGCTGTTGTCATTTGTCAGCACTGTGTTTGATTAAACAAATCCACAATAGTGTCCATTTGTCTTAAATTTCTGACAATGTAAAAAATAAATATAATAAATCAATAATTCATTGAAAACAAAGAATAC
Organism: Clarias laeviceps; assembly: GCA_030014305.1. Lineage (NCBI taxonomy): Eukaryota > Metazoa > Chordata > Actinopteri > Siluriformes > Clariidae > Clarias > Clarias laeviceps. The sequence continues at coordinate 5,209,429 of JAQMYJ010000015.1, forward strand.
GTAACTAGCTTTACTAGCGTAACTACATTCAAAAGATTCCACAATTACTTTATTTTAATTAGCTACTGTATATGTAGTCGCTATGTCAGGGCACCTGGGGAAACTGTATTCTATATAAATGAAAATAAATAAAACACCCTAATCTATACTTTACCACAAAATCTTGATGAGGAGTACAACAGGCTCCTATGACCTTGAACAGGAACATAACCAAACCTTAGTCCAGCATCTCAGTAAACTTCAAAATACTGTATAAACACATTCAATATGAATCAGATCCAAAACATCTGATATGACCATGTGCACAGGTTTCCCTGTGTGCTCTTCTCTTTTTGTCTCATTTAGGATTTCTTTGTTGGAATGACATACTTCTCCTCAACACTGTTTGTCCTAGGTCTTAATCTGATCCTGGGAGGGGGTTGCTTGGATACAGCGGTTTCTCCGTGCGTCCTGTATGCCTCGACGGTCATCTTAGCAGCTTCCGATTGGCCCGAGAGACTGCGTGCCCTGGCCAATCAGCTTGTGCAGCACCCTGATGGAGACTTACGTGAGTCACGGCTCATACACACCTTGAATACAGAGCAGCCAGACACACAGTAGACCAAGCCATAACACACACTCACAGACATCAGCTCAACCTTTTATGAAGGGTAATAACATTCTGGATCAGTGTGTTTCATTTCCTGCCTGAACAAAAAAGAAGGAGTGATAAGACTTAATTGAGGTGCTGTACTGTCACTAATGAGAGCGCTAATGAAGGCAGGGGAGGCTTTCTGTCTGCAGGCGGACTGGCAGGGGGTTGATGAAGAGGTTTTCAGATGTGATTTAATCAAGAAGCAGTATGGTTAATAAGAAGATCATAAAGAGCTGCTTAAGATTCATCAAAATTGGGAGTAACGAGGAGACTTTATGTTATTAACCAATCAGAAGGTTTATATAAAACAAGCCCTGCAATTACGCAACATTTAATTATTTATATAGAAAAGACTCTATATTACTGCCAGATCCTTAAGATTTTCATCAGCTTTCCATTATAGTATGTCAGGAACAAAACCCTCCAAGACTTCAGCACTGATTACTTTACTAGAACAGCACATCCCGGGATGTTTTACAGCTCTTATACCACAACAACTGTGAGAAAGCATTATTTATTAATGAACGGCATTTCACACTGTTGCATCATATGTTTTGGGACATCTCTAAAACGAGTTTCTGTTACCAATTGAGTTATAATGCATTCAATATAATACGATAAAACATTAATTCATTTATTATGTACTGTACACATAACTTGTGGTTCACAGGTTTTTTGAAGTTTATTCTATGGAACATAGAACACAAGGAGTATACCATGGATGGGTTGCCAACCCATACAGGAAATTTAAAATGCCATTCAATCTAGACTGCATGTCTTCGGACTGTAGGAAGAAACTGGAGTACCAGGAGGAAACCCACCAGGCATGGGTAGAACTCTGCACACCGAGGACAGAAGGTGAGATACTTAAGCAGTTAACATAATATATAACTATACAGTATAGCCTTCTACTGTATAATAATATACCTGCTATAATATAATAGTCATTCCCTTGGGAGATTTTTTTTTGTTGAGAAGTTGATAATAAACAAGCAAACTATTATATTACTAAGAGGTGGAAAGTTTACTGATGAAATTACTGATACTGGAGCCTCCTTCCATAAGTGTTAGGTACTGTATATCTCCTTACAGAAACCTCAACACCTCAATGTTTAATTACAAAAATACATTTAAAATCAATCATTTTATTGCGAATATGCGTCAACTCCAAAATATACAGTACTGTGCAAAAGTCTCGTGCCACCCCTAATTTTTTCATATTTTGCTTTCAAAGAGCCAGACTTTCTTTTATTTTCTCATGTAGTCTTGAGGAATAGCTCTCCAGGATTCCTTAGCTCTCATTTTCAGTCCAGTTTCAGAGAAATGTTCTTTGTTTGTTAAGCCACACAGTGACATATGAATCATTCAAGCATAAAAAATAAAAATCTAACTTAAGGTATGAACCAATGAGAAAGAGATGATCAGACTGGTGATTTGTATACCGGTTATGCTGGATGCTGAGTGGTTGGAACAGACAAGAGGGAAAATGAGGTTGCTGCTGTGGTTGTTACATAATCAACCATTTAAAAAAAATCTTTAGCCACTTTGCAGCCTGTCACAGTAAAAAAAAAAAATCCAAGTTCTTTAATTTATTCTGCATCACTTAATTAAATTTAATTTAGGAATAAAAGAATGAGGGGGCTCAAGACTTACAGTATGCACAGTACTGTACATCTCTTTATAAAGTTGTTACTATAGAAAGGATAATGTGTTCGAACAAGTGCATTCATTTAAACCTGTGATTATTCAACACCTTCTGACTAATCAGATTTGAGGATTCGACAGCGTTGTGAAATAAGAACCCATGATGTCTCAATGTGAGATTAATTTTTTTTTTTCGGTAGTGTTGAGTCTCTCTTTGCATTTTTTACCATCTCATTGTAAATGTTTTTGTCTCATTTCCACTCTCATTCTTTCTTAATGTACATATAAAAGACTTTACCTGGATAAATCTCAGGTTTCTTCAAGCTTCTTCTTCTTGGTGTCCAAGGTTTTCACACCATTAAACACTCAGTTGGCATATTGTGTGTTTCCATTTTCATGTTGAAAGCATTAAGGTCTAATTTAACACACTTTTAAGGTACTTACTGGTTCTTAATCATTGATACGATGCCATTAGTTAGTACCCAAGAGCAATTTGTAGCTTATGAAATATCATGTGACACATTTTAAAAGACAATATCAACCCCATATACTGTATGTAACTGTGCAATTAATTATAAACTACTTCCTGTTCAACTGGCTGAAAGAATTTTAGAAGCATTTAGCCTGATTGTTAATAAGAGCTAATAATAGGCAGCTACTCTTACATGTACAATCCATTACCAGTACTCTTTCACTCACTTCCCTATTGAACTCTAGTTCCTGTTAGCCTTCAAACCAGTTTGCATACCTTTGTAAGGATTTTCCAGGCTTAGCTTTGTGTTTTCCCTTTTCTATCACTGTGTTGTTGTTTATTTTCTTTTAAATTTCTATTCACCACACTACTGTAGCATCTACGCCTAGTCTCTGTTCTGAGAAAATGTGAACATATTAGCTGATGAATATGCTAATGCTAGTTAGTGCTACAGTACAATTATTAAAAATGTTTGATGAACTACAAACTCTGGTATACTTTCAACTTTACAAGTATAATGTTCTGTCATTTTCTTGTTCTAATAACACAAATAACTGATAAGATAGAAAGCTGAAGATGTTCAGAGCATGAAAATGATGATTCAGGAAATTTAAGGGGAATTAGTATGTGCGTGGGAGTCTGGGAAAACCCATGGGCAATTCCATGCAAATGTCAACCTTCCCATGGGGGGAAAAGGAAGGCATATTTCATAAGGTTCTTACCGAACCATACTGATACACTACAATATTAAATGACTACATTTGCTTATACTGACTAAATCTCTATTTGTAAATCCTGAGCAAAAAAAGGCACAGAATGATGACAACTACAAAGGAAAGGAAGGAGAGAGAGGAAAGGACCAGAAAAAGTCACTATTCACTGATTCAGTGTTGATTCAGACATGAAACGTCTATAACATGAAAATTTCTCATTGATAATGCTGCCTTATCCTAAATCATTTATTCAAAACATTTTCAAATATACACTTTTTGTGATTGTTAAGTACTGTATCTGTCGTGTACAAGTGTAATGCTTCCTGTAATCATCTTTAAAAATGCATAGTTTACTGAAAACCTGTACACTCTCTCTAAAAGTATTTCCATTTAATTTGACATCCATAATGCTGATAAAAAGCTGCATATTATCTTGATGTTCACCGACAGTAAACTTGTCCATGCTCCAAGGCTTTTTGTTTACCTATACGAGTTTGAATGTTATATCTACAATGATGGACCTGGTGGCATGGTGGCTTAGTGGTTAGAACTGTCGGGTTCGATTCCTGCCTTGGGTGTGTGCATGGAGTTTGGATGTTCTCCCTATGCTTATTCCAATATCCTCCAACAGTCCAAAGACATGCAGACTAGGCTAACTGGCGTTCCCAAATTGTCCGCAAGTGTCTACCCCTCCATGTCTCCTGGGATGGGCTCCAGGCTCCCTGTAACCCTGTATACAGGATAAAGGGGTATAAATGATGAATAAGTGACCTGGCTTCATTAAATATTGCTGGGCAAATTTGTGTGTGCATGTTTTTTTTTTTTTTTTAACCAATATCATACTATGACTTCTCAGCTTGTGGGTGTTTTGGGCAACAACATAGTGTTAAACACAGCCGCTGTGTTTAAAGACATCTAAATCCTTTCTAGTGGAGTGTGATTTTCTCATAGTGAAAAGCATCCTTTCCGTTACTATAGAAAGGATAATCTATTAGAACAAGTGCATTCATTTAAACCTGTGATTATTCAACCACTTCTGACTAATCAGATTTTAGAATTCAACAGTGTTGTGAAAAAAGGACCCATCTCAATATGAGATCAATGCACTATATACAGTAATTACAGTGCAATTTTTATTGTTGTTGTTGTTGTGTTGAGTCATTTTTTTGCATTATTTTCCATCAGATTGTAAATGTTTTTGTCTCGCTTCCACTCTTATCCTTTTATATAATAGAGTTTACCTGGATAAATATAAAATTTCTTCATGTTTTTTATCCTTGGTGTCCAACGTTCTCACACCATTAAACACTCAATAGACATATTGTGTGTTCCCACACTGCTTTTACTGTATTTACTGGTACACAAGCTTTTACTGTACTTACTGGTTCTTAATCATTGATGCAATGCCATTAGGTAACACCTACAGTAAGAGCAATTTGTAGCTTAAAAACATCACACCATACCTTAAAATACAACATTTATCCCATATATCTCTGCGCAGTTAATAATAAACTACTTCCTGTTCAACTGGATAAAATAATTTTAGAAGCAGTTAACCTCATTGTTAATAGGAGCTAATAATAAACTCTTACATGCACAATCCATTCCAGTACAGATATTAGCCTCTTTCACTCACTTGTCTATTGAACATGCTAGTTTGAACATGCTTCCTGTTAGCCTTCAAACCAGTTTGCTTACCTTTGTAAGGATTTCCCGGACTTAGCTTTGTGTTTTCCCTTTTCTATCACTGTGTGTGTTTATTATTATTATTATTATTATTATTATTATTTCTATTTACCAAGCTAGCATCTACACCTAGTCTCTGTTCTGTAAATATGTAAACATATTAGCTGATGAATGTGCTAGTGCTAGTTAGTGTGCTAGTTAGTTCTACAGTAGAATTATTAAAAAGGCTTGATGATCTATGAACTCTGTTGTACTTTCAACTTTACAAGTGCAATGTTCTGTCAATTTATTTTGCTATCACTGTGTTTTTTTTTCCATATGTGTGGTAATTGTAATTGTTAATAAACATCCTGCACACCCATCTGCATCCATCCTAGGAAAGCTGCTTCTAACTAGCAAGCTAGCATCTACAATTAGTCTCTGTTCTGTAAAACTTTAAAGCTACAGTGAGTATAGACACACTTG
>JAQMYJ010000015.1:5224134-5239240 GCA_030014305.1 Clarias laeviceps
GGAAGCTATGGATGATGAGGACCTTTGGGATGCTGCCGTCGTTACACTTCTAGGCTTACCTGGAGCGCGTGTCTTGATCTCCGCCACCGACACGCTGTCGTCTTGCGAGACTCCATCGTTATACGTGTGAGTCGTCGTGGAGGTGCAAGGCGACGCTAATCACTAAGCCACCATTTCCACCACCGCTTTTGTTTGTGATCCATTTCAGGATAAAATATTTCCTGATTATTATCCAGGTTATTTTATTGGCACAAGGTTTCAACATTATTTCAGCACAACAAAACTAATGGTTATAATTTTTCTCCAAAAAAAACAACAACAACATTCAAACAAATAGAGAGCTGAGGACCAACTTTTTTTTATTTTATTTTTTAGGTTTCCATTATAGACCAGAGGAACATAGGACCTTAGTAACATGGGGAAAACATAGGGCTCTGGGAACATATGACCCTTTGTCATGTTCCCAGTATGGGCCATATAAATCTGGGGACCATAGAAACCTGGGAACACAGGGCCCTGGGAACATGACCTCTGGATGAATAGCAAACAAAGTAGCTTTTCTTTACATTTAAATTAATTGTACTGTTTATACTAGTATTTGCTGTAGATCAGTTAACATACAAGCATATTCAATTATAAAACTTATACATTAAGTTTTACTTTATTGCTTCTGCACATGTACAGTACGTACAACGCAACGAAATACAGTTAGCATCTAACCAGAAGTGCATTCTCACAGTGCAAAATAATTTGTATATAAAGAGTATATAGGGAGGGAGATAAATACAATGAGTGCAAATGAGCAAATGATTATAGATTGTGCAATAAGGAAGCTATAGTATACTATGATAAAGAATTTGCATGTAAACAGTAAACAAGGAAAGAGTTATGTACAATGAGTGCAATGACTTAAATGTATGCAATGACATGCAATATATAGTATCATAGTTATGATATCGCGGTTGAGAAGGAAATATACATGCATGCAACTTGTTATTGAGATTGGAATGAGGTCTGTCATGTTATACAATATACAAAATGTGCAACAGTAGTGAGTTTTGAGCAGTAATTAAGGGTAGTGCAATTCTATTTACAGTGTTTGTATGGTAAATACACATGCACAAAAATGAACATGGAATCATGTTTTTCTGCCGCATTGTAGGTTAAAAATGATGTGGCTTCTGAGAATTAAATGAGCGCTACATATTTAAACAAAGACTTGTACTGTTTTTTTTTTTTGTTGTTGCTGTACCAACTATTTCTTTAAATTGTTTTAGCTTGATAATATTCTTTTTATATTTAGTGATACCAGCAGTATGCAGATTTCTCTTGGAGACTATAGAGTAGTTGTATTCTGGAATAAGAACCAACCAGTATTAAAGTATTATATTGGTGTATACACGAATATATGAATGAAGTCCTACTTTAACCTTTAAAACCTTTCATACAAATTTACGACCATGTTGCTTAAAAATCATCACCAAGATTTACATAGGCTTCTATAGAATCCTTTTAACAATATTCCATACATACAGCATTAAAGTTTTTCTCTTACTTTTGTCATTGTTTCTTTTTCGCATGTTCTCAAACTCACATAGCGTCTTTGATATAGACAGTGTGTGTATGTGTGTGCGTGATCCGAGAGTGTATTGGATGACAGAGCGAGTGAGAGAGATGTTAAAAGGAAGTCAGTATATGAGGATTGGGAACTGTGTTAAAAATAAATCTGTCAGCGGTTCCAGTATTGCACTGCGTGTTATATGGCAGAGCTGACTCGCACAGGAAAGTAGTTAACAGCACTGATAAATATAGTTGTGGGGGAAAAAAATTTGCAAATGTAAATGAAGAATGAAATGTGAGAGATTCTGGGCCACTATCTTAGTTCATCATTTAGAATGGAAACATGTTGAATTACAGTATGTGCCATAAGCTAGAGAGATGAAGAGATGAAGTAGTGCCATGTTTTTATCCCTGTCATGGGAGATCTCTCTGTGTATCACTCTGTCCTGATTGATCTGGTTTTTCTTCCATCCTGTATACAGTACGTGGCCAGAAAGCAAAAACAAGTGATGGAGGGACACAAAAACAGAAGATAGAGAGCTTGGTATAAAACCAAACAGTGTGCTGTTCTGTTATAGGAAATGAATCAATGCTGGGATGGTGTGACGAAGCCCAACTTGAAAAGGAAAGTTAATGTTACCATGCTGAAGTTGATCCTTTTCCAGTAACCACATGCAGAAAGGTTATATTGCTCATTACCACAGCAATGAAAAAAAAATAAAAAATAGTTGTTTAATCCTCAAAACAAGTCACTTCCTGTTATGATGTAGGCTGACCAGACTTTTATTTCTTCCTATTCTTGTAACTAGGGAAAAAACAAGTAGTCAAGCTTTTGAGAAGGGTAAGAGTTTGGTTCACTTTTAAGTGCACCCTCATGATGTCTCCTGACATGGTGGTTACTTTTTGGAGGATGTCAAATTATTCAGTTGTGACAGCGAAGCCCACGGATTAACATGTTGTGGGACGGGTGAAAAGGTCTTTTCGTTATAGTTCACAAAAGCTTATGGTATCCATGCCTCCAGTTCATTGACTCCCAAATATCTGTATGTGCCAAACAAGTCTCACACACACACACACACAAACCAGAATCACTCTTTTTACCTCACAACGTTAGTCCTGGAATATTCCTGTACCATCAAGGAACTCGATTAACCTGGTCATTCAGTACATTCAAGTGGTCAACTGACTTCATTTTATTGCCACATAACGTTGCTGAGCCTAGACCTGAGCAACTGAAGCAACCCCAGATCATAACACCGGCTCCAGAGGCTTGTACAGAGGCCACTATGCAGGGGTAGCTCAATGGTTAAGGCATTCAGTTCGGAAGGTCCCAGGTTCAAATCCCATTACCACCAAGTTGTCCCTGTTGGGCCCCTGAGCAAGGCCCCTAACCCTCAACTGCTCAGATGTACAGTATAATGAGAAAAAATGTAAGTCGTTCTGGATAAGGGTGTCTGCCAAATGCCTAAATGCTTCCCTTATTACCCTGACACACCCATCACTCTGGAATAGGACTCAATCTGGACTCATCAGACCACATGACCTTTATCTGTTGCTCCAATTTTTATGCTCCCTAGCAAACTGACACATTTTTTTCTGATTACTCTCACTAATAAGTAATCAGCTGTGTGTTATGACCATACAGATGTTCATGCCCAATCCTGGGTTTTCATCATGTTATTGTATGTGGAAATGCTCTTACATTCACTATTAAATCTAGCACTGATTGCTATTGGCCATTCTTTATGATACAACTAAATGATCCCCATTCATTATCATTTGTGATTTTTTTTTCCGATCACATTTTTTCTCTGTAGATGATGGTTCAGCACTATCTTTCCAGGTTTTATTAATGTGTTGGAAAGTTCTTAACCCATTTCCAGTCATTTTAAAGAATATTTTAGCCAGGCAGTGTATTACAGTATCACTTAGATTTGGTGTTCATAATTTCAGATTCAGATGATGCCTGTTTTTTATTTATTTATTTATTTTTACATTTTTAAAATGCGATGAAATATGTATTGCATCAATATATTTATAACACAGTGTCACTTAGTGGCTCTGTAAGACCAATACAGATTCAGGATTTAATAAGAATTATGTATGTTTTTATGTGTTTGTATTGTAGTAGGAGTTTGTTGGCCATTTGGTTTGGCTGTTGAGTACACCCAGGGTGCTCAGTACTGAGTGCACACACACACACACACACACACACACCACATGCATGCAAAGAGATATTACAGATACTCATATTAAACCATTATTCACACCCACACACACACTTCTGTCTGCCTGTATTAATCCACAGACCGCTACACAGAGTGGATGGATTGCGCCCAAAAGAAAGACGAGCCGGTGTGACTGTTTTATTTTGATGACTCACTGTGCAGCCGAATGTGATAGTACTCTATGTTTACACTGACAATATCTATCAGCTTTTCATTTCATCTTGATTCAATTGTCGATTCCCATAAATCTTATAAACCTCCATTCAGTGCTTCTGTAGCACATGTGATTAGTACAGAGGAGAATTCTGACACATTTCATGAATCTCTGTCTCAAAAATCTGTTTAGTTCAGCACTTATTATCTTTTGCGACACTCCTGGCCAGGCGTTCTCTTTTATTCAAATGGAAGGATGCTACGTCACCCACTCACGCCCAGTGGCTCAGAGATATTATGTCCTGTTTGTCCCTGGAGAAGATTCACTACTCAATCCGTTATTCAGACTTGAAATTTCAACAGGTGTGGGGGCCCTTCCTTCACTTTTTTCACATACATTTATAGTTTGATTTCCTTCTTATTTAATTGTTTGTTTTACTTTTCCTTTTTTTTTTTTTTTTGCAAGCAGAACCAAAAAACTTCCAGCTCCATATATTTTTTTTTCTTTTCGTTTTTGTCCTTTTTTTTTTTTTAATGCCTGGCGTCTAGCCTTTCTTATGCATGTAAAAATGGCTTGGAGTCAGGGAGGGTCTCTTCAAAATGAAATGGTGTTACTTATGGTATGGTCCAGAAAAGCTTAGTATCTATGTGCCATTAAAGCCACACAAACAAACTTATCAGAAATACTTTCCCTGGGAAAGGAGTCTTATCTTTAAAAGGATGAATGAGCTACATTTACATTTTAAGTTCAAAAGATTTTCGTGATTTTTCTCCCGAGTTCAACTGCCAAATGCCTAACCAAGCAGTGACCAATTGTCTTCAAACCCACTGGACCCCACCTTTGAACTGGATGAGCCTCCTCAACATCTCAAAATCAGTGCCTGTTCTCACTAATGCTTTTGTTGCTAAATAATAATTTTGTTAAAGGTCTATTGTTGTTAAAGGTTGAAAATGATTATTATACTGATATTATATTATTTAAAAAAAAACACTGACCCTGGTCAGGGTTGTGACGGATCCATGGCAGCGGTTTCTGAGCCTCCTCGGCCGGGATCTTCATTCACAAACATACAGATTTCTTCAAAACATTTACACTATTCAAATAATTTTATGGAGCAAACAGTCTCATGACTGTATTGTGCTTGAAGTCTTTTGTAAATGTCAATCGATTTTACTTTATTCACAAGAAATCACAAGTCCCGGTTTGACTTGAACACCCCTTTTATCATAATTTCTAATATCACCACACCTCCTATCATAGAACCCAGTGGAAACCCATACAAACACAAGAAGAACATGCAACACTCAGCACAGACAGTAACCTGAGTGCAGAACGCAGGATCTAATCAGGGCTTCCACAGCTGAAAGACGCAACGTTATCTCCTGCACCACCGTGTTGCATTTATTCAATAATTTAATGATGGGATTTAACCTGCTGCCCTTGCTACTTGATCAAATCTGCATTTTGTGTGTATGTGTGTGTGCATGTACATGAGTTAACTGCCATGAACATAAAAATCACATGCCTGAACGCAGCTGTTATTTTTAACCTTGATCTGACACAGACACACACACACACACACACACACACCACAGAATTAGATAAACTGTCAGTCAGCTGTCTCTACCTGTTCCACATCACATCAGATCATCCAGGTACTGAGCACGCACACACACACACACACACACATACACACACACACACACACACACATACACACACACACACATACACTTTTCTCTTTATTCTGTTTCATTCCCTACCTCCATTCTCGCTGTCTGTGGTTTGGTCCATTTTCTCTCAGTTTGCAGTCCGTGTGTGATGCCACGTTCCTCTTGAATGAAAGGAAAAGCTTTTGTACTTTTCACGCTTCTCGTTCTGTGTATTAGGCCGTGAGAATACTACAACACGTGAGGGAATCATTTCGGATAATAGGAATGGGAATTAAATCTGACTGAAAGGGAAAGGGAAACATGGAGTGATGTTTATTTCATTTTTTTTTTTTTTTTTTTTGCCTGATTATGCTGTGTGTGTGTGTGTATGTGTGTATAGGTGCATGTTGCAAGACAGACCAACAATTTTTAAGGAAAATATAGCTTTAGAATTGGAAAGACTGTTCTTGAATGTTCTAAAAGAATTGGAAGGTATGTTCTGGATACTAGTCTTATCTTATTTTATGTGGACTATCTTCATCACACAAGCAAATTAAATTTCCTCAAAGTAAAAAAACAAAAGAGTTTGTTGTTCACTATTGAAAAATTACACAATTCTATGCTTTCCCGAATGCAGCCCATTATTCTGTGCAATTAGCAAGCCAGCTATCAAGCTTAGGCTGAATAATTTAATCTCAGTAAATAAGATTTGTGGTTCTGTATTTTGATTAATATTCAATTGATGCAAAGTTCAAATCAAGTTATAAGGTGTCCGAATAACAGTCATCATGCTATGTCCTGCGGTTCCTTAACTGTACCTCTTCCCCCAGTGCACTTAGCAAGCATGCTAACCAGCCAATGTCCACACAATAACATTATTTTTCATCTATGAGGTTAAATGGCAATGAAAATCATTATTCAAATCCCAATTAAATAAAAAATAAGAATGGTATTAATTAGAATTAAATATTTAATATTGTAATTTCTGAAATGCAGCCCTATTTCTTATATACAGTATATAGCATATAGCTAGTTAGCTACCGGGCTTATTTCCAAATGACTCGGCACATTTAGAAATAAAATGTCACTAAAATGATGTCACTAAAATGACTTCCCTCATGTCTTAAGAAAAACTAATTAAATCTTAAATCTGAACTTCCTGTCCACACTATGCCACTGCTAGCAAAATAGTTAGCATGCTAGCTAACAGTTAGTTTAATAACTCAAACTCAATCAGGTAGAAATCTGGTTATTTCTAAATTACTTAACATAAGGGCTAAAATAATAATTTACTTTGGATTTTGTCCTCTCAAACATTTTATTTGTGAAATTTTACTATGGTACTATGGTAAACTATAGTTTTTAGTATTAATATCATGGTAGACATTAGCATGGTAGGCAACATAGGACCACATAGAGAACCAGGGGAGGTACTATGGCACTTCAGTGGGTACCATGGCAGTATTATGGTATGGATCACTGTACTTTGTTGAATACCATGGTACTTACCATGTATGATATGTTCATATATACCATACACTCGTATAGTATAGTACAGTCAGTACAATATTATTGTATGTGATATTAAGAGTTTCAACATACACTATGTTTTTTAATTAATGTCACATGCATACAATTGCACCCAACTATATAAATATAAACATTATGGTACATAAACATGTATTACATATTTTAGACAGTATCCTGGTATGTACTGTATGTTCCATAGTATCATGTAACATAATAAATTATATGTAATGTTGTATCAAAGTACAGTATGTACCATAATGTGGTACATGTACTATATCAGCAAACATATACTGTGATACTATCTATCATGGTACAGGTACCATCGGACTACCATGGTACCATGGTAAATTTTCTTATGGTTTGTGCTGAACATTCAAATATTTTATAGGAATCAGAAAAGACACAGTGGTGTAGTCATTAGCACTGTGGCCTCCTCCAGTGTCAAGGGTTCGATTCCCGCTTCAGATCTGTGTGCGTGGAGTTTGCATGTTCTCCCCGTGCTTGGCGGATTTCCTCAGGGTACTCTGGTTTCCTCCCACAGTCCAAAGACATGCATATTAGGTTAACTGGCATCCACAAATTGCCTGTAGTACATGTGTGTGGCCTGTGATAGCCTGGCATCCTGTCCAGGGTGTATCCAGGGTGCCCTAAGTCTCCTCGGATAGGATCCAGGCCCTGAACACAGCGTTATAGCCAGCATTACAGTATATTTCCTGTGCTAACCATTATTATATATTGAACATGCAGTTAGAAATTCCATTAATTCAGTGTTTTATAGTATAACCAATAGTATTTAATTTAATTAATAAGTAAAAGTGGTATAAACTGACTATAAAGTTTGAAAAACAACACAGCAAGCGTAAGTGCAAGTGTTGCAAATTTTACCATTGGGTAATTAGCAAGCTAGCTGGCGTCAAGTCAGTAAACAAAACCCAGTAAGTTAATAAATATTTATTTATTTATACTATAAATATTTTATATCTCTAAATGACTTAAATATTTCATAGTAGGAGAGGAAATAAATGTATCATAATGTGCTTATTACTTTGCTGCAGTAAAAGGATGCAAGAGATCCGCCATCTTGAAGTCTGGTTCACATCATGATGTTATTCCTTGACTCAAGAATAACAAGTGTGTGTGACATTAGACATAAGATTTAACTCCAGTGAAATTAAAGATAGAATATAAAATGACTGTAAATTTACAAGATAAATAGCACACTAGCTATCTAGCAACCTTAGGAATCAGGCAGCACTGTATCCTGGAATGACTCAGCATATCATGATGGATGTCAGTATAAAAATAAGAAGCACCAGCCGCTGGTATGTGCTTATTACTTTACAGCAGGAACAAGCTGCCTGCATTATGCAGGAGATCTGCCATCTTGAATTGCAATTACCTTGATGCATCTCCTGTTCACGGCATGACGTTATTTCTTGGCTTCAGAGCAGGATGGATGTGATGGTGGAGATTCACGGTGGGACTCAGCTGTGACAGTGTCATGGTTCCTGTGCTTATCCTGAGAGCTGGCCAGGAAGACGGCAAGAGATCCAAGGATGACATAATCTGTTCCACGCTCATGCTAGTTTAAACTCTCTCTCCTTCCTCCCTCTCTCTCTCTCACACACACACACACACACACACACACATTCACAGTTATTTACTACACTCAGAGAAGGACAGAAACAGCCGTATCTAAACAGGAAAATAATCAGTGACAGGATAATATGATGTAGCCATATTCCAACTTGAAAAAATTATTCCCCAATAATCCCCCCCAGCACCCCCCCCCCCTTAAAAAAATATAGGCATATTTTAAAGATGGACACATCACTTTCATGTGTTTTCCAATTGCATGTAATGTTGTAGAATTAAACAAGATATTTACTGATTTTACCCACTAGGCCAGTTAATAAGAAACAAAAAATGTAAAGTCGCACCTTCAGTTCTGACTATAACATGACACTGACACTGGAGACTCCTTCCATTTTATAATAATAATAATAATTTTCTCAAATAAACCATGACCATTTAAAAGATTGTGTTATTTTATTAGTTTGTGTGACTTGTGTGTCTGCTATTCCCTGAGTAAGCTGTTACTATTAGAGCAAGAGCATTAAAGGGATATATTTTTGTCCATGTCTGTCTTAAATCAAAATTATGGTGTGTATGAGTACATTAACATAGGTCTTAGTCGTTGTAAATTTTCCTGATCTGCAGACTGACCGTGAAATTTGTCACAATGTAAGTAGTCGCAGCCAAATTCCACAATCCCTGTTTCGTGCAAAATTGCATTCCAAAGTTTAGATGAGTCTCATACTGTACATATGAAGCTTCTGCAGTCAATTTGTACAAATTTGTATAAACAGCACAAATAATTTCAGGAACTAGCTGAAGAAAAGAAGAGTTAAATTTGTACTAAATATGCCATAACTTTAAAAGATACCAAATTGATTTATATACAGATGATTCAATTGGGACCAGATGATTTATAAGTTTTATATAAGTCTCAGGTAAATTTTGGAAAGTATTTTTGCACGAAACAAGGTTGCGGAATTTATTTTAATGTTGTAAAACATTGCAATGTGCTTATATGCAGCTTCATTTTGATTTAAGACAGACTCCTATCAGAGCTGGTGTTATACATGATTTTGATCAAGCTTTCTGCAGTACAAATTTGTGGTACAAAAATCTACATATAAAATATGCAAAAACGCTCTGGATCGCTGGAGCTGAGGAATTAAAATTCAGTTCAGTCAAAAATATTTGCTCTTTATGTCTTATATTTCTAAAATCCTTAATTTTTTAACGCTTGTTTACAAGCACGATGCCAATCATCGGGTCATGTTTTAAAGTTAATGTAGCAGAACGCTGCCTGGGTGTTTGTTAAATTACTTATTTCTCGGAAAGAGATTCTCTGCTTCTCTGTACAGAGCAGGAACAAATCAATCAGCCTTCTTTTTTCATGGAAGTGCTTGAGTAAATGCTAAACATTAAGCTAGCCATTCGGCAAAACCTATTTCGGTGTGGAAAGCCTGGAGCTTTCATTATTGACTGATTTATTCACCTGCTGGCTAATATGAACAAACGCTGCTTCGTTCGGGGAGTCGTTCATTGATACCGAGAACAGAGTTCTGCTAGGAATGGGCATGCTGGCATTAACTATCGCACATTATTGTGTCTGAGTTATTACTGAACTGAGGCAATGTCTAGCTATATGTGTGTTTGATTTTGGCTCACACTCGATTTTATTTTTTTTTCACATAAAACGAGACATGTTTGTGGGGTTGACACCAGGAACAATAAGTTATTGGGGTAAAGAAAAATTAATTTGCTAATAATGTTCATACTGTGCCTTTTATGACACTGTAATGTTGTAATATATTGTTTGTAACTATGGGCACTATACATCACTTGGCTAATAAACACAATAGAAACAGACCAAATGATATATGAGTGGAATTGCATAAATGTTTACATAAAAATGGAAATAAATTTTTTTATTTCATTTAATATTTAATGCAAAAAAAATTACATATCAAGCTTTTGTTTAAGTACAGTAACACCACCTAATACAGTATATGAACAAAGCTCTAGCACAATTGCACAGTGGAGACTAAATAGCTTTCCACTGAGCAAACATTGATCTGGGGAGGTTTCTTCCTCTGCACAGATACTAACCTGAGGTTAAGATCGAACCCGACACCCTCGGGATGTGAGACAGCAATACGTCCTTCCCCAGCTGTCAATCATGTTCTAGCCAAGCTCACATGCAAGTATTTTGGATTTTTTTAAATCTGATTTCATTTTAAGTTTAAGTTTTTTAATCAGCGAGATTCAGTCACTTTCCACTAAGGATGTTTATAAATGGTAACATTTTGCAGAATCGTAGTTGTTTAGTAGTCCACTTATTAAAATTTCCATGTTTCTACGTGAAAGTTGAAGAGTATATAAGTTGAATAACAAATCATTGTTTATAGGTGCTTTGTTAATATCCACCTTTACATATGTGTATGTGTGTGTATAGTGTACATAAGGTCACGGCTGCTGCATTGCATCACCTCATTTGACACACATGGTGAAGTTGAACACACCTCTGTAATCCATCATTTCTCATTCATCCTATTATGAGGCAAAACCTTCATTCACACAATCCAGAGAGAGAGAGAGAGAGAGAGAGAGAGAGAGAGCATCAGCTGCAGCAGCGAGAGGGGAGGGGGAGGACCAGGAAGATGAGAGAACGACACAGAGAGAGCGCTGTAGAGATAGAGGGAGGAGAGCTGGGGAGACGAAGGGACGCTGCATCTTATGCTCTTGTCTCTCATTGACAAAGTGCATGATTGGTTTCGTTTCTCTCGTCTCACATACATACAAACACACAAACATACACACACCTGCAGGCAGCAGTGCAGCACAGAGCCATAGTCGAAGCAGCTCAGTGGGCATGATGTAATAGGAACAACATCATCTCTTATCAACAGTGTCCTGGCTGCAGCCGCACCACCGGAGTCACGATACCTACGAAAGCAACCTGGACCATCGGAGGCAACACAACCGGTGAGACTACATGCAGTTGTTGCTCGTCCTCACTCACTTATGCACATACACACACACACACACGCACATATGCATGGTACTGTGTATGCAAAAACATCCAGGTGATTTCATAATGCAGCCATTTGACTTAAAACGTATAAGCATCTTCTTCCATCTGTTTGCCCCCTTCTCCCTCGGACCACCCCACAGGCATCATACTGGGTTCTGCGGAGTGTGCGGGGCCGCCGGAGGCCATGCACCTGGTCCACGGCACAGAGAAACAGACCTTCTCCTTTAAGAAGTGCTCTGCCTTCCAGTTCGTCAAGAGGAAGGTGTGTATGTTTATCTCTGTATGAGTGTGTGTGGAAGTATATTCCCCAAGCACATAGTTTAAGCTGATTGATTAGAAAATTGTGCTAACATTTGTAAATAGTTTAGCATAGTAAGCAAATAGTTTTGATCTGTCTATGGCTCTTTGCCAATGCTAGTGAAGTTAAACCTAAAAAAATAACCATCAACAAAATATAGCTGTAATGGCAGTGTTAAAAAGTGTGTTCTTTGTCAGCTCAATCGTAAATTAAAGTTCATAGGAGGGGTCGAAGCACAGAGGTGTTCAAGTCAAAGTGGGACTTTTCATTGCACAGAATAAAAGAACACAGTTTTAAGAATAACAACTCCCTTTATTTCTGTATATAATCCCCTGTTACACTAATGCACTTATCCCAGCATTTCACTAGTGCTTAGATGCCATCAAGGTAGAAAGTTTTCTCAGTACAGCGGAGACATAATCAGACTGCCTGCTTCATATCTGAAACCCCGGCCTCCCAGGAACTCCAAACATGTGGAGATAACTTGGAGCGAGGTCAGGACTGTATGGTGGATGTGGCAATAACTCCCAACTGAGTTCCTGTAACGTGCAAGTGGTGTTGGTGAATAATTGTGTGTATAGTTCTCACAGACAGATGAGTCTCTTCCACAAGTTGGTTAAAAGTTATCTGTCGATTTTCAAGAAACAGGAGCCACCTGCTGAAAAGACCTCATACGTTAAGACACAGAAACTCAAAAACCAAGACTCAAGGTTAATGTAGCTAACCAAACAATGAGAGACCACGTGATGCTACGTAGTATGTTACTTAAACATTATGTTTCTTATTATGTCACTTATAAATCTTTAATGTCTTCAAATTGTAACTCATTCCTGTTTTACAGGGCAATTTGGTTAAGTCTAAATAAAATGTATTATCTTTATGCATATTGTACAACAAAATCTAGGTTTCGAATGAGACACTTGAGTATGTTAAGACAAAAGTAACAATCTTAAAAATGAAGTAGAGAAAACAAATTAAGAAAAGTTTGTACGGAATGTACGGAACACTGTTGGTATCAGTTTGGTTCTTGCAAGTTATAATTACTTGTTGGACCAACACTGACTGCATGACTATAAGGGTGTATAATGTTCAATAATATAATATAATTCTTGGATCGCTTTTGGATTGGAAGAAAAGATATACACTGATACTGGGTTTTAGAGCAATTTAGAACTGAGGCAGAAACGTAAACCAAAAAAGCACAAGATGTTCTTATTCAAAACTGTTTAAACTCACCACCTTCCAAACTAATACTTTTAAATCAGTCGTCCAGTATTATGGTACTGTTGCCCATAAGACATTTTAAGTAGTCAGATGGTACTGGTACCATGATATATAACGCTGATATAGTATGTGTAGTACATTACTAGTATACTACAGCACATACTTTGATACTACTGTGCATGTACTATAGTAGGGCCATGGTTTACCAAGTATTATGGAACACATCCCAAGATGCTGTCAAATATAGGTTATATATTTTTATCTTCCATAATGGTAATACTTACGGTACATAGTAACCTCTAGAATGGCATTTTACTTGTTATGGTACCCTCCACAGGTTACTACACAATACTTTGGTGAATACCATAGAAAGGCCAATTTATTTGAGTATGACTGACATCTCTTAAGACTGGGGTTTTAGTCCAGGATCAATTGAGATTCTGAAGTGATATTGAGTTAAAGTAGAGAATCCGCATTAATCTTTGTTTCAGTACGTCGGTCAGATGCCATGCACTCAGGCTCAACTGTTGTATGCTTCCTTACAAATGAACTGCAAATGTAACTCACCACCAAAATTCATCTGTTTAAAAAAAGAATGAAAAGTAAAATTTAAAAAAAATAATAAAATAAAAAAATGTAATAAAAAAAACAACTGTACTGTAACATACTGTATTTCTGTTAAAAGTGCTCTCCGTGACCAGTAACAATTCCACACTGTGTTCATGGATATCACAGGATACAAACAATTTAGCATTACAATATTTTCATTTCAGTAATTAAAAGAGTAGTTCTACCAACATTAAAATGTGCACCATTTTCCATTTACCCCAAAGTGGTCAATCAACCGAAACATGTCTGGTACCTGATGTTTGCATCTTCAGATTTTCATTAGAGGTACAATACTAATATAGTGATCCTGTCAAATAGTAACAATTGGGTTGCAACATCATCCACCTAAAACATAACATCGAAATATAATGTAGATGCTACAGTAGGTTTACTGTAATAAAATGATGCTGAAGTAACATTAATGTGGGGCCATTAATGTTACTTCTCAACATTGGTAATCAACATCGATCCCAGATCAACATTGTATAGGACCTCAAAACATCGGGATTTCAACCTATTTGCTGTATTTAAAGCATTTACATCTAAATTGCATAACATCCGATTAGCAGTGCAGACCTGTTCATCCATGAAATACTCATGACATGATTTACTGATTTGGTAAATTACCCCCTGTCTAGGCTTTTTGACTTGGCGGAGTTGTTAAATAGCGGTCCCTGATTGACAAAGCAACATATGTTATAATAACCAGCAGCTTGTTCCATGTATAATTCCATTGCTAGCATTTACCACTCTCACTACTGTGACCTGTGTTCAAGTTCTAGCTAAAAATCATTTTAGTTAGCTCAGCAGTAGTAACATTCCATCATTCCGTTTTAAATTTGTATTTAAAGCATTGTAAGATTGTGTTGGCGTCATTTGTTCAAAGGTATCCCAAAGTCATGCAGTCAGTGTTGGTCCAACAAGTAATTCTCACTTTCAAAAGCAACCTGACACCAACAAATTTCTGTACGTCCTTTATCTATCTATTTACATATATATATATATTTCAAAAATATATTTTTTTCCAAAAAGTGCTAAGACTGGAGACAAAATTTTTAAGATTATACAACATTATAGAAGCCTGTTTATAAGTGTTTGAGAGTATAATTATAGAAGTCTGTTTATATATATTACACTACCGTTCAAAAGTTTGGGGTCACTTGCAAAATTCTTTGTTTTTGTTTAGTGATTTATTTTCTACATTCTACAACAATACTGGGGATTTCAAAACTATAAAATAACACA
>JAQMYJ010000015.1:5239340-5253821 GCA_030014305.1 Clarias laeviceps
TATATATATATATATATATATATATATAAATTAACTCCAATAGAATGTGTTCTTTATAGATCCATGTGTAAGGTACAATAGAAACAGTAGTATTTTAGACTGACTGGATAAATATAAATATAAACATAAATATAAATATGAAATAATTATCAATATGAGTGGATTACATTTGCTTTCTATCCAGAATTATTGTCAGCATTATGATTAACAAACAACAGCACCTAGCATGACATCAATTGAAATCAACCAAAGATTTCATATTATTATTATTTTTAAAAGGGAGAGAGACAATGTGATGAGATAGATATCAAAATAGTGTAAATCAGGTGCTTTATCAAAAAAAGGTTGATAAAAGCCTTAGGTTCACGCGCCCGTCACTAGGGCTGATAAGCAATCTTTCATCAAACAGGATTGTCCAGATTCCCTTTCATCACAGTTATTTCCAAATTTCCTTGATGCACGCTGTTCTGCATCAGTGCAGCAAAATGGTTAATATTGAGAAACAGTACACTTTCATTTCTTTAGGTCAAGGCTAAAAAAGGATTTCAGTGTATCCACTGCTGTATTTAGCAACAATCCAACACAGCATACTTCCTCAAACTGAGACATGTTCAGAAATTTGGAAAAATGTGTGTGTGTGTGTGTGTGTGTGTGTGTGTGTGTGTGTGGGTGTGTGTGTGCGTCTGTTTGTGTAACTCAGTCTTAGATTTATTGCATTTAATATTTACTAAATGATCTAATCTCAGATTGTGATTGACCATTAAACAGGAAATAAGTCTACACACAAAGCCACACACACACACACACACACACACACACACAGAATTTTCCACGGTTGATCAGGCAACCCGCTATACACAGCAATGTTGGTAATACGCCTAAAGGAATTTCTCAGTAAGATCTGCAGGCTTTCACTTCAAAATTCCACCACACTGCTTTTGTTTTTGTCCACAGCCGATTGTTGTGTGCCTGTGCGGCTCAGGCTCGTGTCCAAGCTTGCACGCACACACACACGCGCACCCACACACATACTCACAAACAAGCACACGCTCAGCAGATGGATGGAGTGTTAGCAGCTGACTCAGTGAGATTGGTTTGGGGTTGTTATGTAGTTATGCCAACTGTGATTCTGCTCGCAGAGAGAGAGAGAGAGAGAGAGAGAGATCATGAGGACTATATATTGTATATGCACTTGTATTGAGTGTACTTGTAGTCTACTATACGTACATTTATGTAAAGTGTTTGAGAGTATAGTTAGGTGCACAGCATGCGGGGAGGTGTAGGGAAGTGCAGCAGGGTGTAGCAGGAGCTATCAGTGTGTGGCATCAACGTACGGGCACGGAGTCGCAGTGTGTGGCAGGATGGAGAGAGGTATAGTTGGTTATAGCAAGGTGTGGCAGGGTATAAAAATAGGGTGGAATATAGATCGGTGAAGCAACATTGGCAGCAAGTTGTAACAGGTATACCAAGATGAGGCAGAGTGTAATAAGGTGTAGCCAGGTCTTCTGAGGTGTGGCATCGTGTAACAAAGTGTAGAGATGTGTAGTAGGGTGTAGCAAGGCATGAAATGTGTGTCATGGTGTAGTAGTATGTGGTGGGAACAGGGTCTAGCAAGGCATAGCAGGGTGTAGCACGTTGTGCAACGTTGTAGCAGATTGTAATAAGGTGTATCTCAATGTAGCAAAGTATGGTAGGGTGTAGCGGGGTGTGGAAAAGTGATAAGATGTACTGTAGTCAGATGTGGCAAAGTGAGACAGGATTTAAGATGATGTGGCAAGGTGTAGTAGGTTGTGGCCCGTTGTAGTGAGGTATGACTGGTTGTAGAGAGGTTTGGCAGGCTGTATTGAGGGTGTGGCTGGTCGTAGTGAGGGTGTGGCAGGTTGTAGTAAGGTATGACTGGTTGTAGAGAGGTGTGACAGGCTGCATTGAGGGTGCGGCAGGTTGTAGGGAGGTGTGGCAGGTTGTAGTAAGGGTGTGGCAGGCTGTAGTGAGGTGTGGCATGTTGTAGTGAGGGTGTGGCAGTTTGTAGTCAGGTATGACACTCTGTAGGCATCTGTGGTGGGTTGTAATGAGGTGTGGGGCAGGCTGTAGTGAGGGTGTGGCAGGCTGTAGTGATATGTGGCAGGCTGTAGGGAGTGTTGGGCAGGGTGTAGTAAGGTTTAACAGGCTGTAGTGAGGGTGAGGTAGGGCAGACTGGAGTGAGGGTGTGGCAGGCAGGAGTGAGGGTGTGGCAGGCTGTAATAAGTGTTGGGTATTTTGTAATGATCTGTGGCAGGCTAAAGTGAGATGTTGCAGGCTGTAGTAAGGGTGTGACTAGGCTGTACTGAGTGTTGGACAGGGTGTAGTGAGGGTGAAGTAGGGTGCATTAAGGTGGGGCAGGCTGTAGTGAGGGTGTGGTAGGGTGCATTAAGGTAGGGCAGGCTGTAGTGATGGTGTGGCAGGCTGTAGTGAGTGTTGGCAGGTTGTAGTTTTCTGTGGCAGGCTGTAGTGAGGTGTTGCAGGCTGTAGTGATGGTGTGGCAGGCTGTAATGAGGTGTTGGGCAGGGTGTAGTTATCTGTGGCAAGCTATAGTGAGGTGTTGCAGGTCGTAGTGAGGGTGTTGCAGGTTGTAGTGAGGGTGTAGGAGGTTGTAGTGAGGGTGTAGCAGGTTGTAGTGAGGGTGTTGCAGGTTGTAGTGAGGGTGTAGGAGGTTGTAGTGAGGGTGTAGCAGGTTGTTGTGATGGTGTAGGAGGTTGTAGTGAGGGTGTAGCAGGTTGTAGTGAGGGTGTTGCAGGTTGTAGTGAGGGTGTTGCAGGTTGTAGTGAGGGTGTAGGAGGTTGTAGTGAGGGTGTTGCAGGTTGTTGTGAGGGTGTTGCAGGTTGTAGTGAGTGTGTAGGAGGTTGTAGTGAGGGTGTAGCAGGTTGTAGTGAGGGTGTAGGAGGTTGTAGTGAGGGTGTAGCAGGTTGTAGTGAGGGTGTAGGAGGTTGTAGTGAGGGTGTTGGAGGTTGTAGTGAGGGTGTAGGAGGTTGTAGTGAGGGTGTAGGAGGTTGTAGTGAGGGTGTAGGAGGTTGTAGTGAGGGTGTTGCAGGTTGTAGTGAGTGTTAGACCGTTGAAGTGACAGGGTGTAGTGAGCTGTAGCGGGATGTAGCAAGTTGTAGTGAGGTGTGGCAAAGAATGGAAGGCTGAAGCAAGATGGGACATTCTGTAACATGGTGTAAGAAAGTATGGTAAAGGTGTCCCAGGTTGCATCACCTTATATACAGAATCAAAATATAAATGCTAAATCAGTTGCCACACATTTCTCAGATGGTTAATGGTTTGGCTAGTGATGTTGTAAAGGCACAATTTGTAAAAGGAAAACAAAGCAAGATGACATAATAAACCCTCTGCTGTAGGGTTCAACTCTGTTTACTGAAAGCGTCTCAGCTACCGTCTCAGCTGTTCTCTACCTCTTGATGTGGTATCTGCTTGCATAAAGAAAGCAGAGAGAGGGAGAGAGAGAGAGAGAGAGAGAGATTTTTTGGAAAAGTTGAGTCATGATTAGAACAATTCAGTTCTCCGTTTGTCTTTCTCTCTCTCATATGCAGCATATATACAGTATTCTATATATAAGTGTGCTTCAGATTGTGAGGCTTTATAAATATTGAGAGGGAGAGAGAGAGAGAGAGAGAGAGAGAGAGAAGGAAAGATGAGAGTGTTTCAGTATGAAAGCCAGAGAGTTCAGCAATGCCAGCAGAGTGGCACACAGACAGCAGGAGATGACACTGACACGACTTTGAAAATCAGATCAAAGCATGTATGTATGTATATGAGAGAGTGAAAGAGAGTGTGAGAGAGAAAGAGAGAGACTTTCCACAAATACAGTGGATAGTTGATGACGTTGGCAGTGAAATTAATCCAGCCAAAATAATTTATTATTCTGCAGTTATTTTAATCAGTTGGGTGAAAAGAGAGATCAAAAGGAGAGCATAAGGCAAGAGGACAGAAATTCAGCTTTCATTTCTCCATCCTTTCTTATGTTTTGGTGTTTTGGTGCAGCACTAATGATTCTTTTCAATCTTTTATAGATAAGAGAATGATAAATCTAAAGAGCTGCTTTAAATAGGGGAACAGAGATGAGCCACTGTTTCAGGGAAGGTGTGTGTGTGTGTGTGTGTGTGTGTGTGTGTGTTGTGTGTGTGCATATGTGTACTTGTGCAAGTGCCCTTTGGATGCCATTCTTGCTCTCCTTTACTGTAACAGATATGACTCAAGACAGGAGTTAATGTTCAGCAAAAGCATGCGTCTAAACATACAAAGTTCTTTTATATTTCTCTTGATTAAAGCCACATGTACAGAAATATGCGAGAAGAAACTAATCATACTGATCCTCTACAGTACATGTGTTTTTATACGGTAGTTTTGTCTTTGTAATTTGTCACTTGAAATGTATCACTTATAAATTGTTTAATTAAATAGGGAGAAAAAAAGCACACAAGGGCCTAACCATGGAATCCAGATTTTATTTTATTTTTTAAATATACAACTGGGAAAAGCTCGAAACAGTTTGAAACATGTATCCTTGAATGTATCAACCTACAGTAGGTAGTGTAGGAACCCTGTAGGGACCCCAAGTTTTGTATCAGTTTAGTACCCCAACCCCCTCCATTTATTGCTTTATCCTCGTCAGTGTTGTGGTGAACCCAGGGTGGGGAACACTTCAGTCCATCCAAGGCCACAATAATCAGGGTTTTGGGGGATCTAAAGTATATCCTGGGATAGGATACACTATACATAGGAACACTCAAATCCATAATAGGGTTGTGGTGAATCCAGAATTTATCCTAGGAGAACTTGAAACACTTCATTCAGTCCATCACAAGTCACCATGGTTAAGGTTGTGGTGGACCCAGAGTAGGTCGATCCAAGGTCGTCATGATCAGAGTTGTGGTAAATTCAGAGTTTATTCTGGGAAAACTAGGAACAAGCCAGTCCATCCAAGGTCAGCTTGGTCCGGGTTGTGGTGGAACCACAGTAGGGAACACTAAAGTCCATCCAAGGTCACCATGATCAGCATTGTGGAGGATCTAGAATTTATCCTAGGAAACCTAGGAACACTCCAGTCCATCACAGGTTACCATGATCAGGAATGGTTGTGGTGGATCCAGCATATATCCTGGGAAAACTGGAAACAATTTAGTCCCACCAAGGTAACTATGATCAGGGTTGTGGTGGATCCAGAGTATATTTTGGAAAACCTTTCAATCTTACACAGGTCACCATGGTCAGAAATTGTTGTGGTGGATTCAGTGTATGTCCTGAGGAATCTAGGAACACTGCAACCCATCATAGGTCAACATTCATCTACTGATTTGTTTTTGGAAGGAAATACACTACTTGCAAGGAAGTGCAGAACATACAAAGTGCACTTAAATAGTAACCCAATCTGAGGATCAAAGCAGGGAACCTGGAGCAATGGGGCAAGAACATGCCATCTGTGCCATTTTGCAGAGATTTAGAAAAAGCAAAAATATTTGAAATAGAATTTCTGAATGGCTGAAATGTCTGTAAAAATGTACTTTCACTTATAAATTGTTTAATTAAATAGGGAGAAAAAAAGGCACACAAGGGCCTAACCATGGAACGCTCTTTATATGCTCTTTTAAAGCAAAGAGCAAAATTCCTTAAAACTCCTGCCAGTTGATAAACCTATTTAAAATGCCCTATTTAAAAGTCTTTCGTCAACTCAATGCTAAAAATAATGTTATGAAATTATGTAACTCACAATACAATGTGTTGATTACAGGTGCGGAGGTGGATGAGAAACCCAAAGGTGAGCGTGGAGAAGCCCCAGGCTAAAGCCTTCCTCTCACCGTGTCCCAAGTGTCAAGATGGACAGGACCTGTGGTATACGCACTTCCCCACCTTATACGCTTGCTGCCCCTACAGCCCGGGAGGGTATTACCTCCCGCACCCACCCAGCCCGCTGTGCCAACCCTGCATGCCAGGCCCACGGGACAAGTCCAAAAACTGCAAGGTCAGCCTCTATACATCTTTAGTCTGACTAAACGAGTTAAAACTGATTTCCCACAATATCTGTTTGTCTGTGTGTGTGTGTGTGTGTGTGTGTGTGTGTGTGTGTGTGTGTGTCCTCAGATTAACCCTCAGATAATGCATTATTTCATAACTCGAACTTCATTTGTTTCATTCCTCCTCCAAATGTGCTCATGTATAAATGAGCATTGTCTTATATGAGGTCACAGTAGGGGAAACATCTAATTGGCTGCATAAACCCCCTGATCAATATGAAAAAGGAAAATGCCAAAAACAGGAAATGTTTTTTTTTTTGGACCCATCTGAATGTCTAAAAATGACTAAAATGTGAATTTTGCATAATAGGTGCCCTTTAAACACTGACTTGCAGTGCATTGTTGAGTGTGATTTATAATATAATATTTATTCCTTATATTAACATAGTCGATGTTTAAAAGATATTGTTGGAAACAAAACATGTCCTGTCTTTGTGGAGACTCCTGATAACAGTTGATAAAAATAAGAGATAGGAATAATCAGAAATAATGCTTTTTTGCTTTAGACTTAATATTCAAACTAACACTTATTTCAATGATTAATTGATTACTTTGTGACATTTAGAGCTCTTCACTGCCTGTAAGATGAATCATGAATGTCTAAAAATCATTTCAAGCCTTCAACTCTCTAATCCCCATCTGCTGAGGGGCGTTCAAGTCAAAGCATGACTTTTGATTGTGCAGAATAACAGAACACACTTTTAAGAGTAATAACTTCCTTTATTTCTCTATATAATCCCCTGCTACATTAATGTACTTATCCCAGAGTTTCACTAGTGCTTGGATACCATCACGGTAGAAAGTTTTCTCGATGTGCTGGAGCCATGATCACAATGCCTGCTTCACGTCTGAAACGCTGGCCTCCCAGGAACTCCTTTCATGGCCCAAAGATGTGAAAATGGCTTAGAGCAAGGTCGGGACTGTACAGGGAATGCAGCGATAACTGGTGTTGGTGAATTGTCGTGTGTACAGTTCCTACAGAAAGATGCGTGTCAAGTTAACTGTTGATTTCCAAGAAGTTGTTCCACTTGTTGAATGTTCATGGGAACGGCTGCAGTAGGTTCACTGTTCGCGGACATACGGCCTTCGTTTTTCAGTCACTGGAAATTTAATAACAAATCCCGGTTTGACATGAACGGCCCTTATGTCATATTTTATGAAAAACATGCGCTTATCCATGAAAGATGTGTCTTATTAGCAACAAGCTACATAGGTAATGCTAGTGAGCACAAATTTGTGATTAGTTACGTTATCAAAAGAGCAAACCAAATGTTCATTGTTCTAAATTTAGCTGACTAATGTTGTGAAGCTAATAATACTATAAACTATTTTAAAGTAGTAAAGTGATAGTTTTCACTTTTTTGATATCATTACACAATTTTGATATCATCTGCATATACCAGTATATTATGATATATGGAATTTCCTTCGGGATCAAAATCTATCCATCCATCCATCCATCCATTAACCTATTCATCCATCCATCCATCCATCCATTCATCCATTAACCTATTCATCCATCCATCCATCCATTCATCCATCTATCTATCTATTCATCCATCCATCCATCCATTCATCCATCTATCTATCTATTGCGTGCTAAACTAAGATCTAAATGGAGATACGGCTAATTTCCAAGAGCCTGTTTTTCTCTTCACCTTATCTGCATGTGAGATAGTGCTTTAAGATCTCCTGAGACTTCCTGTGCTGGATGGATTTAAGGAGTTTCACTCTGCCTCTGTGCATTAGTCACGCTGTGCAGGTCTTCTCACTCTCCCTCTCTGGGTGTTTATATGTGTTAGATGAGGCTGCAGAGCCTCACACTCTCTCAATCTTTCAGTCTCGGAAATCTGTACCGATGGAGCCTTTTCCAATCTCTCAGTCTGCTTTTGTCCTCTCATTCCTCTTTTCGTTTGTGTTCTCGGTTTGGTGATAACCTCCCTGTGGGGTGGCGAGCATGCACAAGGCTTCTTTAAACTCCAGTCGAGATGATGTCGCTTCCCAAACCTGAACGACAGAACCAGACAGAGTTAGAGACAGAGTGAGAAAGAAAAGATGATCCATTACATCATCCGTGCTCTTTTGCAGCAGCCTCGGGCCAAGGGCTGTCATATTTAATCCGACGAAAGGACTAACGATGTCAGTTTAGAAGAAAAGGCGTCGAACTAACAGGGACAAGGAAACGTTTAGCAGCAGAACTTTATATTTCCAGTTTCAGCTCTATACACTGTAGAATGTATGTTGACATATAAAATTTGGTTAAAAACTGTTGGACTTGAGATTTAATGTGCATTAAATCACTTTTTGAAGCATTATGGTAAGCAAATCAACACACATACAGTGCCTTGAAAAGTATTCATACTCCTTGAAATTTTCCACATTTTGTCATGTTACGACTACAAACGTAAATGATTGGGATTTTATGTGATAGACCAACACAAAGTGACACCTAATTGTCAATTGGAAGAAAAATTATAAAATGTTTAAAAAAAAATTACAAACAAAAATCCAGTAAAACCAACTGCCTTCAATTTAATTTAATTTAATTTAATCTCAGTATAAATACAACCGTTCTTTGAAGCTCTCAGAGGTTTGTTAGAGAAGATTATTGAACAAACAGCATCATGAAGCCCAAGGAACACACCAGACAGGTCAGTTGTGGAGAAGTTTAAAGCAGGGTTAGGTTATAAAAAAAATCCCAAGCTTTGAGCATCTCAAGGAGCACTGTTCAATCCATCAACCGAAAATAGTAAGAGTATGGCACAACTTCAAATCTACCAAGACATGGCAGTCCACCTAAACTGACAGGTCGGGCAAGAAGAGCATTAATCAGAGAAGCAGCCAAGAGGCCCGTGGGAACTCTGGAGGTGCTGCAGAAATACACAGCTCAGGTGGGAGAATCTGTCCACAGGATAACTATTAGTCGTGCACTGCAGAAATCTGGCCTGAGTGGCAAGAAAGCCATAAAAGATCCCGTTTGCAGTTTGCAACAAGCCATGTGGAACATCCATCTGGAGTTGTCCAGAGAAAAACCCCAAGTTGGGGGAGAACATTTAGGATTTAAACCTTCTGTACTGGAGCCGCAAGCCGCGAATGGTTCTAAACACTGAGCCACCATGCTGATATGTGGAATTACTTATAAAACAATATTTCTATCATTAATAATTAATATGTTTTCCCAAACAACAAGCAATAAGTAAACAATATGCGCAGAATTCATTTTCAGTTACTTCACAAATATAAAACTTTCCTTCTACAGTTAATTTAACAACCGATTCAACCCCCTAAAAAATATGTTCTTTTTGTGTTCCAATAACTGCTCAGAATTGCTATTCTTAGTTTCTAGGAATGTATAATGATTAAGTGACATTAGTCTTACCACGTATGATTTCAGCTGTAGAGTATGTTAATGAAGTGCCTATGGCAACATTAGGGACTGGCTTCCTTTACTCACATTCATTATTATGCATAAAATCTGTTTTGAACTCTGCAATTCTTTCTTTAAAGAAGTCATTTTGGTGTTCCGGGCGGTAACACAGCATTTCATAGGAACAGTTAATGTGTCATTACAATGTTTACTTCCTCTGGAATTAGAGTCATAAACCCAATGTGCCCTACTTCTGGAAATAAATCCTCGAGGAATGTTTTTTTTACCGCAGTGCTGGCCTGATTGTTGGCATATTTGCTTAATTTGAGTGGATTTGGCAGAGCTTCAATCTGTCCAGGTTCCAGCTGTGCAAGTGAAAAGCAAGGAAAGGCAAAAATACATTAAACATATGTTGACTGATATTACACAAAACCCAGGAGGGGTATGATGTACTGTATCTGCATGAACTACAGAGTATGAGTACTACTGATGTTGGACCGACATCTATTTTGGGTGGCAGTGTTGGCTATAAAGTTGTGCAAACAATTGGACAACATTGGCAAAGGAGCTCTTTTCATAACAACTCTGCCAAAGTTGACCCAGTACTGCCCAGTGTTTGCAAAGGAGCACTTTCCATAACAACACTGTCAATCAGCAAGGTGGAATTAAATGCGACTGGAAATATAAAAGCCCTGGTGCACTAATGTTGACTCAACATAATGGTGTTTTATTGGGGGAAAGGCCGAAATGCATTTTGTAAGAAAAAGAAATGCATTTCGTATGAGATAAGTAGCATCACTTGATCATGTTAGTCTTCAGGTGGATGATACCTAATGTATATGCTTCAATGGAGATCTAAATAACAAAATAGTTATTAACAAATTCACATTTTCATTTTGGTCAGAGTTGAAAGTTGCTACATGATTGTAGTAGAGCTGTGAATCATGGGTAGACTGTCAAGTCAATTCACTTCAATTAATTAGGATTTTCGATTGAATTCAGCATGTTTTTAAGTATTAAAAAGCTACAAAAGGTAAGCTTTGAAATACTGTGTTTTACCATCTTGTATTATCTAAATATCATCTCTCATACAAAACGATAAATAATGTTTCCTGAAAATTTTCTCCTCCTCACTCCGACAAATGCCGGGTTTATTCCAACCACCCATAAACTCAAAAATAAGATATGATACTTTGAGTTTGTGCGGACAACAGGAGTAATTTGTGTTTCCTGCAAAAGGTGTGGTACGTTTTTAAGGATTTTTTCAATTATAGACCATTTCATGTTTGTAAGTTTAACTAAATAATTTTGAAAGTACGAATCAATTCTGAATTGAAAACTGAGTCTTTTTCATTGATTCAATTAAATACAATCAACAATAAATCGCCTAATTGATTAAATCGCACCGCTCTAGATTGTAGCATCTTTGCGAGCTACAGTATATAACAACCTATTTACACAAATAATTAACACTTTACACATCCTGTAAGCATCACATTTAAGTAGACATAGTTAAATAGAAAGTTGGTCAGTTAGCACTTTGCTACATTCCTTATTATCTCATTTAAGGTTTTTTTTTTCTTTTCTTCTGTGGATCTATGAACTGTCTTTGGTACTACACAGGATTCCTAGCTGTAAACCAGCTCAGATGCTTTTGTACTGTATATTTTATGACATCTGACAGATACTGGTATTGTATTTGAAAAAAGTAACAGGCCATTTTTTTTTGCAGTTTGTAGCACAGACTTATCCAGTTAATTCATACAATCAAGGATTCATTAGATAAATTAGTGATCATAGCTTCCCCTATGGGTCCTTCTCATGAAACAATATCTGAAAGGAAAAACACTTCAACATAGAATTTTATGAACCTTTGAAAAAGATCAGAAAGATTACTTTCTTTTTAATAAAACTTCACTTAACTTAAGTTCGGTTAAACTCTCTCAATACTTGGTACATGCTTAATCAGCAGAGATCTTCAAGGGCTTTTTTATAGGTTTATTGAATAACTAATGGTTCTTAGCTTACAGTAAAGGTTTTACTTGGAAATCAACACTTTCTACAAAGAACCTTTCCATAAAGAAAAGAAAAAGAATGCATACTTGACCTTAGTGTGTGGTATAAACTCCAAAACTCTTCATAGTTACAATATTTTTAAGAGAACATGGAACCTGTCATGGTTAGCTCAGCTGTGTTGGTCAACATTGAGTTCTTCAATGGCTTTTTTGAAAGGTTTATTGGATAGTTTTTCATCCTTAATACAAGAAAACTTGTTATACTTGGAAATCATTATAAAAGTTTCATAAAAAAAACTTTCAAAGATTTTCCAGAGGAACAACTAAAAAAACATTTTATTAGTTTAAGTGTTAATGGGATAAGTCTGCGCACTCTGTTTGATAATAGCTTTTATTAAATACCAATAATCCATTAAAATTAACAAAACTTTAAGAGTTTATTGGATAATTAATGCTTTTACAAAAATAGAAATAAAAGCATTTTGCTGTGTTTTATATAGAAACTCTAAAGCTTTCTTCAGTAGAATAACTAAAGAACATTTGTATTTCTTTTCTTTTTAGATAAAAATCTAAGTATTTATTGGGTAGACATGAGGTACCAATTCTAAATGATCACTTATAGATTTTGAAACAGGCGGCATGGTGGCACCGTCGACCTTGCACCTCCAGGATCCGGGTTCGATTACCGCCTCGGGTCTATGTGCATGGAGTTTGCATTTTAGGTGGGTTGGTGCGACAGTAGCTGGGCACTTGGTACCTTAGCAATACAGGTTCTTCAAGGGTTCTGATGTGCACCTGAATTACTGTTACATATACAGTAGCATGTGAGAGTTTTTTTGTTTGTTTTTTTTATTCTCCATGAGCCAGAGAAAGACCGAGGCAGATGAAGAGGGATGATACATGGTATTTTTGTCTCACTAGCTGTCCTCGGGCTGTGATTTAGCGGGTGTGGGTGCAGGGGCGTCAAAACCATCAGGAGCTGTGAACGATTTCATTCACGAGCGCGGCCCATATCAGATTCCCATCATTCACAAGGCCACACACAAACGGTCCTTGTTTATATTAGATTTCATCTTCATATACTTATCTACCTACTATAAGTCATCTCTGTTAGAAAATTTAGCTGCTTGAAGGGCAAACAGTGTTATACTACGAATGGAAAACGCTCTTTCACATTGTGCACTTGGATGGTGTATCTTTGTGCGTGTGTGATGCGCCAGGGAATTAATGTGGCAGAAAGATTCAGCCTGGCTGTAGTGTGCTGATGACTCATCGCTGGGGTCTCTGCTGTGACACCCACGCTCTCACATACACACACACACACACACACACATTGTAAAGGCTAAAACGCAACATAAAAGAGGGCTTATTAATAGTCTCAGGTTCAGAAGTGTGATTGTAGATCAAGGGGCCTTTGCAGCAGTGTGTGTTCTTTGACCTGCATTTAGAAATACCGCCGTCATCACATCAGGCTTGTCGTCATGGTAATTACTGTATGCAAGAGAGATTGCAGCTCAGTGGAAATAGATATGGCCGGTGATTGCGTTACTGCGTGCGACCGAGATTACTGTTGTCAGCAGAATGATATGAGCGTTGATTACGATCCGTGCCAAGAACGGATGACCTTGAACGGCGAGGTCAACGAGAGCAGTTTGGACTCGGCCAGGGAGTCTTGGAACACGCGTCTGCGGCGTGACTTCCTTATATTACATAACAACCATTCTGATATGTTGTTTGTGTGTATTCAATTGTAGACTACAGTTAAATAAAGATTATGTACAGTCATATCCACGGGGGTATACAGTACATATTAAAAACTGTGTATTTGGGTTTTTTGATATGTCAGGTAGAATGAAAGTTATCATTACTTTTATAAAGGGTGAATTTTACCACCATTAGCAGAATATGGGAATGGCGTCATAAAAATGTAGAATTCTCAGAATGAGCATATTATTATTCGTTTTTTGGTCATGGAAACAACTGAAAACAACCATAAAAACATGTTATCATGTGTATCTGTGCTATTTCTTTGCCTATGTGACCCATTTTTTATTTATTTATTTTTTTTGCTCGGTCATGTTTGGGTAGTTGGTTAAAATGAACTGACATTTAGTTCATCATATTGCCTAATTTGTGAATTTGTGCTGAAAAAAAGGACGTCACTCTATACTGCACAATTCTGAGCCCTATTTTTATTAAAAAAAAAAAAAACAATAAGCTAAAATAAATAATGGCTAAAATGCTTTGGACTACTATCAGTAATATTATGTTATCCTTTATGCTATTATTATACATTGCCTGGCCAAAGAAATTGCACATTAGATAGATAGACAAGGATAGTAACACACTGTAATAGACAGCAAACATGTAGTTACAATTATCGATCGTCAATCATGTATAGTGTAATTTATCATTAATTACAGTTTGTATTCTCAGTGTCATTGTTTCTCGACCACTGTATGTTATATCTCAACACATTTTTCTATTTGCCTTCATCATGTTATCTTGTATTGATAAGCAGAGGCTTACTTTATACAGTAGATGTGTTGCCTTATGTATGCACTTCATGCATTGCTCTGGATTAAAGTCTGGACTCATCACACCACATGACCTTTGTCCATTGCTCCAATGTCCAATATTTTAATTTCTTAGCAAACTGAGGCTTTTTTTCTGATTACTCTTACTAACAAGTGGTTTTCACATGGCCACACAGCTGTTTAAGCACAAACCTGTGAGTTCTCATCACGTTAGAGATGCTCAAATATAGAAATGCTCAAACTTTCACCATTAAACAACTAGGAGTTCTGTTTTTATGATGCAGCACAAAGCGTTTTGTGGTCATTGATGATATTTTTCTGTATACATTTCTGGTTTCAATTGGACAGTTTCCAGGTTTTAAAATAAATCTGTAAATTTAAAGTCAAATAATAAAAAATAAATAACAAATATCAAATAAAAATTTTAAATAAATTCTGAAACAATTCAATTCAATTCAATTTTATTTATATAGCGCTTTTAACAATGGTCATTGTCTCAAAGCAGCTTCACAAAA
>JAQMYJ010000015.1:5254999-5268008 GCA_030014305.1 Clarias laeviceps
TATGCTCTATCAAACTTTCTGTTGATGTTTTTTTGAAAAAAAGTTTATATTATGCTTTAGTAAATATTATTGGTGTACATCTTGCTCTCAGATTCGGCCTGTGTGTAAATGAGGGCCTCATTAGAATCAGGCACGCTTGAAGGGTAAAGGTCACGCCTAGATAAAGCACTCATAGGCAGCACTAGATGACCTGTAACACCTGATTAGATTGCTACATGTGTTGACCTTTTCTAATTAGATCAGATCTTGATTCAATTATTTTCTTTGCCTTCTTAGATATTTAGAATTCCTCAAACATGAATGCTATAATACTCCTTAACTTCTGACGTTGTCAATGATTCCCAACTGCTGCTCTCTAGTCTTGCATGAAGGCGAGTGCTTTTTATTCATCAGCTTAGAGAATATTCCACCTCTCCCCCTCTTGAGTCAAATCTTCACATTTTAAACTTTTAAACAGCAGGCTGTCCACCTCCGTGCTGAATCTAACTACATCCGAGCGGCACAGAGGCCAGGAAAGAGTGTGTAGTTACATAAGAGCAGCCTCCGGAGCTGTGCATACCTGTCACATTGCAGGAGAATTAGCACTGCTCTCATTTCTCACCTCCTTCTCTTCGCTTGCACCGGCTTCGCTCGGTAGCGCTCGACCTCGTGCCCTTTGCTCCTTTGTATCTCTGCTGAGAGTTAATGATGCTAGTGGAAAATGTAGTAAGGATGAGTCAGGGAAAAAGAAAAAAAAAAGCACATTTTTTGCACAGTGAACTGTGCATTACTAGGACAAAATGCAATCTTTGTAACACAAAAACTACAAAGTCATCAGATGTTTGAGATTTGGCAAGAGTTTTTAAGAAAACTGACAATAAGAAACAATTGATTATTGTTCTATCTACGGATCTATTTAGAAGCATATTCAATAAAGGAAGCCTTTTGATGTTCATAATAAACATCAGTGAATGTATCTAGACATTGAAATAGCATCACAATACACTTTATTTACTCTTTGGATTTGTTTCTAGAGCAATGGTGGTTCTTGGTGGTTGCTCACCTGATGCCCAACCCTCCTCCTTTCTCATCTGGGTTTTAGGATGGCCAACAGATCAGTGATTTTTGTATGGGCATTGGGTTAATATTGGCCTTGCCCAAGGACCCAACAAAGGAATCCAAAAGAATTCAGCAGTGTCTGGGCTCGAACCCAGCAACTCAGTTCCTCAACCACTTGAGCCACTTCTCTTCCCATATTCACCCTAGACCTTCCTTGTTTTGTCAGCATACACTCCTTAGACCTTAAAAAAATGGACGGGAAAAACTGAGGGCACACTGACTGTAGAGTTCAAACCCATACACTCTAGAAGACTCTCTCTCTTTTTCTCTCTTTTTCTCTCTCTCTCGCTGTCTCTCCAGGAATCCTGTTTCTTTTCTGCAGTGTGTCCTACTATGTATTTTCACCTCTGACATGATGTGGAGCACAATTACTTACCTGGCACTCTGCCCTTTGCTCTTCTCTTCCAGGAAGAGTCTGGCACAATCAGCTGGTAGACGTATTATTAAGAAAGTTCATGTCCTTTTACCTGTTTTTTTTTTCCCTGCTGCAGCCTTGAAGACTTTTTCGTTTGTAGAAAATTTCTAAGAAGTACATCAAGCAGCGATAATGATTCCATGAAAGAATTCAATAACGATAATGTTATACAGTAAAAAAATTAATATCGGGTTCACTGTAGGGTTAAATGGTAAGCATAATTACTGTAGACGGTAGGTGAGTAACGGCATGGTATTCATGGGACTGATTGAAAAAGTTTACTTCTATCATTGGTTTAATGTTATGATCATCTTCATGGTTGAGACTTGATGCCAAGGGTCTGTATTATTGTATACTGTATATAGGCATAAAACGATCGTGCACAAACAGGAACACACTCTGTAAATGACTGATAAGAATCAGTCTCTGTGATACTGAAGTCTGTACCACACCCTGTCCCTTCCAAATCACAAGCATGTTAAACAGAAAAGCTTATTTGTTCAAATCACATGAAGTTTATGGTCTCATCATTTTTTTGTTGTTGTTGTTGTTGTTACTTTGTGAAATTTGTACTTGAACAATGTTTGATTAGGTTCTCCAAAGAAAAATCACTGATTGTGGTCTTAGTACCTGCTTTTATTCATATAAAAACAAAGTCAAATTTGTTACGCATGCACAACCATACACAGTATGGCATGTATAACGAAATGCTTTTTTACAGTGGTCTTGTGGTAGGATTCTCGCTGCCAGGGAAAAGGCCCGGGTTAAAATCCCCCCTAATGCCCAAACCCCAGCCACTGGATGCAGTGCCGGTAAGAACCCCAGATAAAATGGGAGGGGTGCATCAGGAAGGGCATCCGGTGTAAAATCTGTGCCAGGTTGTGTGTGGATCAGATGGACTGCTGTGGCGTCCCCTTGACTGGAGCAGCCGAAAGACTCCTATTTCTGGGGCAAATGGCAGGGTACAGCCTTAAAGGGAGTACCAATCCACTACAGGGCACACAAACACACACACACTGGTAAATTTGGGAACTGTGAATATCCCAGAGGGAACCCACCAAGCACTCGGACAACATGGAAACTCCTCACACACAGACTCGAGGTGGGAATCCAACCCCGAAGGTGCGAGGCCACCTTGCTGCCCAAAATTACCAATTCATATAGAGTAATGGAATTGTATCATATCATACATCATGTATGTACAGTACCAGTCAAAAGTTTGGACTCTCCATTTCAGTCCATGTTTCAGGAACTGTATTGTCAAGTGCATTTGCAAAACCCATCAAGCACCATGATGAAACTGGCTCTCAAGAAGACCTTCCCAGGAAAGCAAGACCAAAACTTACCTTCTGCTGCAGAGGAGAAGTTCATTTAGAGCAGGGGTCTCCAAATCCAGTCCTGGAGGGCCAGTGACCAGCACAGTTTGTAATTCACCAACACCTAAACACACCCACTGAACCTAGTAATTAACAGATTAGTTAAATCAGCTGTGTTTTGGGAAGAAGAATCACCAAACTGTGTTGGACACTGGCCCTCCAGGACTGGATTTGGAGAGCCCTGATTTAGAGCTACCAGCCTCAGAAATCACCAATTAACAAGCAGCACCTCAGATTAGAGCCGTTATGAAGGATTTATAGAGCAGAAGTAGCAGACACGTCTCAATATATTATTGCATATTTCAGCATTGTTTTACAATGTAGAAAGAAATAACAATCAGGAATCAGGAAAGACCATGGAATTATAGTAGAAGGGTGTCCAAACTTTTGACTGTTAGTGTATGATGTATCATTTTAAATGATCATGTATTATAATGATAATTTAATTAATTAGACCCAGTTGATTTACATGATGTTTGAATCCTCAGTTTGGGCTAGAAAGAATTCCATGCCTTTTTATAGTCCTCATATTCGGTATATTATTTCTCTTATGATTGCTGGTGATCTGTCTTTTATTGGGTCGACAAGACGAGAGTTCAAAAATAATCCAGGAAATGAGACAATGAGACAGAAAAACAAAATTGACTCTTGGATTTTTTTTATGCATTTTTTCTTAAAAGGAAAGACTGCTAGGAACTTCATTCCAGCTAGTGTTTTGTTGCTTTTTGTCAATTATGTTTATGTGGGTACAAATGTAGGTATGTTACAATATGACATCTTGGCTTTGTAACTCCAATGACACTAGGGTTAATATTTTACGATATTATAATGATACTGAGTTAATATTTTATACAGAAGAATGTACCATAGTATTGTTTTCTCTGTGTTCCTTTGGTCAATGTTTGCTCTATAAAACATTTTGTGAATGTGAATGTGTAACTGGTGTCGTGCTCGTTTGCCATGTGATGTTACTTTGCTCTTTAACGTAGAGAAAATGACTGTATAGAAAGAATTCTAAAAGAAAAATCTTACTTCCATGGATAATGAACTGTAGGAGAAAAGTATTGTAGTTCTACAACGTGAGATAATAGTGTTCTTATAAAAACACTTCTGCAGCGCTGCTCATATTTCCTTCCAATATTGTGTTTCAAATTAACCAAGGTTTGAACAAAAAGCTTAGTTATTTGTAAAAGGAGAAAGAAGGCTGTTCGTTCAAGTGCTTTAATTATGTTAGAGACAAAGACAGAGAACGTGAAGGTGTACTGTATTTCTGCCTCGAGCTGAGATGCACTGAGAGGTCACGACTCACACAGACAGGTGAAACACAAAAAATGAACTCTCACTGCATAGTAAATGATAATAAATAAATAAATAAATAAAAAACACACGCCAAATCCAGGAAACTTTTCCGTAGAACCATAAACACACATCCACAAGCATTCACACTTGCAGCCCGCAGCCAGCAGTGCCCACACATGTTCAGACCAAAAACACGGTAAAAAAAAAACTTGGCTGGCGTCCATGGGTATTGTCACGCTACCATCAATAGGTGCAGACCTACATTACCCAATAACCCCCATCATGCTACAAGTCTTAATCACTCTCCACTGTGGTATTTAAGCCATGTCTTGTACTGTACATGCTCGCCGCACTCGCTGTCTACCCTTAGTCATTAGTTGTTGTTTGTTGTCGGGTGTGCCTTCTAGTCTCTGTGTGTTTTGCCATGAGGTTGTGGTTCATACTTAGGTTCATAAGGTTTGTCAGTATTGTTTTGTGTACAAATAAACTCAATCTGCACTAGCATCCGGCCCTACCTACAATTTGTGTCAGGAAGTTAAACCATACAAGTCCTAATGAGAGAAACTGGAAAATGTATCAGCAACTGTGAAAAAGAGGTTGGGTCAGTTCCACATGAGAATGGTTCAATGCCATGCACCCCGCCAGGAACACTTTGAGGAGGAGATTCTTGACCCAGCTAGAACCATCTTCCACTCTCTCTGGCCCATGTCCTGAAGACATTCTACTCTCATCTGCTGGAGATATCACTCTGCCTCCTTCCTCTACCGAGGATGTCACTTTGCCTTGTTGCTCTACTGAGGACATCACTCTGGGTCCTTGATGTTCTGACAATGCCATTATGCCTTCTTGCTCTGCTGAGGATGTCACTTTGCTTTCTCGCCCTGCAGAGGACACCACTTTGCCTTCTTGCTCTACCAAGGATGCTTCTTTGTCTTGTTGCTCTGCTGAGGTTGCCAGTCTTCCATCTTACTCTAATGAGATACCAGTTTGCCTTCTTGCTCTGCTGAAGATGTCCCCCTACCACTCTGCTCAAAGAGAAGATGCCACTACAGCTCACAGCCTTACCATGGGCACCAGTCCATCTCCCTGATTCACTTTGCACGTTACTTCACCACCTGGATCTACCTTGCATGTTTTTTCATCATTCTATTCTTGATCCGCTGAGGTCATCAAGCTGCCTATTTGCTCCACTGAGAACATTGCTCCTCCTCTCTGTTTTGCAGTGTACGTCGCTCCCCCTTCTTGCTATGCAGAGAACGTCTTCACAGAAAACGTTGCTCCCCCACTGGCCTTGTGGAAGATGTCACAACCCCATCAGGCTCTGAGAAAGACTTCGCTTCCCCTCTCGCTTAGTGAGGACCGTTGCTCCACCCGCTTGTTACATCTTGGACTTTGTTACTCCTGCTGCCTGCTCAGTGGCTGATGCTCCATGCTATGGCTTGAATGTCGTGCCACCCCTTTGCTCACTACCTGGTAGGCCAACTACTTTATGGGTAATGCATTCATTGAACTCTGTTGGCGTAAAGGACCTTTTTTCGCTGAGAGACATTTTGTCTGGCTGCCCAGGACTTCTCATTCCGTAATGTTGTCCCAGTAGTCCCAAAACAACAGAACCCCTCATTCTCAACATGTCACATGCATCAATCACTCTAACCGGTGTCTTCTTATGATTTGTTTGAGCACTATTTAAGCCGTGTCTTGGTCAGTACTCACAGTCTAGCTGCTGTCTTCGGTTGTCATTTGTTGTCTGTTATGCCTTCTAGTCTGAGTCTGTTTTGCCATGAGACATAGTTCATGTTTAGGTCTCTAAGGTTTGCATTGTCGGTATTGGCTGTCTTTTGTTTAAAGAATAAACTTAATCTGGACTTGCATCCGCCTTCGCCTCACATTCGTGACAGGTACAACCAGCAGAAGGAAGCCTTATGGGATCTTAGGAATCTCAAGAATGTTTATCCAACGCGAACAGCTCCGGCCTGAACTTTCCTTAAAGCTATAATGCAACCAGTGTGCTGCACAGACACACACACACACACACACACACACACACACACACACAAATACAGGCTTCCACAACAGCAGTTTTCCACTGCCAGACAAATCAGCAGGCATCAGAGAGAACCGCAGAAACAAGAGCAAGCTAGGAAACAAGAAAAATGGTGGAGGGGGGGGTGAGGAATTAAAAAATTTATAAAGAGATCAGGAGATATATAAAGGATATATAAAAGGAAAAATGTAGAATAAAGGAGAGATGAAATGAGAAGGCCTCTTCCCCATGTTCTCCAGGGTGGCTCGCTCATTAGGGATTTAAAAAAAAAGCATTTTTTTTTTTATCTCTGCAATTTCTATGTTTTATAAAGATTATTTGTGACAAAGTTCTTGTTCAAAGTGTTAAAGAAAGTAAATGACACCAGAGAAGCAAAGAGAAGAGATCACACAAAGGGAAAACAATAGAACAGAGAGTGGAGTTATGGAGAAGAGATGAGAGGAGAAATAGAAACAGGAAAGGAGTTAAAGAATAGAGAAGGGAGATATGTGAGAGAAAGGAAGAAGAAAAATATAGATGCGAAGAATAGAGAGTGGAGAGGAAAAAGAGAAGAAGAGAAGAGCAGAAGAGAAGTAGAGGAAAGCCTTATAATGAGAGGAAAAATACTGAGCAGAGACTGGGAGAGGAGCAGAGAAATAAAGAATGGAGAAATAAAGTGAGGAGCAGGAGAAATAGAGGAGACAGAAGGAGGAGAGGTGGAATAGAGAGAGGAGATGAGAAATGAAGACAAGAGAGAGGGACAAGACATAGAGGACAAATAAGAAAGGAGAGCAAAATAGAGGAGAAATGGAGGGAAAAGAGGAGAAGAAGAGAAAGAAGTGGAAAATAGAGGAGAAATCGAGAGAGGTTTGGAGAAGTAGATGAGAATAAGAAAGGAGAGGAGAAATAGTGAGAGAAGAGAGGAGAAATATAGGAGAAATAGAATGGAATAGGAGGAATAGAATGTGATATGGAGAGAGAAGATGAAAAATAGTGGAGAAATATTGAGAGGAGGGGAGGAATAGAGAGAGGAGAGAGAGAGGGGAGAGAAGAAATGGAAAACGAGAGGAGAAATGGAGGGAGTAAACAAAGAGAGAGGAAATAAAGAGAGGGGAAAGAGAGAGATAAGGAGAAATAAAAAGAGGAGTCAGAGAGAGAGGAAATGA
The DNA here is from genome assembly GCA_030014305.1 of Clarias laeviceps. Classification (NCBI taxonomy): domain Eukaryota; kingdom Metazoa; phylum Chordata; class Actinopteri; order Siluriformes; family Clariidae; genus Clarias; species Clarias laeviceps. The sequence goes on from JAQMYJ010000015.1 coordinate 5,262,377, forward strand.
GAAATAGAGAATGTTGAGGGGAAACAGAAACACGAGAAGACAGAGAGAGGACAAAGAGAAAAGATAGAAAGAGGAAAGGATAAGAACATTGGAGAGTGGAGGAGAAAAGAGAGGACAGAAGATGGAAATATAAAGAGGAGAATGGAGGAGAGAAGAGGAGTGGTGGAGACAGGGGAGAGGAATGTGAGAGATGAGAGGAGAGTAAGAGAGAAGTGAAGAGAAGTTTGCTCTTAATTACACTGTTATTTGAGAGCTGACTTGGACAGACAACAACTTTCGATTTTGAGGGAATTAGGACACTGTGTGTGTTTGGTTGTGTGTGTGTGTGTGTGTGTGTGTGTGTAAAAACACATTTTCAAAGTGAAATTAAAAGCTAATGAAGAGAAAGCCTTAAACACAGAATTTGTTTATCTATATGCATGCATGCCTGTGTGTTTGTTGGTTTGTCCAGGTGAGGAAGTGGAAAATGTTGAGTCGCCATCATGGCGACGGGAAGGCGAAAGAGGCGGAGCCAGAAGGTCACATGGTCTGCCCCTGGGCCATGTCCCCGCTGCTGGGGAACCCTGTACTCATGGAGTGCTCCGTCTGCAATGGGCCCTTCATCACCTATAGCAGTGAGGAGGCTTGGCAACCACGGCAACGCACACAGGTCATCACTCACATACACACACACACACACACACAAACACACACACACACACACAAACTACATGACAGTGTTAACTGATGTCATGTAATTACATTGATGATTGTGTTGTGGATTATAGTCCCTTAGTGCCATTTAATGCACTTCCACGTCACCGTTATTACCCATCATGCCTCGCTCTCAGACTCCTCTGTGCAAGTCAAGTGCACTAACGAGGCAACTTTGCTAAACTTTGTGTACACCTGCTACCAGAACACCGCCTGAAGGCAGGAACTGAAAAATCCCACGTCGTCTGGATATGTGACTCAGAGACACACACTTGACTTTACAAACCGAATCATTACGCTACATTTCAGAGCGGTGAAACACATCAGCCTGGTTAGCTCAGAGCAGGCGGCATCGCTAATGCTAGCTCACACTCGACTCACTCGGTTTCCATTTCGGTCTCCAAGGGAGTCATTAAAGAAGATTCTCAGTATCTCTCTTATGGAAAGTGTGTTTGAAGCTATGGCAGGTGCTTTCAGTGCTGTAGGGCATCACACTGCGCATAAAAAAATAACACTGCTAAAACACTAATTCATAATTTATGAAAAACAAATGGATGGATGGATTAATATTCACTTGACTTATTTGAGATAAATCGAATACCATGGTTTGGAACTTGAATATGCACAAGACACAAGAAATGCTTGGGTTAGAGACCCAAAGTTATTAGATATAATAATAAAATAGAATAATAAAATAGAATAATAAAACAATTATAATATATATGTTGTAACTATTTAATATTTATGGTAAAACTATTATAATATTTTTAAAAATAATTATTATTTTATTTTAGATATTTATGCTATTGCTATCACATTGCTTTTATTAGTGCTTTGAATTAAACATCAAAACTATTAACATATATATATATATATATATATATATATATACAGAGTCAGCCAAAAAATGTATACACACTTCAGGAAAAGTAAAATAGTATGATTTGGCTGACTCTGTAGAGTTACATATAAATTTTTCTTTCTGGTATATATATGTTTATATATATTTATATATATAGTTATTCATTTAGTTTTCATATAGTTATTTAATAAATATATATATATATTTTTTTTTTTTATTAAAAATTTTATATACTGCCCAGACAAATAAAAGTCACTGTGTAAATTTAAAGAAGCAAATACTTAAGAGACTTTAGCTGGATAATTATTGCAGTGATTAATATGGTTAATATCATTAAAGTGATTAATATCCCATGGTTGTGGAAAAGGTGTTGGTGTTTAAGAAGAATCAAATTCTTGCCACTGAATCAAGCAAAGAAAACAACTAAGGAGATTGCTGAAATGACTGGAATTGGGTTAAGAACTGTTCAACAAATTAATAAAACCCGGAAGGATAGTCCTGAACCATCAGCTTAATAGAATAAGTGTGGGTAAAGAAGAAATTACAATAGAAATCGGAGGTATTTTTAATAGTGAAATTGAAAGCATTTCCATGCGCACACAATGTGATGAGAACCCACAGGACTGTGACTAAACAGGTGTATGGTCATAAAAGAAGCACTTGTTAGTGCTTCAGAAAATTCAGAAAAGAGTTTGCTAAGGAGCATAAAGATCAGACTTTGGAGCAAAGGACAAAGGTCATGATGTCTGATGATGATTTCAGGGTACGAAGGGAAGCTCATGAAGTGCATAAGGCATCACACCTATATAAGCCTCTCCTCGTCAACACAAGATGATAACAAGATCATGTAAATGAAACTAAATGTTGTGACATTGCATAAGTTTGTTGAAACAATGACATGAAGAATAAACACTGTTATTAAAGCTGAAGGCGGTCCGTCACAAAAATAGAGAGCGCATAATTTTTATTTGATTGTAGCCGACTTTTGAATCTCAAACCGATGAAACAACACATCGGAATGTTTGTTGTGTAATATAAGGAAACCTGTGCGATGGGTGTGTCAGGGTAAGAAGGGAAGCGCATGAAGGCGATGCACCCATCATGCATAGTGGCCACTGTACAAGCCTCTGGAGGCAGTGTTATGATCTGGGGTTACTTTAGTCGCACAGGACCAATTGAATGAGGTGATCTGAACTGAACTGAGGTGACCTGAATGTACTGAATAACCAGGTCATTATATCAGAGTTTTTCTTCCTTGATGGCACAGGCCACATTCCAGGACTCAGATTGTGAAAGTGTGGTTTTGGGAGCTTCAGGAATCATTTTCACACCTGAACTGGACATAATCAAAGCTCAATGCATTGAAAGGAAATTTTACAATATGCACTTTTTTATTAATTTTTTTTTGGTCAGGTTCATTTACTGGTGAAACCATTATAATATTTGTATTCAAATGTACGATAGCATAGCTTTGAATTAAAAGGCAGCTTTTAATGCGGAATTATGATCTCGATTTATAATAGATTTTTTCCCCACTTTTTATTTCATATACTTTTGTTTAAATAGGCTTTTGTTCAAACCGTCCTCTTATTGCACTTGTTTTAGAATGTATATTGATTTTTTTTATTTGTATGTATTGTGTATTGTTTTATTTGATATAAATTTATATACATGAATTTAAATACATTTGCGATACTGAAATGAATTTTCAAACAACAGGCTGCTGAGATAATCAACAGAAATCTTATATGGCTAAATGAATAACTGGGATTCATTATGATACATTAAACAGTGGATAATGTCACTGAGATATTTTATCCCAAAATTCTACTGAGATAATAAAAACACTTACGCTTATACTTGCAGTATGATCATTACCTCTGTTAGTACTGTAATGATTTTCCTAATGACCTCTCGGGGAGTTTTTCCTTGCCGCTGTCTTCTCTGGTTTACTCCTCTTGAATAAACCTTAATCTTTATCCAGATACTGTATCTATTTGATTCTCAAAGAGCTATATACAGTACAGTACAGAGTGTCTACTCAGGAACTAATGGGAATATGTTGAACAATATCTGAAGGAACATATTATAATGGCTAAGAAAATACGAAAGTGAGTATATACAGTAGTTTGACGCTTGTTGCGTTTGAGTTTAAAATTTTCAGACATCCTGTGAATAAATCGTTTTTTGCCCCATAATTTAATTTGGAAATTTGTTCAAACTTTGTGCAACTCCATGGTGGCCTCATCTTCCTTTATTTCTCTCTCTCTGTCTCCTTTTCTCCCTCTCTCTCCCTCTCTCAGATGATTTATTTAATGTAATATGTGTGTGCTGCAGAGAGAGAAGGGATTCCTGCAGTACTCTCGCAGTGTGGTACTTAGCACAGGAAGAGAAAAACTTGTCATGCGTTATTAATGAGGCCTACATCTGCTATCGCTATGGATACAGTCTCCTCCGACTCTGTGAAACAAACTTTAGAGAGAGAGAGAGAGAGAGAGAGAGAGAGAGAGAATAAAAGCATCAACTCTAGACACACAGAGGTGTGTGTGTGTGTGTGCATATCATATATCAAGTAAGTAGGTTAAGGTTAGCAGTCAGAAATGTTTCACTTTCACACTGCAACCTCCTTGCCGTGCGTTACGGTCCTGCATTATTTCTGCACAGAAATAAAATAAATAAATAAATAAATAAACAAAAGGTTAAGCCACATGAATGGTAAAGTTTAGCACCTTACAAAGTATATACTGTGCAGCTAAATCTTGCTTACTTTGTTCTGTACCTACATCATCAATGCGACTGTCTGTAAAAACATTAGGTCATATTTGTGGTTAAGAACAACGTGATTAATTTTATCCTAACCATTTTTCTATATTTAGCCTATTACTGTGGGCAAGCTGAGAATTTAATGAATAAAGGATCTTCGCAGAAGAATGTAAATCTAGATCAGCTATCAGGTCGTACATTACTGGCATAGTTGTGTCACACGAGTTGTGGTACATAACAGGAAAACATGATCTTTCAACTGATACAAGATTCTTATCAGCTTGTGAAACAAGCGAAGGTAAGACACGGCTTAATGCTTGGCACACACTTCAGAGTTGCACAAACAATGCTCTTGTGGCCATAATATGAAATAGAACAGTATCAAATCAAATTTTTAACATACCGAAAATGTGATTAATCAGACAAAACATGTCCGTACTGGAGCTACTAGGCTAATCATGCTAACAGTTTGATAAGTAATACGTTTTTAAATAAACACTTGTCCTGGCCAAAATGTTTCCCTGTTCTCTGCTAACATGCAAAAGCTACCAGTTCTCAACCTTATTCCTGGGAGACTACTGTCCAGCATATTTTAGTGTTTTCCCTGCTCTACCAAGCCCACTTCAATTCAATGAAGACAGCGCAGATTTTTACGTCGGATGCATTCCTGATGCGACCCTCCCATTTTTCTAACCAGGCACTGTAAGCAGGGGCTGAGTATTATGGGGTGTTACAACCCACCAACAGTAGGGCTCGAACCTGGATCCAAAGCAACAACATAGAGACTTAGCCGCCTGAGCCACCACTCGCCAATTGACTTCAATTAAGAAAATGCTGTTAATTAGTTTATTAGTTATATCAGGTGTGCTGGGAGCTGAGAAAGCACTAAAATGTGCAGGTCGGTGCTCCACCAGGACCGGAGTCGGGAACCTTTGAATTAGGGAACAGCTTTTTTCAAGCTGTTGCTCATGCATTGTATTGTATCTGCCTTCTTCTGCATACAGATATCTGTTTGATCAATGTGCAGTATGGCACTACAAAATTTTATGTGGACGGTTTTAGCTGTTACATCCTGTTTCCCTAAAAAATAAAAAAATTAAAACACACCCAGCATCAGAAACCACACAAATAAGTCTGTTTACTTGTTTTACAGATATGTGGTTGCTCTATAATTTTTCCTTATGTATTAGTTACCTTAGCTTTATATGGTCAGTGCAAAAGGGAAGAAGCATATTTTTATTATATTATATTATATTATATTATATTATATTATATTATATTATATTAGATTAGATTAGATTAGATTAGATTAGA
>JAQMYJ010000015.1:5273428-5284657 GCA_030014305.1 Clarias laeviceps
GGTGTGTGTGTGTGTGCCCTGCGATGGATTGGCACCCTGTCCAGGGTGTACCCTGCCTCGTGCCCTAAGCCTCCTGGAATCGGCTCTAGGTCCCCACGACCCTGAATACAGGATAAAGCGATATAGAAGATGAGTGAATGAACAGCATGGCATTTGTTTATTCTTATGTATATCTCAAAGCGTAACACCTTACATTAATCAGGATATTTAACAACATACACTGGTACATTTTCTTGCAAATTATTTATATACATTTATATGAATGCATTTTTTTTATTTATTGTGTGACCCATGACTAACTGTTAATGTGATACATTAAACCATTAATAATTGTTTGTTGTCAGGAGAATTGCACACATACCAGTTCCTATAGAATAAATCAAGAATAACAACTTATGCAACATATTATTTGCACCCTTAGATGTCCCTCCTCCATGTTTCTTTTAAATACTATATTTGCATAATACAGTAAACGGAACTGTATTTCACGCACGCTGCATATTTACTGTACATATGAACAGTGTAGTTGAATAGCATTTGTTGATGTTGTTTAATTCCAATGTGCAAAGTGAATCACAACAGTGTCAGATTGGTCATTTAAGAACCTTTGAGAATCCAAATCATAATTAGCTTGGAGATTTATAGCACACTTCTTTAGCTTTTTATTTACTCATATACTGCCTGCCATAAGAGAAAAGCGAGAGAGAAAGTGGTACAGTGTTGAACACTGAATTGACCTACAGTGACTGTATAATGTGACCCTTTACATTGTGCATTATTACAGAAACAGTAAAGTCAGGAAATATGGAAGGACTTATACGGCATGACTGCTGGGTTTCCAGAGCTCCTGCAGTGGCCCCACAAACTTTCCACTGGGACTTATCTTTAATTACACTTTCGTACCCGTGTTGATTTTACAACACCGGGCTGAACTACGTGAACCCTGCGCGAGACTAAACGAATAAATTCTGCAAATTGAAGTGGAACTGCGAGAAGAAGTCATGACATCCATGAAGATCCATGCAGTTTATCAGCAGCTTATGTACAAGGGGTGTTCAAGTCAAACCGGACTTTCTCGTGAATGAAGGCAAAAAAAATCAAATGACATTTACAGAAGACTTCAGTAAGATGAGACTCTTGGCCGCAGTTAAACATTTGAATGGTGCGAATGTTTTAAAGAATGCCACATGTCCGTGAATGAGGATCCCAGCTGAGGTTGCTCGGAGCCCGTTGCAGTCGTTCCCATGAACAGTCATTGAGCAGATAACCTGATTCTTAAAAATCTACGAATAACTTGTCACTAACCTGCAGAAAAGACACATCTGTCTGTGGGAACAGTACACACAATCATTCACGAACACCACTTGCAAATTTCAGGACCTCAAGATGTTTCCACATGTTTGAAACTCCATTAAAGGAGTTCCTGGGAGGCCAGCATTTCAGAAGTAAAGCAGGCAGTCTGAAAAATTCTACCTTAATGGTATCCAAGCACTAGTGAAACACTAGGATACGTGCATTAGTGTACAGTAGCAGTATATAGACAAATAAAGAGAGTTTTTACTCTCGTAATTGAATTCTGTTATTCAAAAGTCCCACTTTGACTTGAACACATGTTTTTTTTTCATAGCATTTGGAATATGAATCAACGGTGGTCAAAATGCACCTTATGTTGCGTAAAGGTTGTGTGTTACAGTATGTATGCTCTGGTTTATATCCTGCCGGATACGTGGGTTCATTAAGGTTGAACTGTGGCTGTGTTCTGTTAGCCAGAATCCATCACTGTCATTTCATGGTTGTATGTCGGCCAGATTGTGCAGTAAGTGTGGTCTGTCACTTATTTGCCATCTGGGTTTGAATATTCGAACAGAAACATGAGGTTTCAGAAAGCCATTGCTGTTATTAGTCCTTGTTGTTGTTGTCGTGCTGAAGCATTGAACAATATCCAAAGTAATATTTAGGCTTGTCTAGTCATGTACTATATCCATTCACATTATCTCATACAAATCCGCCACCTTTGCTAAACAGCATAGCCTTTGTGGTGGGTTTCTGCCAGCATGGATCAAGATCTGGCTCGTTGTTTCTTTGTGCATACACGTGTATGGTGTTACATAATGCCACAGAAGCCCAGAACACTATACGCTCCAAAACCACATTAACATGCATCATTTCTGGATCGAGTTCAAGACACTAGTAGGTTTTAAAGCATATTACATAATCACCATTTTTAAATGCAAATAAAGCAGTGTTTAGGCACTCAAGCTGAACCCGGTTGGAATAAATCCTCGAAATCCCCTTCTATCATCGGCTCACCCTGAATATTTCTCATTCATGCACGGCAGAAAGGGAGAAAGAGAGAGAGAATAAAATATGCCTCAATAAAAAAATGTCTGCAGGGGAGGGAAATTAAAAAGTCAAAAAGTTTCGAATTTCATTGAATGGACAGAAAACCCACAACCGGACCTTGTCCAAGTACAGTAAACACAATAACACAGTGAGTCATCTCTGAGTTGTATCCGTGGCAGCTGTGTATGGCTGCATGGTCGAAAGCTGACGTTAACTGGCGATGGATGAGTGTCAGGCCAGTTAGAAGGGAACAGCGGGTTATCTAAGCGCTTCGCTAGGGAGCCTCAAATCATCCGGCTGACATCTGTTTATGTGTTTACAGTGTGTATGTGTGTACTTGGCTCCATGCCCTTGGAAGAAATAATACATAAAGTGGGGTTGTATGTCGATGATGGATGAAAAACAAGAGCAGTCTTCCCATGTGGGAATCAGATGGAGATATCTTGAGGGGACTTTTTTTTTTAAGTTTATAGGCTTTACTTTTTACTGACAACATAACTTTTTCCATGCACCCATCCATCATGTATTTAACTTCAACTAAGCATAAGACATAAATGACTTTTATATGAGTATATTCTATGTATCATATACACGTTCCTGGACATTAAGCGGCTCTGTACATCATGGCTCAGTGGACTTTGACGGCCACATAAATTATTCCGTAGAACATTGAGTCCTGCAGTCTTGCATATCAATACAGGAGTGGTATATATTGGTTGTATGATTTACGTCTTATGCTACAAAGAAAACATGTCAAGAAAGATATATTTTTAAAGAAATTGGTCACAATCATTTGACCAGATCTTTGATATGGACTCCATATGGACATGGAATGGCATCGTTTTATGATTCCATTTATCAATTTTTTTTCTACAACTGCCATATCTTACAGATATAGTATGTCACCATGCTACCCAGCAATGAAGATGATAATCATTTCGGTGTCTGTGTGTATGGAGTTTGCATGTTCTCCCCATGCTTGGTGGGTTTCCTCCAGGTACTCCGGTTTCCTTCTACAGTCCAAAGACATGCACATTAATCTAATTGCCGTTCCCAAATCACCCATAGTGTGTTAATGAGTGTGTGAGTGTGTGTATGCGTGTGCTCTGTGATGGATTGGCACCCTATCCAGGGTGTACCCCGCCTCATGTCCTACGTCCCCTGGGGTCGGCTCCAGGCCCCAGAAACCCAGTTTTGTTTGCTGCTGCTAGCCCTCTATGTAGCATTAGCGTTAAAGACTATAAATATTAAACAGATAAGACTTGCTTAGAAGTCCAGTCTGGTTAGTTAATGCTAGTTTATCTAGCAGCAATAAAGGTGGTATATGTTTATAAATGTGACTTAGTAGGAACCCAGTCAGATTAGCCTCTGTTGGCTAGCTGGCTATCAAACTCTTCCAATAAATGAGTTTATTATTATTAGGAAAGATTTGTGGTAGTAATAAGATCTTTCAATGATATATTTACGTTTCATACATTGGAGGACCCAAAAACAGTCTCAGAAAATTTTCTGTCTGTATGTATGTCTGTCTGTCTAGCCAAATTATGTCACAGCATTACACAAAACTTTCTGGACAAAATGAAATGAAACTTTTGTACTTAGTACTTAGACACTGCCTGAAGTTAACCTGCACCATAAGTGAAATCAAATTGTTGAGTAAAAGCGATGTTATGAACAGTTATGTGCTGAATTTAATAATCTACTTTAAAATAAGCTACTAATAAGCTTCTTAACAAACACCTGCACCAATGGATATTTAATTAGAAAAGCTAAACTGAATATTTTTACAGGGATAAGTTAATATTTTCACTTTCGCTGAAATAAGACTTTTTCAACTGTGATTCACTCTCCAATTACTCCTATTAAAACAGGGAGTGTATTTGACTGAATGATGGGTACGTCCACTAGTTACTACTAAATAACACTTTGTTTTCCTTGCTTTGTTTGAGCTAAACTGTAGTGGGATTACAAAAAGAAACTGTTTGATTGACAGGCATTTATATGAGCTCCTGAATGATGGCGAGAGAATAAACGTAGGCCTGTTTACTGTCAGCACTGACGGTTTCTGTTCTGATTAGTTGTTTTCCTGTCTGCTCTTGGTTGAGTGACGACATCATCAGAGTTCATCCCTTCCGCCCAGACTTCCGTCCAGTCGTTATTTTTTTAATGACTGTTTTGCCGGTCTTCTTAGAAGTTGTACAGTGGAATGATTGCTTTTGACTAGAACCAAATGTACAAACACATGACAAATTTTCCACTAAGCCTGTGGGCAATGGCTTGGGTTTAGTCCCAAAACTACGAGGTTAATGGCATAACAAAGCCCAATATTACTAAAGTTTTTGTGTAAATACATGCTTGTATTGCCTTATACTGGCTGTTAAGACATTATAAAAATATTCTTTTGAAGTAAATAATTTAATTAAATAGCAGTGAGACTCAGATTCCCTGTGGCTAGCACTGTCATGAGCATTTCAAGGGTTTATTTCAGTGGCCAACGGGAATAAGGCCAGCTGATGAGAGGGCAGTGAGTTCACAGCCTGGTATCACAAAGCATTCACTGCTGGGCCTTTGAGCGAAGCCCTTAACCTTCAACTGCTTAGTTGTACTGTATAAATGAGATAAATGTAAGTCGCTCCGGATAAGGGCGTCTGCCAGAAGTCGTAAATGTATTTACATACTTCCAGAGAACAACTTTATTATAATCCACATCATTTTCAGCTTCCTGGTACAATCCAAGCTTCATAAAGTGGAATGCATGCATTAAAATATTGTCCAATGCTCCCGAATGTGTTTAACATTTTCATCCATCCGTGGTTTATCTAGAGCGCTTTTCCTTGGAGGTGGAGTCTATCCCAGGGGACATGGGAAACAACACCCTGAATGGGGTGCCAACCCTTTGCACACACACCTAATCACACACTATGGCCATCCACTTACATTTCATGTCTTCACACACACACACGCACAGACCAGAAGTGAGATTCAAACCCCCGACCTTGGACATGTGAGGCGACAGCGCTAACCCATATGCCACTGTGCTGCCCAGATTCATACACTGCCCACCATACCGTATCTGCTGATGTAGCAATGCAGATCCAGTGAGATCTAACTCTTACTTTATCTCTATTTAGGTAGAGTGATTCAGCAGTGCTTTATTCCTTTTTTTCTGTCCAGCTCTCTCAACTTCTTATCAAATCAGTTTTGAAAACGTTAACTTTCACAATAATCCTGCCGTCAATGCCATTGTGCTTTTCATCTCACAGATTCCTAATTAGCCAAGCTGAGTCTCTGCTGTAACTAAGCTCAGCTAACTCATATAGTCGCACGCATTGTAACCTCGAGTCGTGCCAACGTCTTTTCTATTCTATATTCTAGAGTGGATTTTTCATTAATTTGAGAGTGAAGATGACTAGAAAATGGTGAAAAAGAAAGGAAGCGAGTTGCTCATTTTGTTTTTTTTAGGCGCATTTTCTTCATTTGCAAACGGGCTGTGGATAAACAAAAGACTAAACGTGAATGTGAAAGTCTTTCAATTATATAGGCTACTGGAAAATACAGTGGATTAATATACGTAATAAGAGAATGTTGGGTTGTTGTGTATGTATGTGTAGAACTGCGTACTTTACGAAATAAAGGGTACTCTACTGTATCATTCCTTGTATCCGGAGTTATAACCTTAAGTATATATTTTTGTATGTAATCTTTTACCTAGAAAGTGCCATACTGGTGTACCATTAAAGCTTTATGGTCAAATTCCAACTGTTAAATCTTTTTAAAGGCTGGTTGAATGATGAATATTAAATGTACAATAAAAACAAGAAAATGTACAGTTCAGTATCTACAGTGTGCTTTCTTCTGAGAGGGCATCGCACCAAGGATCACCTCCGTGAGAACTCTTTACCTGTTTATTATTTTTTTAAACACACTTAATATGTCAGGGTGGCCTGTAAATCTGATAAGGAGTCTGGGATTGCATGTCATAAAGAAAACTATGCCTGGTTGAATTCACTTCTCAGGAGGCTCAGGAGGCTCAGGAGGCTCAGGAGCAAGGAGCGATTCACAGAAAAGGTTTGTTTATTGGGGGCTTTTTTTATTTACATATTGGATTTAAACAATAAGCTAAAATTCGGATGTCAAACAGTATCTGATCTGTATTGTCCAGTAGAAGTACAGGACTGTGCAAAAGTCTTTTGAAAATTGACTTACAAAAAGTCTTGAGCCACCCCTCATTTATTTCTATTGAGACAATAGACATGTACAGTATGAGAGATACTGTATTTATATCTCTCATACATGCACCATAAGGGTTGGGGTCAAGACTTTTTGTAAGTCAATATTTGGTATAACTGCCGTTATTCCTCAACTCGCTTCAGGAAGCTTTCTTGTAATTTCTTTAAGTAGTCTTCAAGAAAGGTTCTCCAGCCTTCTTGAAGGACATTCCAGAGCTTTTCTTTGTACATTGGCTCCCCTTTGCGTCATTCTCTATCAAGATGATCTCACAATAATGTTGAGATCCGGGCTTTGGGGAGGCCAATCCATGACTGATATTGTTCCACCGTGTGTGGGTTGTTTTCTATTGAGGTATGTCTGGCTCTGTGGGCCCTCATGACTTTACTCCTATATAAATATAATTATGTATGTATTTAATTACATATAATATGTACTATACACTTTATACATATAATCAAGTTTTGCCTTCAGGCCCACAGCATATGGAGCACTTTTCTATGCTTGTGCATGAGCTGAACTCTGGGTTTCTACTTTATTAGCATACTGTAAATGGATGGAGCACCGTGACTGACAGAATCACAGAGTTAATCAGCGAATGTCCCAGTTTGCTTTGGCGCTGAGGGATGCTATCCATCCATAAGTTCTCATTGAAAAATGAATATACTGTACTTAGCTCACCACTCAACATTCTGTTTTCCCCCATGAGCTGAAGTCAGGGATGCCAGATTGGTGCTTCTTGCTCGAAATGTGTACAGGTTCAGTGCTGGGTTAACTTACAATTCTGATTCATTTGCATTGTTTCTGTAAATGAAACTCGCTACAATTTGACTTTTCACAAATAAAAAGATTGCATATTCAGATTAATAAAATTAAGTATAAAAAATGTCTGTAAGACTCAAAAGACTAAATATGGGTTATATACAGTAGTAAATTTTTTCCTATTATTTCTGTACTAATGAAACTATAGGCGGTAGTGGTTTAGTGGTTAGCACTGTCGCCTTTCACCTCCAGGTTCCAGGTTCAATTCCCACCTCTGGGTCTGTGTGCATGAAGTTTGCATGATCTCCACCCTGCTTAGTGGGTTTCCTCTGGGTACACTGGTTTCCTCCCACAGTCCATGCAGATTAGGATAATGGGCATTCCCAAATTCAATTCAATTCAATTTTATTTGTATAGCACTTTTAACAATTGACATTGTCCCAAAGCAGCTTTACACAATCAAAAGAATTATTTAAGTTTGTATGGAATTTCCCATAGTGTGTGAATGAGCATGTGAGTGTTATGTGTGTGCCCTACAACTGGCACCCCACTTAGGGTGTACCACGCCTAGTGCCCTAAGTCTCCTGGGATAGGCTCCAGGCCCCCGCCATGACCTAGTATTATACAGGATAAAGTGGTATAGACGATGAGTGAGGGAGTGAGCTCTTGGTCTGGGTGATATCTGTAAGAGCAAAGTGCAAGAACCTTGTTTGTCATAAATACCAGGACTTACACAAACACCACACTGGGGACTTTGCAATCAAAGTCAGCACTATGACATCAGCACTATGACATCATAGCTCTGATAGTGCTGATGCTCTGATAGTGCTAATGTCATAGTGTGCAAAGGGCTGCTCTTGTTCTTCTAAGGATTTTTTTAACCATATAGCGCTTTTTGGAGGTCTTATCATGCTCCAAAAGTCAGCACACAGGGTGGAATCTGCTGTCATTAGGGTGTCTGAGCACTTGCATGTAAATAAAATCCGGTTCACATTTAGATCTCATTGAGCTAAACAAGGAAGGCAATTGTCCAAGATTTATTGGTATGCTAAAGCATAAAGATTTCCCTTTACTGTGGATAAGGGGTCTGATTGATACACCTAAAATCAATAATTAACAGGTTTGGCTATCTATCTATCTATCTATCTATATTAATACACATTTAGAAATCTCACTGCGTAGAATTTATGCATCTAGGATTTTAAAAAATCATTTTACGTGCACGTGACAACAATAATTCTCTTTTGTAGAGAAGGATTTTTTAATATACTGTATACTGTATATTTGTGTGTAGAGCTGTAAAAGTTGACGATCTGGCAACGCATCTTGAAGCGTTTTGGCACAGACTTCCTCGGTTTTGTCGGCGTCGCGCGAGCCATCCGGTGCAGTAAGGAGAGAGCGCGAGCTTACTCACTCACTCACGCGCTTCTTATGGGCTCGCGGATTCACCGGCAAATCAAACCGAGTTCAGTGCCGGTGTCGGTGTGTCTGTGTCCGGAACCTTTCTCTCATCAGGTAGGGCGCTGAAAGATGAAACCCGTTTCCATTCATTCGTGTGTGTAAAACGGATTAGCTTATGTTCCTCGATATTTCTGACTCGACTCTTGAATAAAAAAATACTTTTTAATCAACTATTATGTTAAATGGATGTTTTGTAGTGTTTATTGTGGTGATACATGTTGAATTATTTTTGGAGCTAATTAATTAGCTTTAAACTGTCTTTCCTATATTCTTTTTTTATTAAAACCATCATTTTTAGTCTGGTTTTATAGCGGGTTGCCAGGTTGTCGTTTTACCCCCAGACTGTTTACTATGTTATTTAAAAAAGATCTTCTCAGTTAACAACAGCATGATAAATTGCACTAAAAGCAAATAAAAGACTAATTATTATTAAATAGTCGTTTGTACGAAATTTAATTTCAAAATAAAGTCTTCCCAGGAAGTTTTTTTAAAGGGTTAAAACTGCGTGTAATCTGGCAACACCGTATATGCGTGAGAATCCGTTTTTTTCTTACGGGTTTTTTTTTTTTTATCCTTGTGCTGTGGAACGTTAACGGCGGGTGCGCGTGGGAGGGGCGTGTCTTGTGACTTATTACTATTCATAGCATAGTCGCGTATGATTGGTTCGGAAAGTGTCGCCAGTCCCCGCCCACAGCCCCACCGAGCTTGTCTGGTATAAAGAGACGAAAGAGCGGCGTAAAGAGTTCAGTAAGGCTTTTGTGTGGATTTGGGTGCGTGCCCGAGCTGGAAAACTACAGGGACAGTCATGACCATCCAAACAGAGACGGGCGTGAGTGCTCCCGCCATGACCTACTCCAAAACAAGGGGACTGGTGGCTAATCTCAGCGGTAGGCTTTCATTAGTTCTGCCATGAATGGAGCTCCTTCAAGCCAACCTGCTTCAGTGGAAGAATATCAAGTGACTCTTTTTGATCTTCTTTTTTTCTTTCTCTTGCAGCTTTTATGAAACAGAGGAAAATGGGACTGAATGACCTTATTCAGAAACTGGCGACCAGCTCCTACGCCTGCAAGCAGTGAGTATTCAGTTGCAGTGTTTATGCACGGCAGAAACAATTCCAAATACAAACAAAGTGCATTCATGTGTGCATGCATCAACACCCTCCTGTGTTTTATACTGAACTAATTGCACTTTCTGGATGATTCCACAGCTCAGAGGTGGATTCTATCCTGACCTTGACACCTCCGCAAGATCCTGAGCTGATGACGAGCAACCCCTCTCCTCCTGTAAGTACCTTTTCGCCTGTGCTTATGCACACCCGATACAACAACAATCGATTATAATCGTACATCTGACCATGACTCTCCGTGTCTCGTCCCGTAGCCGAGTCCGTCCCAGCAGATCAACCTAGGACCTTCGTCCAATCCGACCGCCAAGCCCTCTGACTTCAACTTCCTCAAGGTTATCGGAAAAGGCAGCTTCGGGAAGGTTCTTCTGGCTCGCCATCGCGGCGATGACCAATTCTACGCTGTTAAAGTGCTGCAGAAGAAAGCCATCCTGAAGAAGAAAGAGGTGTGTTATGTCATGTATTTTAAATAGGCCAGGCTGGGTTTAGTGTCTAGAGTATAGTGTCTGATGTCTTTCTTTGGCTTGTTCCCTATAGTATCTGATTAAGGAAAGTCTATTGGGATCTCTAGCACTTATTAAAAAGCTACTCAACCTAGTACATCTGTACAACAGATGAGAATTTTAACCTGTAAACAAATAACAGTAGAAGTAGTTTCATGTCGAAAATGATATTTATTTATCATATTTTTTTATATTTAAAGAATCCATGCAATAGTTTTAAAACATCTTTTGCATAAAAACGCATTATGCTTATGTTTTGAGTCAAATAAGAATAGGGTTATATATATATATATATATATATATATATATATATAAATTTTTTTTATTTCATTCTTCTGCTTTTAAAACTTTGACCCTGACCTTGTTCCTTTGCTCGTTGCAGGAGAAACACATCATGTCAGAGCGTAACGTGTTACTGAAAAACGTGAAGCACCCGTTCCTCGTGGGCCTGCATTATTCTTTCCAAACTGCAGACAAACTCTACTTTGTGTTGGACTACATCAATGGAGGAGAGGTAAGAATATCCCCGTGTGTTTCTGTGTTAAATAGGGGACATGAGCGAGGTAAAGTGAGACAGTAAGGGGGAGACAGACGGAGACAGAGACAGAGAGCGGATATCCCTTCTTTGCTCTTTAAAGGGAGCTATTCAGGAAATGGCTGGGAGGGCCTTTGTGTGTATGTGTGTGTGTGTCTGAAAGCGGGGGCTGCTCAATTTAGCAATGATTGAGCTTTGGCCCTGTGTGTGTGTGTGTGTGTGTGTGTGTGTGTGTGTGTGTGTGTGTGTGTGTGTGTGTGTGTGTGTGTGTGTGT
>JAQMYJ010000015.1:5288925-5303905 GCA_030014305.1 Clarias laeviceps
CAGATTAGAGGCGTTATGAAGTCTTTACAGAGCAGAAGTAGCAGAAACATCTCAATATCAACTGTTCAAAGGAGATTCATGCATTTTTTGGATGACTTCAGCTTCCTTTACAACGTAGAAAGAAATAAAAATCAGGAACCATCATGGAGTTAGAAAGTACTTTTGAACGGTAGTGTATGTGCAGGTGGTTTTCCAAGCTATTGACTGTTTAACTGCTCACCTGATGGTTGCAGATGGACTTTCTTCCTCTTTCCTTTGCCCTCTTAGCGCAAACTTGTGCGTCACTCCTCTTACACAGCTCAGCCCCTCTGACGCACAACACACCAACATTTACAGCCTGTCTTTGACCTCGCGTCTAGTCACCTTTTAAGTGAATTGCAGTAAAAGTTGACATGAATCGTGGAAAGCAGTACTGCATTGGCTTTAAAGCAGACATCAGATTAGATCAGTGATATCATACAAGTCTAAGTTCCTTTAATGTCACAACAACAGCATGCATTCTTAGAGCGAGACAGGACGTTGCTGGTAGTGTCCGGCTTTGGTGGTAAGCATTCAGACTCACAGTTTTTGGGATTGCAAAAATATATCCAATTTATAAATGTATTATTTCTCTCGGAGCTCCTGGATCCGATTTATTAAAGTCTGTGCACATTTCAAGCTTGAAATTGACTTGTTCTGTGTATTGGCACCAACTTTTTCTTTGTTACAGAAAGAAGTGTGAAATAATTAGGTTTTTCTGGACTATATTGATTAACAGATTGATTAACAAGTGTAGGCCTCCTTTATTTCAACGCTCAGCATTTCCTCTGCACTGGGTTTACAGACATGGTGTTCTACTGCCCCCTGCTGGAGATCTCATGTATTATATGATTAACTGAACACAAGTGAAAAGCTCAGTTCTTTCAAAAAGAAAAATACAGTACTCATTATACTGTATAAATAATAAAACACAACTGGATATTCTTTTATTGGATAATAATCATTAACATGGTGGCCCAATGTGAAGCAATATTGCTGTTTTTTTATATTGTTGGTCTTGCTATTTTAATTAATCGCATTTAATATTGTGCCAGCTTTATGTAATAAGTTGGTTATTACCTACAGTATGGTATATAAGCTACAGTACTACCAGCATTTTTTTTATTTGCCTTTATCTTACATGAATTAATAAGACAAAAATCCACTATGTCATGTTACAGAGAAAATGCAAAGCTTTTTTATGCAAAACTAAAACTTGTGTCTATCTGTCTATTGTAGAACCATGTGGCATGGTTTAGTAAATGAGTACAAGTACTAGTTAAAGTGTATATAATCTGGCATTTAATTACTAAAGTATGGCACATGGTTTTACAATGTACTGTATTATAGTACTATGGAACACATACCAGAAAACTGTAAAAAAAAAAAAAAAATACGGTATAGGTGTTTATGTAGCATAAAGATAAAATATAGTTATTTAAGATGGAAAGAAATTTTATTAACTGCATTCTTCATATAAGAGTTTGTCAGAGGCTAATATACTAATATTTAACTCTATAACTAATCTTTAACAAATGAAATCTAACCAGGAAACAGAATGTTTGGGGTCAAGGAGTGGTGTGTGTGTGTGTGCTTTCAGACAAGTTCCCTGTAATCTCACAGTGAGTTGCTGTTCAGTGCCCCCTAGTGGTAACAAGTTAGAGTAACTTCTAGCTCTGGAAAACTCTGGAATCTTTTCCTCAGTTTAATTCAAGGATCATAACTGGCTGGCAAGTATTAAGCACAGACACATGGAAAATGTGAATAAACACACATAGTTTACTGATGAAAAAAATGTAAACAAATTACCCTGATTATTATTTCGTATTTCAGATTAGAATATTCTCAGCTTTAAGCATGTTTGATTCGACAACTCAAAAGAACGTTCTGATTTGCCAAGAAGCTTGACTGTTTGTCTGTCTGAAGGTGGACTGTCCCAGAGACAAATAACTAAGAATCTTGAAATTCTTCCCCCTTTTTACTACAAACAGAATTATAGATCATTTTAAAGAAAGGGAACACACTATGCATGAACACACTATGCATGTGGACACTGTGCATGATGGTGCATCGCTTTATGCGCTTCCCTTCTTACCCTGATGCATCCATCGCTCTGGAGCAGTGTCAACCTGAACTCAATTTAATTATTTTACTATTTTTTTTTTTACTTATTGTGGACTTATTTTAATTGCTCCAAAGTCCAATCTTTATGCTCCCTAGCAAACAGAAGCCAAATCGAAGCTAAATCTTATATAGAGTGTATATGTTTTATCAGAAAACTCTTTTCACTTCTTGTGTCTATTTATTTTTCTTGCATGTCAGGTTACAGTACATGCATATTACAATAATGTATTATATCATAAATCATGCATGAATTAATCCATTAATTATTTTTCAAAAATGGCCAAATAAATAAAATTACACCTGGTGCTATTAGAATTTTTTTAACTGGCTGTGTCTGTGACAAAAACTGCACTGAATTTATCACCTCGACTAAAAATATATACCCCAAATTATTATTATTATTATTATTATTATTATTATTGCTCATAGACTTCTTAATAATTTTTCTTTCAGTTGGAGTGGAGCTCTTTCAGGCCAGAAATATTTATACACCAGCTTTAAATCTTGATCTACTGCACAGGGATAAATAATTATTATTATTATTATTTTTTTTTTGCAACTCATAGTTTTTAAAGCTATTTTACTCCATGATTGGGATTACTTTTACAAATGAAAAAAAAAAACGCATTTAAATGAGTAACTATGAGTGGAACTGAAGAATTAAAATAAATTGTTTATGAGCTTTTTTGATTTTGGATCACATGTACTGTAAGTAGTTCATATGTAAATGTACATCTTTACAGTTTACAGTATAGACAGATTCTTATAGAACCTTACATTTTCAGCACCATTGCAGAAATTGCATTAAATTCTATTTACATATAGAATAAAAAGGGATTTATAACCCTTTTAAGCGTGATCTCTGTGTCCGATCAGGAGGTGAATAAAACTAAATGGTGAAAACTACAAAACTAGTGATAATGTGCTGCTGGCATGCTTCATGAACATGAAGTTAGGATGGAGTCAGAGCACCAGACAGTCTTCTGTTTTAATGAGTTTTAATGGTATCCAGCAAGGTGTGTTGATATTTCTTCTGTTTGTTCAGCATTTTTTTCAGGCTCATCCTGAAACTCTTGCCTGTGGCTAAGCTTATGCGTAATTTGCTGACTGACTTTCTCAAGCATCAATTATCACAGACATACTGTATTTTACTTGTCCTGCATGTACTTGGAAAAAATAATAGCAGAACATCCCCACTTCTGCTCAATGTTTTCCTACTAGAACTCACTGCAGATCTGTGACATAACTAAAAAAAACATGATTTTGTTTTTCCATTTATCATACGCCAAGAGAAGTCACTTCAGTAAACTGCAGTAAAAATGTGGGCTGGGCAGCACGTCACCTAAGCCACATTCGAATCTGAAAAGTCCCATATTTTATTCTTTCTTTTGATAGTTAACACAAGTCTCCAACTGAAATACCCCTCAGATCATTTTTTTTCATACCTCAAACTCTGTCTGTTTCATTTTTCTTCCAAATGTGTTATTTCATCATTTATGTTACAGTGCTCTTGAAACTATTGATGCCATTTTACTACATCATACAATTTTATTCATATTGTCAATGAACTATAAAATGTATTCATAGATGAGAGGTTTGTCAACTACCTGTAGCTAGGCTCATTTTAGATGTTAAAAAATACAGCTTTGAGTTTATAGCATTATTAAAGTCCATTAGAGAAAATTCTAAAGTCAAGTTGTGCTCAAGAGTCTTTCTTAATATTGCATAAACTGAACTGCTCTACATGCTACATAGATGAATAAGAAATGTAGAAATAGAATTACATTTTAATTGTGCTTTTTTTTGCAGTTTCACAGAAATATGAATGCATATTTAGATCATGAATGAGCAAATCAGGGATGACAGTAGCAAAGAAAACAAATGTGTTATGTGTGAAAGGTTGCATAGCTAAGGGTGTTTTCTTGCCTGATTTTACACTCCTTTTGTGAAAGGAATTGTAATTAAAGGTTTGCTTTTAACAACCTATTTGTGCAATAGTGTATCTTTTAATCTAGGTTTCCAAAATGTACTCAAAAACTGAGATTGTATTTAAATCCCAAAAACTTGACAGGTTTGTAGAAAAATGTTCCATCTGCTGATGATGCAGTGTTCATTACTCTACTGTAGGTCAGAGGTAGCCAATGTTATCTGCAAAGTGCTGATGTGGGCGCAGGTTTTTCATTCCAATCAAGCAGGAGCCACACCTGATTACATCTGTTTTACCAGTTGATCGTGGCTTTCAGTAGAATTAGCTGTGCCTTTTGCATGACTAGAATGAAAATCTTCATCCACTCCAGCCCTTTTCCACATAAGACTGGGCACCGTTGTTTTAGGTGCTGATAAAGAGCCTGCACCTTTTGATTGAAGAAGACGTGAAAGGTCATAACAAACCAGAAACCAGAAGTTTGCTTAGGTACAATGGGGGTGTGACCATTCACTGCTTTATGGCTCAGCAGTATTTTATCATATTTTATCATCAGTGTGAAATTTTACTGGGAGTCAAGGCAGTGTGGTAATATAATCGAATATAGCAATTGTATTGATGTCAAATATTGTAAATGCATTACTAATGAGGTTATATTGTTGTTTAGATAACTAGTTATCAAAAATACACTTTAACATACATTGGCAGATCAATGCTAAGAAGTCATTAAAATGTTTCACTGAATTAACAAGAATTTTTTTTTTCTTGCTTTATTGCATTAACGGAATTTGCAAGATACCTTCATCCAGGGCAACTTACAATCTCATTTATATATCTATGTTTATACATCATTTATGGCCTTCCTCAAATTCCCAACAGTGGCAGCTTGGCAGAGCTGGGGATTAAACCCATGACCTTCCAGTCAGTACTTGAATGTATTGTAGTCCATGTGATCATCATTACTTTCTTTAGGACTACTTTCATTCACCAATATTGTTAATAATAGCATTGCAGACATTCCTCCACTGAAGCGCCAGCAATAACTTCATCTGCCAGTAATTTGCAACCAGAATTATTCTGCAGGTCAATGTTTGGTAGGATAATTATCCAGAAAACTAAATTCTCCCAGAAGTTTTAGGAGAGTCCTACATATTAATAACATCTGATTCCCTGATGTCTGCAAATCATATAAAATGAAAAGGAAATCAATTATTGAGAGCGAGCTAACAACAGACAATGACTATCATTGTGCTAAGTGAAACTATCACATTTACACATATCACACACACACACACACACATACTATGGGCAATTTGAGAACGCCAATTAGCTTAATCTACTTGTCTTTGGACTGTGGGAGAAAACCAAAGCACCTGGAGGGAACCCACCAAGCACAGCGAGAACATGCAAACCCAATGCACCTCGACACCGAGGCGGTAACCCAACCCTCATCTCTGGAAGGCCACAGTGCTCACCAGTACACCACCATATATTATTATATAATATAATATAATATAATATAATATAACACAATGTAATATACTATATTATCATATTATATATCATATTATGTCATATATCACTTTTTTCTGCATATACTCAAGGTGGTTAACAAATTGCTAGATTTGGATAACTAAACAAAGTATTGTACAGCAATAATGATAATAATAAGGATAACATGAGGATACCTACTTTTTTTTTATTTTTGATTTTTTAGGGACCATGACAGATTAGAGAGGTCTACAGATAAGTGTGCTCAGGAAACGCAAAGTCACACAGAGCTAAGAAGTGCGTTATTGTTGAGCACAAAAAAAAAAAAATAGCCATTTTGTGCAATCAGGTAACTACTTAGGATAATGTTTTCTGATTTCTGTTGTTCACTGATGTGGAAAAAACAAGTTTTTGCAGGGTGGGATGTCTGATTATCTTTCCAAATCAGTGCAATGATATGAAATGTATTGGATCAGTCGAATACAGGCTTTAACAATTTCCCACTATGAAGTTAGTGCAATAGATAACTGCTAGTTTTTCATGGGAATATTACCTGATTCATGTAAACACATCACAGATATTTGGATGTAAACATATTTAATGTGCTTCAGAGTGCCCATCGTGCTCTTAGACACGATTCAGTGCTTGACCACAAAACTCAAAGTGATTTTAGACAAAAGAGTCCAATTCCACTGCTACATCTGACATCAAAACAGGCCCATACTTGTCAATTTAATTGTCAGTTTAAGTTAAGTTCAGTTTTAGTATGTAAACTGATCAGCCATAACATTATGACAACCCGTCTAATATTGAACAGGTCTCCCCTTTTGCCACCAAAACAGTAATGACCTGTGTGTTCTGACATCTTTCTACTGGAACCAACATTAACCTTTTTCTTAATTTGAGCTACTTATATTGGATCGGAATACACGGGCCAGCCTTCACTCCTCGTGTGCCTCAGTGAGCCTTGGGTTCAATGGGTTTCCTTCATCGGAACATCCAACATCCCCCTGCAGTTTTTTTGTTGCTCTGACCCAATTAGCTAGACATTACAATTTGCCCATTCTCACAGAAGCTAAATTTTTCGTTATGTTAGAAGCAGAAAAAATGGGCAAGCATAAGGATTTGAGTGACTTTGAGAAGGGCGGAATTGTGATGGGTAGATGTCAGAGTCAGAGCAACTCCAAAACTGCAGTTCTTGTGAGAGGTTCCCGGCCTGCGGGCATACCAAAAGTGATCCAAGAGAGGAAAAACAGTGTACCGGGGACAGTGTCATGGGCGACCAAGGCTCACTGATGCACATGGACTAGTCTGATTCGACAGAAGCACTAGTGTAGACCACTGTTTAGGGGGAAAAAGGGGTGGGGTTCCTCAATATCAGGCAGGTGGTCATAATGTTATGGCTAATCTATAGATTATTTGGCAGAGTTTTAAGTTTTAAGGCCTAGCCGTTCAGAAAATATGTAAAAAGACTCAACATGGCAACCCCGCTCTATCTCTATCTCTTTCTCTCTCGATGTGTATGCGCGAGCTCCTAACTTGGAGCCTGCTATTTTTCTGCGCGTGCTGGAGTGGGCGGGGCGTCAAGCCAACATCGCTGGCCAAAACAAAACAGGCGAGTAGTGCGTACTTGCGTACTGCACAGTGCACGAGAAGGCAACCGAAAAATAACGGTAACGTTGTGACCGGTTGCCTTGGTTACGGATAAACCAGTGTACCAGTATGAGAAACAGTTTTATGAGCCAGGCACGGGTTGTCAGAGGGGTAACGTGTGGGGGCGCACGTTTTTGCTCATACTCTTTAGTAGGGTAGTATGCGGATGGCAGCCGGAGCCATTAGGACCGGGGGCTGAGAGTAAGGAGGGAAAGAAGGGAAGTGGCAACGAACCGGGGGAACAAGAAAGGTTTCCAGTATGGCAACGATATCCTGAGCATTAAGGGGAAAGTCCTATAAGGTAAGATGTTTTAATGGCTTTGCCAGCACGAGTTTTATTTCAACTGAACGCACTTCCTTTTTTTCCCTTTCTTTATTAAACATGCTGTGTACATGTATGTGTGTGTGTGTGTGTGAGAGAGAAGAGAGAGAACAGCTCTGTCTATAATAATAACTGATTCCTGCAACTTTAAAAAGTAAATGCACTTTGTTTTTGCTTTATTCTTGCCAGGAAGTTGAATTGACCTTGGTAGTTTTGCCCTGAGTGTGTGTGTGTGTGTGTTATGTTGGAGCTCCACTAATCACAAGTCTGTTTTGGTTTCTGAATTCAAATGGTTGTTTATTAACTTAGATGTGTTAATATATTTTTAGTTTTTTCAGGCAAGTGCATGTTGAGACTTGAACAAAAAACAAACAAACAAACAATAAATTTATTAAATAATCCTGAAAAACAGCGATCTTGGGTCCTATTTGGACGGGATTGGTTTTCTCGTGGTGGTACGGTGGAGAAGTCGAGGGTTCGATTCCCACCTTAGGGTTTAGTGCTTGGTGGTGGGTTTATCGCCACAGTCCAAAAACATGCAAGATAAGATGTTCCCAAGTTCCCTGCAGTGTGTATGTGTGTGTGTGTGTGCATGTGCCCTGTGATGGATTGGCACCCTGTCCAGGGTGTACCCCCTCTTGTACCCTAAGTCCAAAGGGATAGGCTCCAGGCTCTCCAAGACTCTGTATACAGGATAAAGCGGTATAGATGATGAATGAATGAGTGAGTGAGTGAGTGTGAGTAGTTATATGTCAAATATGTTAAGGAAATCCAGAGGATGTGTGTAATCCTTTAATTTGATGATGAAATTGGATGAGTTACATCGATTGTCGTGGCACTGTGGCGTAGTGGTTAGCATCGTTGCTCTTGCACCTCCAAGGTCACGGGTTCGAGTCCCACCTTGGGGTCTGTGTGTGTGAATGTTCTCTCCGTGCTTGGCGGTTTTGGTCCCACAGTCCAAAGACGTACAGATTAGGTTAATTGGCATTCCCAATTAACCTGTAATGTGTGTGTGTGTGTGTGCAACCCACAAAGGATTGGCAGCCTGTCCAGTGTGTACCCTGCCTTGTATTCGACCCTGTATTCAGGATAAGCGTTATATTCATTCATTCATTTTCTATATCAATTGTATAAATTACAGGCATGATACATCTTGGGTGTCCCAAAAGTCTCTGTACCTTACGGAATGAAACAGTTACCTGCTTAACATCAAATTTTCTTGTTAACACAAGTTTATCATGAGTGCAAGAGATGACTATATACACAGACTGGTGGCTCAGTGGTAGTTCTTTTCACCTGCCATGCGGAAGGCCCAGGTTTGATTCCCAGCCACTGGATACAGTGCCGGTCCCAAGTAGTATAAAATGGCAGGGTTGCGTCATGAAGGGCATCCGTTGTAAAAACCTGTGCCAAGTTATGTCCGGATTGGATTGTCCCCTCGACCAGAGCAGCTGAAAGACTAACAACATACGTACTGTACAAAGAAATCAATTTTGCTAAACAAGTGTTCATTTCTTATGTGTGCATATTTTTAAAATACTTTAAAAGTTCCATACATTTAGTGCATGTATCTCGTTTTAAAACTCTTATATAACGCTTCTTGTTGCTCACATGACACACATGTTTGTTGGGTGTACTTTTAGAATTCGTCGAAGGAGCTTCCTGGAATGTTGTTGTACTGAAGAGAGGATAGTACGAATCCTTTATTGACATCCTAATTCAGATCAGATTGTACACTCACCCTGGACGTTTAAAAAAAAATTTTTTTTTAATTATTATTACCAACACCTGTCCACCTGTATCAACAGCACTATCGCTCACATTGTATTCTGTACAGAATGCTCTGCGTGTGAATTTTTTTAACACTCCCACTAGAACGTCTTGTACCAACATCCATGCATCGGTCAAAGTCACAGTGATAACATCCCTATTCTGATGTGAACGGTAACTGAAACTCCAGATACGGAGCTTTCGATCTGAACCTCCTGACCTGCTGCTGCATAAGTGTCTGATTGGATAGCCTCGTAAAAATGAGCAGGTGGACGGGTGGTTCTATTCAAGTGGCCAGTTAGTGTTTATCATTTGGAACGTTAATATCATAATAGTTGGTGGTGACCCCGGTTACCTAAAAACAAAAGTCTCAGCAGTTTCTCAGAGCATTTCTGATTCTGCAGCTGCACGGCCCCGGCGGGAGAGCATGGACCCTCCGGCTGAGAGCAACCGAGCGACATCTGACCTCCTGAAACAGGCGGAACCGGACGGTCAGGATGAGAAAGCTGCACCTGCACGCACAGGTATTAGTCATCTCACAGCGCACAGACAGCCAGGTATCTCCTCATAATCAAAGCTCCAAAGCAGGTTTTGCAGGGGTTTTGGCTTTTTTTTTTTGTAGCCGTAGCCTCCGCAGCTGATTGCAGCACATGTTTATTTTTTGAATGAATTCCATCTGTTCAAATATGTCATGTTGTGCAAATATGTACCATTGTTAGCTTTTGACTGATGCCTTTAAGTAAACTGTGAATTAAAATTAGAACTGAACTAAATAAATAGTTCTATGCATGATTATATAAGAATAATAATAAGAATTCTAACTACATTTATAGCACAGCTAACAGAGAACATTGCCAGAACATTCACTAATTGCTTGCTTTAGGTTCTCAGAAGGTTCTGTTTCAACGTTCTTTTAATGTTCTTAAAACGTCAGCTAAGCAAAAAGTGAGTCCGTTGAAAAAGGTACTTAAAAACAATAAATAAATATACTAAGCCTAAAATTGTTAGCTGGGACTCTATGAGACTTAATGGTGCAAGAATAATCACTTGATTGAAAAAATTAAGAGAAAAGGTTCACAGAATCCTGCACACAGTTTTATTCACAAGTTCGCACTTGCAAGCTTATCTCGTTTTCTCGCTAGTGTGTTTGCTGACCCACTGTGGGAAATATTTAAAGCTAGTCAGCTCATCAACAACCTCTTTATACAAGCAGCTCTAGGGCATGTACATTAACTAAACATACTGTACCAGTATGGCGACTATAATAATATTAATAGAGATTATTTTGGTCGGCATAGTGTCAATGCACCAATCCTGAATCATGACCATAAACAAATCTGACATGTTCAGGGTCATTAATTATAAAATTGTATTTGAGGGACTATAGAGTCAAACCGGGACTTTTGTGTTTTGTGCAGAAAAACTACACCGTTATGAGTAAAAACTCCCTTTATTTCTCTATACAATCCCCTGCTACACTAGTGTTTCACTAGTGCCTGGATACCATCAAGGTAGAAACTTTTCTCAGTACGCTGGAGGCGTGATCGGACTTCGTGCTTCATGCCTGAAATTCTCAGGAACTTTATTAATGTCACAAACATGTGGAAATGGCTTGGAATGAGTTCAAGACTATATGAGTTGCAACTGTATGAATTCCTGTAATGTGCAAGTGGTGCAGGACAATGCACAATCTCATACAGCCCTCTGCACCACCTTGATGGTATCCAAGCACTAGTCAAAAGCTAGTCAAAAGATAAGTATAGCCGGCATTATACAGAGAATTAAAGGGGTTTTTTACTCTCCTAACTATGTTCAGTTATTCTGATCAAGCACACATGAACTCTACTAATCTTTTCTTCAGGGTTTCTTCAGGGTTTTTTGATTCAGTTCTGTATTCTCTTGTCCTGTTCATGAGGAAGAATGCATGTTCTATAAAGAAGACTTTCCGGTGCCAGACAGCTTCAACTCATTTGTAGTTTTATAGGTGACTGACTGATGTCTTTTAAAAAATTGGAACTGGAGACTCCTTCCAAAAATGATGAATAAACCTCTTTCTTTTACAATCAAGATCCCTTCCATAAATGTTAAATAAACATCTCCTAACCAAAATACAGTATGTTGCCATGTCAGTGATTAGAAGAACGACTTTTTTAAAAACAGATTTTCAAATGTGTTTAGTCTTTAGTCTTAGATTATGTGTAGTATCCATGGCTCAGATCCATGTGTATGAACAACACGCATTAGAAAAAGCACATTAATATTTAACTGTTACATGGAAACAGTGCTCATCATCTGAGCCGACCAATCAGATTAGATTTATACTCTGTGGTAATTCACGAATATGAATTACCACTGTAAAAGCTTTCCTATTCTGGGGAATGAAAGGCTCGAGGCAGGCGAGAGATAACTCACAGGTAATGTATTGCCTTCCTTTTAAAAGATTAAATGATCGTGCTTTCTGTCTGTCTCTGTTTTTTTTCTGTACTCTATATACACTGAAAAAACAAAAAACAAAAAAATATATATAATTTTTTTTAAAAATCCACTATTTCTAAGCATAACTTAAAAATTTATAAATAAATAACATAAATTAGTATTTGCATGCCTGTAAAGAAAGCAACGCATTACATGACAGACCAGTTTTTTGATGGAAACAAAAACAACCTAATGTACGCTTCTGGGTTTTGCATAAAAAATAAAAAGGAACGAGTGTGACAGAGTTAACAGAAGAAATCATATTCTCCAGCACGATCTGTAAAACCTAACAGCCGTTTACTTACAGTACTGTGCACATACAAAAAATAAATGGCATAAGCAAAGATGCCTTTGAAAACATGTCTACATAAAAGAAATCTTTGTAAAGAGCACTAAAGATTAATAAAATAAACATAGTCAATATTTGGTATGAAAACTCTTTGCTTGAAAATAATCTGTAGTGTCAGATACAGTGGCGGTCTATAATTTTTATCATAGGTTTATGGTACAGAATAGAGACAGAATATCAAGCAAAAATCCAGAAAAAGCACACAATACAAATGTTATAAATCGATTTGAATTTCAGTGAGGGAAACTTGATCCTCAAGTGAAACATGACTTAGTACGTGCTGGAAAAACACTTGTTTGCAAGCACAGAGGTAAGACTTTTCTTGTAGTTGGTTACCAGGTTTACACACATCTCAGGAAGCATTTTGATCCACTATTTTTTACAAATTTTCTCTTACTCAAAGTTTCGTCTCTCTCCATAAATTTTCTATAGGATTATGCTCTGAAGACTGGCTAGGCCACTCTATGACCTTAATGTGATTCTTCTTGAGCCACTCCTGTGTTGCCTTGGCAGTATGTTTTGGGTCATTGTCATGCTGGAAGACCCATCCACAACTCATCTTCATGAGGTTCTCGTCCAAAGTGTTACAATACATGGCCTCATCCATTAACCCCTCAGCAAAGTCAGTCTGTATCTTTAGCATGAAACCAGCCCTAAAGCATGATGTTTCCACCTCCGTGCTTGACGGTGTTCTTGGGGTCATAGTCAGCATTTTTTTCCTCCAAAAACAATGTCAAGTTGATGCCAAAGAACTCAATTTTGGTCTCACTTTATCCCACTTTGGTCTCACTTTGCTGCACTGATTTCAGTCCTTGGTGGCATATCATGTTACCAATGTTTTGTTTGGTGACTGTGGTCCCAACTGCCTTGAGATCATTCATAAGCTCCTCCCTTGTAGTCCTGCACTGATCCCTCATTTTTCTCATGATTATTCTTACCCCATGAGGTGAAATCTTGCATGGAGCTCCAGACTGAGGGCGATTGATGGTTAATTTGTATTTCTTCCATTTGCAAATAATCACTCCAACAGCCGTCTCCTTTTCACCAAGCTTCTAGCTCATGGTCTTGTAGCCTATTCCAGCCTTGTGCAGGTCTACAGTCTTGTCCCTGACTTCCTTTGACACCTGTTTGATCTTGCCGCTAGTGATGAGATTTGAATGGAAGATAGAGATTCTGTGGTCAGGTGGCTTTTATACACATTACGCGTTGTTGTTAGGAGCACCTTATTAAATTAATATGTGTACCATATGAGCACATAACCAGTCTGTGGGAGCCAGAATTATTGTTGCTTGCTTGGGAATCAAATACTTATTTCCCTCACTGAAATGCAAATCGATTTATAACGTTTGTATTGTGTACTGAATTCAATTTCTGAATTTTTGCTTTATATTCTGTCTCTATCCTGTACCATAAATCTATGATAATTATAAACCCTTCATTTCTTTGTAAGCGGGCAAACTTAGAAAATCTGCAGGGGATCAAATACTTATTTCCCGCACTGTACACATTTGTGCAGTTTTATAAGTAAAACAGCTGTTAGGTTTTACTGAGTATGCTGGAGAATATGCCAAGAGTTCTTCAAGTAACTCTGTCACACCCGCTCCTTTTTTTTCATGCAAAACCCAGGAGTCTACATTAGGTTGTTTTTGTTTCCGTCTGAAAACTGGTCTGTCATGTAATGTGTTGCTTTCTTTACAGGCATGCAAATATGCTTCTGTTATGTTATTTATTTATAAATTTTTAAGTAATGCTTAGAAATCGCTTAGAAATGCAGACATCGCTGTGAATGCCTGGTCAGTAGAAATGGGCCATGAGACGACCGAGTGTCTTGTCCAACCCTAAGTGTCCCATCATTAGGTGAAAATGAGTCACCTGGAATAACAACTTTTTTTGGGTCAACAATTTGAGCCACTTCCTCTTTATCCTCTTCATCACTTATTATAGTCTATTCTTAATAATTGAATAGGCTGGGTGGGGAAGTGGCACCATCGATCATTGGCACTTGGTCAATGACGTTCTTCATGGTTTCATCGCGTGACTGCTCGTGAAAGCCAGAGCCACCCTCACCCTCAGGGTCTACCTTACGATCATGAACCCGGCACCACCTCTTTAGCCAATATTACGCATTCTTCACCCCACCCTCAGGCGCCGCTTCCACACCCCTGCTCTGCTGTAACATCATTTTGAACAATAATAACTGAATAACTGTGGTATAAAGACACAATAATATAATAAAATGCACCAGTGATTTGCGTTGTAGATAAAACTACTGTCAGAACTGCTGTTGCACAAAATGAACACTCGCTGACCAATCAGATTCGAGAATTCAACAGTTCTGTGGTAAACATACAGCAACAAATAAAGATACAATACAGTGAAGCTTAGTAAAAAAAAAAAACACAAGAAATACAAATGAGGCTGCATTTGCATAAAAGAGAGAATCTAAGCACGTCAATACATATTCCTCAGCCCCACCTTAACTTGTACAAACACTAGGCTTAGCTGATTGCCCTACCCGAGAGACGCCTAGAGCAAAACAAATATGGATCTATTTGGTCTGTTAAAAATCGCAGACGTGCTCTGGGAATGACCATACAAGATGTAATCCCGTCAGGTTGGACCTGTCTGCCAAAAACTTCAGTTATCAGTGTAAAGTTAGAAAAGGTTAATGTTTAAAATTTTCATGATATACAAGTAAACTAGCCTAAAAATAATTATAGTACTTTCCATTTAAAAACGTACAAGCTGTTGTAAAAAAGAAAAAATGTTACAAAAAATGCATCCTGTTTCCCCTGATCATCCTTGAGATGTTTCTGCAGCTTAATTGGAGTCCACTTGTGGTAAATTCAGTTGA
>JAQMYJ010000015.1:5306756-5318377 GCA_030014305.1 Clarias laeviceps
TGTGCCACAAACAGGAAGTTAATATCACCAACCATTCCCATTTTATTAAGGTGTATCCATATAAATAGCCCACCCTGAAGTGTATAGTAGTATATTATGAGCAGTGCAAAGTAAGTAGGGATAGACAGAGTAAGCGTATTCAGTTCAGTGTGTGTGTGTGTGAGACCCAGTGGGGGCAGCAGGGAAACAGCTGTGGGGAAAAAAACACTTATGCACTTAGTGAAGGTGCATGATTAAAAATTTGTTGTCCATTTTTGACAGTAGTCAATAGAAATCAGAGCTGTGTTAGTGAATATTTATAGTGACAGGATTGTGAGTTTTTATAGCAGCTGTGTGGCCATAAGAAAAACACTTGTTAGTGAGATCAGTTAGTGAGATTTCTAATTAGAAAAAAAGTTTCAGTCTGCTAGGGAGCATAAAGATTGAACGTTGGCGCAATGGAAAAGTTCAGGTGTTCCGATGAGTCCCGACTGACCCACTTCCAGTGGCCCACTATTGGCGCGTCAGGGTAAGAAGGAATTCACAAGAAGTATTGTACACATAATACATAGTGTCCTTAGTTGCTTCAGTTGCTCAGGTCTAGACTCAACAACTTATGTGGCAATAAAATGAAGTCAGCTGACGACCTGAATGTACTGAATGACCAGGTTATTGACATCTGTGGAGTTCCTCTGGTTGCCAGTTTCTTAGTCACATGACAAGCTAAATTTCTTTTTTCTAACTTTTAAGAAAAAAGGAAAAAAGAGAGTCTAGTGAGGGGCCAAGGGTTTATAACTGTGCCAAACGTAAATTAGTACAACAGGAACTGTGTTGTTTCACTAATGTTTGACCAACAGTAAATATAACACCATGTCTTTGTTGTTGTACATATCAATCTTTTGTTCTGTACAGATCCAGACTGGTTTTACTAATTAATTTAGAGACGTCAATGTTTTGGAGCTTGTTTTTTTTTCTTTCTTCAGATTTATTAAAATGTATTATAAGATAAGGACTGAGCTATTTAAGAGTTAATAACCACTTAAGCACAAAGATTAGTGTTTATTGGACAAAACAATGTAAAAACATGGGTATGGAAATTCATTTTCAGGAAACTGGGGTACGGTTCATCGCCTTATATGCAAAATGTATATGCAGCATACATTCTTGTACAAACGTGGCCCTGAAAGTCCAAATATTTACCATATAAATATTTATTATATACTGTAAATGTATAATTATAAATTAAATGCAGGGGTATTAATATTAATTTTTAATATGCAGTACTATTCATGTTTAATATTCTCATAAACCTAAAAATATATATCTTTAAAAAAATCCTAATCTTAGTTTCAAATGCATTTCTAATGAACTGAGTTATGCAAGCAAGCATGAGACCATGTGTGGGTGAGTTTTTAGAAAAACACACAGCAACCTGGGCAAAACACACCATCAGAAGGAACTTCCAGGAACAGGAAATCTATTGTTGCTTAGTGTTCAAAATAAGATACATCGTTTATTTTTGAGATTCCTTATACGGTTGCTAATTAAAATGGTTTATGTTACACTATAAGGGATTTTAACTTTTCTTGTTTCATCGTGTGTAACTGTGCTCTGTGCAGGTTGTGGAGCAGTGCTGGTGGGGTGCGCGGTGTCCATGGCATCCCTCAGTGGTCTCATGCTGGGCTACGAGATGGGTCTGATCTCCGGAGCACTGCTCCAGCTCAGGGAGGTTCTGGCGCTCTCATGCCCGCAGCAGGAACAAGCCGTGGGTGCCCTGCTGCTTGGAGCGTTCCTGCTCTCAGTGGTAGGTGGCACCATCGTGGACCGCTACGGACGCCGCTTCTCTATCATCCTCACAGCGGCGCTGTGCATGTGCGGCACGCTGCTGAGCATCTGCTCTCCATCCTTCTGGACACTGGTGGTGGGCCGTGTGTTGGTGGGAATGGCCGTGGCACTCTCGGGCACAGCGTCATGTCTGTACATAGCAGAGGTGGCGCCCATCGCCTGGCGTGGGAGATGCGTATGTGTGTACGAGCTGATGGTGGTCCTGGGTGTCCTCCTGGGATTTGGGCTGAGTTGGGTGTTTGCAGGAATAGTGGATGGTTGGAGGTTCATTTTAAGTGGAGTTCTGGTGCCCGCATGCCTGCAGATGGCCATCATGCCTGTGTTGCCCCAAAGTCCACGCTTTCTCCTGACCAGGCACAGACAGAAGGAGGCACGGAAAACTCTCGCCCAGTTACGAGGGACCATCCCGGATGCGGTGGACGAAGAGCTGAAGATCATCATGGCAGCTCTGGGCGCTGAGAATCAGCAGGGCTTCTTGGATCTTTTTCGTTCTCGGGCCAATATGCGGAGGAGAATGTTTGTGGGAATGGCACTGGTGTTTCTCCAGCAGGCTACCGGACAGCCCAACCTTCTGGCCTACGCTTCCACCGTGCTGCGTGGGGTGGGATTTCACAGTAACGAGGCTGCTACACTTGCTTCCACCGGCCTCGGTGTGGTTAAACTGATTGGTACAGTCCCAGCAATCTTACTAGTGGACCGGGTCGGACCCAAGGCTTTCCTGTGCATAGGTGCCGTTGTCATGACTTTGTCGACGGCGGCACTGGGCAGCGTAACATTACATAGCCAAACTCAAGTAGCCAGCTTGTGTCAGAACCCAGGCCAGCTCAATCAAACCCTGATGTTGAGGGGACATGATGCTAGCATTAGGACAAACGCACACCGTGCTGATTTTTTGTCAGAACAGAATGACACTCATCTTCGCATAAACCCTTTTAAATACACTCAGGTACCCTGGATTTTAAACTCCACTGAGGACCACAGGGCAGCAGTAACGAACTCTGGGACCCCAGCAGGCGATACTTGGAAAGAGAGATCTGAGATTTCACTAGAATCCGTGTCCGTGAGTGAGGTGTCTCCTTCCCTGAAATGGATCTCTCTGGTTAGTCTGCTTATCTATGTGGCAGGTTTCTCCTTCAGCCTGGGACCAAGTAAGTCCGCTAACACTTTATACAAGAGAAACATCTTACTGCAGTGCACGTTTTCCATTTGCGGCAAATGTAGCTCATCAAACAAACGTCTCAGGTTTCACAGCTTTATACTGTCGCTGTTGCAATGAAAACCTCATTGTATAGCTGTACTTGTCTGTGCCAAGAGGTAGAACTATGGCAACTATGCCGGGCGCTATATAGATGATAATGAAGTTATGAGTCAAAGTGCATAAAAAGTGTATTCTCCCATGGAATCCGTTTCAGTAATAAGGCCAACAAATTGGCAATGCGAAGCCAAGTAATGACCCCCCTTGTTAGATTAAGGGTAAGGGTCCAGGTGCGGTGCAAATCGAGTAACAATCTTCTCAATGCGATGGGCTGTCTTAGCCAGACTAGACCTTTTGGATCAATGAGTGAACGAAGCTCGGTAACTTAACCTTTTAATGTCCAGTATTTTGCAATTTTTTTAACAAGTTAACATAGGTCTCAGAGCTCACCCCCAAGATACCCCTCAGATAATACTAGATATAATAGATAGATTAATACTACGAATTCCCTTTGGTTCACTCCTTTTCCAAGTGTGCTGTTTCGGTATGTGTGTAAATGAGCTACTGCTCAGCCACGCCCCCAGAGAAGAAAAAGGAGAGAGTCTCTTCTCTTATGAGGTCACAATAGGGGAAAATCTACCTCTAATCTGCTTGTCTAAGCCACACACATTGGAGACCCATCCGAATGCCTAAAAATAACAAAATAAAAAAAAAAGCCAGTCTCCTTTAAAGCCAGTTCACATCAGACACCAAGTATTCAAAAATTGTTCATGTTTGGAAAAGTTTCTAAATTATTCAACTTATTTTATTGTTATTAATTCATTGGGTTTTGGTTTTCTGACCATATTTTACATCATGACTACCTACAATGTTAAATATGCAATCAAAACACTTAAAGGCGATAGGACGAGTAAAGGTGCTTTCACACCGATCCTGTCTCATCCCGTATTCTGTATCGTCTGCATGGCTCGACTCGGATATAAACGTATACAGTACTTTTAGTATACGTTGTTTTCTGCCATGTTAAGTTTGATTCCAGACCGCAGGGAGTGAAACTGCTCAGTTCAAAGGGAACTGCGAAAGCTGTAGAAAACAACTGAACAACTGGTTTTCACGTCACCGGAAAAGGGAATGAAAACTTTCCCATCAGTCATTGCGTCTGGCTGGATCATTATAAAAATGGAGTTGAAAAAGGGATTTATATATTTAGTATTGAGGTCAACGTCATATTAATAGGACAAAATAACTTACATTTTTAATTGAATCTAGAAATCCTTAGTATTATATAGTCTAGTACTCTAGACTATAAAATAAAATCCGTAGATCTTTTAATTTATTTACAACTTATACACGTTTCAAAAGTATATATTTTATAATGTTATCAGTTTTTGTTTCAATAAATGTCAGTCTTTTTTATTAAATATTTCACTACAAAAATATAGCAAAATAGCAACGACAGGTATCTGAGGTGCTTATGTTACCATGGTAACCCACGGCGGAAGTGACGTCTGCGCTGGTGACTTTGCAGGGTGTCCCGAATGGAGGAATTTTGTCGAGGGAAGTTGCCGTCACCGGCATTCCCTGTACTTTTACTTTTTATTCCAGTAGGGAGCACCCTGTGAAGTACACTTCAGACTGGAACGCAGTGATGGTCTTCTCTATGTGTTTACTGGCGGCTCACAAACCAGCTAGGTGTTTAACTGCCACCTACTGTATCTGAGATGCCTTAATACTCAGGCGTACTCTGGTACTAACCATTCTTACTACTGTGAAAGCAGGCCAGTGAGGGAGAGGGCATGGGGCAATCGTACCCGGCCATGGAACAAATCAATCGTGCCTGGTGTGAAAGCAGCCTAAGGGTAAAATTGAAAAATGCAAATGAATAACTATTAGGTTATTAATAGATTGCTGAGATTTTTCTGTGAAAAAGCACCACACGTTATACCATAATTGTGATGTATCTTGATGACTCCAATATTTCTCTACTGCACAGACAAACTGAAAAACCATGAAAAACAAGCATAAATACTCTTTTAGACTCAAAAATCAATGTGTCTATAAGTTGGGTTTTTATTACTATGGCAGGCATAGAAACATCACAACTGTATGGGTAGTGCTTTTAATTATTTATTTGTTTAGCCAGACCTAGAAATTCCACTCAAGTCAGGATATATATATATATTTTTTCCCTCCTGGCTCACATATAGCTCTTTCGAATGCCATAATACCCACAGCTGTAAATAAATTGACTGTAATTATTAAGTTTAGTCAGCGAAATTAGTTGTAACTGAATTACATGATGCGTGATGAGCGGTGAATGCGCTTTACTTGTGCACTCCGAGTGTGTATATAATATTTATATGTTTGTTTCAGTGGTCTACGTGGTTTTGAGCGAGATCTTTCCCACCGGGATCAGAGGAAAAGCCGTGTCTGTGGTCTCTGCCTTCAACTGGGCCATGAACCTGCTCATATCCATGACCTTCCTCACACTCACAGGCAAGCCGCATTATCTACAGATACTTTAGTCGAATATGCAAACAGCTTATGGCGTTTTCGCATGAACTGATCAGTCTAATAGGCTGATTCTGCAAAGAAATGCTAAGTTGCACATAAAGTGGAGGGGTTTATCAAGTGATGGTGTGGTGACAATTGTGCTTGTGGTTTGAATTTTTCTCAGTTCCCTGGTCACAACTTTAGTTCGTACTTGCAATTAGTTCCCATGCACAATTTCTCATTTAAAGATCCATTTATCTTATCTTGAAAAAATTTTGACCCCCTATGATTTTTGTGCTTACATGAAATATGACACATAAAATGACTTTTGGGACTGTAAAAGTACAAAATAATTATGATTTAGACATAAAATCATAAAAGAGAGATTTTTGTTTGCATAACCTGCAGCGGTGCACTAAACCAGAAGTCTTGGTGAAGATTAATTTATGCAAATGTATGTGAAATGTTTAAAAAAATAAATTTCATAAAATGCAATCCTTTTATCTACTTTCATTATAAAGAGTTTGATGCCACTTTACATCCTTTCTTCGCTTAACATTTCACAATTTCTTCAGGAACTGTCTCTATTTATAATAACAGAAAATGTGCCCATGACTTCTTTCGCATGGAATTTATTCGCACACTCATAAGCGCGTTTTAACAAAATGTAGAGCGCCATTTTGAAATGACCTAAAATTATGTTACCGTGAAGTGCACGGAATACAAACTCATAAGCACATATTTAAAAAATTTACAGCGCTATCTGTTGAATTTTAAGATGAACTAATGATTTTTTTCATGGTCGATATTTTTATGATATAAGGGCATTTTCCATTAAAATTTCAAATTAGAAATTTTTTTTTTCAAAACTTCTCTTCCCGTCGGTTGATTGCAATAAACAAACCCTACTGTATATGTTACCTCAAGCTCGGCCAAATACACCTGTGAAAACCATTCAGTAGTTTTTACATGATGCGTGCACGAACATACAGATTCCAAAAACATTCTTGGTGTGTTCTAACGTCACCCCAAAGAATTTTTTTTTCACAAATATCTTCAATGTACAGACACGCCAACTTTACAATGAGCACTAGTCACATGACTACTATAAGTATGGCTTTCAGAAATGTTTGTGGAAAACTAGCATATTACAAAGACATCCAGGCTCTTAAACTAAACTGCATGGACTGACTGAAAATGAGAGCCAAAAAATCCTTCAGGAAGCCTGGAGATTTATTCCTCAATACCACATTAAAAATACAAACTCTTTGGAAGCAAAATATGAAGAATTGTGGAGGCTCATGACTTTTGCACAGTACTGCGTTCGAAATATAAAGCCTGAAAGGGAGGAGCACATGGTTCACACAACCTTTTACTGTTGTCTGTATCTAAAGTTCGAACAGAATTTGGCCAAAAAGCTTTTAAGTATGCTGCTCGCCATACATGGAAAGTTCTGCACAATGAGCCTAAATAACAGTCACTGGTTCACTGGCTTGGGCAGATTTAAAGCTTTCTATTCAGCATCTCCCAGACTAGACACAGTGAGGGTGATGGAAACCATAGAAACTGAATTTGAAATGAATTCCAAAGCATCTGTCGTTCTGTAAAAGTCTTTAAAAAGCTGATGTGGTCTGAAATGATAGCCAGAACAGACTTGCGGGTCTTACTTAAGAAGTGTTGGAAAATGTAATCGATGCATCATTGTTGTTGTTAGTCTTGTGGCTGCTCTTGTTGAGGTACCACATCAGGTTTTTACGCCGGATGCCCTTCCTGATGCACCCTTTATCCGGGCTTGGGACCGGAACCGCATACAGTTCCTGGGGTTTGGGTATTGGGTGGGAATTGAACCCAGGCTTTCCGCATGGCAGGTGAGAGACCTACCACTGGTCCACCAATGCCCTATAATTAATGCAGGTTATTTATTTAGCCCATGAATTGCCTCAACAGTAAATCATTTATCCCAAAATGGACAGGAGTCTCGGATTGGATTATAATGTTTGCAGATTGTGCGCTGTAGCAAAAGCAGGGAACAGGTGGAGAAAAATCTACAGAAATGGAGGTAGGACTGAAGAATGAAGGTTAGCTGCAGCAAGACAAGAATACATGAGTGTGAATGAGAAGGACCCAAGTGGAACAATGAGGCTACAGGGAGCAGAGATAAAGAAGGTGCAAGACTTTAAGTATTTAGGCTCAACAGTTTAGAGCAATGGAGATTGTCGAAAGTAGGTGAAGAGATGTGTGCAGGCCGGTTGGGAAGGGTGAAGAAAAGTGTCAGGTGTGACTGAAGAAAAGTGTCAGGTGTGTCAGTGACAGTGACACTGAAGAAGAGACAGGAGGCAGATTTGTAGGTAGCAGAGATGATGATGATATTCTCTTTGGGAGTGAAAAGGATTGATAGGATCGGAAATGAGTCCATCAGAGGGACAACCCATGTTAGATGTCTTGGAGATGATGTCAGAGAGGCCAGGTTGAGGTGGTTTGGACATGTTCAGATGAGAGATTGTGAATATATCAGTAGACTGAGGTTGGAACTGGCAGGCAGGAGGTCTACAGGAAGACCAAAGAGGAGATTTATGTATGTAGTAAGAGAGGACATGAAGTCAGTTGGTATGAGAGAAGAGGATGCAGAAGATATGGATAGATGATTCGCTGTGGAGACAAAGTAGAAGAAGATTCATGGTTTAAGGCAGAATATTATTCAGTCTTTTGTGTAATGTAAGTAATGAGCATTGGCTTTAATTAAATAATCATTATCCTGCAATAGCTAATGACTACTGCGTAATGGTAATAAACATTCATAAAAGCTATCAACGTATGTCCAAAGGTTAAAGTCATGCTAACCCTTATATTCTCCTCTTCTTCTTTGTTTTTAACAGCCTACTATAAAAACTTTAAATGCTTCCTTCCCTGATCTTGTCTTGTCTTGTCCTGTGTCTCGAACTCTCCGTCTGCGTTATCTGCCACTTCCACACACGCTATCTTCTCTACATGTTCCCACTAAGTACCGCTCTTTGGATTTGGTTGGAGTTCTGTAAGCTGCATCACTGTCACCTATAGATCTCCCTCTCCCTCTACTTCCTCGTCCTTTAAAAGACAAGACAAGAAAGAAAGCCGGCTTTCCAGTCCAGTCTTCCTTAAACTAAAATAAAAAAGCATTAAATGCTTCCTCCCCATTCTAAAAGAGTCCTAACATTTCCTTTTCCTCTTGGAGCTGTGCCACCATATCTAGCCTCTCCTGCATGGAGTATATTTCCTGCACGAGAGCAGTACATGCTCGACAGTCTCACATCTCATGGCATTCCTCACAGAGTCCCATAGGGTGTTTACCTACTATAAGTAAAGTGCTGTATTAAATGCAAATGTCTCGCTTTTGGTTCATTATCCCACTGCCACTGTTGTTTTGCTTTTCCACACTATACCTTTCCCCTTTGACTTTGATAATTTGATATGGACCATATGGAACATTTTTTGTTTCCCCGGATACCCAAATGGGCTGGGACTAACAGGAAAGAGACATTTTTTTCTATTCTTGACAAGTGATTACAATGATGGTGAAGGAGATGATGATGATGATGACATCGATGATCTCAACCAGCCCACATCCCTTCCATGGCTTACATTTTTCTCTCAATACATTCTTAATCAAAATTAGTTTGTTAAAGAGAGTTTATTGTTTTTTGTTTTGTTTTTTCATTGTGAAGTATTAATACGAAGGTGTCTTTGCACATGCTTGTACATTTTATTTTATTTTTTTGGTCAGATTGGATTTGCATATCATGACGTTTCAGGTTCATAATTACAAGTGACTTTTATCTGAATCTAATGTGGACGCGTCTCTCTTCTCACATCAATATGTCTTTGTTTGAGCAATCTAAGTTAAAACACCTCATATTTGTGTGACTCATTCATTTCACACAGTGCGTGTGATTTCAGCAAAAACATGCTTGTGGTTTTGCTCTGGAGGACGGCGAGCAGTTAATCAGCTCTATTTGTTGAGGTCCAGAAGAAGGAAGAAAGCCAGACGTCTCGCTTTAGGTGTTTTATCAGATGTTGCTAGTGCTGCTATGAAATCCCCCGTGCTGCCAGTGCTGACTGACGTCAACAAGCACCCAACACGAAACGTCGCATGACTTCTGATCTGAACATTCTCATTCAAGTCACATGACCGCGTATTGGATATGCATCTAGGACCACATACAAAAATGAAGTGAAGATCCAATTTGAAAAATATCAGACTTGGCAAACCTGTCATATTAGGGTACAAAAAAAAATCTGATTTGTGTTACTTCAGACTGGAAATGTGAAAGCAGCCAAAGAGGACCTTGCAACTATTCTATTTTAGACAGATATTTGTGAGATTTAGATTTTTTTTCAAATCCATATTTTTCAGGTTGTTGGTAAAAGCTAAAAGTGAGCATTAATTGTGAGGGGAAAAGTTTTACGCTGAGCCTCGCAAACAAAAAATACCTAGCGTGAAAGTGTACAGCGCTGCTTAGCCAAAAATAGTGTTGCTTTATTTAATTCTGGTCAGCAAGCAATGTGGTGTTTTGTGCGTTCGAGAGCAGCCATGTATTACGCAGTATAAAACTCGAGCGACAGAGGAAGCAGATGTAGCAATGTTACCATGTTTTTACGACAGTATTAATTAGTCTTTCTCCTGATTGGGGAAATAGATGTTGTTGTAGTTCAGAGAAAGAATGTTGTGAAAGTTTTTCAACGTCAGAGTTGGAGACAAAAATGGCTGAGAACAAGCAGAAAAGAGCAACAACTGGAAACGCAACTGTTTCGAAAAGGTCAGTGGTGCGGTTACAGTCCAAACATACACCATGACCAATCACCGTCACCATAACAGCCTTTAATGTGTTCTGTTGCACAATGATGAAACAGCAAGAGAGAGTGAAATTGGAGGAGGCTGGTCAGGAACAGGTTGTACACTTTCTCCCGATGCCTGGCATCTCCAGCTGGATTTTTAAGTCGCACACAGAATTCCTGGAAGTTACAGGCTCCAAGAACTTACTCAGTGAAGTAGAGAGTGTGTGTCATCAGTGTCGGTTTACTCAGTCTGTAGATGTTAGCAAAGTAAACCCACATAAGGATGACGATGCATATTGAAACAGTTGTACAGTTAGGAATATTTTTCATGATTATTCACTAATAAGTCAGGATCGGAATGCGTTCTCATCGGATTTAGAGTTTCCTAAAGTCGGCCATCAAATAATAGCTTCAGTGTGCAGTTGAGCGCAAGTTCACACCTGCCCAAACATACAGCACAGATGGCGGGGGTGATGGGGGTGATCACGGCAGAGTTCAAGTCAGTGCGCCTGTAGTATGCAAGCATGAAAGTGTCTTTCAACAGGCATATACACTGATGTGATTTAATCGATTATACACTTTAATCTGCCTTTTGTTGATTGATTCAATTCATCGAATCAATTGATTGGTCAGTTTTAAAATGATTTAGGTTAACTTTTAAATGTCAAATACTCTAAAATTGACAAATTCCTTAAGTATACCACAGATTTTGTTGGTATATTTTTCCACTTTTGAGTTTATGAGCAGTTGATGCATTACCACCACCTACTGGACGGGACTGTGGATTGGAAACACAGCATTTCCATGCGTATTCAATATGTGCAGTAGTTTTAAATACTTTAAAATCTGTAAGAAATATAGCTGCTTGAGAAAAATCAGACAATAAACATTAAAGCTATTTAATTGATAATAACATTGCCCCAAAATCAACTTGAATTGAATGTCTACTTATGTCTACTTCCCAGTCCTCCTTCATAGGATTGCCTTTATCATTGATTACAGCACACATTCACTATTGGCATCATTGTAATTGTTAAACAACGTCTTATCATTTCTTTCTTTCCAGAGTTGCATTCATTTTCGACTGAGATCTTGTATCAATAACAGGAGAGTCGAAACTCGTTAAAGAAATAGTTTTCTTCTATAGCACATCTCAAAGACTTTTAATGACGTTAAGGTCAGGACTAGGACAGATGGTGGGGAGTTCATGTGTGAAAAAGATTCAATTCAATTTTATTTATATAGCACTTTTAACAATGGTCATTGTCTCAAAGCAGCTTCACAAAAATGAAAAGAA
>JAQMYJ010000015.1:5318477-5332185 GCA_030014305.1 Clarias laeviceps
TTTATATAGCGCTTTTAACAATGGTCATTGTCTCAAAGCAGCTTCACAAAAATGAAAAGAAAATTTATGGAAGTGTGCATGTGGGAGAAAAATGTGTCTAGATAATAATGAGATTGTCCCTGATGAGCAAGCCAAGGGTGACAGCGAGAGTGGCAAGGAAAAACTCTTTGAGATGGCAATAGGAAGAAACCTTGAGAGGAACCAGACTCAACAGGGAACCCATCCTCATTTCATTCCTTA
Organism: Clarias laeviceps; assembly: GCA_030014305.1. Taxonomy (NCBI): domain Eukaryota; kingdom Metazoa; phylum Chordata; class Actinopteri; order Siluriformes; family Clariidae; genus Clarias; species Clarias laeviceps. Next base: position 5,318,718 of record JAQMYJ010000015.1, read on the forward strand.
TGCTACCAGAACCACTGTTTCATGGTTTGAGTTCTCAAATTAGGTCTTGCAATAAAGGGGAAGAAAAACGCCATGGATGGGAGAATCTGATCATTCGTTACATTTTAGATGCATCTTTATTCGTGTTTTTTTTTCTCTTTCCAACCACTTATTTTTTTTTTTTTTTTTTTTTTTTTTAAAGCTGATAGTCCATCACTTTTCTTCAAGGTTGTAATAATGTGTTGGACAGTTCTTAACCCAATTCCAAGCACTAGTAAAATATAGTGCTGAGATAAGCGCAGTAGTGTAACTGGGGATTATATAGAGAAATAAAGGGAGCTTTTACTCTCATAACTGTGTCAGTACGAAAAAAATCTTACAGGAAAATATCTGTAGGCCAGAAAAGAAAGCATAAGTATATTATGTAAAAGACCACTTTTCACACAAAAAACGATTCTGAGTTTTGCTGCATGAAAAAGAAACGGGTGTGACAAAGTCCTCAGAAGCACCGTGGCTGAATCTGCAGGATGTTCAGTAAAACTAAGCAGCTCATATCTTTATAAAACTGCACAATTTTGTCCTTGAGACTATATTTCAAGTAAAGGGTCACCACACCAATTATTGACTTCTTTTTTATTAATTGATATTTACTGCTTTTTAAAGTAATTTTTTTAATGTAGAAACTTTTTTCATACATCCTTGCTCTACAGCAGTTATTTGCATGTGCCTAAGACTTTTGTTCAGTACTATAAATCTTCATCATCCTACTTAAGTTTGTCTGTAAAGTGTTGAGTTCTTTAAAGCCATTTCGTGTTTGTGACTCCTTGCAGAGAAGATCGGCCTCCCCAGTGTGATCTTCTCATACACTGCCATGAGTTTCGTGCTGCTGATATTCGTCATCGTGTTCGTGCCGGAGACGAAGGGCCGGTCGCTGGAGCAGATCTCCAAAGAGCTTGCCATGAAGTGAGAAAACACACACGCACACGCACACGCGCACACACACACACACACACACACACACACACACACACACACACACACCAATACACAAACTCGCACACGTTACATGGATAGCATTGTCCCCTTTTACATACTAATGAGGTGAAATGAGGTAGTACTTGTTGAAGACGTTCTCCTACAAACATCTCCTACAACTCTAAAGACTAACCATCCAGTTCCAAACACTCCATCGCCTCGATTTCCAGGACTTTTGGCCTGACTCCACCTACACAAGAAGAGTTAGAGCAGGTCTGACTCCAGCACATGGATGTCTGAGGTGTACTTGAATCAGTAAGAAAGATGGAATGTAGAAACTTATAACACCAGTTCTGTTGAGTTCTTGATTCTGATTCGTCAGATGTTGAAAAAAGCGGCTTGGAGGATAATTAGTTATGCAAGGCAAATCAGATTTATATTAATGCTCTTTTTCGCAAATGAATAAAAAAACAAGCGTACTTGTTGCAATGGTGAAGTTTTCTGAGGAGAACATAACATTTTTGGAAGGAGCTTCCAGTGTCAGCGCTTTATAAAAGTCACTTTAACAGTAAAGTAAAACTAATAAATCTTTTTCCGACAGCCGAGTTTGCACTTTCTTGGTTAGCATAAGCTGTCCTATTAAATTTGAGAGAGAAATTTAAAAAAGGTTGGTGAAGGAATGATTTGCTAAATACTGTAGATGCTATTATGTAAGTGACCACAGGAATCAACTTCAAAGAGAACAATACACAGCAATAACCTCTATAAACGAGTAAAATGGATGACCTGATGTTTGCATGTTCTCCATGTGCTTGGTGGGTTTCCTCCGGGGACTCCGGTTTCCTCTCACAGTCCAAGATATGCAGGTTAGGCTAATTGCCGTTCCCAAATTGCCCGTAGTGTGTGAATGAGTGTGTGAGTGTGTGTATGTGTGTGTGTGCCCTGTCCAGGGTGTACCCGCCTTGTGCCCTAAGCCTCCTGGGATCGGCTCCAGGTCCTCGTGACCCTGAATACAGGATAAAGAGGTATAGAAGATGAGTGAGTGAGCGAGCGAGCACACCCCCAAGTGTTTGATATCACATTTATTACTTTACTATAACATCATAATGCTACCTGATGGTACAGCTACCTCTCGCTCTGATATTTCCCCAGGAATCGTCTTGACAGCAATCTGTCGTGCCACCGATGGAGAAAGAAGCCCAAGACCGATCCGTCGCAGGAAGAGAAATCCCTAGCAGCAGTCTGATCCTGAACCGACAAGGAACGAGGATGAAGTGTGTGATGGAACCTAATTAATAGAAATTAGGAGAGAGATTGTGATGAGGTTGAGTCTACATGGATAACTAAGAGAGATATTATGGTCAGTAACACGGCGGTGGATGTGCTGGGAGCACACTCACACTGTCCTGCACCGCAGTGAACGCTGAAATGAAGTCATTAATTATTATTATTATTACGTCTTAATCCTTTTCTATGTAGGTGATTTTAAAAATACTGTAGGTCTGGATTGTCACGACCATGGTTGCAAAGTCTTTTTGAAAAAACCTAACATTTTTTTTATGTTAAATTGTTAAAAAACAATAATGATTTGAATAGATTTGATAATTTAATCTCACAAAGTTTGATGAATTAATATACAGTATAATATATATATATATATATATATATATATATATATATATTCCAAATATATATGAATCCCTTATAACGTAAAATAATTACTATTTTACTATTTTATAATAATTCATCCTAATCCGGTCTAGAATCTCCTCTGAATAAAAACAAAACACGCACTTTCTGACTTCATTCAGCAGATGGAAGCAAAATATTGTGTAAAATATTGAAATGACAACATTGGAGTAATGGAGTATCATGCATATGACTCTCACCATACCTCACCCAGAAGCAGTATGTAGCACGGTCACATCACATCACATCTGTGTGCACAGTTGTACAGCAATATCGTCTGTATATAAATATTGCAGGGAACTAAAAGAGTCGGTCTCATTCTCAGGGGTGTTTCCAAATTCCCAAGCTTTTTTTGTAGCCTCTTGACCCTGTGGCGTCACCTTAAATCACCTACAAATTCACTACGCATTAGCTATAAAATGGTATCATGTACTTACTATTATTGATGGAACGATCATCAATGATAATCGATTATCAGTTCATCGCCTGTGCATTTCAAGCGATTTGTAAGCAATTATGATGTGTGAAAAGTGTTCAATTTGTACCGAATACACTGTAATTTTGAAATCAGCTGGATTTATCTCAGTGGGACTGCACAAGCCTGATTTGAGTGTGAGCTGAAATTTGGAATGCATTTTTGCATGGAAAGGGATTTGTGGAATTTTTTACTGATATGTACTCGCTTTCCAGGTCACAAACTTCACAGTCAGTGTGCAGAGCAGAAAAATTTACAATGACCAAGACTTATGATAATGTATTTATAAACACCTCAGTTTTAAAAAGACTAATATTAATTTCTCATCTATTGGGTTACTCAAACTGATGATTAATTCTTTTCTGGGTCTTGGACTACTTATCGGAAAGTCCCCGGTTCAACCACCAGCACCACCAAGTTGCCACTGTTGAGCCCTTGAGCAAGAAGGCCCTTAACTGATCAGATGTGTAATAAGATAGCCGCTGTGGATAAGGGCGTCTGCCAAACACCGTAAATGTATTGTGGAATGTTTACTGACTCCCATCACCAAAGGCAAAGTACACAAATCCTGTACTTGAGTAAAAGTAGAGATTTTCTAGGGAAAATATTACTCAAGTAAAACTCCTCCATTTACTTGTGTACCAGAGTAAAAGTACTCATCTTAAAATATACTTAAGTAGCAAAAGTACAGGGTGTGTATTAACTCACAGCAGCCTTTTTCATAGTAAAGAAAAATCTCTCTCTCTCTCTCTCTCTCTCTCTCTCTCTCTCTCTCCCTGCTTCCCGAACTTGCTTCTTTCGTCGCTGTCTGCAAACAGCTCCACTTCTGATTTCGAAACACCTGTTATGTTATTAGGCGTGTCGTGGAAGTACGCAATTGTGCGTAATAATCAGCAGGTGTCGAAATTCCCAGTTGAATATTTCCTGTACTTTTGAGTGGTGTAAAATATAAAATTAATAAAACTACTCAAAGTACAAAAGTACGTTGATTCTATAATCGAGTAAGGACGTAAATGTACTCATCTCCGACTCCAATTCATGCGAACAAAGTGCCTACAAAGTTAATTATCTACGACACTTAAGTATTTACGACACCTCAGAAATTTATTTATTTGTTTTTTTTTTTACAATTTCAAGATCTTTGGTTTAGGATTAAATTTGGAAATGTGGGAATACTCTCTAAAACAGGCCAACTTTAGGTCACAGCTACATATCCTGTTAATCTAAATTGTTTATTGTTCTAGTAAAATTTGTTATTAATTATAATTTTTTTATATATATATAAATAATAATAGAATTTAATTTTTTATTTCCTACGGTACTTAAAAAAAATCTTATCATGTGAAAACAATATCGGCAAAAATTGTAATGTTTCTCATTATACCACAGCAGTGTTCTCCAATCTGATTGGTCAAAAGGTGTTGATTATTATTCTACATTAATGCACTCATTCTAGTACATTATTGTTTAAATAGCAACATATTAAATTTGTCCTGAAATTTGGTTGAAAGTTAATGGTTATTTACTGTTTTTTCGGAAGGAGTCTCCAGTGTTAGAGCTTTAAAGTGATTGTGACAAGCTGCGTGTTTTGAAAGCCAACAAGGCTGGAAAGGGAAAAGTTGTAATAAAAAGAATTGATAGCAGAAACACTTATTGTGACCGACTGCTGTGGTATAAGAAGAATGGAACACTTTGGTACATGCTGCTATAGGAAAATAAATAATGGTGTTTCATTTCTTATGGGATATAGTAAGATCACTGTACATACAGTGAATATAAAAAGTCTACACATCCCTGTTATAACTGAAGGTTTTATTGTTTTTCCCTCCCTCATGTGAATTCTTTTGGATTCTCCATCATGTTAAAGGGGGAAAATGATTTTTGTTGGTTAAATTTTTTTTGGATACTTTTTTTTTTATCCAGTTTATTTTTAATGTTTTTGCTTGTTATAATACTGTTAAATAATTTAGCTCATTTAAAAATTTATTTCTGTATACATATCAATAGAAGACTATACATTTAAAATGAATGATGGATTGAATTATCTTATATTTGCTTAATAATAATCTTGTAATGAGACATACACTGCCTGGCACAAAAAAAAACCCACACCTTTAGCTTTAATTATGGCATGCAATGTGTGAGAATGATTCCTCATGCCCACGGAATCACACTTTCACAATTTGAGTCCTGGAATATGTCTGTCTCGTCAGGGAAGAAAAACTCCATAGATGTGCTAACCTGGTCATTCAGTCCATTCAGGTCGTCAACTGACTTCATTTTATTGCCACACAATGTTGCCGAGTCTACACCTGAACAACCCCAGATCATAACACTGCCTCCAGAGGCTTGTACAGTGCGTTTCCCTTCTTACCCTGACACACCCACTATTTCACTCTCGAATAGGGTTGAATCTGGACTCATCAGACCACATGACATTTTTCCATCACTCCAAAGTCCAATCTTTCTAGCAAACTGAGGCCTTTTTTTTTTTTTATTAGTCTCACTAAAAATTGGTTTTCTAATCTAGAAACAGCTGTTTAGTCCTAGTTCTTATCACATTGTGTGTGTGTGTGTGTGTGTGTGTGTGTGTGGAAATGCTCTTACTTTCAATATTAAACATAACTGTTTTCTACGTGAAAATTTCCACCAATTAATTTTATTTTCTGACCACATATTTTTCGCAAAGTGTTTTCTGGCCAGGCCGTGTATCTCATACATTTAACGATATATACACAGTATCTCAAAAAAGTAAGTACACCACTTTATTATATGTTCGCAAGGGACAATAGTATAATAATACTATACTATATAACTTGTATAACAGTACATATTTACTGTCCTCTAACAATAACTCAACATACAGCCATTATTGTCTAAATAACTGGCAACGAAAATAAGTACACCCCAAGTGTCCAAAGCAATATCAATATTTTGTGTGAGCACCGTTGTTATCGGTCACGGCCTTAATCCTCCTGGGCCTGGAATTCACCATCATGTTGTTGCTGGATCCTCTTCCACTCCTCCATAATGATATCACGGAGCTGCTGGATGTTAAGACACATGGTGCTTCACCACCTACCGCTTGAGGACGTCACACAGGGTTCAGGTCTGGAGACATACTCGGCCACTGACAAACACATGATGAATAGGTCATGTGACTTTGCATGGTTAAAGATGTACAGCTGTTATCACTTAGGGTGTACTTATTTTTGTTGCCGGATAACGATTTTGACAATAATGGCTGTGTGTTGAGTTATTTTCAGAAGTTTCATTTCTATAGTAGTCTCCTTTGAGAAGATATACTAAAATGTTTGCTGAAATTAGAGGGGTGTACTTTCTTTTGTGAGTGGATATTATATATACATATAAATATATATACATCTTTAAGAAGTATATGTTTATGCTAGCTGTGCCACTACTGTATGTACTTTGCACTTCTGATTTAAGTGCACACTACCTTATGTCATGATTTGGATTTGACTACAACTGTGAAAATAAAGCAGTCTAACCCTATTATGAAATGAACTTAATTTGAAGCAAAATCCATGATTCCATTCTGTGGTTGTAGGGAAAGGTATGGGATCATGTGTACTGTATACTGTACATCAAATTGTCATAGTGTTTTATAATAAATAAGTCTGACCATTGAAACAGAGAGAGAGAAATCTTTTTATCTGCTCTTATTGAGAGACTCCAGCTGTTCTCGCCACCTCCAAGCTACATTTCTGTAGACTTTTTTTTTCATATTTCTTTTTTCACATTTTTTCTTTATTCATTCATTTTTGTTTCGCAACAGGTGATATCGATGCTCTTTTAATCCCTTAGCAGCTGGCTGTTCTTCTTGTTTCTCAGGCAGCCTGGATTACATCTGGATCTCTAGGGATGACAAATTACAAATTATTTCATCATTCATCCAAGTAATGCAACCTCAGGGAGTGTGTGGCAGGTGCAAGTGTTAGATCAAGTGTTAGGTGTTAGAAAGTAATCAGGACCGTCAGGATTAAAAACAGACATTTCTCATTTATTTACATTTCTCTACACCACTGTATTTACAAGTTCACTGAACAAAGAAAGGGATAATGTTGGTTATTTTATTCATTATTTATTATAAAATACAAAATGGGAACATATTACATAAACACGTAACCTGCAGACTGCTTCATGAACCAGAGTGCAGAATGCAGCAGGTAAATATTACATCACATCCTGTTCAGTGCGGCTGCTCTCGTCCTCGGTATCGCTCTACTAAAGCCAGCTTCAGTTTTCTGTCAAACTCCAGCGTTTCAGAAAAAACAGCTTTTTCATCGACTTTGGTGTCCATGCACTAAAATTATGTTTGATTAAAATGTTCGGATACTACACAACGACGAGGCCGACAGTTTAGAGTCTTAAAACACATTCACTTATAAGGTGCTTTTTCAGTTTCTTCCAGACTGTGTGTGTGTCTGTGTTTTTTTTTTACACCAGTTTTTTCTGACACTCGAACAATAGAGGATAAATCTGTTCCACAGCTGAAGCAACACTCTGAACATTTGGTCCTGGGAAAGGAGAAAAAAAAAAGTTTAAAGACATCAAGGGCAAATCATCCAGAATATTTCTACAGATCTTACACGTTTTACACGGACAGTTTAGACGGATAGAATACATTTAGTACAGTTCAGACTATATTGTATTTGGTGTTATACGGTTAGGATGACATTTTTATGAGATACACAAGGACCGTTTAAGTCAAACCGGGATTTTGCAGAATAACAGAACACCATTATTAGGGTAAAACTCCCTTTATTCACACTGAAGCACTTATCCCAGTGTTTCACTAGTGCTTGGATGCCATCAAGGTTAAAGGTTTTCTTAGTATGGCAGAGCCATGATCAGACTGCCTTTCCGTCTGAAACGCTGGCCTCCCAGGAACTCCTTTAAAGGACCAAACACGTGGCAAGGACTTGGAGTGAGATCAGGACTATGGTGGATGTGGCAATAATAATGTAATGTGCAGGTCGTGTTGGTGAATGATCGTGTGTACAGTTCCCACAGACAGATGAGTCTCTTCAGCAATTTGGCGACAAGTTATCTGTCAGGGGTTCCACTCGTTGAATGTTCGCTGGAATGACTGCAGTGGGCTCAGAGCCACCTCTGCCAGGATCTTTAAAAAGTTTGCACCATTCAAATGTTTTACTGCGGCTAAGAGTCTCATCACCATACTGTGCTTAAGGTAAATGTTAATCGCCTTAATTTAAGAGAAAATTCATCACAATTCCTGGTTTGACTTGTATTTGTTAGCTACAGATTAGCTTCAGCGTTTCAATGCAACACTAAACCAACACACATCACTAAACCTAAGATTTTACAGTTTTACCTTAAACAAATACATGTGATTATGTGATTGTTATGCCTGGATGAAACATTTGTCTGATCCTGATGGGCGTGGCCTGTTACAGGATGACTCCACCCTCATTTACAGTGCAGAAGGGCTCACAGAATCTTTTTTTTTTTTTAAGATGTGGGTTAAGCAGCAGTGGGCAATAATTTGGTACGACCACCACTACTTGGTAGCAATACCCTTTTCTTTCTTTTTTTTAAACGATAAAAAAGTGATCTTTTTTGCTTTCTAGTGGCTTGTAAGTCTTGATTCCCGAGGTCAAAGTTCACTACTGTAAAGTCTCAATGACCAAATGCATCTCTTTTACATCTTGTGTCCTTTGTGCTTCAGTAAATATCCATTTCAGCTGGGGGATTTTTATTTGCATTTGGTTCTTGCTGCTGCTTTGTCTGAGACATAACCATTTCAGTTGACTTCTGTGTCTCCATACCAAGAGGTCAAGATTGTCCAGACTTCACGTTAACACTTGCCTGGAGGACTTGTGTTTGTCCTTTTAGTAGCGTTAGCGAGATATGTGTGAATCTGTAGTGGTTACTAAAACGCTTTTCCTTTAAATGTGTCACTTGCGCAACGTTTCCTTGGCACTGGGTGAAATCTGACTGCTCTTGGATGAGCTGCTTTCAACTCAATAAATTACCCGGTAAGTCTTTAAATTACGTACATAGTGCACTAATTAGTTTAAATAAATCTCGTCACATCATCTATTACGTCACGGGTTCATGCTTTCTTCTTTAAATATATATAGTTTGTACCTGTGACTGTGATGTTGCCTGTGGAAAACACCTGCACTGTGGTCCTAAGGGTTTTAATTCTGTATGAAGCAGCTGGATGAATTTCAGGCTCGTAGCTGAAAGAAAAGATCAAATAAATAAATAAATAAAAGTCATGTTATAGAAATCGTCACTAGGCAGGTTTATAGAAATGTCTACATTTAGCTCCCTAATGAGGAAACTAAAGGTGTGACAGGGGCACGACGCAAACAACTACGACAACCAAGAGTTAAGCCTGAACCTGTTATAATGAGATAATACCCAGATGAGATTATATGTAAATCTATACTCTTCCTCTACACCTCTCAAATAGCACTAATTATAAGCAGGTTGAGTTCTGGACTAATCCGTTGTTAAGACTACAGCAGCAGCAGCAGATCTTTCACAGCGTCCGTGTGAGATTCACATTAAAATAGAAATGCAACGGCTTAGCACAGGCTTGGAGCTAAAGTACAGAACCTTTAGATGATTTCTGAGCTGATACACACTCCCTTACTCTGGATATGAACCTGAACTGAATCTTGGTCAAAACCCCTGGGACTCCACAACTGAAGCCTGAGAATCCCTGCAGCTTTTCTCTCCACCAGAGGGTGCTGTTTACTTATGGTGCAGTAGTGATTGCTAAACGGTATTTTAATCACACTATAAATCAGTGGTGATGAGTTGGGATTCTAGGAGTTTAAATCTCAGGGTTGTCAAAGAGCTCCTGTTGGACCGCTGAGCTTTTAACCCTTAACTAGTTATATTTTATTCTGTCTCACTATGATGAAGGAAAAAACGTTTTTTTGGTCATAAGACTATGTACAATGTGCACCGCAGAGATCTCCCTCGCATGACAACTCACTTTACTGTGCAACAGACTTTTCACATTTCTGCTTAAACCGTTCTGCTGCAAACCTCAATTTGCAAACTTTAATTTGGTCTGGTTTTGAATTTAAAATGCTTAATTCAAATCAATGGCAGCAATAACTCTCTTTCTCTCTTTATTTCAGCTCCTTCTTGCAAGTATCAAGTATTTTTATAGTATCACTATAACAAAATGCACTAGAACAAAAAGAAAATCAGGATCGTACCTGGCTATGGGACGGTTGTTCTTGGTGAACTCGATGAGACGGATTTGAAAAGGCATGGAGCACACCGCCAGGACGTTTACAACCTTAAAATCTGAAAACCTAACCTGCAAGGAAACAAAATCTATGATTTACCCCAATGACCAACTCAACAACAACAACAACAAATACATAAATAAATAAAACACTACCGCTCAAAAGTTTGGGATCACTTTCTAACTTCCTGATTTTTATTTCTTTCTACACTGTAAAACAACGCTGAAGGCGTTTATAGTTTCCAGTTGTTGTAGAATGTAGGAAATAAAAATCATTAAACAAAAACAAAGAAATTTTTAAGTGATCCCAAACTTTTGAGCGGTCGTGTGTATATATATATATATATATATATATATATATAGCTGTCAATATTAAAATGTGAACGCATGTGACTAATCTACCAATTTTAACGTGCAAATTAATCATGACAATGTTTGACCCTAATGGCTTTCCATAATCGCAATGTAGTTAAGCGTGGATAATAAATAAAATGACTGAGGTTTGGATAAAATCAAAGCTAGCTACCTTCCTGCTGCCTTCAGAGGGAAACTATTGTTACAAGAATTCATAAACCATATGACACTGCGGAAGTTTGGCAGTTACTGCACTTACTGGAGACCACTGGACATCAGTAAGTAACTGGAAGTTGAGTCACGTCGACTGGACATTCTTTCATATCAGGCTGAAGAAGTCACTTGGATGAGAAGTGAAATGTTTCTTCCTAACAAGAAAGAAGTCCAACTGACGTGATTCAACTTCCAGAGAATCCCACTTGGATGACTGAGAATCTTCACAGACATCAACAAGTAACCAAAACTACGTCAGTGCAACAGCACACCTAATCGATTTCAAAAGGCAACTGCGTCTATGACTGTGATTAACTAGATTCAATTTTTTAATTGATTGACAGCACTAATATATTTATATCAAGCATGTAAATGAGCTACAAAGCTTAAGCTCGACCTTGAATCCGATCTTCTGGAGGCAACGTGCTAACCTCCTGGCACCCACTTTCGCCTCGTCCTCACTACGGATAGAGAATGAGAATGAGAGTGGATCTTAGATAAGTGCTGACTGGTTGATTAGATTAAACAGATATTGGTAAAAGAATGAAAGAGCATTGTGTTGTTAAGACCTTGTTGCTCCAGTGCAAATGATTTTCCCTGAGGACCATATAGAGGCAGTGATGCGAGGTTTACGGAGCTTCATCAGGACTTTCTGGAAGGACAAACAACACAAGCAGGATTACAGGATTATCAGGATTAGAATATGATATGAGTCTGTTTTAGTTTAGATGCTGACACTGGAATAGTTTAAACGCACGCTTTCTTTTTAACTTAAAATATTTTTCCTCAAGCAACAGGAAACAAAGTGTGCATGAAAACATTTCTAGCGTCTGGTAAAACCCTGTACACACACACACACACACACACACACCAGTGCAGGTTTGACGGCGCTATATGTGTGGATTTTTCATTCCTGATTAATCTGTAAATTGATTCATCAGATAATTGTTTTTTCATAATGCATAAAAGTTGGCAGATCTGTTCAAATATCAGATTTGACGATTCAGAAGTGCAGATAAAAAATAAAAAAAACACATTTCTATAATAATAATGATAATTACGACCACTAATTCCACCCGCTCGTCTCGTTTCTCATCTCTGAGACATTTTTACTCTCTGATTCGTAACGCACCCCGACCTCCGGTCTGTAGATGACGTTGGTCCCCTCCAGGCCGATGGTGCGCAGGTTTAAATGACACCTGGTCCTGAAGACGGAAACCACGTTTGTGATGATGATATCCAGCGCCACATCGTTACTCGGTTCCATGAGTCCTCTTTGCACGGAGTGGGCTTTAGAAATACATGTCCTGTTCTGAAGGAGAGCCTGGAATAAAAAAATAAAAATGCATATTGTTATAGTATAGTATAGTAAGGATCAATGACGAGGTGAGGTGATGAAGCCTGATGTGGAGCAGAGTAACTCTTACATCCAAACATTTATTAATTTCAATTAAGGATATGTCCCTGGGTATTTATTTCCTCTTAATCTGCCAATGATTACATTTTTTTTTATTAATAAATGACATCAGACTTGATATTTCAGCTGTTTTTAGTTAACTTTGTAGAAAAACAGCTGCTCCAACACCATCTATCTCTGTCTCTCTCACACACACACAGAATATTAGGGCTGTCAATATTAATGTGACTAATCTAGCAATTTTAGAGTTACTACTTTTAAAATGATGACGTTTGACCCTATTGGCTTTCCATAATCGAAGATAATAAAACGACCAAGGACGTATCATCCAGTGTGCTGAACAGCAAGTTTCTTATAAAAAGCCTCCAGATGGAAGTTTCATCGTCACATTGCTGAAAAAAAACAACAAAGCAAAGTGAGACATTGGATGGCTGACACTGAAGACTCCTTCAAAAAATGCTAGGCCATGTCCACTACAAAAATCACTGCATAACTTCTGTGTCAAATTTGGGTGTAGCGTGTACCCTACAGGGTGCAGGGATGTAGCTACATGTCGCAGTGGCACAGACTGCAAGAAATATGGTTGGTCCATCTGGTAGCATCGCATATCTTCTTCTACACTTGTATGTGTGAATTGAGCTGATTTGAGAACGTCGTACTGACCATCTTCTCTGACATCTTCTCTTGTTCCTGCGTTGCGTTACAGTAATTTCAATAAAACTAACTGCTGTTCAACATCTATTAGCTCCAACTCCAACAAGATCCACTGGGTTTCATTCGCCAATGTGTGCGATACGCCAAAAAGGCTCACAGGAGAGTCTTGGCGGTGTAATTGCCGAGTGACACAGACACACCAGTCCACAAGTATAAATGGTCACAACATAGGCTCCACCTAGACACGACTCAAGAGCGTAAACCAGGCTTAAGTTGTTACTATAGAAACTGTAACATTAATATCAACCTCAGAACTGTAACTATATATATATATATATATATATACATATACAAGGTGACACAAAAAATAACAGGAATTTTACAATCCAATAAAACTAGAAGTGATAAAAGAAATACATTTTATTCATAGTAATTGAAACCTAAAACTTGTAGA
>JAQMYJ010000015.1:5354710-5366632 GCA_030014305.1 Clarias laeviceps
TCTATCTATCTATCTATCTATCTATCTATCTATCTATCTATCATTTTCAATATTTTGTTTTCTCTTAAAGTGGATATTTGGGTAAAATAACACGGACAGCATTTTTTTCCCCCTAACATTTTCCGTGTGTGTGTGTGTGTGTGTGTGTGTGTGTGTGTGTGTGTGTGTGTGTGCTAGTGGTGGATGGAATGGGATGAGTGAGCTAATTGTTATGAGTGAGTGCATATATGCATTAGGCCAACTTTTACACATGTGTGAGGGTGTGTGTGTGTGTGTGTGTGTGTGTGTGATGAATGAGAGACTGTAAGTGTACAGGCAAAGAAAAGAGAGTGAGTGGGTTTATTATCTTTAATTAGGAGGAAGAGAGATAAGGACCACCACACTACCATTAGGGTGATGGATTATGCAAAGACTCCCCCACAGCCACCACACACACACTCACACACACACCTTACCACTGCTTCTTAAATGCCCCCCGCCCACCCAACACCTTCTACTTCATTTTCATTACCCTAACTTCCTTAATATTTACTTCTGTCATATACAGTAAATGTCTGTGAAGGTCATTTCATATACACCCAGAGAAAGAGAGCAGATGGGAGAAAAAGAAACGCAAAGAAAAAAAAGGAGTAAAAGAAAAAGCAAGAAACAGTGAATAGATTTACAACCCAAACACACGGCTTCTGTGTTAGATGTGTTCTGTGTAGATACTTTGGTCCAGACTAAGCAAAAAGAACCAACACAAACACACTTCACTACACACTACACATATTTTAGGGATTGCTAAAGCTGCTTTAGCGTTGAATGCAAGGTCGAGTCAGATAAACTGAGTTTGAAAATTAGTTTGCTTCACTGCATACTTTTATGTTACATTGGACAGGTTCCAGTGTTGAGAAATCATTATGAGAAATGTTGTAATACTGTTAAAAATACAGTCATAAATACGGAAATATTATTTCCAGGTGCAGAAGTGCAGAAGACTTGTGTTAAACATACCAAAAGAAATTAAAACTGTATGTGAATAACTGCTTTTTTTGAAAAAAAATTATAAATAAAATAAATAAATAAATAAATAAATAAATGTTATATCCTTGTCAGAGATGTAGTGATCCAAGGAACCACTGGAATACAGTATTAAGCACAATGTACAAAACATTAAGTCAAAATGTGCCATGTGCTATAGTGTCAAAATGGCTGATCTCACTAATTAGTTCTAGCTGAAGAGTTGTGCTAATTAACTGAAAAACTAGTGAAAAACTGTCTATGTGCAAATGAAATTGAACTTACAGTATGGCGTTGTGACCTGGGTCATCTCCAGACTTAAACACAATAAAACCTGTTCAACAATGAAGAAGTCAGTAGCAGTCAAAAAACCATCTTCTGCACACAATCTTCAGGAAGCGATCAAGCAGTCATGGGTTGAGCGAGTGACCTCCAGCAAGTGCTGCCAGAATCAACAGGTTTTAAAGAATAAAATTCTTTATACTTAATCCTGATTGTTGTATACCAATTTAATTGCATAAAATAACAAATGTTTTTTATTATCTTGATTATCATTATTTTATGCTGTAAATCCTGTAAAGAGGTGGATAAGCTCCTCCCAAAAGGAACATCTTATGGTATTCTTCTGATCATAAAATCCAAAGGCTTGTTGGCAGATCACCAAATAATTAATAATCAATTTAAGGAGCACTATTTAAAATTCTATTAATCTGAAGTGACAGCAGGAAACTGAACATGAAATGAATGTTTTTATTTCTCCTAAATTTCTAAACATACCAACAGTTAGTTGTGGATGGAATGCTTTCAGTAGAGGAAGTTCATATTGCAATAATACAGTACACTGCCTAAAAAGATTGTAATTTCAGAAGGACCAAATTACAGTATTGGCTTGACAAACAAACAAACAAACAAACAACACCCAACTAAGGAGATTTGAAATTACTGGGATTTAGTTAAAAACTGTCCAACACATTTATTAACCCTGGAAAAACTGAAAAAAGAGTTATAAAAGTTGCTTTGTAGGAAAAAAAAATGACAGACAGAATCTGAATCAGAACCATGTTAATTAGTGAAAGTTTTCACACACAATGTTACAAGAACTCACAGGATTGGGACTAAACTGTGTGGTTTATATATATAAAAAAAAAGGACTTGTTACTGAAACTCATCAGGAAAAAAAAGGTTTCAGTTTGCTAGTGCACATAAAGACTTTGGACTAATGGAAAAAAGTCATGTAGTATGATGAGTCCAGATTGAGCCTTTTCCTGAGCATCAGGGTAAGAAGGTAAGCGCATGAATGATGCACCCATCATGCATAGTAGTCATTGTACAAGCCTCCGGAGGCTGTGTTATGATCTGGGGTTGCTTCACTTGGTGATGTCTAGGCTCAGCAACGTTAAGTGGCAATAAAACAAAGTAAGCTGACGACCTGAAAGTACTGCATGACCAGGTTATCACATCTATCGAATGGCACACGCTTATTCCAGGACTTCAGATTGTGAAAGCGTGGATGTGGGAGCATGGGGAACCATTTTCACACATGAACTGGCCACCACGGGGTCCTGACCTTAAGCCCATTGAAGGTCTTTGGAAAGTGCTGAAGAAAACTTTATGGGGTGGCTCGACTGTCCTGACATCAATACAAGATCTCTGCCAAAAATTAATGCAACTCTGGAAAGAAATTAATGTTGTGACATTGCATAAGTTCTTCTAAACAATGCCACAGTGAATGTTTGCGGAATCACAGCTAAAGGTCTTCCAAGAAAATTTTAAAGTATATGACTATTTTTGTGAGTTTGTGTATGGCAGGGTATGTTTAGTTTGTTTGAGGATTCCCATTTTTTATGAGTGTTAGAATACTTAATGTAGAAGGTGTCTGTACTGTGTGTAGGGTGAAAAAAAGTCTATACATTTTACAACATTTGAAGACAAAATTGTAAATGAAACCCAATACTTATCCTAAAAATCATATTACATTAAAGTCATTCATTCATTAATTTTTACTAAAAAGCTATCCTTAACATTTCCCTTTGGGATTAATAAAGTACTCATCTATCTATCTATCTATCTATCTATCTATCTATCTATCTATCTATCTATCTATCTATCTATCCATCCATCCATCCATCTACCTATCTATCCATCTACGTACCTGCTGTATCTGTCTATCATTAATCCTAATTAGCCTGGAATTATTTAGAAAAGCTACATGAAATTTGTGAATTAACTCACAGAAAATACATTTAGTCATACAAATAATCTTTCTGAATAATGCAAAAAAAAAAAAAAAAAAAGCAAATGTCATCAAACATGTGGAGTAGAGCGTTGTAGATTACAACTGGTGTAACAAAGGTTTTTAGCACAAAGGTACTTTGTGTGTGTCATTGAGTGTCCATGTCAGTACATAAGGAGGCATGGCAGTGATTGATACACAAGTGCATAGCTCAACACCTCACTGAAGTATCCCTTCTCACCCCCTGAAATACACACACTCTCTCTCTAGGGAGCATTGCTTATCCACTGTGTTCCTTCCTGGAGACACATCCTAAAGCAGACTAAACTCCCCCGAAAGTTTATATGTATGA
The DNA here is from genome assembly GCA_030014305.1 of Clarias laeviceps. Lineage (NCBI taxonomy): Eukaryota > Metazoa > Chordata > Actinopteri > Siluriformes > Clariidae > Clarias > Clarias laeviceps. The sequence continues at coordinate 5,358,298 of JAQMYJ010000015.1, forward strand.
AAGCATTTTGTGTATAGCAATAGTCCTGTCTTAAATAACTCCTTATTTTGTATAAGAAGTATAATGGCTTATTTACAGCAACTTGTATGGAGGAAACATTTTTTTTATTTTACACAAAGACATTTAAGAATTCATATGGTCAAATTTTATAAATTTAAATATGGGCCTGCTTTTTATCATTGCACTATCAAGTTATTTTAAAAGTAGTAGTGTTTGGACACCTTCCTGTGTCAGGCGAAAAGTACAGTACATGGACAAAAGTATTCGACCAAACCTGCAAGGACATTGTGTCCAAATACTCATTGTCTCATCATTGTCTATACCGCTTTATGCAGGGTTGGGGAGGGTTTGGAGCCCATTCCAGGAGACATAGGGCAGAAGGCAGGGCACACACTGGACATGGTACCAATCCATCACAGGGCACACATACAGACACTTACTGTACATGCTCATTCATACACTACATGCAATTTGTGGAGGGAACCAGAGTACCCAGAGGAACCCACCAAGCACAGGGAGAACATGCAAACTCCATGCACACAGACCCAAGACGGGAATCGAACTCAGACCCTGGAGGTCCAAGACGACAGTGCTAACCACTAAGCCACCACCTCTATACAAATACATATACTTCAATATGGAGTCGGTCCTCCTTTTGCAGCTATAACAGCTTCCACTCTACTTGGAAGGCCATCCACAAGATTTTGAATTTTGGGAATTTGTGCCCATACATTCTGTAGACCATTTATGAGGTCAGGCACTGATGTTGGATAAGAAGGCCTGGCTCTAAACCTCTGGAGTCTAGTTCTTCTCAAGATTTCTTCCTATTGCCATCTCAGGGAGTTTTTCCTTGCTATTGTCGCCATCACCCTTGACATCTCATTATTATCTAGACACATTTTTCCTCACACATACACACTTCCATAAATTTTCTTTGACCATTGTTAAAAGCGCTATATAAATAAAATTGAATTGAATTGAATTGAACTCATCAATCCATGCCTTTATAGTCCTTGCTTTGTGCACTTTGGTAGTCATGTTGGAATGGAAAAGGGCCTTCCCCAAACTGTTGCCACATCACCGGGGATAAGGGGCCTGATTGAAACACCAGAATTCAGTAATTAACAGGTTTGACCAAATACTTTTGTCCATACAGTATAGCTTAATTAATTATTCTGTTTTGGATCACTTCATTTCAAGTCATCAATATAAAACAACTGACTTTTTTTTCAGGAATTAATCAAAATCCTTCAGATGTCAAGTCATACAAATTCCCACAGGATATGAATGTTTTTCAACTCTATTTTCACAAACTCTACATATCTTGTGTAAAAGCTCCTTTTAAGGATTTATGAATAAATTATTCATCATAGTATTCGTATTCAGCTTGATAAATGAAAACTGCTGTGTGTTTATATGTGTGCCTGAATAAGTTTGATGTGTCTTGAGTGCTGAGCATATTTAAGAGTGTGAACAATGAGGTTTCATGTATACGTCATGTTAAATAGGGAGGCAGGCATGTGTAGTATCATACTGCAGGAGCTGGAGATTGCGGACAGTCATCGCGTCCCCTGACTGCGTGCTATCTGGATACCTCACCTCCTGCCCTGTTCATTTGCAGACTCGGTTATCCAACTGGATGCACAGTTTCATTCTTCAGCCACATTTATGCTCCTGCTTATCGACTCCAGACCTCAGAGTTCGCGCGGTCCAGAGATGGTCCTCTGAGACCGGACAATATCTAAGCTTCCTGGGTGGAGATCATAGCCAAACGCGTACCTCTCATATTGGACAAGCACAACTAGAGATAAGAACTAGGAGAAGTCTGTGTGTGTGTGTGTGTGTGTGTGTGTGTGTGTGTGTGTGTGTGTGTGTTTGCTTGTGAGTATGAAATAACTAAGAAGTGAAAAACTTCACACCATGTCCTTTTCTCTCCCCTCCTAAAAATGATCTTAATTCCAGTTTTTCTGATTTAAACACTGGTGTCATCCTTGTCAAACAGCGTGATGAGAGTGTGATGTTGATTTTTTTTTGTGTGCGTGTGTGTGTTGCAGATGTGAGGGTTACGACACCGAGCACACAGCCAGCCCTTTTCTTTTTCATTATTTGTCTAATGCGCTGTCTGGCAGGAGCCTTGCTACTGCTGCAAGCCTCGACTAAGGATAGTGAGTGTGTTACACCACTGACTTTAAGGATCGTTGATGATGTCGGGTCATCATGATTCGATTTACTCAACACTTTACATTTACTCATACAGAGATAATGCAATTCAACCAGTGAGGACAAAAACCTTATAAGAGTTTTATGGCAGTCCTGAGATTTAAACTCACAACTTCTTGGGAATAATAACTCGTTATAAGGCCTTTTAACCTCCTTTACAGTTACCTACTTAAATAAGAAGAATTCAGTACTTAAACAGCCCAACAAAAATCTTTTCTTTCTCTGTCTAATTCTCTACTCTGTATATCTTGTACAGGGTAATGGGAGGCCTGGATTCTATCCCAAGGGACTTTGGATGAGCACAAACATGCATACACTCACTCACTCACATACTACAAGCAATGTAGAAATGCCAATTAACCTGGATGTCTCTGGGAGAAAACCAGATTACCTGGAGGAATCCCACCAAGCACAGTGAGAACATGCAAACTCACTCAATGCATACAGACCCGAAAGTAGGACTCGAACCCTCAACCCTAGAGGTGCAAGGTCACTGTGTTTACTACTATATCACCATGCGGCTCAAAAGATTTTGTGGAACATAGATGAAATGTAATTAAATATGTAAGTAAATGTAAAAGCTTTGAGAAAAAATTAATATAAAATCATTGCTTGTAGTAAAATCCTTGCTTGTTACTCAAACTGCATATCATTGATCTTTCTCCGAGCATTTACATGAAACTAAAACACATGCAAGTGTTTTTTTTCCATGAAACTGCAGCTGGATATTAATAAGGCAAAACCAATAAACATCGGCCACTGTCATGTCATCTTATTTGGCGATTTTCCCTTTAACAAAGTGAATATCGACTGATAGCAATAAACGCATAATGAATCAGTGCACCACTATACAGATATGTCACCCTATGCTGAGCATAACATAAGCTATTCAGCAGCTTGCGTAAATGTGCAATTGTGCTGCATTATACAGTACTGTTCAAAAGTCTTGAGCCACCCCTTATATGATGTAGATTAAATTAAAGAAATGGGAACAACTGTGACAGGCTGCAAAGTGTCTAAAGTTACAACTTAATAATTGGTTGTTTATGCAAAAAAAACTCAGCAGCAGCCTCATTTCCCCTCTCGTCTGTTCCAAACTCTCAGCATTCGCAGAATACTATACACTACCTACTGTAATCTCACATGCAAACAATATTCCTTGATGTCTGGTCGTGCTATTATAGATACTGTTACAGAGTAAGATGACCCCAATGCCTGTACCAGACAGAAAAGGCCCAAATGTCACTGAGCAATTGACTTCTAGGTGACAGCAACGAAGAACTGTTTCATTTTTTTTTTTTTTTGGTGAGATGAGAAATCCTGTTGGATGTGTCTCAAGCTTAAACAGGAAATGAATTTGCAGTTGCACTATGGGAGTGTAATCACTTTGTTTAATAGTCTGATCTGGCATTGTGTGCGTGTGTAGATATGAAGTCTCGAGTGATTGACTCCCACATGCATACAGACACAGATAGGGTCCCTCCTCCTTTTCTCTGAGAAAGCGGATTGATAGGAACCAGAAGTGAGTCATTAATGAGCTCATCTCATCTGCTCACTTTAGGTCTCTCTCTTTCTCACAATTGCATGTGGTGTATAGTCTCATGCACCTGGATTGTGTATGTGTGTATATAAACGTGTGTGTATGTGTGGAAGTGTCTGAGGGGTATGACCGATGAAGAAGGTACAGCAGGGTGAGTGAGTGAAGCTGAGAGTCGTTTATTTCTGGACGAGTGTAAATAATCTCAGCCTTACATTATAGATTAATCAGACACTCAGCTGGATCTCACACACCGTGGAAAATAAACACAACTTTGGGATGAACCCACATCTGTGTTTGAGAGAGAAATTGCTAAAGGGAAAGACTAGACACCCTCAATACAACTGTCATGAACACTGTCACACAGTTGTCTAACTTGAAGGAGAGCGTCCCCAGGGAGATGGGAAAAACGTTGGACCAGAATCAAAAAGGGGTCAGTTCTGTCTTCGATAAGGTACTGCTTCAGCACTTTTTAATCTAAGCTCTGTTTTGTGCATCTGTAGTATATTTGTGATTACTACAGCCAACAAAGATTAAGAAAAACTGTTAATGCAAAACTCACAATGGAACTGCATGCGCAGTGGCTTAAATTATACAGCTATTTAATAAGATAAAAAAATAAAAACTGACTGTCTTGTTATGAGACACACATTAGAGAATGGCTTAGCAATGCTGATGTATGTTTTTTTTAATTGATTGACATTTACTGAAGACAGAACTAACATGACACTCTTAGGTGCAGTAAAACATTTGAATGCTACAAAACATTTTTAAAAAGACCATAAGATCCCGGCCAAGGTGGCTCGGAGCCCACTGCAGTTGTTCCCATGAATATTAAGCGAGTGGAACGCCTGATCCTTGAAAATCAACAGATAACTTATTGGCAGCTTGTGGAAGAGACTCATCTGTCTGTGGGAACTGTACACACAATCATTCACCAACTCCACTTTGTGTGTTATGGTCACATCCTCCATACAGTCCTGACCTTATTCCAAGCCATTTCCATGGATGTGGGCCATTAAAGGAGTTCCTGGGAGGCCAACGTTTCAGACATGAATCAGGCAGTTCGATCATGGCTCCGGCATACTGAGAAAACCTTCTACCTTTATGGTGTCCAAGCACTATAACATTGGTATAAGAGCATTAGTTTAGCAGTGGATTATATAGAGAAATAAAGGGGTTTTACTCTCATAACTGTGTTCTGTGAATCTGTACAATCAAAAGTCCTGGTTTAACTTGTATGCTCTTTATATAGACATTTAATGCTGGACTTCAACAACTGCCCTTAGACTCCTATTATAAGTGAGATTGTCACCCTCATGCATCCCTTTAAATTTTCTGTACAGGAAAACCTGTCAAAATTATAATTTGAACTAATACATACTGTATATGATAAATATTTTTTAAACGAGGTCACATTTAAAAACAATTACATATTTCTTTAATAAAGTTGCATTTTACATTTTTACACTTTTCTTTTCTACATAATGCTCTCATCCGGCGTTTTTTTTTTTTTTTTCACCTCCCTGAGGTCAGCCAGACATTCCTTGTGTGGACACTGACCTTGACAATGAGCAGTTCCTATGCAGAGGAGTACCCCATACAAACACAGACACACACACACACACACACACACAGGGCACAGCTGCAAGGCATCATGGTGATATCCGACAACCGATCACCCTGTCACATAGCTATTGGCCTCTCCTCTCTGTCAGCAAGTGTCCCTTTTGGAGAATTCTGCGGCCTTCGAGGTCAGGAACAAACAGACTGTGGTCACCCAGTGTGCACTTTACCAAGTTTGAGTGCGTACTTCCTCACTAAAGCAGGGGTGAAAACTATGACTGTGGTGCAGCACATGTTTACGAAATAACTAGCCTGCAGAGATTTAACACCACAGCTGTAGAATTAAACATAGACAATCAATCTTATTGTTAAAAAAATCTTATTTTCTGGAAAAGTATCTGATCATGGTTAGGCAGCATTAAGATTAAGTGCGTGTGCAGTTGCCACAGTCTGTCATCTTGCTCGTTTAGTGTTTGTGGGCAAATTTCAGCTCTTTTTCAGATGCTAGCTAGTTCGTGTCTAGTTTCAATACCCTTTGACCTTGTCAGGCTAATTAGCAGTATTCCCTTAAAGCTTAGGTTCACTCCAAGACTTCCTTCATCATGATACGTTCATTTTGAACGTTAACCTCACCATCACCCCTCACCTGTTCCTCTACATCTACACTTTGCCATTACAAATAGAAATCTTGCATGTCCTTCTCTTCACAATTAAACTGGAGGGATGTTTTGTTTTGATGTGATTCAATTCCCACAATATTTCTATATAATTTCTACATTATTTCTACATATTTGTAATTATGAGCTGACATGTTATTGACAGGATAATTCTGTAAATTATCAGTATTAAATACACAGTCATTTTAGCTCAGGTGCTTGTATTTTATTTTATTTATTTTTTGTTGATAAAAATAATACTTGAGACTTGAGCTGGTGACAAATAAACACCAAAAACCAAGCTAGGTTTATCAGGTTTGGACTGATTAGTTGCATTAATTTGATTACTATTAAATTAATAGTAAACAACTTTATGAGCTTTGCTGATTCCTGTCAGATTAGTACTAATTAGCTATATCAGTTGTGCTCATTAAAATCATAAATATTTTTCTTTGCTAAGCAGCTACATTATTTTTGCTAATCTATGTCAGGTTTATGTTAATTAACAACAATACTTCTGCTAGTCCCAGTCAGTTTTGTTTAGCTACTTTAGCTATTTTTTTATATCAGTGATTTTCTATTCAACAATTCAGTTTTGTGTTATTCAGCAATATTTGTTTAGCTAAGTCATGTCAGAGTTTTGCTAATCAACGCTACATGTTTTGCTAATTCATCAGTTGTTTTGCTAATCAGCAACATTAGTTTAGCTAAGTAATGTAAGTATTTTGCTATTCAACTTTTAATCAAGTAAATAAAGTGAACGTTTAGTAACAGTAAAGTTTATCTATGTCGTGTTATCCCTAATAGAGATAATAATTTTGACCTTTTGTGTGAGTTTATTACTATTATTATTATCATTAGATTTTTTTTTTGTAACTAATCAGTGTATACATTTTGCTAATTTATGTAATTTTTTTTGCTCAGTATTTATAGCAGTTTTGCTAATCAGAGGTAAGGCTTGCTTTGATGCTGACAGTATATATATTTTATATATATTTATTGAAATGGTATGATTGCATGTAATCATTTAACGGTTTGTGTGTGTGTGTGTGTGTGTGTGTGTGTGTGTACTTTATATATAATGTATATGGTGATGTACATCTTGATACCCTCTATGTTCCCATCATAAAACCAGAATCTAATATGGCTTCTCAACAGCATCACAGGATTTTATTACACAGGAAGGTTTTGATCATGTGAGTCATGCTTTGTTTTAGCAAATCTGTGTGTGATATTTAAGGACTGGATGTGGTTTGAGGCACGCATTATGTTTACAGAATGGATTTTGGGTGAGACAGACTGCCATTATTTGGTAGCTGCATTCCTCTTTTCAGTAAAAAAGCAAATGTCAGAAATCAGACTTGTCTACGTTTGGAGTAAATGGAAAAATCTACATTAGAGTAAATCACATTTTTGTGACAAGAGCAAGCACTGAAAGACAGTCTGATCATAGGAAAATTTCCTTTATTTCCTTTATTTAACTCTTTCATACAGTACATTCGTGTATGAATAAGGACCAGGACTGATGAGGGAAAGATGTGACCTTCATGTAGTTGGGGTCAGGCTCTATGAAGATCATAGTTAATGAACAAACTGTGCTCTCATCAGGGATTTGGAGTTGAAGATGAGAGCAAGCCAGATCTGTGACTGGATTTGTGGTCCGGGAATACTCTGACTATTTTAAGCTATCTCTTAACACTGAACTACGACTATCAATCTTGCATGCCTTTTTTAATTTTTTTCCTTTTACTAGGCCACCCATGAGAAAAAGAAGGAAAGAAACAGAGATCACGTTAGTAAAACAGATTCAGTTTGACCCTCTGTTTTGAACACTGTGAGTCAGCAACAAAGCAAAGCTGTCTAGGCTGCCTTTTGATTGTACAGTATTTCTCCAGCATCCTATTGTTTACTGGCAGGAAGAAGAAGCTGCAATTATAACACAGGCTGTATGAGGGTCTTTTTTGGGCAGAACTGTCTGTATGTGTCATGTTTCATGTACAGTAAAACATCACTCAGAGGGTGCAGTGTGATCATAACAATCATTACATTCATGTAAAAGCATTTTGTGCCATTTTATACTTTCGATTCCACAACAATTACAACATATTTATTAAAGAATTTACTTTTTTTAAACTTGTCATACTTTTTATCCATTGAGTATTTACTTTCATTGTTACAGATTGTCCATGAAACATGCTAGTTCTTGTTACAGCTTGTGTCCTAGTAGCTATTTCTAGAAATGAATAAGATTCATTCATATGTTAATTCATAATATGTTAATAATATTCGACAAATGCCACATGAAAAACTGCGATAGATTGATAGATAGATAGATAGATAGATAGATAGATAGATA
>JAQMYJ010000015.1:5366732-5404500 GCA_030014305.1 Clarias laeviceps
ATAATATTCGACAAATGCCACATGAAAAACTGCGATAGATTGATAGATAGATAGATAGATAGATAGATAGATAGATAGATAGATACTTTATTGATCCCGAAGAAAACTCCAGTATGCTGCATTCGTATCCTCCATATCAGAAAAAAATTTTTTTTGCTGACACTGGAGACTCCTACCACAATTGTTAAATAAACATACCTTTACTGAAAGCTTCACTATGTAAACAATTGTTGTTTTTTTCTTGTTATTGTTAAATAGTCATAAATTTATGCATCAATATAAATATGTGATTTGCTTTGCATCAGGAACTCCTAGCAGAGCTGCTGTTACAGATAATTAATCAATACCATCTAACCGATTAGTATTGAGAATTTATCAGCACAGAAGTGTAATGTCTTATAACTGCCAGGCTGCATGAGAATCTGGATTTGTCTGTGAAAACAGTTTTCTCTGAAAACAAACCCATATAAGCGTCTACCTGATTCCTGCAGTGATCCCATGTTTGTTTGTTCCTCAGTGCAACAGCTTACTTAAGGCTATATGACACTGCAACTAAAAGCAAACCGCTAACGAGCCCTCCCTGTCCAGGGAAGGTCAGCAGACTAGCTAATTGGGGCCAGATTAAGGGTGTTTTGATGGCCGAGAGTGATAGAGGGAAGAGCTCGCTGTCTCAGAGATACCGGAAATCTGAGATGTCAGAGGTCAGATCTCTGGAGGATCATCACCCATCTCCTGTAGCACCGTCTAACACCTCGCGCTTAATGGACAAGCAGACAACTAGTTATCTGTTGCAAAATAATAATTTTCGACAAATGCCACATGAAAAAGAAAGATAGTAAGATATACTCCAAGTGAAAATGTACAAAACATTTAAAATCATGTAGGAAATTGAGTTTAAAGATGTTATAGATTTTTTTTGGAATTCTGTCCAAAACTGTCCGTATTATGTGAATAGGTTAAAAAATTAATCTCTGCATATTATTTCACGTGATTGTGAAAGTACTAGACTGACGTGACTCAAAGTGTCAAAGAATTTAGAAAAGATAATAAAAAGTAAAATACATAACTGGTAAGATAAAATAAGGTTGCAAGAAAATAGGGTGCAAAAAAAATCAGAGCTCATGTCATAATTATTACTTTCTATCTCATAATTATGATATTTGAATTATGAGATAGTAAGTCTTATAACTTTATGAGTTCTAGATCTCATAATTATGAGATACTAAATCATGTGCTTCTGTACTACCTTGTTATACTTATTTATTAAAATTATATCTTTGATTGTGTATGGGACCAACAGCCTGTTTGTCCTTGAATGATGTAACAAAGCATGTTCAGTAGCTGCCCAGATGTCAGACTACTTTTTAGTTGCACTAGGAAAGCAGTGGAACTGCAATATTTCAGACTTGGACTACGAAAATGCATCTAGCGAACACAGAGCCATTTGGTATTTCAACCTCAATCTTTATGCAGTAATCAGAGTGAACTAATTCCCCACAGTGTGTGTCGTAGCAATCATCACCCCATCTCAAGCTTCTCTCAAAGCTCCCCTTTAACTGTGCCACTTCCACACCACGCGCGGGATGTTTTGGCTCGCGAAGGGCCGGTTGTGTAGGGAGGGGTGAAAAACCTGACCTGGGAGTGCCATTAAAAAGCCAAACACTGTGTTGTGTGGGACGCAGGGGGTATCAGTTACACCCAAGTGCTCCGAGGCGCCAGGGCTTGATCTGTGCCTCTCCTGTGGAGGGAGATCCTGTTAAAGAGAAGGTGCTGAAAGTTTACTGCGCTCTTTGTCTCTAGTGTACACTGTACATTATGACATCACATCAGCGCATGCGTGTAATTGGTGTTTCCGAGATTGGCGGTTAAATTCTCAACATGCCACCTGCTAAGTCAGTAGGATGAGCAGGTGCTCTAACTTCCGTGTCAGGATTCATGCACTCTCTGGATATCATCATTATAATATTAGTATTATGTAAACAGCTGGGCTATAAATAGGCATGTATTCGGGTATTGTACATTTTAAGTCTTCTAGTTTTTCTATATTTGTATAATTTTTATAATATTTTATTTCATATTCTTTATTTAAATACTCTATTTTTAAAATTATATTCTTATTTCATATTCTTAATTCTAATGCTCTGTTTTTCTTTTTAAACAACCATTTCACTGCATATATTATGTATGACTGTGTGTGACAAATAAAATTTTTATTAAAATTTTAAAATGCTGTAAAATCAGGTTAAAAAATGCTTAGTGAAATAATGAGTTTAAGATGTATAGAAAAGGATTTTTCTGACCTTTGTGATTGTTAAGTATTTCCTAAAATATGCTATTTATATTGTGACATATTTACAAATTACATTATAATACTGTTTTTTTTTTACATATTTAGATATAATTACGTGCTGATTAAAAGTAAAGATTACTTACATCAAATATAATATTTATCAATTATTATTATTATTATTATTATTATTATTATTATTATTATTATTATTATTATATAAAATATTTACACATTTAAATATAAATCTTTTAATTTTCCACATAATTAATTATTACATTTTTGAAAATATGTTATTAGTTTGTTTGTATAGTTATTTAGGTAATTAGTTAGTTGGTACATTTAGTTAATATTATATAATAGAATGATATATTTAGTAATTAATTATTATAAGTAATTAGTAGCTATATTTGTTTTGTAATATATATATAATATAATATTATTACTTATAATCACAAACTTTAACAACTAACTTGTTAAAGAAATAAAAGGCTCTATAGCGCCAATGATTGTCTAGAATAGTATTGTAAACATAATATTTAAATACTGTATGTTCAAAAAATAAATCCCAGCTGAGTTTATGATACAGGTAAATGAGTCTCTCGGTGCAAAACGTTTGAGGACATCTGATATGTATATAACATACATACAAGCTATCATAAAAAAAATCATTATGCTTTGAAGTTATTTGAATTATTATTTATCATCTGTTGCAACATCAAAGGAACGTATGTTTAAGAGCAAGGAGCTGTGTTTCTAAAGGCATACATCTTAATTTAATTATTGTGACCATGTCGGTTTGTTTGCCCTGCAGTGCCTACATTAGGAGAAATAATCGTCTTGGACATTCAAGTCAGTCAGTCAAGTAATTTTTGATATTGTTACCTCTTCTGCCATTTCTGTGAGACTTAAATCCTGGGAAGCAAAATATTAAGCAGGATATATTAAGGCAAACAATAGGGTTGGATGTGGTATGTGTGATTTACCCTGCATGGAATTTGGGTATAATTTGGGTATACACATATAAGCAAGCATATAAAACAATGTCACTCATTTTCTCATTGTGTATACCAGTTTATCCTGTATACAGGATCATGGGAGGGTCTGGAGCCTAGCCCAGGTGACTAAGGGTACAAGGCGGGGTATAACCTGGACAAGATGCCAATCCATCACAGGGCACACACACACTCATTCACACGCTACGGGTAATTTTGGAACGGCAATTAGCGTAATCTGTATATCTTTGGACTGTGGGAGGAAACCAGAGTACGCGGAGGAAACCCACCAAGCACAGGGAGAATGTGCAAACTCCATGCACACAGAGGCGTGAGTCGAGCCCTGGAGGTGCTAATCACTAAGCCACCGTGCCGCCCATAACACAATATATTTTGGAATATTTTACCACTTAAAATCTGCCTCTTCATGTTTCAGTAAAATACATATTCATTTATTAATTACGATTATTTAAGAATGTATTACTTTTAAGATGAGTTCTTCAATCTTCTTTATTTAAATCCTGATTCTGAGCCAGGGGTGCCACAATGAAGGGCAGATGTGTAAAAGGAAGCTTAGAGTTAAACAGTAGTTCTTGCGCAAACTTATTATAGATCTTTATGTATAAGCCTTATTTTGCAATATATTTTTGAACAGTGAACACACAGCATAAAAAATAATAGATAGATGCAGCAGTAAAATACATACTAACATGAAACTAAACACAGTGCCTAGAATACATTAGTTTTGGCGTACTCAACATTCATTTATGTCCGGTATCCTGCTTTAAACTGGTCATGAGCCTGGGATTACTGGCCATAAGGCAGGGGACACAAACAATGAGATTCCAGTCCACCACAGATATACAATATTCTATAAGCGGTCTACAGAACATACATGCTATTTAACCTATAGTTTACAGACACCTGACTATCATTTTCATCATGTATATGCTTGTTAAAAATCTCAGTACCGTCCCATTGCTGTTATAATAATCTCCACTCTTCTGGGAAGGCTTTCCACTAGATTTTGAAGGGTGGCTCTGGGGGGTTGTGTTCATTCAGCAACAAAAGCATTAATGAAATCAGGTGCTATTGGGGAAGAAAATCTGGGGTGCAGTCAATGTTCCAGTTCATCCCAAAGGTGTGCAGTAGGGTTGAGGTCGGGGCTCTGTGCAGGACACTCGAGTTCACCTACTCCAACCTTTGCAAACCATGTCTTTAAAACCAAATGCAAGCTTAGGGGTGATCGGGCGTTCTCGGTAGCGGCACCCAAATTGTGGAATGACCTACCCTTGATTATTCGTGAGGTCACATCACTGAGGGTGTTTAAGTCCCATCTTAAAACTCACATGTTTTCTCGCACATGAGATGTTGATTTTATATATTCTGTTTGATTAGATATGTGTGTGATGTTATTTTAATTATGTATTTTTATATTATTTTATTATTTTTGTGAAGCACCTTGGGGCATTTTTGTTGTTAAAGTGCTATAAAAATAAATTTGAGTTGAGTTGAATTGAGTTCATGGAGCTCAATTTGAGTACAGGGTCATAGTCAGTAGTCATGCTGTAACAGGTTTGGGTCTCTTAGTTCCTGTGAAGGGAAACAGTAATAATCCTACAGTGTACAAAGATAGTATATAGAATTGTGTGCTTCCAACTTTTGGCAACAGATTTGATAAGAGTGTGATGGGAAGGTCCACAAACCTTTGCTCTCCAACCTGAGCATGGCTCAGTTAATTGGATTGAACTTCCTAAAATCATCCCAGGACAAAGATAGCCTAGTTCAGCATAAATGGTACTTTTATATAATATATAATATACTCTGTCTGGCAAAAAAAAATACCACCTTGATTTACAGAAGCAAATAAGAATTAACAGCCTTCCATTGGATAATTGCTGCAGTGATTAATATGGCTCAGCTGGCAGCAAGTTATTTAACCCTAACTGATGCAGTGAGCTTCTCGATTCTTAAACAACCATGTCAGAAGACATATCCTGTGGTTGTGGCAAAGATGTTAATCTGTCTCAGGGTCAAATTATTGGCCTGCAGCAAATAAGAAAATTGTTGAAACTACTTAAATTAAGAACTGAAAAATGCATTATTAAAACCTGGAAGAATGAGGAAGAAATGTGGTCAGAATATTATCCTGAATGGGCATAATGATGATGAATGAGCTTATCAGTGAGGCTAATCAGAAAAAAGGCTTCAATTTGTTAGGTAGCATAAAGAATGGACTGCGGAGCATTGCAAAAAGGTCATGTGGTCTGATGAGTCCAGATTTACCATGTTCCAGAGTGATGCGTGCATCAGGGTAAGAAGAGAGGCAGATGAAGTGATGCATCCATCAAGAAAGTACCTACCATACAAGCCTGTGGGGGCAGTGTTATAATCTGGTATTACTTCTTTTGGTCCGGTCTAGGTTCAGCAGTACTATGTGCACAAAAAATGAGGTCAGCTGATGACCTCAATATAATGAATGACCAGGTTTTTCCCATCAATGTTTCTTCCCATTTTACAAGATGATGATACCAGGATTCATCAGGCTCAAATTGTGAAAGAGAGGTTCTGGGTGACATAATTTTCACACACGGATTGGCCACAATAGAGTCCAGACCTTAACCCTATTGAAAATCTTTGGGATGTGCTGGAGAAGGCTTTACACAGTGGTCCAACTCTCCAGTCCTCAGTAGATCTTGGAGAGAAATTAATGCGACTCTGGACAAAAATAAATGTTGAGGCACAGTCATAATAAAGGCTGTCCAATGAAATATGAGTGTGCACCTTTTTTTTTTTTTTTTTAGGGGGCGATGTATATGATGACCTTAAAAAGGTTTAAGGTACATAATTGGATTTTTGGAGTACATTTAAACTGCTTTAAATATACAGTACATGCTAAAGGTAGAAAACGTGCACCCATGAAGGTACCGCTAAAAACTCACTCACTCATAATCTATACCACTTTATCCTGTATATAGTATGTCCCTTACGTACGAACATTCGAGTTACAATTTTTCAAATATACAGTATGAACATGCCTTTGAGCAGTTCACATGTTTGGTGTACATTGTCATGTGTGTACAGCATGCATCCCAGGATGTCCAAAAGCAAGCATGAAAGCAGCGCAGATGAAGCTGGTACTCCTAAGAAGCTTCAAACAATAATGATAGACACAAAAATGACAATAATTGAGAGAATGGAGCGAGGTGAAAAGATGACAGACATTGCTCATTCTTTTAACATGAATCTTTCAACTATCGGTATGATTATAAAGAACAGGGTAAAATCATGGAACATGTTAGTTGTGTTAGTTACCTAGTACCTTCAAATTGGACTTGGAACTGAACTCATTTGTATGTAGGGGCCTTACTGTACAGGGACATGGTGAGCCTGGAGGCTATCCGGAGATTTACGAGGCGGGGTACTCCCTGGATGGGGTGCCAATCCATCGCAGAGCACACATATACACACACTCAAATGCTCTTTCACACACTATGGGCAATTTGGCGACAGCAATTAGTCTATGGCAATTAATTTTTGGACTGTGGGAGAAAACCGGAGTACCTGGAGGAAACAAATCAAGCACGAGGAGAACATGTAAACTCCATGCACACAGGCACAAGGCGGGAACCGAACCCAGACCCTGGAGGTGCCAGGCCACTGTGCCACCCCCATTTCTCCTGATGATACAAAATTGTTTGGAAACACTGCAAGATGATGGGTTAAAGTCAGGTGTGTTGGAGCAAAATCACTGAGCAGCACAGCCACAGGGCGTACAGTACGTGTGTGATGGACACTCAGGACATTGTATAAGTGTGTGTTCTCGTTCCCAGCAGGAGTTTCCTTATCACGTCCCGCCCCTGTGCGCGCCACATAAATACCCAGTTCCGCTACTTTGGACTGGTCCACATTTCATTGATCTCTCCCACCAGGAGTGTACACGTGAGGCACATGCTTTAAGACACTGCTATCTGGGCTGGAAGCTCGAGAAGCACCACTCGTCATGTCCACCGGCTCCATCAGCGACGCGGACGAGTTCCACGACTCGGAACTGCTGGACGGGCTGCTGCCGTTCGGTTCAAGCGGAGACACGGCGCCACGGGAGAGCGCGGAGGACAGCTCGAACGGGGAGGGATCCGGGGTTACCGAGCTCACCGGGCACGCGCCGGGCAAGCGGCGCAGAACGGCCGCGTCTGCGTCCTCGCGCAGAGCGGCGTCCGCCGGAGGAGGGGGCGCGGCCGTGGCGCACGAGGGCAAACAGGTCCAGAGGAACGCGGCGAACGCGCGCGAGAGGGCGCGGATGCGCGTGCTGAGCAAGGCGTTCTCGCGCCTGAAAACCACGCTGCCCTGGGTACCTCCGGACACCAAGCTGTCCAAACTGGACACGCTGCGGCTCGCGTCGAGTTACATCGCCCACCTGCGCCAGATCCTGGCCAACGACAAGCACGAGCACGGATACATCCATCCCGTTAACCTGGTAAGGTTTAACACCTGTCATGCATGCATTATCTATCTGTCTATCTATCTATCTACAACACACGATTTTAAACCATGTTAAATGTTTTTGCTCTTTTTTGCGTACGTATTTTAACCCATCTGTGTGTGTGTGTGTGTGTGTGTGTTTGAGTCTTTCAGTCTAAGCTAGATGGCTGAATGCTATAAATGTGCAAAAAATAAATAAATAAAATAATTTACTCCTAGAGCGTGTATAAGTCCAAAAAGCAGTATACGGGTTTATTAAATCCTTTATTTCTGTGTTTAGCATGTGCAAAAAAATAAATGCATTTTAGGAATAATTAGAAAACTGTAACTAGAAGATGCGAGCTTGTCCATTCGTGAAGGTGCATATAAAGGCCTGCTCATATAAATATGCAGGCAATAATTATAAGAAAACCCTCGCATGAATTTTTTTATTCGATTCATACAAATTCAGCAAAAAAATTATGCACACTTTAGGAAAAGAAACATAGTATGATACATAGTGTGTATACATTTTTTGGGTAACTCTTTTAAACCTTTTTTCAAGATGCAAGATACTTGTTGTAACTTAATTTTTGGCCATGCAATTAATGCAATTTAACGTATAACTAATAGAAATAATTCTATAAAGAAAGAAACAAGTTTACAATAATTTAAATATAATTTCTTTCTTTTTTTTTTCTAATATTTTTTTTCGCAGACGTGGCCGTTCATGGTGGCGGGGAAACCAGAAAACGAGCTTAAAGAGATGCTGAATTCCACCAGATTATGCGGCACCACCGCATCTTGAAAGGACGGTTTTTATATATACATATTCTTTTTCTTTAATGTACAAAATGCACATCATCTCTTGTTCAAAAAAGCAAAAAGACATTGTTGATTTGAAATTGAACAGAGGGACCATGCAGTGACGCGTCTTCCTGTACAGAGAAACTGTCTATTTTATTTAAAACAGCTCGCATTCCTTTCCTTGCTGGTTCAAGGAAATACTAAGTGCGGGTTTTATGCAATTTTGTATCTGAATGAATCTAGTTTACTCACTTTTTGTATTGCAAAAAAACCGTATGTATATAGGCTATATAGATAAGCTTTATACTTTTGGGGACGTGTGTTGTCTTCAGGTGCAAACTTGCTGCAGCATTTTGGAAGGACAGCATTATATTGTGAATAAAGATATTTTCATATTTGACATGGTGGTAGTGTTACTGTGCAGATAACAGGGCTTTTTTTATCGTTTTGGAATGGCTTTTGATGGATCTTAGAGAGTTGGTGTTTGTTTATTTTTTTCTGACCCTCGTGAACTTTCTTATCTTGTCCTCCTTGAGTGCGTTATTGCATCAGCAAGTGAGAGAAAGACACTGTGTTCTGCAGGGGAAAAACTTAATGTGCAAAGGGGAAAAAGCCTAAAAATTAATTTTAATTAATAATTGTGTTCATGTGCATCTAACAGGACTTGTATGTCCATCGTCTTGAAAAACAATTTGGTGATTAATATAGATTTTGAAAGACAGCAACATTACTGTGCATTGTAATTCTTAACTTGGATTTTTATATGCATTGTTTTTAAATATGCATATTTCATATAATTGGATCAAATAATATGCTACTTTGCATATTGTAATTCATAACTAAATCCTGAATTCCTATTTAGATTTATTCCACTTTTTTGTTGTTACAATTATAATCTTCTCTTTTCCATGTGAAATATGCATTTATATTGAAGGCAATGCAACAGTGTACCTTAAAAAATAGTACTACCTCAGCAAGAAGGAATGCAGGCTACACTTTAGTTCTACTATAAGAGCTTAAAGCAAATCA
Source organism: Clarias laeviceps (assembly GCA_030014305.1). Taxonomy (NCBI): domain Eukaryota; kingdom Metazoa; phylum Chordata; class Actinopteri; order Siluriformes; family Clariidae; genus Clarias; species Clarias laeviceps. The sequence goes on from JAQMYJ010000015.1 coordinate 5,376,312, forward strand.
AATAGTGTAATATTTAATTCCTAATTGATTCGTGAATTTTCTACTTTTAATAGATCAACTTGAAAATATGGATTTGATGTACCTTTAAAATTATGTATATAAAGGTATTTAATTATAAATAGCTTTTAATGTGAAGCTTTAATATAGGCACTTTAAAGCAAAATATTACAAAAGTTGCAAAAGATGCACTACTGATGTATTTTTGATGTTTCCTCTAGCAAAAAAAAAAAGAAGTTTAGTGTCCTGAATGTGTGCTGTCATATTTTGCATAACTCAACCATACATATCTTGCTTCTTTTTTTTTTATAGCCACTAATAGATCATCAATCAGTTTTAGCCAACACTGTCAAACTATTTTAGCAATAAATGTTTGGTCAAATCAGTTTAGATAAAGTCATGTCACTCTTATGCATAAGAATCCCTCCCAGCTTCTGTCTTTTATCTTAGTTTAATTACAAGCTAAATTCTAACAAATAGCTTAATAAAATCAGGACAATGATGTAACCTGGTGGTGCTTAAGAAGGCCAGGGTATAAAAGAAATTTAAAAAAGAAGTGATGTTGCATGGTGGCTGTTTGCAGTGAAGCGATGTAGAGCTCTTAATCTGGTTGTTTAATTTGGCTCGGGGTTGTGACCGATCTGTTTATACCGCACAGACAGATATTTATGCCGCACTTCTCCGAGAAGGGGAGTTGCCGAGAATTACAGAGAGGACAACCAATGGCACCTTTAACTCCAAAAAAGAAAAACTACACAGTAACAATCGAGTTCACTTAAAAAGCAACATTCCTGTTTCTATTTTTTTTTTAAAACTTTATGTTTAGTTTTTTTTTAATTATTATTATGATCCCAGAGTTGTGTTTAATTTTACTACTCTTAGTATAGAAGGGTGTTAAAATGTAATTTTATTGTTGTTGGAGTGATATTATCTTTATTCATTTAATATGTAAGATTTACATTTACTACATTAATTGCTATGAATGTGTTCTGTTCCTTGAATACAAATAATCCATAAGTTATAAGAGAGTTAATCAGGATGCTAAACACATTTACATTCATAATTTTCAATGTTAAAATACTCATTTAGAATTCAGGATTTTTAAAATATTATTATTATTACTATTATTAATAATATCCATCTAGGAACCTATACATTTTATCCATCTAGGAACCTATACAGTCCAACCATGAAGGCTAATATATTTATTCCCATTTTACTATTGTGGAGGGACCTCCAGTCAACATTCACACACACTACGAGCAATTTGGGAACACCAGTTAGCTTAATCTGCATGGACTGTGGGAGGAAACCTGGGTACCTGAAGGAAACCCACCAAGCACGGGGAGAACATGCAAACTCCATGCAAACAGACCCAGAGACGGGAACTGAACCCAGACCCTGGAGGTGTAAAGCGACACTATCCCATTATGCCACCTTGCCGACTTTATTTCATTAAAACTTCCCTAAATGACTGAAACAATCTTTCGAATAATTTAGGCATGCAGTTTAGTACAGAGTGCAACTTCTTAACAATATTAATCACATAGTTCCAGTGGAAACCTTGAAACAACAAGTCCGTCTTGGATGATTGACTGCATTTGGGAAAATGGTGTGATTTTCAATTTTAACCAAACACATTAAGTAAAATATTGAACCCTTTTGACCGTGCTGTGTGTCCTGCATGTGGAAACTTGAAGATGTAGATTTATGCCCTAAATTATAAGCTTTTTTTTTTTTTTTTTATCCATAGCCAACAACACTGGGGATTTTCACCTTGTGCTGCCACATGCAGACATTGTTTCCTCCTTCAAGCTTAGTTTTCTTTGCCCTCTCACTAAAAAGACCAAAATCACTGAAGGAGCAAAAGATCTCATGGTGCAAAGACAATAACAAGCTCGCCGCCACCATCCATCACTTACTGTTATTATAAGGAGAAGCTGTAGGGCTGATCTGAGACTCTGGAGAGTAAGGGAGGCTCACACACACACACACACATACACACTGTGTGTGCTAAGCAGAGAAGCAACATTGATCATCCTGAAATCTGTTGATAAGTCCTGAGTCGAGGTGTGATAGGAGGAGATTTACTTTAGCACGGCGGAGCTTTAAGCAGCGTGACAAGTCTCTTTGATTTCATTTCACCGTCATAGACTTTATTTATAGATCATATAAAAGAGCAACTCTTTGCTGTTTGGATTATTATAACTAGATTAGTGACCTAATTAAGTGCAATAACCAGAGCTGTCCCATATGTGTCAGTTGACATGAAGATAATTTTTCATGGATTTTTCTTTTGGTTATTTTGAAATTGTGCAAGTTTTGTAGTGTCGTCTCCAAGAAAAATTTCAATTAGAACAAAAAAAAATCTTATGTGGTATCCAGTCATGCATCTTATTGGCTAGGACATCAGGACTGAGCTGGAATCCTATAAACTATAACTATAAAACTATTTAACAAGTTTTAAGTGTCTATTTATTCATCTATTATTCATTTTGATCATTCATCTTTGGGAAGTGCTCAGGGTTGTGGTCTATCCCAGGAAATGAGGAAGGAAAACACCTTGGATTTAGCGTGCATTCTGTTCTCAGAAATTTGCTCACTCCTTCACTCCTAGTGGCAAATGAGTGTGGCCAGTTCACTGACTGATACGTTTTGGAAAGTAAACAGAGAACTGGGAGGAAAGCAAACACAATCATGTGATGCAGGCTGTAAGATCTGATTTGAACCCACGGATTGTGATGAATATGAAGAATAGATGTGCAGGGTGGATCAGTTACTGAAGTTAGTTAAACTTAAAAAACTAGCTGTGTCACAGAATGAGAATGAACACTAGATGGAGGACTTTATTCTGAGCTTTTCATTAAATGGAGAGAAACATCAATGGCTGGTCAGAAGTGTGTTACCATTGCTCTGTAAAATGAATTATTCCATACAGGATAATATTATATAAGGTTTACACCTGTGTATTAGCGCAACTTGATTTTAAATTCAAGTTTTCTTTTAATTTGACACTTACCTGTAGGTATCCAGCTAGCTCGACTAAAGATAGTTTCAAGAATGACTGGGTTGGAAGGGAGGACTGTTTTTGGACACTCCTCCATGCACATATGATTAACCACCAGTGTAATTAGGGAGTCACAGTGGAACCTTACCTTTATGCTTTGACACAAGCGGCTTAACAATAAACTGGCTTTGATTTACACAGTCATAAGATCGACTGTAGCCAACAGCCTTTACCAAAACTACTGCTATTTGATGTGACCCAATAGAGGATGGGTTCTAGTAAAGGTATCTCAGGGAGGATTCATTGGCTGTAGCCTGTGGTCAGCTTGTTAAGGATTTCAGTAAAGAAAGTTCCAGACTTAATTTTGCATTTTAGGTAGAGCCGGTCTGCCTTTGGCGGCACGGTGGCGTAGTGGTTGGCACTGTCACCTTGCACCTCCAGGGTCTGGGTTCGATTCCCGCCTCGGGGTCTGTGTGTAAGGAGTTTGCATGTTCTCTCTGTGCTTGTTGGGTTTCCTCCGGGTTCTCCTGTTTCCTCCCACAATCCAAAGACATGCACATTAAGCTAATTGGCAGTCTCAAATTGCCCATATTGTGTGAATGTTGACTGTAAAAATAAATACAATGGTCACCATTGTAATTCACGGTTCCTAGTTGGACTACAGAGGTTCCTAGATGGATGGATGGATGGATGGTCGGTCTGTGTGTAAGAGCATGAGCCATGAATTTCAGAATATCTCTCAGCAATCATTAATACATTCATTTTAAAGCATATTATTCAGCAACACCATACAGTATGCAGTTACTTCTGTGAAACAGCAATCATTTGTAGTTATGAGAGTGAGGAATGTAACTCTGGACCCACCAAAGAGGTTAAAACGGAAACAAAATCTATCAAAGTGCTGTCATGAAAGAGGGAGTGTGACTGCATTTGGACATGAATTTGCTGACAACGGAGACGAAATGAAGAGAAGCAGGAACGCCATCAAAGTAGCCTGGATTTATCATTAAGTTTCCTCTCCATTTTTGCTTTGTATGTTATTTGTAAGGAATGAAAAAAGTGTCTGGTAAAAGTGCTGTAACCATAAATTAATCACTGGTGATCAATGGTTTACGTGAGCGAGTACTTGCAAGTGTTTCATTTTTATTTTAATGGATAAAAACATTTAGGTGTCCTAAATGTCCACACAACAAGCCCCTGTCACCTAATAACCTTAAGTTATAAGAGTTGCAAACAAATGTTCCATCTCAAGCTGCTCAGTTTTATTTTTCCCTCTTTTGAGTTTAGCATGCAGCATGTCAGGTTACAGAGAAACCACAATATTGTATGTCCTGAAGATATGGTGAAAACATGACCTTCTGGAGCCTCAAACCAGAACCAACCAATTCACTATTTCTTCAGTCTCTATAAACACACAGAATGCCATTTCCTGCTGTTTCTCCTTTTTGCATTTTTGCATTGGCCAGGGCTTAAACAACCCAATCAGATGTTCAACTATTGTGATGTCATACACTGAGATGTATCCCCGGCCTCAATCTCAAGCTCTGCTGAACACCGCATTTTTGCCCCCCAACTTTGCCATCCTCTGGGTCCAATTTTAACAGCTATCATAAATAAGGCTATGCTTGCAGGTAGTAACAAACTGCTGAAGGCTAATCTAGCAATCTTTATCTCTTAAGAGGAGATAAGTTAGCCATAAGTTCTCGAATAATGTCTTTCTGGTCCATGCATTATGATTTGCTAGGAAAATACATTTCTCAAAAGGGAATTTATTTAAAGGATTAAAGCTGCAGATACCGAAACAGTGTGTTTGGAAAGGGAGTGAAACAAAAAGAAAATTAAGCAGCCAAAATGCATTGTATGTCAGCTGGAATATTAACAGACCCATTTTGGAGAGCTCTGAGTCATAAGCAAACTTGTTTAAATGGGAGTATATTATGTGACCTTTAAAATACAGATCTGTTCCAGGAAGCCAACAAATTTAACTAAACACTACCAGATCTGGTAAGTAGGCGATGCGAATTATGGCAGGAGCTACCAGATGTGAAAAGGTGACATTTGCTAATGGACATTTAACCAAATATTAGGTGTGCAGTATGCATTCATTCGATTTGTTCTGATCATAGAAAACCCACAGCAAATTAAACCGTCTGCTCCAAATTCTTTGAGTTTTCTTCTATTAAAAAAAAATATAAAAACGTTCAAAGAAATCTTTGCAAGCCCAATCTTGCCATGCAATACATGTTCATGGTGTGTGTATGTAACCTTCCGTCCATCACAGCTGTAAATGTTAATATGTATGTACAGTACATTTCCCACAAATCACCATGCATGAATACTGGGTTCAGACTTACTATCCTCCAAATGAAGAGAAAGAAATTCCAGGAGGATCCCTATCTAGCTCTTGTCCCTCTTTCCTTCTCCCCTGTCTTGCTTACACATAAACACACTAACTGTTGTTTTAAGAGCGTCCCCCTGACTTCCTGGACGCAGCTTATCCTATACATCATGGCTGCGTTGAGACGCTCCATCACAGAGGGACCACCGCTGAGAACCCTGGGATTTGGCCGAGTGTTGCCCGTAGAGTAGAGGAGGAGGAAGAGGAAGAGGAGGAGGAGGGCAGTGCTCATTAGGACAACACAGGGCCCCAGGATTCCCATGCACTGAGAGAAGATGTCTTAATTGTTTTGCTGGCCGGTTGCCCAAACCTCTTGAGAAAGAACACTACCATTCGCTGTAACCGCACACATACACACTCAGCGCCGGAGAAGTGTGTATGTGTGTGTGTGTGTAGGGGGGGAGTTTATGACGGGCGCTTAGGGCTGGTATAAAACAGGACAGACATTAAATCTCTGTGTCTGGTCTCTGTCGGAGGTCTTGGTCTGCTGATGCTCATCCTAACAGTTTTCAGGCTTTGAATGATTTTTAAATGAGTTTGTTTTAATTATACATAGAAATAAAAGCTAAAAATTACAATTCTAATAAAGGGATGTATGGACAGAGAAATGGGTATTAGATATCCAGCTAATTTTGTGCTTATTTATTTGTAAGAATATTCTGATGCAAACATCCAATATAAAATGATACTATGGAATATAAAGTATATGGAATGTGTAGTATACAGATGACACATTAAATCAAATTATCAACACTCTGATTCATAACCTTTAAAACCTTAAGTGTTAAAAAAGTCCTATTTAGATCATGGTATACCATCACCAGGTGAATTGAATAACATACTGTAGATTATCAAATATACAACATTTCTGATCAGGTAATCTGATAACAGCACGGGTATGTGTAACAAACCCAAGCCACTGGATACAGTGCTGGTCCCAAGCCCGGATAAAATGGGAGTGTTGCGTCAGGCAGGGTGTAAAACCTGTGCCAAGTCTTTGTACTTTTACCTGGACGGAGTAGTTGGCGACGCATTGACGGGTGCAGCCGAAAGACTAACAACAACATACCAGTAAACTGGTGACAGGATCATGGGCACCCAAAGCTAGGCAGTCCGGTCCAATTTCATAGAAATGCCAATTGTTCAAAAAGTCAATGCTGGCCACGATAGAAAGGTATCACAACACTAAGTCAATCACTGAATCCTGCATATACTGTAGAGCTTAGCATGCATTCATGGTTGTTGATGCAGTCTCCAATCTTCTCAGAACCCAGTCGGACAGTGCATCATCTATGGAATGTCTCCAATCCTTGCATCTATCCCACCCAGCAACCCACAGCAACCCAAAGGATCCGCCGCTAATGTCCCAGTGTGAGACACCGCCACAGCAAACCCCCAGAGGTCTTGTGAAGAATCATGCCCTAAGGGGTTAGAGAGCTGCAATTTGCAACTGTTGGGTAATACATAAAACAATGTAAAAGACAAATAAAAAATGTGTTGTTATTATAGAAAAATTATTGCAGGTACTTGAGTTACAAATATGTAATTTTATTTCCAATCAATGTATCTTAACCTCAGCTTTGAAAATGTTCCAGGCCCTGAATAAGCCACCTCTGTGCTCTACAGCTTTTATTTGACTTCAGAGTGCCTGATCTATCCAGACTCATCCAGAGGGGGGCATCACAGGACAGAAGCACATCTCCTATCCAGCCCATTCATGATTGTGTAATACTCACCATAAGCACTAGGGGGCAGTGTGATCACAGTCCTTACTCTGTTCTTCAACAGTCTTCATTTTACTTCAATTCAATTCAATTCAAATTTTATTTTTCACATACACAGTCATACACAGTACGATATGCAGTGAAATGCTTAGACAACTGCCCGTGACCTTAAAATAAAAGACTATGAATTGAAAATAAATATGAAAAAGAAAAACAGAAGGTAAATTTAACTAAGAAAGAATAAAATTAAATATAAAATTAAAATAAAATAACATAGCTGTACAGTACAAAATATACAATATAAGAAAAATATATGAAAAAATATAGAAAATATGGAAAAATATAGAAAATATATAGAAAATATAGAAAACATATAGAAAAATACTTTTGATAGCTTTATAACAAGCTTAATAACAAAGCTTACTTGTGAATAAATGTGTTCTTAGTTAAAAACTAAGAACACATTATTACAAGTTTCAAAAATTAATTTATGTTTCTTTTAATTTTGCCTTAAATTCTGTATAAGAAGCAAGAATAAAAAATTTAAATACTTTTTATTAATGGCAGATGACCAAATAAAGTTCATAAATAATAGATATTTAGGTAGTGCTAATATAAATTAATAGATCAATAAATTAATTGAAAAAAAGTATTTGTCTTTATTTTAATAAAATACATAATACCTTTTTTTTTTCTTTGATAGAACAAACATTTCCCATTTCACTTGTACTCATCCCTCACTTCATCTTTTAGATAGATAGATAGAGTATTATTAATAGTAAATAAAAAATAAAGGTTTAAACATTTTATATAACATTTTATGTCATATATAAAAGTAGAATATTTAAATATTTAATTTAAAAAAAGTTAATCCTGAAATATTAGGGTTTGATTTGTCAAGCTGTGCATTTTCAGCTGGTTTTAAAATTATTAGCACACCAAGCAATTTTAAGAATCTCTTCAATGGAGAAAATAAATACGCTGAAATTTGTCCTGTAATGTCTGATGAAGTTAGATGAAGAGAATATTATAATGCTCTAAACTCAAATGCAGAATTTTGACCACTTGGATTTTCGGTTTGTGGTTTGTTCGAAGGCTTTAAATCCAGACAGTGAAATGAATGTAGCAATCACTGGCAGCTATTTGTTGATTCGGATGCACGTTAGAAGTGATTCTTTTCTTGACAGACATGATTAAAGACAGGTTGTAACCTCCCGGTAGAGGCAATACGGATTTGTTTTGAAAAATCTAGTCGAAGTATGATCATGATATCTCTTTATAAAAGAACTCCAGGACCACTATTCATAATTCTCAGCACTAAAGTATTAAATAATAGATCTCGAACTGTATTTTACATTGGGTTTGGAGGCTTTTTTATTTGTGTGCAGGAAAAAACCTGATGCTGTCTCAGGGAGTTTTTCCTTTCCCCGTCACTGGAAAAATCTGATCATTTTGATTTATACATATTTTCTCACACATTTTATACTAATTTCCCTAATTTTCTTTTTTGATTCTGTAAAGCTGTTTTGCGACAATGACCATTGTTAAAAGCACTATATAAATAAGATTGAATTGAATTGTATTGAATTTTGCATGTTCAGAAAAAAATCATTTTGGTGTCTGAACACTATCAAATTTGGTGAAGTTTAATTGCTTATTAAATAGTGTATTTATTTCCGTGCAAATCACATTGTCAGACTTTTACATTTACAAACACGGACATATAGAAAAACACAAGCTGTGTGTGTGTATTTATGCGAGTGTATGTGGTGCCATTTAATTGCTTCCACAAGAGTGAACGTGAGAGCAGCACTGCCTTCTCGCCTAGACTCTGGCCACCATCTGCACCCTGAGCATAGAGCTGTAAATTTCAAACAGGGGCCAGCAGGTCTTCAGACACACACACACACACACACACACACTCAGTCACTCGATGTCTCCATCTCACACACACATATGCTGACAGACACACACCATATCAGTGCCTGTCTAACCCACACACTCCCTAATTAAATAAGTGTGCATGGCTGGATTACAGCTAATTCTTATAAACCTTGTCAGATGTGAAGGGTCTTGAGATGTTTTAGTGGATCACACAAGGCAAATATTAGCAGACTGTGTGTATATGCGTTTGTGTGTGACGGAAAGTGAGAGTTTATGAGGTGTGAAATGTTTGCCCAGGTGGGGGTAATTATTGATTGCGGGGTGGGGTAGGAAGGAGAACTTCTTCTGAAGTCTTTGAGCAGAGGTACTGTTTTATATATATGATTATACTGCCTCCTTTATATCTTTCTTCCACTTTCTTCCCTGTCATCATTTTTCTCCTAATTTACACATTAAGGTGAATTAGATGCTGGCTACTGATTATGAATGTACTTATATAACCAGGTCTAGGTGCAATTTATGAGAGGGGATGGGGGGATTTTGTAGCACCCCAATAATCAAATCTGGCTGGTACCCCTCATCTCTGAAAAACAATCATATCATATAATAATAAATTAAAATTGGTAAATGTTTTAAATCATATTGAAATGGTTCTTCACTCTATTTGGCAAGCAAAGACTAACACTCCCCCCCCCCACCCCTGCATGCCCCCCACATGGATCGTGAACTCTAACCTCCAGTGTTTAACCCAAATTTTGCCCTTGAGCCCTACCCTTTCTTTAAATAGAGTGCTGTGCAAAAATCCTAGGCACCCTGTTTTTGTAGTTTTTTGTTCAAACTTTGTTATACATGTTTATTTTATGACTTCATTATTAAGTCAGTACGAAAAAACATTACTTTTACCAGCAAAAATAAATAAAATAAATAAAATCTCCCAGGAAAATGTATATCTGTAGGCCAGAAAAGAAAGTATTGTGTAAAAGATCTGGGTTCTGGGTTTTTGCTCCATGAAAAAAGAAACAGGTGCAACAAAGAACAAAGTCCTACAGTAAATCTATCTATCTATGTTAGATAATAAAGCATGGAATTAGAAGGTGTGTCCAAACTTTTTACTGTTACTATGCATATAACGTTGTCCATAAATTTACACTAAACTTTCTATAATATAGAAAGGTTTCTCATTTTTTGTGCTTCCTCATAATTATTATATGTCATAAAATCTTTAATATTTAACCAATAAAGCTCTTCACATTACAGGTTATACTGTAGGATAAAACCAAATGACAGGGCTGTGTGATGTGGCCCCATCTGATGTCTAGTGATTTTTACCATCATACAGTTGATTATTTTTCTATAAAACCATGTGCTAAATGTTTTAGTCTTCTTTTTCCACAATAATTAAATTAAGAAACAATTACAATTCATTAATCTGATTAATCAATTTATTAATTGATAAAAAAAAACATTTTTCTACATATTTTGGTAATACTTTCTTACTTACTTAAACACATTAAACAAATGATTTTTCTATGCTATGTTTTTTTTTTTTTTTACTTTATAAGATATATTAAAGTGTTTCTTAATAATTATAACCAGTAATAACGCTAAAAATAATTAGTTCCAGAATGCAATTATAATATTTAATAAATGGAATATTTATGTAACATGTGACCATTTGAGTAAACACGTACTGTATATGCTTATTGATTGTTAATTGAGACATTAAGTTCAGGCCACTCCACTGTACATAGGATATTGCTGTCGATATACTGAGAGAGAGGGAGAGAGAGAGAGAGAGAGAGCTCTTAGAATATATTCTATCTTTGACTTGCTATAACTGACGCATGTGGGACACCTGTCTCTGTCTTTTCGTCCTCCATCATCATCGTCAGATCGCAAGTGTTTTCTTCTCCATAAGGATTGAACTCATTCCTCTTCCCAGCCTTCTTTCTGATATCCCGCAGTGTCCCTAACCCGGTCCTGCACTGGAAGTGTGTGTGTGTGTGTACATGTGTGAGTATGTGTGTGGGCATACAGTGCATGTGCCTCAGCAATGTGTGTGTATGTGTATGAGGGGGATTTCAGAGGTAATTGGGAACAGCTGAGGTTTCCATCTTCGGCTCGGAGTTCTGAGATTGGACTGTTTGGGCTGAACGAAGGAGGGAGATTTTTTCTAGTCTGATTTTTAGTTTTTTTTTTTTTTAAACAAAAGTGAGCACTGCTCTTATTTAAAACAGATGGTGAAGGTCAAACTAAGCAAACAGAGAGAGAGAGAGGAAAGACAGGGTGAGAGATGGTGGGAAAGAAGACAGTAGTAGTGACACATTGCGCAAAAGATATAAATGAAAAGGGAAAGGGAGTGAGTCCTGAATGATGGGCAATCAGTGTGTGTAGAAAAATAAATGTCTGTAATTTTGTCTTTTTTTTCCAATTCTACTGTATATTTCACCTGAAGTCAAGAAAACCATTCCAAGCTGTAAACTAGCTTTAGGGTTTTCCAACCTGCTGGGATAAACATGGTTTCTTGAAGTGTACCTGGACCAACATACATATCTTTTAAGCTTGTTTTCCCACCACACATTGAAAAACCCACCCAAAGCAAAACCAAACTAGGGGTTTGGGTTGTAAGTTTATTTTTCCTCAAAGAGAGACTGAAACGAACATAATGATGACAGTAAATGTCAGTATTGTTAAGTAATGTTCACCAAGGGTATTTCTTTTAAGGCAAACATTTAAAAAGTGCTTAGATTTATGTATATATCCTATATATTATGTCAGAAAGTAGAGATAAAAATACTAAATGCACACTGTGATGAAACCATTGTTAGAAATATGATAAAATGTCCAGAACTACAATTAAAATCATGCTGTAACAACAGCGCTCGCACACATTTTGTCCAGGCTGTGAAATGAAATTCTGGTTTTCATGTATCGGACACTAGCACTGTCGTCTTCCACCTCCAGGTCCAAGTTTGATTTCTAACATATTCTCTCTGTGCTTGGTGGGTTTCCTCCAGGTTCTCCGGTTTCCTCCCACAGTCAAAAAACATGCACATTAGGCGTTCCCAAATTGCCCGTAGTATGTAAATGTGTGTGTGTATATGTGTGTGTGTGCCCTGTGATGGACTGGAACCCCATCCAGGGTGTACCGCGGCTCATGCCCTAAGTCTTCTTTTATGACTGCAGGCCTCCTGCGACCCTGTACACAGGAAAATGCGGTATAGACGATGCACAAGTGCACGAGTTTATGCGTGTTATTAGGTTTTTCAACCACCACAAACCACTGCAACATCTTGCAAGATTCTGGAACAGCACTGGAGTGATGTACACTGTTCATCCAAAAGATACAGTGCTTCCTAAAGTTGGTGTTTTGATGATGATGATGATGATGCTCTGATTTACATTATCTTCATCCTCATTAAACCATTCAGAAGAACTCGCCTGCTAACAAAAGGCAAAATACACTATTTATTTTTGGTGACAAATGGTTTTAGCTATTATATTCTGCACTTTCTGCTGAATCATGGCTGGTGCTCATAGAGGAAAGCTGGTGGTAGCTTTAGTCTAGATTATAGTTTACGGCATTAAGTGAATGTGATTATTTGTTGGAAATGCATTTTAAAATATTTTATAGCATGTACTGTATGCAGTCAACCAATTGCTAGCCAATAGTTGTCCATCCATCTACAGTATTATTTACTAGCTGAAGTCCCCATCATTGATGCGAAAAGAGTTTGTAGAAATAGTTAAAAGGTTACAGCTAAAGAAATGATCAGAGCAGTTTATGTTTACGCCTTGTTTACGCTAAGTTGTACTTCTTTCGTCATCCGCCAAATACACTCCCTGTTCGGTAATCGGAGAATGAATCACAGATGAGAAATCAAAAAAGTAAGTGAAGTTATGTTTTGTCTTAAAACAACTCCAGCACGTTAAAATTCACTTATACCACGTCAGCGCTGTTATTTCAGCAGTGAAAATATCAACAAATGCCAGTAAAAATTTTCAGTTTAGCAGGTGTTTTTTTAATTTATTTATTTATTGAGCAAGTGTCTTATTAGTAGCTTATTTTAAAGTAGATTATTAAATCCAGTACATAACTGTTGATTTCACTTATGATGCAGGTTAAACTTTAGGCACATATACTGCAAAGGTACTGCAAAAGCTTCATTAAATTCTATCGAACCAGTTTTGTGTGATGCTGTGACTTAACCTACCTGGACAGACATATAGATAGACAGACAGACATACAGGCAGAACATTTTCTGAGACTGCTTTTGGGTCCTCCAATGTATGAGATATAAAGATATGATTCAAAGAGCAAGTTCTGACCAATGTACAGACAACAACTTTTTTGAACTTATATAGATACTGCTTATAGTGTGTACGGTTGCGGGGGGATTGTGCTGGAAACGCCAGGCAGCCTACAATGCATGTCTTTGAACTTTGGCGGAAACCAGAGCACCCAGATAAAACCAAGCACAGGGAGAAGATCCAAACTCCACACACACACACACACAGACACACACACGCACACACAGTCAGACCAGAGGTGAGAGGAATATACTGTGGAGACAGTGCTAACCACCAAGTATTAACATTTTGTTTTCTCACATGGCATGGTTTATTTTGTTACTGGACTTGTGTTCTTGCACAATGCATTTCAGTCTTATCCAATTTCTCCACTAGATGCAGGATTCATTAAAAACGTTATGTTTAGTGATTCTTGTGTTATTACGTTTGTCAAGTCAAATCAAGTCAAGGAGGCTTTTATTGTCATTTTAACCATATACAGTACAGTTCGGTACACAGTGAAACGAAACAGTATTCCTCCAGGACCGAGGTGCTAAATACTGTACATACAGCATAAATTAGCAGAACTTAACTGGCTAACTAAGACACCTACTGTAATTAGCTGACTCGCTAAGACAAACCAAATTGACACCATAAATTAACAAAGTACCATACAAAAGACAACAAAAAGACAACATTAAGTGCATGTGCAAATGTGTAAGCAAGTGCAGCAACATGACAACAGTCATGAGGTGAGGTAGTAGAAGTAAATTATATGATAGATAAAAAAATAAAAAAAACAGTAAACTCTTGCAAAAATGTCAGCAGAGACAGGAAAGAGTACTTGTGCAAACAGCAGCAAATAATATAAATATTGTGCAAAAAAACTAAAACTCAGGTTGGTGTTTGAAATTGCTAGATGGTTGTAGATCAGTGTGTATGCGCTTGTGTTTATCCGTCCCAGTCCCATGTTGCTGGTGTCTTTCCTGTATTTTTCGCCATTCCTGTCAGAAATTATCTATTGCTTTCCTTCTGCGCTGATGTCATAGGGGGAAATTTCTTGTGCACGTACAACGCAATTAAATTTTGAAAAGAAACGAAGAAATTACATTTCAACAATGTCACCGCAGAGACTTGGCTCGGCTAGTTGGCCACCTACGAAAAGATGAGTAGAGCAGCATTGGCTGTGGTGTTAGCATATGTAACTTTGGAACAGAGTGGAGAGACGAGGAGGTGAGACAGCAAAGCACAGCTGTATCACTCCCTCTAGGTAGAGATGAAGCCTCGGTGTCACTGGCTAGCTGAACAGATCAGTGTGTACTGTAGGAACCTGGTAACATAGAGCAAAATGTCATTTGGACAAGATCATATTTTAATTTTACATATTGAACAGTAAATGGATTTTTCTTGAAGACAGTGAGATGAATCATGCATGTTGTTGCGTGCACAACGATTAGGTTTTAGGATTTAGAAACATAGCTATTATCTCCATGCAATGCTACTCCATGCTGTTCACCACCATGATGTAATTCATTCTATTCTGAAGAGCAGTGCTCATTACCCTGCAGCAGTCTTTCAACAAGACCTCCAACCCATCTTCCAACTTTTGTTCTCCATTTGTCCATCTGTGAGGCCACGACGCCCTTCCGGGAGCGGTCAGGATCACTTTACACGCGACACCGGATCTAGAGTCTCCCTCCCGCAATGAATATTTAATCAGACCCCGCGCTCGCACTGGACAAATTATTTTTTATTTCTGACAGTCGGCTGAGAGCTCGAGTTACACGCGGCAGCAGAAGCAGCAGCAGCAGCAGGCGGCTGTCGTGAGCTGGGTACAGGGCCTCCTCCTCCTCCTCCTCCTCCTCCCTTTTTCATAGCCTCGACTCCCAGGTGATACACTCACCTGGATCTATACCATGAGTTCACTTGACTGTTCAAATGCATTCTGTGCTTTTTACAAAAATATCTATAAAATCATTCTGTCTGCTTAAACTAATGTAAACCGCAAATGCAAAAACCAAACGTATCCGTGAGTATGATGCTGCAACTCACAAAGCTTTGGTAATATTTACAGTATGTCTTACATTTACATCAAGGACTCAGGAGAACCACTGTTTAAAATGGCCTATAACTTCCACTGAGACTGAACCATATTTTTTTTTACTTTAAATAAGGGCAGATAAACCCCTAGAGAGCCTTTAGGATGTTTTATGGATGGAAAGTTCAATCATTCAATGTATTTGTTTCTCCCACTTCTAGTTTATTTATGACTACAATTAGCTGAAAAGCTAAAATTGAAGACCAAACAATCATTTCATTCCAGTATTTTCAAGGGCCATGACACACATTGTAGAAGCTTCATTATACGCCCTATTCTGATGCCCAACTTATAGCAAGTATAGTATTTGTGTTAGGGAGGTCAAAGCAACTAGTAGATTTATTACTATAACTATGTAAATCTGCTGGAATGGGGGCGGGGGGGGGGGGTTGAAATGAAGAAACGTATAGTGTACAGTACTTCTATTGAAGTCAGGCATAAACATATTCCTTACCCGTCCTTCTTATTTTTATTGCAGATATTTTTATTGCTTGCTTGGCTAATTAGTGCTTCCAGGCTAGGATAGTATAACAAATTGTTCATCTGTGTGTATGTTTAAAAGTAAAACACTCTCATCAGACAAGTAAAAGTAAAATACTGCTGTAATATTTCATTAGAAATTACCGCAAAATTTCAGAAACGTAACACTTTTTGTAACAAAAGAGCCCTTATTTATTGCATGTTCATGTTCTGAAAGCGTAAAAAAAACAATCATAGCATTCATCCATATATTATCTATAAAGCTTATAATGTGTAGGATGTCATAGGCATCCTGGAGCCATGGGAACTTAAGGCACAAGATAGGATAAACCCTGCATGCTTTTTTTTCTGTAGGGCCACTGACGGTAGTGACATCGTGACATGGCTGTAAGTTTACATTTATAGTCTCTGAAAAATGTAGGTCTAAAATTGTTTACCTTTGGGGTTAAAAAATATAGCATATTTCCGGATAATTCAGAGAATTGCATGTCCTCTGTAAGCAAAACCAATCACAGAAGTATGTGTTTGAGTGTTTACTTCTAAGTAAGCAACCTCTTTAAATAATAATAATAAAAAAAAAAACATAATAAATATCATCTGATCGTAGTATTATGCAAACAATAAATAACATTTATTTATTTATTTATTGAACAAAAATGAAACCAAAAAAACCCCAAAAAAAACACACGCACACACAAATACGTATCCCTCGCCGCCGCCCCCCCCCCCCCTACTGCTTCCACAGGATTTAAGAGTTAGTTACGTTTCAGCCAGGTGATGCTAATCATCGCCCTTGATTAACCTCATCAGCAGGTTTGCAGACCCCTGTAAAAGCAGAAGTTTTGGCAGTTTGCTGGTCTGAAGCATTTAGGTATGTGTTAACACAATGTCAAGAGGGAAAGACATAAGCAGTGGTCTGAGAGAAGCAATTGTTGCTGTACATCAATCTGGAACAGGTTATAAACCCATTTCCAAACAATTTGGAGTTCAACATTCTACAGTGAGAAAGATTATTCACGAGTGGAAAGCATTCTAGACAGCACTCAAGCCAATCTTTCCAGGAGTGGACGTCCCAGCACATTCACCCCCCTCCCAAGGTCAGACTGTGCAATGCTCAGAGTATTACACAAAAAAAGAGCTACATTGCAGACCCTATAGGCCTCACTGAGCATGTTAAATGTCCATGACAGCACAATTAGAAGACGCCTGAACAAGTATGGCTTGCTTGGAAGGGTTGCTACCTCTTGTGTCTAAAAATAACACAGAAGCACAACTGAGGTTCGCAAAATCTACATGCTTTTGAATCATGGGGGGGGTACTTAGTATTGCCCACATTATTATTATTATTATTATTATTATTATTATTGCTTCATTTTTGTTACAGTATAATAATAATAATGGCACGGTAAAAAAAAGTTATATGTTGTTCATCTAGGGTGGTATTTCATCAAATTATTTTTTATTATGTTTTTACAAAAAAACAAAAAAAACAAACATAGGATTAAAAGAGGGGGCACTAACTTTTTTCACACGACTGTATTTAGTAGAGATGGCACAGATCCAATACCAAGATGTGCATTTAAACAAATAAGTAATTAATCTGACAAGTTATTTAGTGTAACAAAAAAAAGAATTATTTTCTTAATCTGGAACTGTTTACACTGGCATTTCATCAGAGAGACAAATGATGTAAGGTTTTTATTTGCTTAAAGCTGGTGGTTCTAATTTTAATATTTTGTTTGTTCATGTTTTAACCCAGGCAGAAAATTCACAAAGTCTGGTATCTGGTCAATCACCATGTGATTATAGTCCAACTCAAGGCCCCATCTCTGACATAGTGTATATACAGGCTAACAAGTGACAGGTGGGGGGAAAAAATTAGAAGGAGAATAATCAGGGTGCAGTTGGAGCAGGAGGAAGCAGGAAGAAGGAACTGTAGAAAATCAGGAAGTAAAATGAAGGCAATGTGATATATATATGAAGAAGACATGCAGGATTTTCAATCCATCAACATTGCAATTAATGAAGAACTACTAGTTTAAGTGGAATTTTACAGAACTCAGATGTCCTTGTGGGTGTCCTCGTGTGTGTTGGACTGAGACCTCCTCGAGTCCACAGGCATCCTATAGCTTCACTTAATCCCCTGCTTTACACTGCTTATCACTTAAACCCATAAAGTGGTATGCTGAGAGCGGGGGTGGGTGGGGGGAACCTGGGCCGATTTCATTAATTTGGGATTAAGAAGCAGTTTCGTTCTAATTTATATATCACTAAAACAGAATCGCTTAAACAAACCATTCTCTTATTCAGCTCGACTTCACATTACATGGCAATCTACCCTTATTATATTTCCAGTGTAAGAGTACCCTTACAGGTTAGATAGTGGATAGAGAATTTAGAAATGAACAGTTTTTTAATGGTTTGTCAGATACATTTTTTGAAAGGTAAGGAACTGAGGAAGTTGTTGTATTAATAAGGAACAGAGTCTCTCATTTTATCTGTCTTTTCTTCAATTACTTATTTACGGCATATTTAAAAAAAAATCTAATTATATATCTGAGCAGTTGAAAGTTGAAGGCCTTGCAACAAAGTGTTGGTAGATTTTGAATCCTGGGAAACACAACTGAGCTGCAACTTTGCAAAGCACACACAGTAGCTAAGCACAGATTAAACACAAAAACATGGTTCCATAGCACCACAAAAATGGTTCCTGGCCTGGTCAACGAAGACTGCATTTCTTTAGACTGTTTGAGTTCCCGGAGGAAACCCACAAAGCATGGGAAGAACATGCAAACTCAAGTGGACCAGAGGTGAGATTCAAACCCCCAAACCATTGAGGTGGGAGGCAACACCAAGAAGCCAATCAACAAGCCACCGTGCTACATAATACACAATAGTAGCTGTAAACATTTACTCTGTATTGTTGATGCTTTATACAGCTGATCAGTTAAGCAGAGCCTTAAGTGTCTTGCTCAAGGACCCAAAAATGGCAGCTTACTTATGCAGGGATTGGAACTTACAACCTTAAGATTAGTAGCCCTATGCCTTAACTGCTGAACTCCACTGCTCCAATAATAAGAGCAAAAAATGCGGCTTGTCGTGCTGTATTATACCATATAGAAAGCACAGATGTAAGAAAGCTTTTATAAAGCTCTGACACTGATATTCAGGGTTGCAGGAAGCCTTGAACCTATCACTATCACTTTCGGGGCAAGAAGCTTGGTACACCCTGGATGGGATGCCAATCCATAGCAGGACACACACTCTATAGGAAATTACCCGAAGGAAACCCATCAAGCACAGGGAGAACATGCAAACTCCATGCACACAGACCTGAGGCAGGAATCATACCCTCAACCCTGGAGGTGCTAACCACTGCACCATCGTGCCACCTCCTTACATAATAATTCCAATAATTCTTTTGATTGTGTAAAGCTGCTTTGCGACAATGCCAATTGTTAAAAGTGCTATGCAAATAAAATTGAATTGAATTGAATTACACAAACTTAACCATATGAATAATTATACATACTGCTTTAATAAAGAACAATATATTTTTTCAAAAATAATTTTAGTTATAGGTTTATGAAGCATTCTCATAAATCTGTAAATTAGCTTTAACTATAGAAACAATAATTATGAGCACATTATTAATAATGTGTATTTATATTATAATTATATTTAATTAATATGTACAGAAGGCAGGATAACAAAAAGTCACACAATGCACTTTTTACCAGTTGCTTATATGCTACAATACATTGACCATTCATGCTATTTTTCATGGCTACTAGTAATTTCTTCATACACAAAAGGTAATAAATATTATTTTATAAACTAGCACAAAATCAACGTATTCATACAGTCTTGTGGCATGATCTTCTTTTTGTTTTGCTCTATCTATCTTGCATGTGCATTAACATTAAAAAACATTAAGTATACAGATATTGCAGATATTTTGTTACAGCAGTAAAAAAAAATATGGCTGTATTAATCTTAAACAACTGACTTCACAACTAAAATCCTGCAACTGCACAGACCCTTGGACTGACCTTTCACAAATTCTGTCATACTTATACTGTACTTGTTTTATAAAAAAAAAGATTCATCTGGAAGGATGAAAGGAAATGATTCACAATATCTCTTTCATTCAATTAGCACCAGCACATCACTTACAGAATTTTAATCTTGTTCCTCTAATTAACTGTGAGGTGACGTCATCCACGCCGCAGCTTTTCCACCCGGGCGACTGGCCGAAGGAGGCTAATAAGGTCATCGCTCAGGCGGATCTCTGATTCCAGATCAATATTGGTTGGGAACGTTGCTTTATTATGGCCTCTGTTTCATGCCCTCAACATTGAATCAGATAGCTACTGTGCATGACACTTAATACACACGAAATAGATGAATAGTCATAAAAAAACAGCAGGTGTATGAAGATTTCATGGAGATATCTGACAATTCTTATTTCTTACTCGCCATTGTGAAGTGCATAGTGTAGTAGTAACATTTTCGTTAAATAGCTTTAATGGTAAAATTACAGATAGTGTGAAAGGAAATTTTGTAATAAAGTATCAAGTAGTATTAAAGGTGGAGGTATTATGCAAAATTGTAAAGTTCAAGAATTATCCATGACCTGATCTAATGTTCGAACACTTTCTGGACATTTTCTTGCTTGTTTTGCTTCTTGAGGGGTATTTCATTCACAGAAACATGATTAGAAGCTCAAAATATTTCAGAATATTAGCCTGAGTGTGTTTATGGTTGTTACGTCTCAGAGATGCAATGTCCTTAGTTTGATGCCATTGGAGACCTCCATATTCTCATAATGAATTTCTTCTTAACTCATAAGACTTGGTGCAAGGTGGATTGACATTTCTAAACTGCCCCCTAGATGTGAGTGTGTGTGCATGTGTGTGTGTGTGTGTGTGTGTGTGTGTGTGTGTGTGTGTGTGTGTGTGTGCGTGTAATTGTACTGCCCTGCCCATGCCCAGGCAATGGCCTGGTGTGTCATCCAGGGTGTGTTAGCCTTGAGGTCTTCTTAGGACAAACTCTTGATTAAACCGGTTATTGAGGATCGAATGTTTGAATGATATTCTTGCAACAAAACAAAACAACTGAGAGAAACCACATTCACAACCACAGTGTTCGTTGTATTGCTCATTTTGGTTCACCCAGGGAATGTGCACAACCATTCAGGAGCGTTCACATCTAAAAATGAACTCATAAAATTCTGAAATTCATCCGAAGCTCTCTATACTGAGGACATCATGTGATCAAACCTAGTGAATGTCAAAGTGCATGAGTGACGGTCATATTCTCATTGTCGGCTGGTTTCTAGCTCAAGGCAATGGCACACCTCTGTCAGTCCTTATCCAGGCCTAGGTTTCTCTCATTCTTTCTCTGGCTTTCTCTCCTCCACTGGGGTGTGTGTCTGTTTTTTTCTTCTTTTTTGGGCTGGGCCGCACTGAAAGGACTTCTTTAATCAGATCATTTACTGAGGGAAACTCGAGATGCTCTGACTCCCACGTTCACCAGGTACACACAGCGGGATTACGGTATGAACGCCCTGGGGGTTTAGATGAACACACACACAAACACACACACACACACTAAATGAACACACACATATCCATACCAACCTCAAGCCACAATAAGGGGTTGGGAAGGAAATGAAAATGGAGATGAAAATAGATTCAGAAAGTCTTGATTGGCGGCACATTAAAAGGTTTCGTGTTGTAGTGTTGCATCTCACCTTTCACTACAGATCACTATAGATTACAGGTGTAAGATGGTATGTGTAAAATGTAATAATATAATACTTTATCTGAAAAAACATCCAGTGCAATAATAAAAGACGTTGTAACCAGGTCCATTGTCTGGCACGAGAAGTTTAAATTGATGTAGTGAAATTAAAAGTGAGAAAATATTCTCATCAGATGTACGAATCGCAAGTAGACTGTCAATTCAATTCAATTTGATATTTGAGTAAGTTGATTTGATTTAATAGCACAAAGGTTTACTGTATCATTTGTTTCTAGTAGCTATTTTTTACAGATTTAAAATGACTAAAAAAAACTAAAAAGTGAAATGCTGTGTAACTTGTGTTTTTGATTGTTTAAATGTACAAAAAAAAATTTTTTTTTTACCTGCAAATCTTCTTCTCCACACTCCAGTCCAGTAGGTGGCAGTAATACACCAAACCAGCCATAAACTCAAATGAAGAAAAATTGCTCCAGCAAAACACGTTGCTTGTGGAAGATGGAAGCAGTTTGAAGGAATCATTTAAACATTTTAAAGTATTAATCCTTTGCAAATAATTTTATGTAAAACAAACCTCTAAATAGCAATTGATTAAATTACTTTCTTTTTAGTCTACAGCAGGAAATATACTAACTTGAAGCATGAAGGCTGCCTTGCTTATACTACGTTTGTTTGGTCTGTAGATTATAACTGTCCTGGAATTAACACAAATTCCATGTTCAACCATATGTATCACTCCCCTTTACAGATGTCCTAATAATGGTTAACTCTTGAACAAGGGCAATATTTGGTGTGTGGAACAAGGGATTCATAGCGCACCATCTTTACATTTTATGCTATTTGGGATTCAACCCAGGAACAATTAGTTAGCTGAGACTTTTCCAGTGGAATAAGTCGAGGCATAAAGAGAAAGTACTCCTGCATGATTTAGTCCCTTCACCTTTTGGATACATAGTACCGGTTAGAGTTTAAAACTACTTTAATCACTATTAATTACACTAAGTGTTTATTACTAACTGTCAATCGCCAGCTCTGCCGATCGAGGTTTGTTAGTTCCATCAGTCGTATAAGGATAATAATTGGCAAAATACCTGACTAAGGAAATGATGTTTGTGGAACTGTTGTATACAGTAAAAGCCATATCACACTCGAGGTCATGCTGTTGTACTAAATATCAGCATGGCCATGATATTGTATATGACCGCATCACATCCATGCTGATATTCATTACAACAGCACTCCCTCTCATGTGATAATAGCTAATCTCAGTCTTATAAAAGGATAATGTATTTGTTATAGAATGTGAATTCTCAAACCATTGTCAGTCACAGACCTTTTATTCATGATAAAGTGGGTTAATCTGTAAGTAAAGCAATTTTTTTTTTTAAGTTCCAAATTTGCTTTATTAAATGTTGTTTTCAAATTAAATTTTTATCACTTTAGTATGAAGAGGGAAATTTGTTGTATGATGCAAAATAAATATTCTGACCTTAAATGCAAAACTACTACCAGCACTGATACTCTCACTAACTTAAAATCACTCCCAGCACCATGTAGCATGTACTCATTGTGAAAACACAACCATAAATACGGACAAATCTCCAAAAACAGAGGAACAAACGTCACATTTTCTGTCATTTTGTCTCTCACACACCTGGTCTACCTGTCACAGTGTTTGCGCTATGCAGCTGTTAGGTTAGTCAAAGCTGAGATATCCTGCATCACAGATGGAGCATTCTGTACGAGAGAGACACAGACAGAGAGAGAGAGAGAGAGAGATATGGAGAAAATATATAAATGCTCTGGGCATGTAGGTGCAGTTTTTGGAACAGTACACCCGTCCCAAGAATATGACATCTGTGTGATATATCCATGTTCTCCTCAGATTCTTAAAATCCTGCATTTTGAAATGATGCCAAATGTGACCTACTGTTCACTCTGTGTGTGTGTGTGTGTGTGTGTGTGTGTGTGTGTGTGTGTGTGTGTGTGTGTCCACTGGGAGGATCAGGAGGCGAGAGGGGATCAGTTTACCCCAAAAATGTGGCGGCCATACAAAAGCATCCCATCCGGCAGGACCTGGGAGACTGTAGGGAGGGAGGGGTTACCACCGCGATGGCAGAATCCAGGAAACTGGAGATGACATGAAAGGGCGCATTAACAGAAAGAGAGAGAGAGAGAAAGAGAGAGAGAGAGAGAGTAGATTTGGGAAGTAAAGTAAGACAGGAAAGGGGAAGAGAGTTTTTTTCACTACCCTTTTTTAAACTATACAATGTAGCTTCATGATTAAATCAGTTTTAGCCATTCAGGTTTAGTAGGTGTGTTTGTGCGTCTGTGTGTGTGTGTGTGCGTGTGTGTGTGTGTGTGTGTGTGTGTGCGTCTGTGTGTGTGTGTGTGTGTGTGTGAACCAAAGCTCCACAATGTTTTTTAGCCTTAATTAATGCTAATTAATGGTAATGTGAGTCTGATTTCATGATAAATTCATACAAGGTGATGTGCTTGGATTTCACTCAGTTTAACACAAATGAGGTCCATTGGACATGGTAACTAACCCCACTAACCCCAGGACTAACCCCCACTATAACTGTCATAACTTTTATTTCACAAAAAGGTATAAAAGTGTGAGATTCTGTTGCATGTGACTCGATTGTGGTGTTTATGTAATTATGTAATCGATAGTGTTTAAGTGACTCCACATTACCCATGATTCACAGTGTGGTTGCATTTTTAAGAATAAAACAATAGGATTAATATTGTGTCCCAGCTGTAGTCGTCTCATGTAAAAATCCCAGTCTGTGGCAAAAATAAACATAAAGGCTGCTCAGACTGTCACCAGAAGTGCAAGGTAACTGAGTACATTTACTTCGATACTGTACTTAAGGACAGTTTTCACATATATGCACTTCACTTGAGTAATTAGATTAGTGGATGCTTTTTACTCTTCTTCCACTACAACCTACTAGCATCTGTACTTTCTACTTCACTACATTTCTGCTTGGTGTGTAGTATCTGAAATGCTGAGTGCTATATGTAAATGCATGATTTGCATTCCCTCCATGAAATGCTCAATCATGTAGCAAGTGTTTGAAACCAGAAGCAGAGATGGTTGCAGACAGCAACAAAAACAGCACATTCATAATTGGGAAGCACACAGAGAGAGAGAGAGAGAGAGAGAGAGAGAGAGAGATTCTTTAATAGGTGTTACAGGCTACAGTCGGTGGCATAGTGGTAGGTAAATAGTGAACACTAGGTGGCGCTTTTAATGGCAGCCGCATGAGTATTAAGATGCTGATAGTCAGTTTGTTTTTAGTTTTTAAACAATTTTAGCTTAATATACAGTAAGTAGAAAATGCATGGTTAGATCTGAATCATTTATTTGTATAATTATATGAATATAGTGGCTTAGTGGTTAGCATTGTCACTTGCAGGTCCTGGGTTCAATTCCTGCGTCGGGTCTTTGTGCATGGAGTTTGCATGTTCTCCCCGTGCATAGTGGGTTTTCTCCAGGTGCACAGTCGAAAGACATCCAGATTAGGCTAATTGGCATTTCCCAAATAGCCTGTAAATGGTCCTCTGGAGAAAGAAATGGCAACCCACTCCAAAATACTTGCCTAGAAAAACCCCATGGACAGCATCCACTGTCGGAAGGCCTGGTGTGTTATGATCCATGAGGTCACGAAGAGTCGGACATGACTGAACTAAACAAAACAAAAGGCTACAGTGAGCTAATATGAGCTCAGTACTTTTGATGCTTAAGTAAAATTGGCCTTAAGTACAGCGGTACCTCAGCATATGAATTTAATCCAATCTTAAGTTCTCAAGGTGAACATTTATTGAGAAACACATTTTTACATAGGAAATAATGTAAATGCAGATAATCTGTTCCAGCCAGATTAATTATCAATATTACCCATTTCCAACACTATAATAATATTTTGCATATAAAAGCAATTAAAACATCTGACATGTAAATAAAGTAAAATATGAATTAAATAGACATTAAACCTCATTTAACCCTAATTTATGATTCCTGTTGGCATCAGTTGTTTTAGATGAACTGAAAGTGGCTCCCTTTTTTTGATTTCTTGCTACCATCCTTGATAACATTCTTGGGACCCATGGTACTACGTCTTCACTAAATCTTGAACGAGCAACCCACAAAATAACGTAGCAAGCATTCGGTATGCTGAAGCAAATTTCTTGCAAAAATTTCAGTTCTTAAAGTGAATTTTTTTTAAGCGGGACGTTCATATGACAATGTGCCGTTGTACTTCTGTCCTTTTGTACTCAAAAAGAAATGTAAATTAAGGACTTGTACTTTTACAGTACTAAAGTAATATTTTACTTGGTGTATCTCTACTTTTACTCAAGTACAAAAGTGTATTTTATTATCAACCGCTGACTGTCACTACTTTGTACGCAAACAAGAAAAAAGAGAAAATGTGAAGGAAACAGAGAGTGGATTGAGAAGAAGCAGGGAGTGGAGCGTATAGTGAAAATAAATGTCTGGATTTTTTTCTGTTTAACTAGTACTGTAGGTCATGGAGGGGATAGTGTTTATTTTTTAAACATATCTCTGACTTTATTGAGTGTCCTCTTTTTCATCACCACTTACAAAACTGTAGAGAGCAGCTTAAGACTGGCCATCCTTGTTGAGTAGTTTGTTGATGGTTTTTTGCATCTCTAGCCCTGATGCCACATCATTGGCATCCTGCTACACTGACTACAACAAACTGGTAAAGATCTCTAATATCTTGCTGCAAACATTTAAGGTCATGAGCTGGCACATAAAGCAAAGTCTACTCATCCCATCTCTGTATACAGTTGGATTTCTAGTCTAGCTTGTTATTGATACAGACATCTACGCATCTATAGGTGCCAACCAGCTCAACATCTCGACCCATGATGGAAATGCGTCTGGTTGAGGTCTTCTTCCTCCTGTAATTAAGTCCTTGCCTAAACTGGATTCAGGATTCTACACTATGTGAGAGAAGACTCATTTTACTAACAGCTTTTCCTAATCGCTGAACTTTCACCTAGTTACAGAGGGGTTCCATATGATAGGACTTATCAGTAAATCAAACATGCTTGAAAATACCAGGAGCCTGAGTTGCTGGATGGTGCTAACTGTAAGACTGTTCACCATGAAAAAGTGGCTCAGGATTATAATATTTGTTAGTAACTGATTATAGGGCTCGCCTACCATCTAGTACACAATCTACGCCAAACTTAGAACTTCCTGCTTAGCTACATGCAAAGAGCTTTACAGAGACTTTAGCTATAAGCAATTATAAGTAAGTACACTTTTAATTTATCTATTGATTGACGCATAAACTGCTGGACTCCCTAAAGAAATAAGCCTAATCAGTTTAGCTAGTCTGCAGTATAAATTCCAGGTGTCAGATAGATAGATGATTAGATAGACAGACAGATAAATGGAAGACATAGAGACAAGAATATGTCACAAATATCTTTTTCGTGATTGATTAAAGTAATATATCTCTTAAGGTATTGGTTTAAATTAGGGATAGATAGATAGATAGATAGATAGATAGATAGATAGATAGATGTGTGGATGGATGGATGGATTCCTAGATACACAGAGCCAACCGTCCATCTAGGAACCTCTTTAGTCCACCTAGGAATCATGGAGGCCAATGGTGACCGTTGTATTTATCCCCATATATTATCGCCATTTAGCCACTTAGTGGGAGGAAACCAGAGGACCCAGAGGAAATCTACATAGATAGATAGATAGATAGATAGATAGATAAAGAACCCTATGATGCAAACAAACAAAGTGAATGCCAACTATCTACAAACGAACAGTGCATGATGTTTGCGGTATGCGATATTTGGCGCTATTTTTAACTCTTTCCTCACACAGTGAACTTTAATCTTTTCATCTTGTTATTGTTTTTGTGCAATTAATTAAAGCCGTATTAATACAGCTTGTAAATAGTATAAATTTCAGCTGTCAAATAATTTAACCACTTATACTATAGAATATCATTTGACCGCTAAGTAAAAACAATGGGATCATTTATTATTCCAGCTCAGATGCGAGAGTGAACACAGAGTCAAGAGCAATGACAGGGCTCGTGATTGAACCTGATAACTGAATGAAAAACATGGCCTTTTCAGATTTCTGTATTGGCTGGAGTCAATCTGATTGTCCCCTTATTGCACCTATAAGAAGATGTCCCTCAGCCAGCTTGTTGCACAGCGCTTCTGTTCACTGATAGGGCCTGGCTCAGCGATATCTCATTTACATAGATATGTGAAACGGCGCATTTAGAGTAGGAGTGAAATAGAGGGAGTGTGAAGTATGAATAAAAATGTGTGAGAGGTACTTCAGCTGCAGCGTTAACAGACACTTTGGGGGAGCTCTGAGACCTGTGTTAACTTGTTACAGAAATAGTAAAATATGGGACCTTTAATATGGGACTACTTGCTGTCCATTGTAAACTTATAATCACATCACACCAGTCCTCAGGTCCTTACACTGGCTTCCTGTAACATTTAGGATAGATTTTAAAGTACTTTTACTC
>JAQMYJ010000015.1:5409622-5427135 GCA_030014305.1 Clarias laeviceps
ATTATTATACTGGTGATGCTGAATGCTGAGTGGTTGGAACAGACGAGAGGGGAAATGAGGTCGCTGCTGAGGTTGTTGTGTAAACAAGCGATTTTTAAATTGTATCTTTGGGCACTTTGCAGCCTGTTGCAGTAAAACATTTCTTCTCATTTCTTTAATTTAATCAACATTGTTTAATTGATTTTATTTAATTGTACATTAAATAAGTTTTCTTATTCTGTGTATATGGTCGTGGCGGGCCTGGACCCTAGTGCACGAGGCAGGGTACAACCTGGACAGGGTGCCAGTCCATCACAGTTCACGCACACACATGGAAAACATTGGACTATTCTAAAGTGACCTTCTATGAGCCCTGACCTCAATCCTATTGAGCATCTTTGGAAGGAGCTGAAACATGCCATCTGAAAAAGGCGCCGTTCAAACCGGAAACAACTGGAGCAGTTTGCTCATGAGGAGTGGACCAAAATACCTGCTGAGAGGTGCAGAAGACTCATTGACAGTTACAGGAATCGTTTGATTGCAGTGATTGCCTCGAAAGGTTGTGTAACAAACTATTAAGTTAGGGGTACTGTACCATCATTTTTGTCTAGGCCTGTTTCATGAGTTTATTTTTTTTTATAATTCTGTTGAAGCATGGTTAAAAAGCAATGTCTGACTTTCATTGGTTAACATTCATAGAATTTTTATTTATTATTACTTTTGTCAGATTAAAGTTATTTCTGTGATCATAGTGAGTTTTTCTTTCATTGACAGAAGGGTGCCAACAATTTTCTCCATGTGTGTATATAGACACCAGCAATACAATATATCCCAGTAATACAACTTACCATTAAATATATGACTAATACTTGTTAGCTAATTTATTAGAGTTTGAAATGACCCTTCATACTCTTATTTACTCAGTCACTATTGCACATATTCACTGCCTATAGCTTTTCCATTCTTTTTTAAAATGTATTTATTCAATGCATATTCAGACTACACAGCTATTATTTGCACTTCTGGTAGAAGCTGAACTGCATTTTATTGCTGAGTGCAATTACAAAGTTGTATCTCTGCCTCCAAATCCTTTTTTTTTTCTTTTTGCCTCGCATTTGCATCCACAATGTTGCACGTTCTCACACGGTACGTCTGTCTTTCAGCAAAATATACTCGAAGTTTGTAAATATATGTAACAGTAGTTAAATGTCGCAACATTCCGGCCTACAATCCAAGTGTTTTTGGCATGAAAAACATCGCAATCAAATTTCTGTCCAACTGCCTTTTCCTTAGCGTCATGTCCCGTCAAACTGCCTCGCTTCGTACAGTATGACCCTCAAACCGAGAGATTCATTTTGCATACTTTCATATTCGAGGCCTCGTCGCTGCAGCCAGATATAAGTAGCGGACATGCGTAAAATATAGTTGAGAGTAATTTGCTCTGGTCTGTTTTGTGTCACGGGCAGTCATGGATGAGTGAGACAGGGAGGAATTGGGGCCCTTTAAACCCACCTCATTAACACTGTAGGTTTAACTCACCTAGAATCCGAAAGAAAACATTTCTGTGTAGATTCGCAAGGGAAGTTTATAATTCAAGCTATAACCACTAATTAGGGAAATTATTAAGGCATGGTCAAGGAATTGTGTTTTGGGGAAAAAAAAAAGAAAAAAAACTCAAGGATCGCAGCACTTTCTCTCTCTCGCTCTGTGCCGGTCTTGTGCTTTTTTTTTCAGTTAATGCGGCCCTGGTGTTTATTTCCCCTTACGCGCTCATTACCTATGAAAACATAGCACACATTTTTACTCCTAAAGTTTGGACAGAGCCACTGATCAGGCCGTGTGTATGTGTGTGTGTGTGTGTGTGTGTGTGTGTGTTTTAAGTGAGTAAGAGCTTCAGCGCTGTCCAATCACTCTACAGGAGATTTCTGTCATTGCCAGGCTGTGGAAGCCAAGGCCGCAGCCTCTAAGCATTCTGGGATTCCTCAGCATACTTTTGTTCCGGCGTCATGCTGGGGTTTGGGAGTAAAATAATTTGATTTCATTGTGTCTAACAATAGCGTTTATTTACACAGAACCTCTGATTATTTATTTGGCTAATCAACTTAATATAGCTGCTATGAAATTCCTGACTAAAGGCTCGTCTGTGGAGGATGTTTACTTTTTTCGCCAATTATATATAAAAAAAAAAAAGAAGAAGAAGTAGAAGGTAAATTCTAGTCTGCACCAAAGCAAATGAAAATCAGTTTAATCCAATAGGAAGATAAAGACAATATCAAGACGCTGTGAAGTTAAAAAGCGTATAAGGTGAAACCAAATTTGAACTTTTTGGTCCAAGTTCTCAAATTGTTGCATGTTAAAGTTTTCAAAAATTCCAGTATGATTGGTTTGGCTTGGTTTGAGCGTAGTGTCCTGCAATGGCTATGTTTATGTTAATCCACTTACTGACAAACAGCCAGTCTAAGCCCCGCCCACTAATTCTATTATAGAAAATGCTATTAAGTTCAGCCTTTATTCACCACATAGGCTCTACATTACTGCACAGTGAAATTCTTTATTCTTCGCATATCCCAGGCTGGGGTCAGAGCGCAGGGTCAGCCATTACATGGCACCCCTGGACCTTGCTCAAGGGCCCAACAGTTCCAACCTCACAGACCTGTTGCTCGAACCAACAACCTTCCAATCAGTAATCCAAAGCCTTAACACATCCAGCCACCACCTATTGGTTCCAGGTGGTACCGGTTTGGAGCTCATCTATGTTAGTGACTTAGGGCACAAGGCAGGGTACACACCGCGACCAGGGTGTCTATCCATCGCAGGGCACGCACACAAAACGTTTGTTAAACCTGATCTGCATGTCTTTGAGTGCTGGATCAAACCCACAAAGCAAGGGGAGAACATGCAAACTCCACACACACACACGCACACACACACACATAGACCCGAGGCAGGAATTGAACTGAGAGGCCACAATGCTAACCACTATGCCGCCGTGCTGCCCCCAAAACTTCAACATTTCGCACTGAATTAGAGCAGGAGCACAAAGTTGTAACATATAGTGTGGTGGGAAAACACCGACCGTTCACGAGTAAAAAATATAGTCTTATGGATGATGGGTATGGCAGGTGCAATGTCTTTCCCTGCTCTCTCTCTCTCTCTCTCTCTCTCTCTTACACACACACACACACACACACATAACTCACACTGCCCCAGTGGGATAAGGGCAGCTAAATAGATCTGTCTGCTCCGACTTTGTGAGACCGAGTCAGACAACCAAACTGGAGAAGAGATACCATTAGGGTTTCACCTGCTTATCTGCTGCAGAAGGGCCAAAGTACCCCCTTCTCTCTCTCTCTCTCTCTCAACCCTATAGAAAGACAATAAAGCATCATAGACTGCAGAGCAGATGGTAGTCTAGTTCAGGAGGTACAACCTTACAGACTCACGGCTCCTAAAACATTCAATTTAAGTGGCTAATGAAAGATGAAAGATGTGTGTGTGTGTGTGAGTGAGAGAGAGAGAGAGAGAGAGAGAGAGAGAGAGAGAATATGTCTTTTTAGAAGACTGTCAATCCCCTAATTCAGTTAGAACCGACCTGGCCTACAGTTGTTTTAATGGAAAGTCCATGTGTTGTAGGTGTGTGCGTGTGTGTGTGTGTGTGTGTGTGTGTCGGTGGGGGGAGTTCTTTAGGTCCAGCCGACATGCTGAGTTAATGGAAGTAATCCTACACCCTAATGAAATAACAATGGTGGTGGACAGGACACACACACACACACTCACACACACATGAAACCTTCTGTCTTCTTCATCATATGACTGATACACCCAGGCTTCAAACGTTTATATTAAGGTTAGAATGGCTACAGTAAAATTGGGAACGATTTGACCTTTGACCTCAGAAAGGACATTTGTAACAGCCACTTTCTTATACTCCGACTAGAACAGAAGCGAGTCTTTTTTTTTTTTATCGCCTTAATGATCAGAATGTACGAAGGTTTTGTCCCTTCGACACTAATCCGTATGAGGGAAATTGCTTTTCTATACACAGAAATGGATGTTTTTTGGGTTAAGGGTAGGTGTTGGCATGCCATTAATTATCTACACTAACACACAAGTCAATGGAAACATCCTGCAAAGATAGAATTACGCGTGTGTGTGAGTGTGTGTGTGTTCACATGGCCATACAGTGACAGACATGGTAATGGTTTGTGTCTGAGCTTTCCATGAGCAGCTCACTGCTACACCCTGCATCTTTTCCTCCTTGATATTTATATATATATATATATATATTATTAATTATTAACTTATATATATAGTCACGGATATGAAGGCAAATAATTTACATTCACATACAGTATAAGGCTTCGTTTTCTACTTGGTCTACATGTAATACAGATAATTAAAGCCAACATGATTTAATGAAGGTGAGTCAAAACTATCCGCATTCTGGTTATATTAAAATATTCTGCTGTGCAGGTGTGAACATGTTACATCGGTTCGTTCGTAACTGCACTGTGATGCCCCACATGTGATTTGTACAGCGTGCAGTGATTCGTTTTTTGTGGTCTGAGGGTGTACCCGTTTACCCGACCAAGAAAAAGTTACATAGTCAACATGGAAAATTCATGCTTACTTTTTTGGGGGATTCTCAATGGCCAAAATTGAAACATTATCAGGAAGAAGATTCAACAATCAACAGTGCTCGTTACAGTGAGATGCTTATTGAAGAGCTGAAACCTAAACAGAGGACTGCTAAAACTTTGTTCTGAGGTGTTAAAGCATCTTCCCTATAGTCCTGATTTCGCTCCATCAGACTTTCACCTGTTTGGTCTCCTGAAAGCAGCCCTACGAGGACGAAGATTCACTTCTGATGAAGAAGTAAAGACAGCGGTGCATTCATGGCTCACAGTTCAGCCTAAAACTTTTTTAAAGGAATACGCAAGCTTGTTGACATGGACAGATGGACAATGTTTTAAAAAACAAAGAGGTTATGTTGAAAAATCATGAATTTGTCCTTTTAAATAAATTTTTAATTAAAATAAATTCTACAGCAGAGTGCGGATAATTTTTGACTCAGCATCGTGTCAATAGAATGATTGAGAGATCATTGTGAATCATATGCAGAGACGGTTCAGTAGCGAGGTGGCTGATCATTGAGTCAGCTCTTTTAATGAATCATAAGAATTGTCTCCTATATATAAGCCATTTCATGGGTTGGGTGGGTGCGGGGGGGTGGGTGCGGGGGGGGAGGTTATGTAGGGGTTCAATTGTGAGCATAAACAGTGATATGTGTTTGACTCTGTAGCGAAATAAGATGTCATAAATACGCTAAACAGAAATGAAGAACAGATGTAACAGCTTATAAGCGTCTAATTAAAGGAACGTTTGGTTTGCTTATTTTGTAATTATTTAAAAAGATTTTTTTTTATTATAATAAAATCAGTTTGAACAAGAGCCTTTCAGTCAGTTTCAGTTATAGTTATATCAAGAAGACCAATCACAAAACACAAAAGGAGAGAGAAAGAGTGAGAGAGAGAGAGAGAGAGAGAGAGAGAGAAACAGGGTTGCTGCTACAGATTCCCTTGAAATCCAAATATACTGGCCCCCCAACCTTGACAAAGCCAAACTTCCATAGCATTTTAAGGGCCCCCTGTGACTCAAAGGCCCTTGGAATCATCCTGGCTCACTTCTCACACCTTTACGTCATCCCTGGGTGCATATATACACCTCTGCATGTATATGAACAAGGAACTGAGTGCAAAGTAAGGATAAAGGCACAGAAATAAAGATGTACAGTACTGTATGTATTTTCTAAGTTTTTGGTCAAACCTGCTGAATACATGCATGTCATTTACTATGCAATTATCCACTGATTGTTGCATAAAAGCACTGATTGTGTTTTGTAAACAAAATAGTTTTCTGGCTGAATGACAAAACCACAAATATTATTATTATTATTATTATTATTATTATTATTATTGGTAATAGAAACCACCGCTAATGACCATAAAGCACCAGGTTTGCTGATGCCTATATAAATTACTTTAAAAAATAGTAATGCAAAAAATGGCTAAAAATGCTCTGTTTTACGGGCTACCACCACCGTCCATTAGTTACTGTAAGTCTTTTAGAGTCACATTCTTACCAAGTTTGATGTGAAATTTATTTGAACCTCTCGCTTCTGCATAATTTTTTACTGATGTGCATTACTGCCACGTGAGTGCCAGATTTAATATGAATTAGTGAGCAATTATACAGGAGCAGGTATTACTTGTGACGTGGACAATGAGTGTATATTTTTGCCATTTTTATGCTCATCGCTGTCAGAGAAGCACAAATGAAATATAAAGTGGTGTTTGAGTGAATATATTATTGAGAGGTGTGATTAGTCATGCTGCTGCAATAGTCAATAAAATCAGCTTAACATTAAACATCAATAACAAAATTGATCGTATGTACAAAATGAAAAATTTATCCTAAATAATAAAATGATGATATATTGTTATGTTTTTGTTTGTTTTCGTTTGTTTTGCGACATTACCTTACATGCCATTATCCTTATCTTTATTGACATCTTCATCACAGATACACACACATTTACACTTCCACACAGACCACCAGTTACAGTACACAAGGCCCTGCACTAATCTATAAGCTGTAGGTGCTTTCACTAAAAGTTCCATACACCATAAAAACCTACACGCGCATGTACACGCCCCCATCAGTGCTTTCCGCCGCTGCCGACCCTCTGTTTGAGATATCTGTGCGAGTGTAAGCCTCTCTTGCCTCTCAGTGGGATATTAGCAGGATTTATGAGCTGTTAAATATTTCCTTTGTTCCAGGGGCGGCCGGCTGCTGGAGCGATCAGAGCTCCCGCTGCTCAGACGAGTTCATTAACCCCATCAGAGAGAGGCTCTCCTGCGATCCCCTACAACAAACACCTCCCCAATCTGCCAAACACACATCTTCCTAGGCTATGTGTGTGTGTGTGTGTGTGTGTGTGCAACATTTGATTAACGGAATATTGCAATTTCATACAAATATCCTCTCTGGATAAATGGAGCGTTAGTGAAGGCCGGAGGTGCTTCAGAGGATCGAATTATGCAGCTTCATACACTATATAGGTGTGTTTTATATACACATGTTTTTTTAATAGAACTTTTTTGTTAATTTTAGCCTTACGAGGACACCCTTGAAACTACTTAAGGCCTCTTTTTCTCATCTACTTGGCAGTTTCTTTGTAAGGTGAACTCTCAGTTGTAGGGTTCTACATTTGTGGTCAAAAGTATTTAGACAAAAGTAATATTCAATGTTTTAATGACATTCTCACTCACTCACTCACTCACTCATCGTCTATATCGCTTTGTCCTGTCTACAGGGGGTTTTGGAGCCTATCCTAGGGCACGAAGCGGTATGCACCCTGGATGGGTTGCCAATAAATCGCACTGTACACACGGACACACACACTCACTCACACACTACTGGCAATTTGGGAACACCAGTTATCCTAATCTGCATGTCTTTGGACTGTGAGAGGAAACCAGAGTACTCTGAGGAAACCCACAAAGCATGGGGAGAACATTCAAACTCCATGCACACAGACTCTGGGAATCGAACCCCTACCCTGGAGGTGCAAGGCGACAGTGCTAACCACTAAGCCACCCTTCCACCTTCTGACATTCTCAATTACAAAAATAATTACAATTAATATAATGAGAATAATTTGAAAGAATAAAATACAAAAATCAGTATTTTCTACAAAGGCTTTTTCATTCTTCAAATTTCATTCTGCTAAATCATTTCCTGTAGATCATATGTAGAAGACTGAGAATGCCTTCACAATCTTTTTTACGGTTTTCAAGGCTAAAATTAAACAAAACCTTTTTTTTTTTTACTGCTACCGCCTTCTTCACCATTCTTCAACAGTTTTCCATAGTGCTTAGTGTTTACTTCTGGAGATGACCCAGGACATGACTCAAGAAGCTGAACACCATTTCCGTTGCAACTGGTCACATAACCAGTTCTCACTAGTTCTTTAGTTAAATAGAACAAATCTTCAGCCAGATAGGCTACAACAAATTAGGAAAATCAACTGTACATGTTCACAATGAAAACTATAACACATGCTATAATTATAATGTATTCATACTTTTGGTCACCAGAACCTTTAAACCTTCTAGGAGAATGACAAACTGAAGAATCTTTCAGGGTCCTAGATTCAAGCTCCCTATAATAATTCAATTTTAATAACTTCATCGTCCTTAAACCTATCTAATGCACATTGCTTAAATGTTCTCTGGATAATTAACCGGTTCTTCATTTTCTAAAGTCCTACTTTTGCGATAACTAAACCCATATAGTAAGAAGCACATCTTTAAGGAACGTTATCGTAATATGATCAGATGTGTTAAATGGTGTAAAAAAGCTTCATGCTGCAAAAGATCACTTTACTATTTTACTAAGAACTTTAAGAAAATGATATTAAAAGTACTTCCATTTTATTTACCACTATTCCTAAGGTACTGAGAAATTTATTCTGAATGCAAAACATAGGTATGTAATAATAATAATAATAATAATAATAATAATAATACACGCAAATATTATAATAATAAACATGTAATAATACACTTATTATTACACATTATTATTTTTATAGTAACAGATTAGACAAGTACTTGGATACGGCAAATTAATATTAATAATATGAACTAACAAAATCCATTCTTGCTGATATGGTGAGGTTTTCTTTATTAAGAACTTTAAAGGGGCCTCTTACATTTTCAGACATGAGGACGTTGTGGTTTCTTGGTAACATGATGAGCTGCATGAGAGGCTGGTCATGGAGGGACTGTTTATATCTGCTATGACATAATTGATAGCAGGAACTAACTTGTTTCATGGATGTTCCACAATTTTAAGGGTAACTATGAATGAATAAAAATGTATGACATGCCATGAGTACTGTTGAAGTAAATAGTCTTTTTTGTGTTTATTGTTTTTAGACTAACATGCAGACATGCAATGGTTATATTCATAAGATCTTAATTTTAGAGTTTTTGTTTTTTTAATACTAGAAAAAAATTGTTGCAGTTAAAATGAAATTTTAAAAATGAACCTTAACCCCTTTAACTCTACAAAAGCATAAAACATTCAGTAACCTAGAAGAAAACGAAGTTATGTAGTAAAGGTTAGGAATGTCAGGAACCGCCAATGGATCATGGGAGTTCGTGAAACGTCACATGTGTCATGCATATTTCTTGAAATCTAGCCTAAACGTCAGCGTCTGTGACATTTTCTAAATCTAGAGTGCTTACCAGCGTCCGTCTCTTTCCATCTCAGGCTTTATTGCGCAAAGTTGTAAATGTGCAGGGGAGTGCACTATCAGCGGAGTGGGGGGTAGGGCGTCTGGGACGGTGCCAGATGCAGGCCCCACTTACGCCACCGCTCTGAGTATTTTTAATTTGTTTGACAGACACTTCTGGTGGCATCTCGTGCTTCTACAGCGTCAGCACAGCGAGCACAGCGCCTGCGTCTATAAATAAGACTCTCCCCGGCTGAACAACCCCCCAAACTCCCCAAACCCCCCAACCCCACCACCACCTCCACCTCCACCACCAGCAGCACCAGCACTACCACCGCCAACACCCTGCCCCACCCCAGTGACCACTTGCGCTCATCTACGCACCTTTTCATCCTCCAAGCAACAGCTGTCAAAAATAAATACTCAGGCTTCCATCCAGTAATTGCACTGCCTCTACTTTTTTTTCAGTATTCAGATGAAATGATAAGACGTGTGTATGAGGTATGAGTTTATATTTAATTATGGAAGCGAGGGATTGGTTTTTTTATGTATATGAGTAAGGGATGGTGCCAAGTTTTCATGGTGCATACTGTGGAGTAGTTCAGGATCAACGCTACCTCCTGCTATTGCAATACATATAACAGCATGGAGTTTTCATATCTTTAAAGAACGGTGCGTCAATCATCACACATTGTGGTCCGAACAAAGAGGGGGATAAGTTTCTCTCTCTCTCTCTCTCTCTGACAGTCTCTCTCTCTTTCTCCTCCTACTCACTTACTCTCTCTTTCTTTCTAATGATTACTGGTATCTGGTATATATTTCAATCCAAGGCATGTTGGATGAACATAAACATGCTCTCTCTCGCTCTCTCTCTCTCTCTCACTCTTCCTCTCTCGCTCTTTTTCTCAGTGGTCTATATGAAAGTCAATTGACGAAGAAAAATGACAGAGCTTCAGTCAATGTGTGTGTGTGTGTGTGTGTGTGTGTGTTCTGGGAACCCCTCCATACTCATATAGCCTATGAGTCATTTACGTTGATCAGACCTAAGGTGATGTCACTGTCTAACACAAATCATTCCTTGGCAGCGCGTTACCTCCGACTTCACATTCTACGCTCGTCAGAACCCATTACGTGGTACAGAGAGCTTTAGCTAAAGTGATGAACAAATCAATCTGTTCGTCATAATTTAAAAGAAAATCGAATCCGTGTCGTTTTGTGCATTGACCAGCGACGCCTCGGAGCTGTGTGGAAACTGGCCAATGTGCAAATCTATATTGGGTTGATCCCAATGTGTATGTACACTTCCTGTTCAGATGCCGTGATAAAGCACATGGCCTGAAGTTTGCTAATAATAGCCAGAATGTAAAAGCGTGTGTGAGCTAGCCCTGGGTCAGCATGTTCACGCTCAGCAACTTCATCCTGGGTTTCTGCTGCGAATACACAAATGAACAAAGAGTACCGGATAAATAAAACATTTTTTTTTAAGCATGACATGTTTTATTTGTTAAAAGAATTGAAATTATTTTATAAAATCACTTTAAGTCATTTTGTTTTCCTGGACAAGAAATGTGTGTTTATGTATGTCTAATTAGATACACATTACTGTGCTACCTATAATACTCATTTTAATATTAATTACTAATATTATTTGTACAGCATGCATATTCAACCTTTTAATTAGCTTAATCCCTTCAGTCTCAGGAATGACTTCAAGATAAAATTAAATGAAATTTTTTGTAATAAGTGTCACAAAACCTTTTATAATTTTGTAAAATATTATCAGGGTTATTTAAATTATTACATTGTTCTTCTTGATCTTGTTAAGTGTGCCTAGGCGCACTTATTACTGTCTCCCCAGAAATCCATTGCGCAATCCATTTATTATTCCCTAAAACTTTGCAGCGTTTCTCGTCCCACAGCTTTGAGACGACCCTCACGTATGTTACACTGTTCCGTGCAGCTCGCTCGGGAATGGTGTGCTATGACTTTTGGTTGGGGGTCGTCGCGCGGTGCTCCCAAAATCCCCAAAAAAAACACCCCAAAAAGTCCCATAGACTTAACATTGAGGCCGGCCTCTGCTGTGACATCATAGTTCCATCGAAGATGCCGCACACATCAGAATTGGCCCAGCAGTCGCATAGGCACACTTAAAATTTCTTCAGGAATTTTCGCTCTCTAGTTCTTCTTCTTCTTCCAGAGGGAAAACATTAATAATCCGTAACATAATTAATATTTACATTAGTTGATTTTTCCCTGATGCAGAAAAAAAATCATAACTGATATTTCATATATACAGTACCAGTCAAAAGTTTGGATACACACTCCTTTTAATTCAATGTTTTTTGTGTATTTTCGAGATTTCAAAACTCTGAAATAACACACATGGAATTAGGAAATTTAAGCAAAAAAACAACATCAGCCAGTTGTTATTTTAAGACATGAACCTCAGCTGTTCTGGAACAGTTCTTGAAAAAACATTATTATCAAGTGCATTTGCAAAACCCATCAAGCACCATGATGAAACTGGTTCTCATGAAGACCATTGCAGAAAAGCAAGACCAAAACTTATCTCTGCTACAAAGAGATGAAGTTCATTTAGAGTCACCAGCCACAGAAATTACCAATTAACAAACAGCACCTCAGATTAGAGCTGCCATGAAGTCTTTACAGAGCAGACACATCTCAATATCAACTGTTCAAAGGAGATTATTGAATATTTTGAGTGCCTTCACCATTGTTTTACAGTGTAGAAAGAAATAAAAATCAGGAAGGACTATTGAATTAGAAGGTGTTCCAAACTTCTGACAATTTTAATGTTGTCTTGAATATTTCTCCAGGCTTCCTGAAGGACTAGTTGGCTCTCATTTTTGCAAGGTTTTTACTCCAGTACCTGTACCTGAGTGGTTTCAGAGGAATGTTTTTGTTTGTTAAACCACACAGTGACCCATGAATCATTGAAGCATAAAACCATCTAACTTAAGGCATAAACCACTGAGAAACAGATGCAGATGATGACAGATGATCAGGCCGGTGATTAGTATACGGGGGATACTGAATGCTGAGGTTGGAACAGACGGAAGGGGAAATGAGGTCGCTGCTGAAGTTTCTGAATTTGCTGCCTGTTGCAATAAAAATGTTTCACTTTCTTTAATTTCATCTACATCAACTAATCAAATTTAATTAAATGTAATTAAATGTAATTTAATTTAATCTGAAAAAATGACAGATGGCTAAAGACTTTTGCACAGTAATGTAAATTTTAAACACAAATCTAAATGCTTAGTGCATGCAGCTTCATCCTGTCACCTACACCAGAAAATACTTCATCAATTGCTTTGTTTATTTATTTTGCATACTGCTTATCCTGTGTAGGGTTACAAGGGGCCTGAGGCCCATCCCAGGAAGCTCAGGGCACACAGCAGGGGACATCCTGGATGGGTGCACAAACACACCCAACACAAGCTATATGAAAAGAGCTATCAGCTGACAACTGGGCAGTGGGATGCAAGAGGAGTATGCAGAAAAAAATGCAAGCTCCGAGAACCCTGGTGGTGCAAGACTATAGTGCTAACCACTGAGACACTGTGCCCCCAAAACATACACTATATGGACAAAAGTATTTGGCCAAACCTGTTTAGTATTGAATTCAGGTGTTTCAATCAAGCCCCTAATCTTCAGCATACCGAGACATCTTGGAAAATGCTATGGTTAGAACTTTCTGGCATCAGTTTAGGGAAGGTGCTTTTCTATTCCAACATGACTGTGCCCCAGTGCACAAAGCAAGGGCTATATATAGTAAAGGCATGGTTTGATGAGTTTGTGTAGAAGAATTTGACTGGCCCACACAGAGCCCTGACCTCAACCCCATCGAGCATCTTTTGGATGAACTGGAACGGAGATTGCAAACCAGGCCTTCTCGTCCAACATCAGTGCCTGACCTCATAAATGCTCTACAGAATGAATGGACACAAATTCCCACAAAAACTCTCCAAAATCTTGCGGACATCCTTTCAAGAAGAGTGGAAGCTGTTATAGCTGCAAAAGAGGGACCAACTCCTTATTGAAGTATATGTATTTGGATACAATGTCATTGCAGGTTTGGCCAAATACTTTTGTCTACATAGTGTGTGTTCATTCATTCATTCATTCATCATCTATACTACTTTATCCTGTGTGCAGTGTTGCCTATCCCAGGAAACTTAGGCCATGAGGCGGGGTACACCATGAATGGGGTGCCAATTCATTGCAGGACACACACACAAACATTCACTCACACATTACAGGCAATTCGGGAACGCCAATCAGCCCAATCTGCATGTCTTTGGGCTGTGGGAGGAAACCAGAGCATCTGAAGGAAACCCACCAAGCACAGTAGAAGATGCAAACTCCATGCACATAGACCCCAGGCGGGAATCGAACCCAGACCCTGAAGGTGCAAAGCAACAGTGCTAACCACTAAGCCACCATAGTGTCTTTTGCTAATTAAAAATAATTGTCCAAACATGCATGCTTGTTTGTTGTATGCATATTCTCACACACAACGGGTGTGTATTGGAAGGCTGCGAACTCCCCCCAAACCAATACTTCACGCACGAGCTTCCTCATAGAGCTGATGGATTAATCTGGAGTTTAGGCTAAGAAGCCTAAACTCCTCCCGGTTTGGTTTGCGGAGTAAATAAGGCTCAGTGGATCACTCGGGCCATACGTACTATTAATACGCGTGTGCGTGGTGCTGGCATCCCCCGGCCATGTTCCCCTCTCCGGTCTGGATTGGCGGCGAGCCAGCTGTTCCTCGGCGCGCAGCAGCTGGGCGCATGCGCGTCGCGAGGCGTCTGGGCTGCGTTCCTGCGCCGAGAGCTCTGTAGATTTAATAATGAAGCGGAGCGCGAGCGCGCCCGAGCTAACTCCAGAGACATAAACAGCAGAAAAACAAACAAACACAAAAAAGGGAGAGAAAGAAAAACGCGTAAGCGTTCGTGCGCAACAAGGTCCTATGCGTTTGCGTTTGTGCGTGTGCGCTTGAGTAGAAGCGTGCGGTTGTTAGAGTGAGTTTGCGGTGTGGTGAAGTTATTGTGCAGGAGGATCCGCGCTGACGCTCGAGCGCGTGAATAGTTTTGGGCGAGCATGTGAACGGAGTGGACCGAGACGCAGCGTCTGGACCGTTTCGGAGATCTCCGTCTGACCACAACCACTCCGCAGAGTAAGTGCACCAGAGTGTGCTTTTATTTATATTAGTTTATTTTATTCTTTTGCATTTTTTACTTTAAAATTTTGTCAGGAACATATAGCATTTTCTCCCATTTTATCTATCTATCTATCTATCTATCTATCTATCTATCCTTTGCCAAACTTCTTACTGGTTGAATACATTCATTAAATTTATACTTATCAGCTATGAATAAAGCGGTCAGTAGAAATTGCAATTTACACAACAGTAGAGTCTCAGCAGGATATATATATATATATATATATATATATATATATATATATCTTCAGCATATATATATCCTTGGTGCAGTTTGTTGAAATGATCCAGATTTGGAGGAAACACTTTATAAAAACCCACCTGTGACAGTTCTGCTTTTCGCCTAGAGAACAAGTCTAATGCTGTTCTAAACTCAACCTGCTTTATTTTGTGTGTGTGTGTGTGTGTGTGTGTGTCCGTGTCCTCACTCCACAACTATAGCCAGTAGGCCAGAATATTCACTAGATGCGCTCTTGCTTTAACACTTTGGGCACATTCAGGTGCTCTACAGTGCTCACTCTAATTCTAGTGTAGAATAATGTAATTACATTTACACTATCTCTCCATGTTGTGTGAACAGATCTCATGTTTTTTGTTGTTATTCATAAACGGGACACATAAAAGATTAAAAACGCAAGACGCGTTATTGCTGTAACAGAACATGTTAGAATGGTTCGCGTTTCTCCATGCAATAAGTCACAATTTAACCAAATCATTATCTTGAGCGTGTTTGGATGAATAGGTCAATTATTAATATAATAGCAATAAATAATAATGAACACGCCATCATTTATGATTCACACTAAAGAGGGTTTGGGGACAATAATGTTATATTACAATCACAATTTGTATCAAGTCATATGACATAATAAATGTTACAATGTATTATTATTATTATTATTGCTTGAGACTCCTCTACCAGTCCCCACTCGTCACGTCCGTTTTCCCCACGTGCCGTGTGTGTTTTTGTATTTGATACGAAGCAAACGGCGGAGAAATATCACCCCGACACCGAACCCGCCCGCGGTGCCCCGGCAGTGGCGCGCGCTGTTGGCCGCGGGCCGCTTTCTCGCGCGCGCTCTCGGTAGCGACTCTGCCTTTAATGACCCGATAACGGAGACGAAGACCCGCGGATTAGATTACACACACACACGCACACACAGACGCACAGAATGAGGAGGAGGCGGTAGAGGCCACACTTGGTATCATACACTACTGGACCACACAATTAATCATAACCTTGAAGATCAGAAAGTATATCTCAGATTAAAATCTACATTTTATTAAAAAATATATGTGTGTTTTACAATTAAAGCCTAAACTTAAAGTCTTAAAGTGATTTTGACATAAGGGCATCATCTTAAATTCTGATCAAACAGCTTTCAGCTCTTCTCAAGGCACCTATGTACAGTAGAATGCATTATTATTATTAAATAAAAAATTTATTTGTCACGTACACGACCACACACAGTAGAATAGGCAGTGAAATGCTTATACGACTGTTCATGACCTAAAAAAAAAGTTAAATATTAAATTATTATTACAATGAGATGCTTTCTTATTATTGTAAAAATGGACTTTAATGACAAACCTCAAACCTATACAAAATGCCTTGCCTTGATAGATTAACACAAATTCTATATACTTATCTAAACAAATCACACAGATTTCTAAAATGCCAAAATTGCTTCTCGTACAGTAAAACACAAAAATCATCAGATCACAGAATGTTAATATATTATGGCTTAATGTGCAGGAATGCAGAAATTTGTAATTGTGGAGCATTATCTAAAACACACACACTGTTTTTTAAACTTAGTTTACACCACAACGCTGTTGAATTCTTCAATCTGATTCGGCAGAAAGTGTTCAGCAGTTCT
The DNA here is from genome assembly GCA_030014305.1 of Clarias laeviceps. NCBI lineage: Eukaryota > Metazoa > Chordata > Actinopteri > Siluriformes > Clariidae > Clarias > Clarias laeviceps. The sequence goes on from JAQMYJ010000015.1 coordinate 5,426,028, forward strand.
ATAACAGTGCTGGCTGTAATTCCAGTCGCAGGTTTGTACAGTATGCGTTGTTTCTGTGGTAGCAGCTCATTCACAGGGAATTGTACAGAGGATGCTCCACATAACCTACGATTACGCAATTAAATACACAATTGAATTAAAGTTGACAATTGAATAAGTGTTGTTATTTTTTTTCTTTATGCAGGTGGTGATAAATAATATTTATAATTTATGGAAGGAGTCCCCAGTGTCACTGCTTTGTAATAGGAATATTTGTGTTGGGGAAGTCTTTAGGACAGAGCTCATAGTGTTTTCTGTTTTCTCAATAATATGGCAAGTTAATGAAAGAGAAAGAAGCTGCTGAAGGAGTGACTGTTTATAGTGGCTATAAGTGAGAATATGAAGTAACTTGTCTCCACAGCATTAAACATAACATATGACATGTTGATATAAGTATGATATGTATATGTATACATATAAAAAACTTCAGGACATGCCGTTTGAGAAAAGTTATGTATATCTGTATATACATAAATTTTCTCAAACGGCATGTCCTGAAGTGTTTTATTCTGGTAGTATTATCTCACTGTCTTCAAGTTACATCATCAGTGCTATATGCAAAACCATATTTTGTACGACCTGGCATGCAACCTTAATAAATATTTAGCCTGTAAGCATGTTGCTTAACTTAACTTAACTTACCACCCAGCTAGCTATTCTAATGCTAACCACAAAAAAATTGAATATAGAATTAGTTTAACGTTCTGTTGTTATACACTTTAATTAAAGAACTTTTCAGCAGGTGGTTTTTCAAACAGTGCCATTCAGATTTGGGAAATTATTATTAATGTAATTGTTGCACGGACAGAAATTATTAAGGGTTCTTCACCAAAAGAACACCTCTGTTCTCCTCTGCCATTGCTCGAAAGGCCGATTTCTGACAGGTTTATTTTTAAGAATGTTTTCGTTAGGTCATCGATGCCTCCATATTTAATCTGGGGAATGAACTTAGCACATGCTAACATCGTCGCTCTCTCTCTCTCTCTCTCTCTATATATATATATATATATATATATATATATATATATATATATAGCTAACACCAGGCGCTCTCTCACTTTCACTCTCT
>JAQMYJ010000015.1:5427235-5443761 GCA_030014305.1 Clarias laeviceps
ATATAAAAAAGATATAGCTAACACCAGGCGCTCTCTCTCTCTCTCTCTCTCACACACACACACACACACACACTTACTTTTTCTGTCGCTGTCTCTGTTTTTCAGTAAACATAACTATATTGTTTGAGTAAAACCATGAATCACAACTTAATGAATAAAATGGATAAACAGCATATAATTAATGATGTAGCTATCACTTATTCTAGCTCTTATATTGTTAAACCGTTAAACCCTTTGTAAACCCTAATAGAGACCATTTTATAAATGAAACTGTTAAATGACAGAGCTAACTACTATGCTAGCTCTCTTTCTCTTAGCTCTCTTACATTTTTGATGCAAACAGAAAATGAATCCACTTTACAACTCTCTTATTACAGACAATTTCCCTTTAAAAAAAAAATAAAAGAAAAAAAGGATTTCTCATTTGGTTTAAAACACAGCCCTTGCTATTTTATTTACTACATTAAGCACATAGATTAGCTTGACATATGCTAAATTTCATTTTGTTCTCACTACTTTAAAAAGAAGTGCTTTGTGGTTAATGATTTAAAGGGAGGAAAAAGCAAAGCCTTTAGTGTATTTGGCTGGTCATCCTGCTGCGGTGGTGAAGCGCGCGGAGAATGGCACACGACTCTGAATGCAGCAGCAATAAAGTGTGCTGCCATCCACTTTTAAACATGACATGCAGGTGCTGTTCAGTTATAATTATCTTCCTCGTATTGATATAAACATATGGGGTGTGTAGGAGAAATGTACGAGGGGCGTTCAAGTCAATCCGAGACGTTTGATTGTGCAGAATAACAGAATGCAGTTATGAGAGTTAAAAACTCCCTTTATTGCGCTATATAATCCCCTGCTACACTAACACACGTATCCTAGTGTTTCACTAGTGCATGGATACCATCAAAGTAGTAAGTTTTCTCAGTATGCCGGAAACATGATCGGACTGCCTGCTTCATGTCAGAAATGCTGGCCTCCCAGGAACCCCTTTAATGGCCCAAATATGTGGAAATTGCTTGGAGCGAGGTCAGGAATGTATGGTGGATATGGCAATAACACCCAGCCCAGTTCCTGTAATGTGCATGTACAGTTCCCACCTAGACAGACACGTCTCTTGGACACATTGGTGACAAGTTATCTGACAATTTTCAAGAATTAGGCATTCTACTTGCTTGAACGTTCAAAGGAAGAACTGCAGCGTGCTCCAAGCCTCCTTGGCTTCATGGAATTATTCATGGATGTATGTATGGCCTTATTTAAAATGTTCCGTTTTTTTACTGTGGTCTTCTGTAAATGTCCAACTGTTTTACATCTTCATGCACCAGAAATTTCGTTACAAGTCCCGGTTTCACTTGAACGTCCTTGTATTTATTATAGTTATTTCAAAGAGGTTAGATTTGGAGGACCTGGTTGGTTCGAGTGAATTCAATGCTGAATTAAAAGCTTGTGTGTGTGTGTGTGTGTGTGTGTGTGTGTGGCAGGACAACAGCCTCTAAGGGCATGGATAACAGTAAAAATCAATGCTGCTCGGCTCCCTCCCCACTGAGCATTAAAGTCTAGAGTTTCAGCACACAGCGGCACTGTGCAAATGAAAAATTAAAATGATGTGCCCTTCACCCTGCCACACATACACACACACACACATATATATATATATATATATATATATATATATATATATATATACACACACACACACTTACTGCAGCACCAATCTCACCCACACATACACTCCACTAGCTGCTCTTATCAGAAAGATTAAATGATAGACATTAAAGTCATTAAAAGCCACTAGATGCGAGAGAAAGAGAGAGAGATGAGTAAAGAGCTCAGCAGAATTCAGAGAGATAAAATCAATATCAGTTTAACACTGCAAAGCTTTTACACAAAAGGAGTTTTAAATCTTGGGCCCTGTATTAACAAGTGTGTAAATGTGTATAGGGAAATCGATAAAATATTTACTCATGAATTTTATTAATTTGCCTTATAATTATGTCTGAAGCAGTTAAGATGGACGGGTGTAAAGCTGAGCTGATCAAGGTCAATAGCTCTCTGGTAGCCTGGGATTTGAACTCACAGCCTTCTGGTTGCTTGCTTAAAGGAATACTGCAGCATTTCCACCTTAACTAAAACTGAAAGTCTGTATATTAAAAAAAATATTTAATGAAATATTTAATGAAATATCAGAAATTAGACGCCATAATCCACTATTATTCTACAGTTGTTGAATTTTCAGTTTTGTTTGCTAAGAAGGTGTGATTAATTCTCCATAGCAGAACAGAAGGAAACTTTTACCGTGAACGCAGCATATAATCTAAGTGTAATAATAAATGGGAAAAAAAAAAAAACATACAATTGTTACAGTATAATGATATGTTGAAGGATTGTGGTGTCTGAGCTTTGTAACTTTTGTCAGTAAGCGTTTTCGCAATCGGAGCGTCTTCCTCACAGAGGCGTTTACTCTATGTGGTTTCTCGTTAACATGACGAGCTGCATTTTTCTGTCTTGAAAAGGCAGGTTGGTGGGAACCAGTCATAGCATTCCATAACATTATATCATGAGTCCTTCATTACTAAATTGCTTAATTAATAAAGCGTTTAATTGGCTGTTCTGTGAGTTAGAGAGATGAAACACTTCGGCGAATACTTTTGAGCAACTGACATTTTGGTCGCAATATGGCTAGTTCACAATAATAATGAGTGTCCATGTTCTTGTTTATCGGAGGAGATGTCAGAAGATAGCTTCATAAAAACTACCGATTTGTCATGTCCTGCAATGATTTTACTATAGTAACGGTTTGCTAGCGCTGGAACGGTATGTACGTAGCATGATGCAATCAGCAAAACATCCTCATGCTTTTATACTGAATATAAGCACACTTGAAACGTCAATCTGTTTTATAATAAAGGTTTAGTATTGGACACACCTGAGAGAAAGAGACACAGGAACAACTGAGTGTGATTTAGATTGATTGATTGATTGTATTGATGCACTGTTGTAATGATGGTAAGGCATGACCACAGATTAGGTCCATCTGTGTAAGAATTCATTCATTCATTCATTCATTCATTCAATTTTAGTAACCACCTATTTGTTTGTTTTGTGAAGGGATCACAGATGAAACCCACATGAGTATGCACAGAACATGTTACACTCCACATAGGCAAGAGGCTGAGCCCAGGATCAAACAGAAAGAATGAGTTATTTAAACACTTGAAAAAGAGATTTTCTTATATCAGGTTTTGTACTGGTTAAATAATATTTTTTCTTCTTTTTCATCATCATCATTATTATTATTAATAATAATAATAATAATAATAATCATAATAATCATATATGTACAATAGTATCTATGAATATTTATCAACTGCCCCATAAACTGCTCTTACACTTCAATATACAGCATAAATGAGTTTAGAGTAAATGTGTTTTCTGGTCTTTTCTCAATGCAGTAAGAAATACACATGTTTGTCTACTAATAGTGGATTATTTTATAGTGGAAGCTTTTACCTTCTTGAAATGTGAATTAAGGTGAAAGCTATATGGACTGCCTGATCTTTTATACAGAATTGATTGATTGATTGATTGATTTGCTGATTAAAAGTTTGGAGAGGAATAGTTCTCCAGGCTTCCTAAAGGCATTATTTTTTTTTTTGGCTCTCATTTTTGCCAATTTATTATTATTATTATTTTTGTTAAGCCACACAGTTTATTATTCAAGTATAAAAACGTCCAACTTAATGCATGAACCAGTGAGAAACAGGTGCAGATGATGACAGATGATGATTAGTGTACCGGTTTTGCTGAATGCTGAGTGGTTGGAACAGACGAGAGGGGAAATAAGGCTGCTGTTACATAAGCAAGCAATTTTTAGATCTTCATGCAAAGAAAAACATGCGTTCTCATTTTATTAATTTAATCCACTACAATTAATTCCATTTAATGATAATTTAATGTGAGAGGTGGCTGAAGACTTTTGCACAGTACATTACATTGCTTTAACGAACAATACACCGATAAGGTGATAAGAATATTATAATACACACTGTAATATACACTGCTTTAATACACTATACAGTACACTATATTGTAATCTGCATTGTAATATATGCTGATTTAGTACAATATATACACTATTTTATAGTAGTATACACACCGCGTATAGTAGTCTATAATAAACACTATAATTCTAAAATACTGTAAAGCAGCGTGTTTCATAATTCCTGCTATTACTGTATATACACACTGCTTTAGCACACTGTACGCAATGAAGTGTTTCATATTATGTATAATACACACTGTAACATATGCTGGTTTAACACTATATGCACACTATAAAGAAGTTTGTGTGTGTGTGTATGTGTGTGTGTATGTGTGTTGCCAGGTCGCTGGATCAAAGCTTAACACAGTGGGAGTAATCAACTGATGGAGAATACACAGGAGCTGACCGAGCAGGCGGTAGGAGAACTACATATACACACACACACACACACACGCACACACACAGGGGGCGGTTAGCTTGCATTGCGGTCTATGTTATGAAACCAGTTTTCATTAATCTTTCGATATAATTGCTGTCATATGGGAGCCGCGTCTGTTTTTCTTAAAAAGCTTTTCAGGATAAGTGAAACATGGCAGTTTTCCGCTGTTGTGGTCTGATTGTCAGGATCCCTCAAGGCGTGTAGAGTTGATTTTTACTGCTGCATGTGGCACAAAGAGTACAGTCAGCGTTCAGTGTGTTTCAGCTGATGTCTTCCACCTGTTCGATTTCTTCCTTTTTGGAGTTTATAGATCGCCTCACATGTGATCTGAGTCAGTGCTTCATTTGGTTTGTATTAGTTTGTATTTGTACTGTTGGCATGTCATTCTTTAGTGAAAGTAGGAAGAAGAATCTATTCTATTCTATTCTAGTCTATTCTGTTCAGATTAGTCAGGGAACATCACAACACAACGTTTAAAGGTTAAACCGCAGCGCGATGGTAGAATTATGATTATAAACTCATTAAGCTTTTGGGAAACCAAGCCCAGGTTTGCCGTGTGAACTCTGCCAGGATTATTTCCCAAAACATATCTTCTCATTCACAAAGCATGACTTTGGATGTTTTTGCCATTGTGTAGTAACATCAGAATGCACACTGCAGTACTTCATTATGCTGTACACATTTGTAATCCCAGAATGCCTTACTGGAGTTTAGGGTCTAAAAAATAAGTACAGCAATCCCATAATGCACTGCAGTGTTTGTAAGAAATAGGGAGTAGGGAATAATTTAGGACACAGATCATGTATTTTTAAAGCATGTAAAATAAAACAATAACTGATGGATTAATAAATTAAACATATTGTAAGATTAGATTACAGGCAAATATTGTTTGGAATTGGACAAGATACATTTGAGCAGAACATAATTAAACTGCACATAACTGGACTGAATTGAACTGAATTAAACTGAAATAAACTATACTGACATTGAAACTCTACTAAAATTAAAACTGAATTGAACCAAACTTAACCGAATTGAACTAAACAGAAAAATTTAAACTGAATCTAAGTTAGACTGAATATAACCGAAATTTAAATGAACTGATCTGAATTAAACTGAACTAGATTGAATAAATTATACTAAAGTACATAAAATGTAACGGAAATGAATTCAACTGAACTGAAATGAACTGGATTAAACTTAACTGCAATAGACTAAATAAATGATATTAGATAAACTAGATTGAATTGTAACTGAACTGAATTAAAGGGAACTGAAATAAACTAACTAAACTGGACTGAATTTAACTGGACTTAATTGAATTGACCTGAATTAAACTGAATTAGACTGAATTACTTTAACTGAAATAGATTGAATGTAACTGAACTTAACTGCATTAGAATGAATAAACTGAATTGCATTAAAGGGGACTGAATTAATCTAACTAAACTCACTTATATTGAACTACAGTAAACATAATTAATATAAACCGAAGTTAATTGAATTGAACTGAACTAAACTGAACTGATTAAACTGAATTGGAATAAATTAAAATAAAGTGAACTAAATGGAAGAGAATTGAACCTACTTGAATTGAGTTGAAGTAATTTAAGTAATTTAACTCTCCCAAACTCAACTGAAATGAATTTAATTGAAGTGTATTAAACTGATCTGAATTATTCAATCGATTTTTTTTTTAATTCAATTCAACGGTCATTGTTGCAAAACAGCTTTACAGAATTAATGAAAATCATGAAAATGGGAATGAAATGTGTGAGAAAATGTGTATAACTCAAAATGATCAGGTTGTCCCTAATGAGAAAGCTGAACTACAACAAACTACAGAATTGAACTGAATGAAACAGACTATATTGAATTTATTTGAATTGAATAACAGTAAGGAACAGAGTGAGAGACAGAGAGAGAGAGAGAGAGAGAGAGATGTGTATGAGGTGTATCCAGGCCACCCAGGCCTACTAGAGGGTTTTAATACTGAGCAGATGAGGACTGAGTGGCTGAGCACAGTAGCCATATGGCCAGCACGTCTTTAAACAGTGGCCCCACATGTGCACACACACACACACACACACACACACACACACACACAGACACAAAGACAGACAAAAAGACACACCCCATCTTTCACTCTCTTTTTCTGTCAGTGTTCTATAATCTGAACTTGTTATGTGTGTGTGTGTGTGTGTGCGCGCGTGTGTGTGAGGCAGATCTGCAGTGTGGTGTAACAGGTGGAAATGTTGCTTGCTGTTTGACTTATGAACATGTTTCGCTATTAATAGTTGTGATGTTGTGCAGTCGGGCTCTCTGACAACATCAGCCTTGTGTGCGTTTGTTTGTTTGCTCGGCTGATTGTGGAGCAGCGTGACTCAGGTCTGTCCTGCACATCCTGCACATCCTGTAGAATCAGGCTGAATCTGCAGCACCGGGGCGGACAGCGTTTGGGATTTTTAGCTGAGCGGGTCGATATTTGTGGAGATTATAACAAGCGGCATGAGACATGAGAACCACATGGGGATTAAGGAATTATAACACACACACAGTGTTGGGTAGGAATAGGAGGGTCAGAAGCAGCGGGTTGTGAGTTCAAATCCTGTGAGGGTCAGAGATGTACAGTTGGGCTGAAAGACACCCTTGAAGCAAAACAGAATCTTGTTGTTACATTGTTACCGCATGTGTCTCGTCATATTTTGCTTGATTGATTACCGTCAGGACATATTTTCTCTTCCTTCGACCTGCCTATAAACTGTCATCATGCATGCATCAGGAGGTTAAAAATAACATTAAGCAAGGAACAAAACACCTGGGCGTGTCCAGAACATCCTGAAGTGTTCATTTCTCTTATACCACAGCAAATTAATTTAATTTAACAATTACAGTTCATAATTTTTTTTAACCAATTCCATGCTGTACTTTTATAGTTATATTCAGTGTTGTGGAAAGTCTACAAGACAAAGAGATTTCTGTTATAGCATCAGTCATTCCCTCACCAGCCTCTCTTTTACCTTCCACCAGACAAAAAACCTACTGTACAGCTTGGCACATCACTAAGACATTGCATAATATTGGTTATACAGCTCTGACACTGAAGACTCCTTACAAAAATGTTAAATAACAGACTTTGATTTTCCTTTATGATTTTCCTTTGTTAAAGGTAAAGGTATATTACTATTTCCTTACCAAGCTAACACGGGCTTCCTTAAAAAGTGTTTCTGTTAATGATTCAGCTGAAACACAACCCGGATAATAAATTTTTCATCTCTCTTTATTTCGCTCCTTCTCCAAACGTGCCATTTCAGCATCTGTGTAAATGAGCTACAGAGAACAACAGAGCTGAGCAACAAGGTGGGGGAGGGGTGTAGTCTTATATGAGGTCATAATAGGAGAAAATCTAATTGGTTTGTTTAAGCCCTGGCAAATACAAAAAAATAAAAAAATAAAAATCTGGGATTTTTTTTTGTACACACCCTAAATGTCTAAAAATGACTAAAAAGAGAATTTTGCACAAAAGATCTCCTTCTATATATACTTTAGAAGGGTATATATATATATATATATATATATAATATAATAGTGTTGCATTCTGATTATTCATGCATCCCTAGTCAAAAATGCATTTAAGTACCTAGTGAACATTACAGTTTAGCCTCACCTACCTTAAACGTGCTCAGGAAATTACAATTACTTATACTTGTGCAAAATGCTCAAACACAATGCCTATTTTATTCACAGGAAGTTCAAGCATGGATGTGACATTTGGACTCATGGACGAGCTATTTGTTACATCAGTGAACTATTTTGCATAAACAGTAAATGTAACCTCTTCTGCTAAAAACTAACAAATTCGTAAAAGTCATATAATTATTTGCATTCTGAAAATATACAGCATTTTATCAGTGTTATGGATTAAGCATTAAACAGACGAGCTATTATGAGAGAAAGAGCATGTTTTTTACAAACTGTGAATTTTAAAGACGACTAAAGAAATAAATTTACACTTGAATGATCACAAAAAGTATAGATTTGAAAATGTTTGAACTAAATGATTTAGGATAAACTGGCGTTATGTATGTGATATTTTCATCACATGTCTGAATCAACCCTCTATATAACTATACTATATAAAGGATACACTAGAATAATTTCTATGTTAATGTAATTATGAAGAAAAAAGGGTGAAAATTATTAAATTCAGTTTTTTTGCCATATTTTATGGTCCTTTTTTCTCTTTTGTTTTGTCATCTTTGTGCTTCTTTGTGCTTTCTCATGCTCAGCATTGGACAGTAAAAGTTTAGGCAATATAAGGAGACGTTATTTTAGTGTATCATTATGGTTTGGTAAGAACCCTTATGTATTATACCTACCTTTACGGTAATGCTGACCGTTGCATGGACTTGCCAGATAAAATTTTGACTGTCATGTCATTTATGCTGCCAAAGATTTAGTAGATTATCAGTTGTTTACCATCATGATCGGTTTCTACTGAATGCTTATTACTTTTGCACCATCGAAAAGTCGGACAATATCGACCATTTTAAGCCTTCAACTCTCTCATTTATTATTTATGGTAGATTATGTAGAGCATCCACTGTACAAAGCCCTGCTTAAGAAACAATAATGTATTAGAACAAATGCATTCACTGTATTATAAACCAGATGACACAGTGCTAGAGCTGGTGTTATAGACATTATAGAAATTAGTTGGATAAATACTACATATTGCTCCTCTGAGATTTTTTTTCCTCCTAAGAAATACAGACAGGCAAAGAGACCAAGGGCAAGATCAAGAGGCAGAAGGAGGGACGTGGAGTGGCATGTGGTGTGACCCAGGGGGATGTGTACAGGACAGAGAGGAGAAAAGGAAAAAAGGGGGGGAAACTACACTTTTAGCTTTGCAGCCTTGAGTCTGAGAGACTGAGGGGGGACTCATATTACACCTCTCTCTCTCTCTCTCTCTCTCTCTTTCTCTTAAACACGCACACACTAACTCAGAGACACATCATTCACACAATTTCCTAGAAAAAAACAACAACAACGAGACAGAAAGAGAAAGAGGCGGACAGAAGCACTGAACACATCTGGACTGAGGATCATGTTTATGTTCCGACTGCAAGAGAACGAGATCTCGCACTTCTAATATACATGTGAATCAAATATTTTATACATCAATTTATATCACTCTTCCTTGACTTTTATAATGTTTACAATAAATATAGTGTCAGAAATATCAGTTTAGGTTTCAGTTACATCGTCATTTTAATACTGTGTTTTCAGTTATGAAAAGGTACAGAGCAAAAAGCTTATAAAAGCATTAAGGAGAAAATGAACGAGAAACCAAAAGAGAGAAAAAAACAGAAGATCAAGACTATTCTCTGGTGTGCTGTTAGAGTTTTTTAACAAATAATCCTTATGAAGCGACAACATGCTTCCTAAGAACAATGAAGGGATACTGAACAACTGATTTAAATGAATAAATGAACAAATGAATGAGATTCATCCCTCTTTGTTTAGCAAGTTTGACTTGAAGTGTGAAATTATATTTTATATATAATGTTTAAAAAACTTTAATCAATAAATCTAAATTAGCTTGTGCTCTTTTTTTCCCTTATGGACACATTTGACATTTTTTAATTGTTTTAATAGCATAAATCTATCTACAGACCTCTAACGATTTATCAACAGCTAGCTATAGTTGATAAAATAAGAAAACAAAAAGCAAAATAAGAAAGTAAAACAATATTAAGGAGAACGATGAAGAGAAACAACATATAATTATTTTTAAATTTTTCAGTCAATATTCAGCCAAATACTTTTTGGAAACATTGGATATTTTTATTAATTTACACAGTGCATGTATCAAGAAAGTCAAGAAATCCAACTCCAGGCCTCGATCAAGTCGAGAGCTAACAAAGACCAAAAGCTTAATAAGTAAGATGTTAACGAAATAAAATTATATAAACTTTGGCTACCGGGATTTTGCAAATAAATAATAAATCAAAATTTAATTTGTCTTAGAATTGAATTAGCATTTACATAATGATTTAAAAAAATTACTTTGGTATACAGCAGGTAAAAAAAAAAACACTCCCTAAAAAAACGTAAGGATGTTTCCATGCCTAGAATCTGTCCCAGATTCTGTGTGACGGTCTGGTTCTTGTTGTTTTACTGCAAAAAATCATATAATATTATTCAATCTAACCAAACATATCTATAATTTCTTATAGATAAGACTAAGTAATAAGATAAATTAAGATTATTACTGTGTCATATATTAGATTATCACATGTCTTTATTTTGACTCATGAGTATCATTCTCTGTGCTCATACTGTTGCAAACAGTGCTGTACTTTGAAATATTATTTGATCCAAAGTATGTTCAAATAAGAACTACGATAACTACCCCAGTCATGTAAGCACGTTGTGGCTTTCATGTAATTTAGCAGCAATTCTTCATAAAAGTCCTGCAGTCCAGTCCAGTTCGGTTATGGTGGACCAGGGTTTAGCTGCTTAATGTAAATAATAATAATAATAATAATAATAATAATTTAAATCTAATAATCTGTTCAAAAGTGTGAAAGTGCAATTCTTAAACAAATCTGCCTAAATATGTGTCTGGAACAAGTAACATGAAGGGCTTTAATATCAACAACTTTAGTGTTGTTAACTAGTATAACTTCTAAATGCAGTTGAATTATAGGATACAATAAGGCAAAGTAAATAATACTTAATAATTTTATGTAGAAATTATTATAAAAGAAACACAGACGTTGGGATCATGTTATTTAATTTCATTCAAATAATGCGTACAGATTTAAATTAATTGTTTGAATTTATATAATTTAAGTTATTTTGCATGAAGTAAAAGTAAAATGGGTCAAGTGTATAAATTATGAAAATTATTTACAATCCCTACCTATTAATATTACTAATATTACAAGTCAGTTTGTAACTTACATTTTTATTATTTGAACTTCATGTCAAATAGAATTAATGTGTGATTTAAAAAAGGGTGGATTCAACATTTTCATTTTTCATTTAGAAACATTTGACAGAAATGTCTGACATGTGCTGCATCTGTCACAGTTAAAATGAAAGAAATAAAAAGAAGTAAAATAATGTAAATAATGTGAATAATGTGGTTTGGAGGTGATTTATTACATTTTTTAATACATTTTTAAAAATTGCTTTAAATTGACGTACATGAACGTGGGCATCGTAAATGAACGCGTCTGGAGGTTTAATAATATAATTATCATCAAAATATAGATGATTTAATTTTCATGCACACAATGTTGTCCATGCTACAAGCATAGCCAATCAGCTAAGACGTTTGCTTCTTAAATTCTGAACTGCTTATGCAAAAAGTAAATTTAATACAACAAAAAAAATCTAAATGATTCAGGATAAATGCCATGTGTGTCCTAAAAACAATCGTCTGCACATACCGTACCTACTTATAATCACTTGGTTAAGTACAGTATGTGTGTGTGTGTGTGTCCAATTTTTGGGTGACGTCCTGAAGGACACTTTGGGTCCAGACTGAGCACATTATTTAACAAGCACGTCGACATCTGGGAAGCAATTCATCATTTAATTAAATGCGGCTGAAACCCGGCCCCTCGTTAATGAGATTAATTTAAATAATTAATGAGCCGCTGACACAAGCACGAGGCCTCATGAATAATTCAGCAGCATTTTTTTGTCGGCTCCAATCGGAGGGGAAAGAGCCACTTTAATGCTAGAGTGCTTTTTTATATAAAGTTTCAGTTTATAATCTAACACACACACACACACACAGAAAGAAAGATCAAACACACGTGGACTAAAACGCAAATGCATCTACACACACACACACACACTCTCTTAGAAATGTTGTGTAGGTGTGTCTGGTGTAGTTCGCCGGTGTCCAGTTTCTTTCTGCCCCCCTTCCCCCCATGTTGGATTGTGCCATTCTGAGCACACACATCAGGTTGGCATGGAAACGGAGCAGTCTAAGACAAGCATGTAGGGAGGTCATAGTGAGAAGAGTTTGAAAAAGTTTGTATGAGATGATTTGGTGAATAGGCGCCTAAGCACAGTGAAATTTAGGTGTTTATGCGTATGTGATTTTTTTAAATAGGTCATTGCATGTTTTTTGCTTTTCATAATTATGTGTTAAATTATTATTATAGGGGAAAAAGTTGGAATTTCTATTAGGATCTTTAGCAGGGATGTGACGCGTAATATAAATAGTATGTATTATTTGCATATAAGAAGGTGAATAATGTTTCATTCTTTCATTCTCACCCTCGGGTACTTCAGGCAATCTCGCGCATCGTTATATCACCTGGAGAAGGTTCGGGTGTTGATGTATTTTCTCCCGCGTGTGGGTGTGTCTCCTTTTTCTCTTTCTTCTTCTGTAAGAAGTCTCTCTGACCTGCAGAAAGGAGCATTTCTGTGAGGAGATGTGTGGCATAGTCTTACACCTCCCTGGGGCTTTTTGAAATGTGTGTGCGTGTGTGTGTGTGTGTGTGTGTGTGTGTGTGTGTGCGTGCTCACAGGTTGGGGAAGGGGGTGGCTTCAACAATGCTTTACATGAAAGCATGAAAAGATAGGGTATGAAGTTACAGTGGTAAAAAGCATAATGCTTCGAACTAGAACAAGTGTGTGTGTGTGTGTGTGTGTGTGTGAGGTGTCTAACAATAAGGCTGGCGTTTCTGTATGTCACACATAAACGTGTGTGAAGCAGCTTCAGTGAAAAAAAAAATCATCAATCCGAAACATGGACATTTTCTGAAGCCATGTTTGGTGTGTTCCTGACTGCCCCAGCTAGAGGAAATTAATAATGGTGCGCTGATGTTTTTTTTTCTTCTTCTTTTGGTAGGAATTCAGGGACGTTTGATCTTTCCAGCAATTTTAGTTCCTGCACTGGTGAAACCTTTTTTAATTCCTGCTCCACATGTGGTACGTTTCTGAGGAACTATTCATGTGGACAGATAGAGGTGCATATAACGCAGTTACATCTGGGCCTCTGAGCCAACTGGAACTGGAACCACATAAGAATGAACGCAGTCACACAGCTTCAGTGTCTCCACAAGGTCTCCGGTTTGATCCTGATCTCAGGTTACTGTATGTGTGTGCGGAATTTCATACCGTTTCCTCCCCGGTGTCTGTGCGGGTTTCCTCTGAGTTCTCTGGTTTCCTCCTAGAAACATACCAGTGCATGGAATGACTCCCCTAAACTCTCCATGAGCTGTGAATGAGTGTGTAAATGTGTGATGGCGTAGCATCCTATTGTGTGTGATGGCCTATACACCAAGGCCACTCATTTAATCACACACACAGGGCGGTTAAACTTTCAGCATTTTTTGGGGACAGAACTGGAGATTCTGGAGAAACCACACAGACATCGAGAGAACATGTGGAATTCTACAGACAGTAACCCGAGCTCGGGATCGAACCACCGTGGAGCCGGCGCTACCCCCTGCACCTCCACCTCATCCTCCGATTAGAAAAGAAAAGAATAATCTCAAGATTAATGTACAACTTACATAATTACTGTATGTTCAAGCCAAACTGGGACTTTTGATTGTACAGAATAACAGAACACAGTTATGAGAGTAAAACCTCCTTTATTTCTCTATATAATCCACTTTTACACTAATGCACTTATCCCAGTGTTTCACTAGTGCTTGGACACCATCAAAATAAAACGTTCTCTCAGAACCATGATCAGACTGCCTGTTTTTTTTTTTTACTTTATTTTCTCTGCCTGTTTAATGTCTGAAACACTGGCCTCCCAGGAACTCCTTTAGCAGCCCAAATATGTGGAAATGGCTGGAGTGAAGGCAGGACCGCACAGGGAACTGTATGAGTTCCTGTAATATGAAAGTGGTGTTGGTGAATGATTGTGTGTTCAGTTCCCGCAGACAGATGCGTCTTTTTCGCAAGTCGGTGACGAGTTATCTGTTGATTTTCTAGCATCAGGCATTCCACTGGCTGAATGTTCATAGGAACGACTGCAGATTGCACCGAAGCCGGGATCTTTATTCACGGACGTACAGCCTTCTTTAAAAAATCCAAATATTTTCCTACGGCTAAGAGTCTCATCACCGTACTGTGCTTGTATTCTAATGTTAATGTCGATGTGTTTTAACGCCTTTATTCACACGTTCAGATTTGACTTGAATGCCTCCCCTAATGTTACTTCCCTACAAAGGTTTTCAGACTGACAGTATTCTTATCCTGTGGCCTAGAGACCTAATATCAGGATGTATTTATTGATAGAGTCTTTAATCTGGATTAAGAGTATCTGTCATGCTTTTTTGTTCTTTTCTAATGTTTATGTTGTTCCCTCATTTCATTAATGGCGTTACTGCTTGTCTTTATAGAGAATTAAATCAGGGGTTATTAATTTTTAAAAGTCTATAAAGACCAATGAGCCATGCTTGTGATTTTTGGCATTATAAATAAATAAATAAATACGACTTGCTTTTGAGTAGAACATGAAGATTTCTTATTGGCAAGACAAGGTGGTTTGTTTTCTTTTTTTTTTCCCCAGGAACTATTTGAGATGCCGGATTGCATATAATCTGTTACTTCCCATAGCTGATGACAGAACAGTCACCTATTCATTCCTCCTGCCTCTACACAAACGCACACACACACAAGCACACTGTGCATGTCCGGCTCCCGTCTGCACCTGCATTTACAAACACCTCAAGCTCAAAGCATCAGGCTTTCAATGGCTTCGGTTAGAGATAAACACACACACACACGCACACATTCCTTTTCACAGTACTTGTATTAAAGTAAAATAATAGTTGTATCGAGTGAAAGCATGCACGTGTGTGTGTGTGTGTGTGTGTGTGTGTGTGCGTGAGAGACATTGCACAGTGACCACTCAATTTTCCAAACATGCAGAACCCCTCCCAAAACCACACGTTACATCTGACACACATGTGTATTCATGTACGTGTGTGTGTGTGAGAGTGTGTTTTCAATTAAGGTCCCATATGACTGCAGGCTCTGTAGTTTGCAAAGGGGTAAGTGGTCTAAATTGAATATGAGACGTTTATAGACATTCTAAGTTTCTCCACGCTTTGATCAAACCTTTTTGTCTTCATGGGCATAGATCATCAGGAAAGCCGAGGAATTCCGTAATAAAAAGTCAAAAATGAAGAAAAATAACAAGAAGTGGCAGAGTGTTCTTAGAGAATGAAATATGTGAGGCTTGGTAATTTACACTGGTGTCGGATTTGGTAAGAAGACCTACTGAAAAAAAAGATCTATTTATCTATCTATATATATATATATATATATATATATATATATATATATATAAAGCACAGTACAAACATTTGAATGGTGAAAACATTTTAAAAGGAGCCGTACAGTACGTCCGTGAATAACAATCCACTGCAGTGGTTCCTCTGAACATTCAGTGAGCGGAACGCCTGATCCTTGAAAATCGTTGGATAACTTGTCGCCAAGGTGTCTGTGGAAACTATAGACACAATCATTCACCAACACCACTTGGACATTACAGGAACTCGGCTGGGAGTTTTTGCCACATCCCCCGTACAGTCCTGACCTCGCTACCAAGTCATTCCCACACGTTTTGTCCATTAAAGGAGTTCCTGGGGGGCCAGCGTTTGAGCAAGAAGTCGAAGCCGATCACGGCTCCGGCGTACTGAGAAAACTTTCTACCTTGATGGTGTCCAAGCAAAAGTGAAACACTGGGATAAGTGCATTAGTGTAGAAGGGGATTATATAGAGAAATAAAGGGAGTTTTTACTCTCATAACTGTGTTCTGGGGCCTCCGAGTGGCGTAGTGGTAAAGCGCTCGCCCTATCATCCGGAGATCGCTGGTTCGAACCCGGGTGATGCTGTTTTCCTCTCACAGCTGGAGGCACAGAGAGAGCTGATTGGCCGAGCTCTCTCAGTGGGGAGGGATGAGAGGTACTTTGGGCTGCCACATTAATCACGGCTCTACAGCCAATCAGGGGCGTCTGTGAGCGGCTAGCGCTTTCCTCCGAGTGTGTTACTCCG
>JAQMYJ010000015.1:5453171-5469300 GCA_030014305.1 Clarias laeviceps
TATATATATATATATATATATATATATATATACCTATTATTTTAAAATTCTACATTGAGTCATCTGGTACAAACTGAAAGGTTCTGGAGTTTCTGTAATAGTTGTATAGAATGAGGTCTGAGTTCATGTCTGGAGTTAAGAGTGTCTCTTACCACAGTAAGTACTGTTCTGGTAAAGCTTGGGTCAGGAAGATTATTCATTTAAGACTTGAAGGTCAAATTCACTCAGTTTTAGCCGGGAAACTACACTGAGTCATTTGGAGTCAGATGGAATAAACCACGACACGTGTGTGTGTTTGTGTGGTGAAAGATTTGGCTGTTTATAGTTTGTGTTTTGTGTTTGATTGAGAATCCTGTGCAATGAAAGCGATTTCCTGTATTTAGAGGTTTTTACTGCTGGGAGGAAAATTAAAAAAAGATAAACTAATCTATAACTAATAGTGTTAATTAAATGCGCATTAATGTTCACGCTTCAGATAGATCAGTACATGTGTATGTGTGTGTGTGTGTGTGTGTGTGTGTGGGTGGGTGGGTGGGTGGGTGGCAGTGACCTCATCTGGTTTTGACATGCCGGCCGAATGAAACAATAGAGTAACCCAGAGAGGAAAAGACAGCAGAAGTCTGTAAATCATTCCGATTGGAGCACGGCTAATGATTTTAACAGAGACACACGCACACACACATTACCAAAACAGCGACATATTCAACATTCTTCTCAGTTTACCTCATCATCATACAGTCCAATATGAATACACACATACACACCCACGCACACATACACTCAGCAATTGACAGAAAGTCACAGGAAAGCAAGAATCCCAGTGCCGGTGAAAGATCATTAAACTTTGATCAAGTGTACAGTCACACAGTGCACAAACACTAGCATGCACATATAGTATATGTACATGCATATCTAATAAAAAGAATTAAACTCCGCTTTTTTGAACTGATTTCAAAGTCGATACTTACTTCTTATTTCTAGACAAATATATGAAATTTATAAGCATAACATTTTAAGCAATTAATTTTAAGCAAGAAATAAATGCTTAAAATAGGCAAAATTATATATATTTTTTCAAATAGTAAAATGTTCCCTAACATAAGTTTAATAATCTAATATTTTATTTGTTATTATCTTATATTAAGATTATATTAAGAAATTGTACATTAATATGCTGTAAATATATTTGAGAGATTTTCACTTGATTATCAGAGTCAGCAAATTTTTTTAATACACAATGATTTGCAGTTTGAAGTTAAAGTTTACATAGCTTAGAAAATAGATCAAGATAACAACGTTTCTAAGAAACACACAGATGAAAAGATAAAGCAGTGGTAGTGAGGGTCACGAAACAGACATAAAGGAATCTGTAACGGTATATTTTGCGATTGGCATGTGGAAAAAATTGTGGTCAGTGATTGACTGGCTGATTGACTGGCTATTGGGAACAATATTGATCAATGATTGGTCATTAGGAATGATGTTGATCAGTGATTGGTTTTTGGAAACTGGTGGTCAACGTCTGGTATTGGGAACAATGGTGATTAATTTTTGGAAACAAAGCTAATCAGTGATTGGTGATTGGCAACAATGTTGATCGTTGTTTTTTGTGAAAAATGTTGATCAGCAATTGGCTGATGGAAACAATGTTGTGTATTAATTGGTCATTGAGAACAATCCGAATCAGTCCTTAGTCAATGGGAATGATGTTGAACAGTGCTTGGTTTTGGAAACAATGATAATCAGTTATTGGTTGTTGGGAACAACATTGATCAGTCATTGGTTGTTTTTAACAATATTGATCAGTGATTGTTTTTTTTGAACAATGGTGATCCGAGAATGGTTATTGGAAACAATTTTGATTATTGGATGGACATTAGGAACTGTAATGATCAGTGATTGACATTGAGAACAATACTGGTCAGGCACTGATTGTTTGAAAAAATGGTGGTTGGTGATTGGTCATCAGAAACTATGATCAGTAATTGATCTTTGGGAACAACGATGATCAGTGATTGGTCGTTAGGAACAGTGATTAATTATTAGAAGAAATGGAGATCATTGTTATAGCTGTCCATATACATAGCTATATATTGCTCTCCATATAACTATATAGCTAGGTATTGGAAACAATGACTGTGATTAGGGACTAGTTGTTGGGAATGTTGGCTGTGATGTGAGTTGGAGAGCCGTATCGAGTACATGAACGTTGCTAATGTCTCTAGTTTTGTTTCTTGGTTACTTTTAGGCTAGTTTAAAAAAATAATTAATTTAAACAAATCTTATCAACACAACTACACTTGTTACACTCATATTAGTACCACTCACTCTACCATGCCCGGTGCTTTATTAAGAATGATCCACAACTAAAATGATACCCGATTAGCAATGGTCCTGCGCTGGTCCCTTTTTATGCATAACTTTAGAAGATTATTCCATCCATCAATCCATCTTGGAACTTCTGTAGACCAACTAGGGACCATGGAAGCAAATGGTAATTACCATTGTGTTTATTCCCATTTTTATGACTGTGGTAGGACCTCCGGTCAACATTCACATAGGCATTTACACACTATGGGCAATTTGGGAACGCCAATTAGCCTAATTCGCATGTCTTTGGACTGTGGGAAGAAATCCACCAAGCAAAGGAAGAACATGCAAACTCTATGCACATAGACCCGAGGCAGAAATCGAACCTGAACCCTGGAGATGCAAAGCAACAGTGCTAACCACTAAGCCATTGTGCCACCATAGATGATTATTACTTAGACATTTTTATGCTTACGTAATAATTTGCTGTAGCTACTCAACTGGAAAGTGAGTCAGGAGGCAATAAGAACTGATGTCCATGTTTAATGTTTGTATCACGTGGGTTTCAACTAGGATGGAACAAGAACCTGTAGCCTTGATGACCTTTTTGCATGTATTTACTGTAACTGCGCTTTGGGACAAAGATCACAAAATAATGCATTGTGAGAAAACCGTTTCTAGGTGACTGTGAAATATGATATTCGGTTCTAGAGTCTAGCAGGCAACGTTTTTTCCTTGGGTTATGTCAATATCAAAACTCCTACAGAGTGATACTTTCATGTGGAATCTTTTAAAGAAACACATTAAACACAACCGAATATGAATGTAGAACAAGACTGGACGATTCTGTCTTTAGTGAAACCTTTATGCATATTGTAGTCCATGATGTAACTGACTCCGCCCCCCCCCCCTCCCTCAGGCGAGAACATGACCGTTCTAAACACGGCTGATTGGCTGCTCGGCTGCAGCACTCCGCCCACTGCCCCAAGTACGAAGGACTATGGTATATTGCATGTGTGTGTAGCGTGAACATACTTAGAGACATTGTGTTTTAGCGTGTGCTGAGGTGTGTTATAAAGCTACGGTATATACATACTGTATATACACTATACTGAAGGGCAGTATAGGCACACTGTTGGCTACAGGGTTGTAAAGCTGCTGTATTTGTGTGACTTGCAAAGGCTTTGGTGTGGCTGCTGTTCATACATTATAGGACTTTCTTTGTATGGTGGAGTTTATTTGATGATTTTAATATCTTTTGTTTTTCTTTAGTAAAGACAGAGCCGCTGAACAGCAGTGATGCAGTCAGCACAGCAGGAGATACAGGGCTGGATACTTACACAGGGTCAGGTAGGATATCACACACACACACAGATGCAAACACAGAATGCCTTGCGTAACCCTATGACAGAAGTTGCTGAAAGCATTAAGGCCTCGTGTTTTGTCCTTGGGTTAACGTCAGCACAGCATTGTCTCTTTATTTAGCTGCATTACACGCCCAGACATACACACACACATTCACTCACACACACACACACAGATCCCGAACTTCACGAAGGATTTATCCCCCCTGCAGAGAGAGCTGAGGCCCATACTCCAGCTGACAGAAGTGTCTGATGTCTCAATAGTGAGGCACAAAGAAAAGTGTGTGTGTGTGTAGGTGAGAAATGTTTGCATGGCTTCATATAGGAGGGTGTTTAAGACGTTTATGAATCCATCCATCTCACAGTGGGAAAGAACTGGTAAACTCAGTTAAGAAAATATATCCACTTTATGAAGTGCCTCAGTGTAGAATAGATACTGTACTGTACACAGGAGTCTTGTGTTATATTTCCTGTAAGGTTCGATTTATTCATATGGAGGTTTGTATACTGTATTGTTAATAAAAAAAAAATTTTTTAAACTGATGTCCATGTTTAACTTTAAAAAAAAAAAAAGGTATTTCAGGTGTTCTTGGGGAAGAAGTGTAACTTGTTAAATAATGTTAAATAATAATCTGCGATTGTTTATATGCAGTTATTTTTCCTGTAAAGGCAAGGGCATAGAAGGTGAAGGAAGGAAGGGAAAAATGATTGCTAATATATACAAGAGACAACAGAGACAAGATGTAAAGGAAAAAGAAATAAGAATGACTGTAGGTAAAACATATAGATGAAAGAAATTTAATGGACAAATGAAAGAATAAGAAGTGGAGAGCAAATGAGGAAAGAAAGAAAATGAGGGGAAAGGAAGGTCAAGGGCATGAGAAAGAAAGGAAGTGAGTGGATCAGTAACAGAAAGAAATTAAACAAAAAGTAGCAAAAATGAAAAAAGGATGGGGATAAACAGGTGAACAAAAGAAAAGACAATGGGAGGGAAAAAAAGGAAAGGACAAGTAAGTGCCAACATCAGGACAAGGAGAAGAGGAAAAGAAATGAAAAGGAAAGAGCTGGTAAAAGAAGAAAATGAAAAGGTAAAGGAAACAAAAGAGAATGAAAAGCAGGGGAAAGAGATGAATGGATAAAGGAAAAGGAAAGGAATGGAAAGCAAATAAAAGAGAAGTACATGAATATATGAAATCAAGAAAATAGGGAAAAGGAAACGATAGTGTTAACATCATGACAAGGATAAAAGCAAAGGAAGGGAAAGGAAAAGACCAGTAAAATAAATTAAAAGGAACCTAAAGGGAATGAAAAAAAAAAAAAAGAAGAGATGACTGGATGAAGGAAAGCAAGGGAAAATGAAGTACAGAAAGGAAAAGCACTGGTCCATTTAGGTCGAGTTAAATAAGCACAGAAGAGAAATAGAAGGGGAAAACCCGGAGAACGTAGGGTCACTTTTTTGATATTGTTAATTTAATAGAGAGAAGTTCGCCTTTTTTCTTCTCCTTTTACTAAACGGACAGAAAAAAGACAGTTAACTGTCAGTCAAAAGAGTGTGTGTGCCTGTGTGTGGGGGGTTTACGGCTTTTGGCAGATGCTCTATGAGAACGAGTTGTCCAGGATTCATGTTCTGCCCTGCAGATTCGCTATTCAGCAAAGAATGTATCAAAGTGGAGCTGATAGATGACACATGTTGCTGTTTCCTGGTGGATCTCGATCCAGACCGTGTGTGTGTATGTGTGTGTGTGAGTATGTATGTAATGGGATTTATTGATCTCAACTAATACCACTTGTGATATTATTTTTTTTATTGTGTGCAGTTATAACCAGCAGCGGATTCAGTCCTCGACCTGCACATCAGTACTCTCCTCCACTTTATCCATCCAAGTAAGGATCTATTTACACACACACACACACACATACACACTCACATAGAGACACACACCTTACATACAACCAGTTTCGCCTACTCTCATGTTCCCTGGCCTGAAGGCATGAAATATATCCACTCACTTAAACAAACACCTCAAAAACAGATCCATCACATACAAATCCTTTTGATCTGTTTGATTGACAGGCCTTATCCCCACATCCTGTCCACGCCTGTGGCTCCGCCCATGCCGCCCTACACTGGACAGTCCCAGTTCAGCAGCATGCAGCAGTCAACGGTGTACACACCATACTCTCAAACCACACAACCTTACGGTCTCTCCACCTATGGTAAGCTTCCCTTGCCTCGTCGGTGTCTGTGTGTCTTTTAAGAGTAGCTGTTGTGATATTATACTAAGATACATAAGCTGAACAAAAGTTGAGTTATGCAGTTTACGTTCAGCCATTGTTCATCACATATACATTACTGCGCAGTGAAATTCTATATACTTCGCATATCCCAGCTTCTTGTTAGTAGACTGGGGTCAGAGTTCAGGGTCAGCCATTATACAGAGCAGAAAGGGTTAAGTTGCCTTGCTTAAGCGGCGACCTGGCAGAGCTAGGGCTCAAACTGACGACCTTCTAATCATAAACTCAGAGCCTTAACACACCTAGCCACCACTGCCCCCTAAAAATTGTCATTTTCACACGCAGGATACAGTGTCCCTGGAGCAGATAGTGTTAAGCGACTTTGCTCAAGGGCTCAACGGTGGCAACTTGTCGGTGCTGGAACTCAAACCCTCAACCTTCCAATCAAAAACCCAGTAACTTACCCCTGGCCCTTGCTAAAAGATAACACCATAACCATCTTACCATAAGATACACTTCTTTAGTATGTTTAATTCCATCCATCCATCCATCCATCCAGGAACCTCTGTAGTCCAACCAGGGACCATGATGGCCAATGTTGACCATTATATTTACTCCCATTTTTACGACTCTGGTAGGACCTTCGGTCAACATTCACACACTGCGACCAATTTGGGAATGCCTAGTCTGTATGTCTTTGGACTGTGGGAGAAAACCGGAGTATACAGAAGAAACCCACCAAGCACATCGAGAACATGCAAACTCCATGCACACATTCCCAGAAGTGGGACTCGAACCTGGACCCTAGAGCCACCTCTAAGCCACCATACCGCCAGTATGTTTAATTGCTCTGGGTAAAGTACTACATGACCCATAATTCTGTTCCCTCAATCAGAAAATTTGCTCAAATAGAAATTGGCCTAAATTATTAACTGGTTAGGTTTTTGTGAGACGGAGCACATGGAACAGTAATTCCACAGACCGTACCCCGAAGTCAGGTTTGAACCTGGGCCACTGGCACTATGATACAGCAGCATAATTCCTTTACCACCCTACCACCATAGCAAGAAAAATCACTTCTCCATAAAAGAGTCTGTATTCTCTAACCAACTTTTGATCATAATTATGCCACTTAAACCTATTAGTGTTGCTAGACAGCTCCCCCTCTTGGTGATGATTTCCTAAACCTCCGCACTCTTACCACATGATAAGCAAGAGTGAGTAACATAGTGAGAGTGTGTGAGATTCACCAGTTGCACCAGTGCCTGCTTTAAAAATCAATCAGAATTCTAAAGTAAGTCCTACTCAAAGTCAGAACCACAACTGAGGATCGTGTAGTTTTCTGTGAGCCTCAACTTTCCAAGCAGGTGGTGAGTCAGGGGCAAGACATCGTGCCAATCGTCAATGTGAATGTGATGTCTAAAGCAGATGGTGCAAATGAAGTGGTGGTTTTGCATAAGTGCTCAGGAAAGTTGCAGATTGGAATAGATTTCCTATTTAGCAGGTTAAAATAAACTTATTGTAGTTGATGGTAGACGCTTTCTCTACACAATAAATCTTAAATGCACACTACGTTGTAATTGCAATCCCAATACTCAGCACATGGATGTCTGAGAACGACTTCTCTTTATCAGCCACAGTGAAAATGTCTGTTACACTTAGGGTGCTTTCATACTAGGGACTCAGGAAGAGATCTGAGACCCCAAAGGTTCCATAACACTCCAGCACGTGCCCATGCACAGATCAGTATACGGTGCACTCTGGCACGGTTCAACCCAAATACTAAACCCAACTGCACCTAAAGACAGGAACGGACCCGTGTTTAGAACATGATATCATCACGACTGTCGGTCCCCTCCGATATTTTTGGATGTAGCTGTCGATCCTCTAAACTGCAGTGTTATAGCTGATATAGTGGGAAAGCGTATCACAAAGGTTGATTTTCTTGTAATCATATTCTCTTGGAGTAATTGATTGCAACGGAAAGATCTATGTGTATACTGCCACCTACTGTATTGGAGAGTGTAAAAAGGCAAGTGTACTCAGATTTGGAACAGTGTTGCTACTGTGAAAGCTGGGCAACAGTGAAGAGCAATGGGGAACAATATAATGAAAGCCGCTTTAGTTAAATTTAAATAGCTAGCTATTTTGGTAGGTACTATATATGACTTTTTAAAGCTAGTCCTTCAATAAAATAGGTAATAAACCACTGATAGGTAGTGCATGTTTAGTGCCTTTTTGTTTGCCAGTGGGTTTTCCTTTCTCAGACACCCCATATAACCTTTTAACAGTAAAGAGTTTTACCCTGATGTACTGTATATTTGCAGCGGATTTAGGAGTGATGTTACCTGGAATAAAGATGGAAGGGGGCCTGTCGCAGACTCAGTCCACCCTCCAATCAGGGCTCAGCTACAGCCCTGGATTTACCACCCCCCAGCCTGGACAGACGGCGTACTCGCCCTATCAGATGCCAGGTAATTATAGGCTACAGCTAACCGGCACAATAGCTTCAGTCCATCCTGCAGATAGATGTGAGAGTAATGAAAACTTGATTACCAGGATCTGCCAACATGGCTAGTTTGAGCCAATGGATTCTCACAGTGTCCCTCCTTTTTTTCTCTATCTCTCTTTATCTCTCTGTCTTTCCCACACACACACACACCAGCATCAGGGTTTACCTCCTCCCCTGGCCTCTACACCTCCAACAACTCCGTGTCCAATCCAGCCAACTTTAGTACACAACAGGTACTGTTACACACAAACACACACTTTCAGAATGATGACATCACTCACGAAAACAGGTCTAACTGTGTACACGATATACCCGTGCATCATTAGACATTCAGCCGGAGGTTTAAAAAAAAAAAAAAAACGGAATGCTTTTGTTCCTCCGATGAATCTGGCTGCATAAACAAAGGAGTTAGTGCTGAAAGGAGAGGAGGGAGAATCCTGAGGAGGAACGGATGGGAAAACGAGTCTTCCTGAGAGCATTTTTACTGCACCGTTCATGTGCTCAGAGATGTTAGTGACAGGTTTAGAGGCATCTGCTGTAAAAGACCAAACAGTGTGTGTGCACGTGTGTGTAAAGGACACCAAGGGATTCATAAATGCTCCCATCAAGTGGTCTTTGTGTTCCGTCCAGGACGCGTCGTTCCTTCGTTTTCACTCCGTTTCTCTCTCTATCGCTCTCGGATTCTCTTACCCCTGGGAAAGTTTCCATTTCTGCAGCTCTTCAAACGCGGAGCTCAATAGTTTGACCTTAAATATGTCTACAAGGTAATACATTATAAATTATAGATAGCTGTTAAATTCTCAAATCACATTGGTCAGGTTTGCATTAATGCACTCAATTTAATGCGTTATCACTGCCGTGGTCGGATTCTTAGATAATTAAAGCCCGATTGTAAAAAAAAAAAAAAAGATATTAAACAATGATAACTTAAGCAAAAAAAAAAAAAAAAAAAAAGTTTCTTCCCTCTCATGACTTTGCACTATATGGTTACAGTTGAAGTCAGGAGTTTACGGACATAACCAAATACATTTAAACTCAAGTTTTCACAATTTCTAGTAAACATTCCTTGTCTTAGGATCACTTTATTTTAAGAATGTGAAATGTCAGAATAATCATAGAGAGAAAGATTTTATTAAAAAAAAAATTTCTTTCATCACATTTCCAGTGTGTCAGAAGATTACATGCACTTCTAAGTCACTGGTATTTAGTAGCATTGCCTTTAAATTGGACCAAATGTTTTTATGTCCCCTTCTACCATCTTGTTACTATAAATTTCAAGAATTTTAGCCCTTTCCTCCTGACAGAACTGGTGTGACTGAGTCAGGTCAAAGTCTCACTTTTTCAGTTCTGGCCACATATTTTATATTGGATTTAGCTCAGGGCCACTCCAATACCGCAACTTTAACATCCTTTAGCAATATTTGCACAACTTTGAAAGTATGCTTGCGTTTATTATGCTTTTAGAAGAACCGTTTGCGACCAAGCTTTACCTTCCTGGCTGACGTCTTGAGATGTTGCTTCAATATATCTATTAAGTCTTCCTTGCTCATGATACCATGTAAGTGGCCCAATCCCTTCTCAAACAAAGAGGCACTGAGTATGACTGTAGGCCTTAACATTACGTCCACAAGTAAACCCCACTCGCCTCAAATGATGTTTATTAGCCTACCAGAAGCTTCTAAATCCATGTCATCATTTCTGGAATTTTCCGAGCTGTCCCAAACTTGAAAAAACTTGAAAAAAAGTGAATGTAACCTTTTGACTTCAACTGTATGTGGCCAGCTAAACTTGATGTTGCCAAATGTCTGTTTCTTAAGTATTTAACAGTGTTTGACTGGGCGAGTGAAAGCTCAGGCGGCTAAGGCTCTAGGGTGTTGGTTTGGGTATCTGAGGGTCCGGGTTGCCACACCCCATACTACCACTGCCACTAAGCCCAGATAAAATGCGTCAGGAAGGTCATCCAGTATAAAAACCTATGCTAAGTTTATGCAGATTGATGGTCTGCTGTGGCGACCTATCGACAGGAGCAGCTGAAAAACTAACAACAACCCAACAATGTTTGACTGATGGTACTTTTAGTTAGTAACCCAGTGTAAGAATTTATCTAATGATGGAAACTTGGAAACTTTACCGCACTTTTGTACGTCGCTCTAGAGCTTCTGCCAAATGCCTAAATGTAAATGTACATTTTCTTATTAATATTTGTAAGAGAGAGAAAAGAAAGAGAAATTTGCTTAGTAGTTCTTGAAAATATAAAGTGATAATCGGAATGACCTTTTTTTCCCGGCCGTTACACACCACTAAAAGTAACTCTAGTCAAATAAAAAAAAAGTTCAATTCTTTCATTTTAAAAAATGATCGTTGCTAAAAGTCATGTGGTATAAGAGGAATAAAGCACTTTGGAATGTGTGGTTATTGGACAGTAGTCAGTAACTTCAGGGTGAAAACTGCCGCGGGTTGTTCGATCTAGCTTTTTGAGTATAGTTTTTTGTTGGTGATGATTGTGGTGTGTTTTGAATTGTTTGGTTCTAGCAGATGTTTTATAGGTGCGAAAATCATAGGCATAATTTATCTTTAGGAATTAAAGGAACTTTTTTAATGAAAGAGGAACTTTAACATAATTCTGTGATTAATATCCTACATTGACTCTTCCTCAAATCTAAATCCAGTCCTGTATTTTGTAATCATTGGAAGGTAAATACACTGTAACCTTAATAAAATTGTGTATTTTTTAACCGTAGGAGTATCCCTCATATACAGCGTTCGGGCAGAATCAGTATGCTCAGTATTACTCTGCCTCCTCCTACGGCTCCTATATGACAACCAACAGCACACTGGACAACACAGGCTCCACCTCCAGTTATCAGCTGCAAGACCCCGCCCCTGTAATAACAGGACAGGCTCCTGAGATGCACCCAGGTGAGTCCTGGGCAATCGAGAGGATAACAGTGCAAGGAGCTTGGGAAATATAGTTCTTCCTGGGTTCCAGTACAGCATTAAATATGTTCTTGATGTTTTTCTCAGTATATCACCTTTCCACTGACATGGTGCTGGTGCTGGATCAGGGAACCAGTGACCATTTTCAGAACCTAGCCATGTAACCATTAATCAGAGCAGCATTCCTAAAGGTTTGCACTTTTTAGATCCTGTCTCAATAGTGGTCTGGTTGTTGCCATGGTGATGAAATTACTTTGCCCACATCTCTAACAACAACAACAGTGCAGTGTTTGGGTGCTGAGACTGACCCACTTTTGCCTAAGAATGGTGAAATGTGATATGGTTTGAAATCAGGAATCAGTACCTTGTTGGTGGAAAAGGACTGCGGAAAAGACACATTTGTTACATAACCATGTAGGCTCAAGTGGTTTTTTCATGCATTTAGGTGATTTTGAGGCGGGCCAGAGTCCTTCTACGCCCATCAAGGAACTGGATGACCGGACCTGCCGTGGGGGTGGGACTAAAGCCAGGGGGCGTGGTAGGAAGAACAACCCCTCCCCTCCTCCTGACAGTGATCTAGAGGTAAATTTATTTTACAAAACATTGTAAAAATGTTGCTGATAATCCAGCCACATTGATGATGCATATGATACAGTGATAGTTCAATGATCAGACGCAGGAAAAATTTGAATGGTGCGAACATTTTAAAGAAAGTTGTACATTAATGTCTATGAATGACGATCCGGTCTGAGGTGGCTTGGAACCCACTGCAGTAGTTCCCATGAACATTCAGCGAGTGAAACGCCCGATCCTTGACAACTGACAGATAACATGTCGCAAAATGAGATACATGTCGAGAAGCGATACATCTCGCTGTGGGAACTGTACAAACAATCTACATGCTCACTCCAACCTATTTACACATGTTTGGGCCATCAAAGGAGGCCAGTGTTTCAGAAATGAAGCAGGCAGTCCGGTAATCGCTCCAGTTTACTGAGGAAACTCTGATGGGATCTATGCATTTGTGAAACACTGGAATAAGTGCATTAGTGTAGCAGAGGATTATATAGAGGAATAAAGGGAGTTTTTACTCTCATAACTGTGTTCTGCACAATCAAAAAGTCCATATTTGACCTGAGCACAGCTTGTACATACTTTATTTTAATATGCTTGTGTTTTACAGAGAGTGTTTGTTTGGGATCTGGACGAGACCATCATTGTCTTCCACTCGCTTCTCACTGGATCTTATGCTCAGAAATATGGAAAGGTATTTTCTATTTATCTTCTTCTTCTTCTTTCTTTCTTTCTTTCTTTACTTCTTTGTTATAAGTTTCCTTCAAAAAACAGAAAGGAACCTAATAATCATATATTATGTTTTTCTATCAGTACTAGTACCAAATTCTGAAAAGCTGATTTACTTCCAGCACCAGCAATATTTCAGGCCATGGCATTGGTGGCTCAATCGCAGGTTTCTCACCTGCCATGCAGAAGGTCTGGGTTTAACTCCTACCCAATTCCCAAACCCCAGCCACTTAATTCAGTGACAGTTCCAAGCCTGAATAAAATTGGAGGAAGGGCATCTGGTGTAAAACCTGTGCCAAGTTGTGTGAGGATCAGATAGTCCGCTGTAGCGACCCTTCAATGGAAGCAGCCGAAAGACTAACAACAACCAACAATATAATAAAAGAATTACTCACTCATTGTCTATACCGCTTTATCCTATATACCAGGTTGCGGGGGTCCTGGAGACTCCAGGAGACATAGGGCACGAGGCAGGGAACACCTTGGGCAGGGTGCCAATCCATCGCAGAGCAAACACTCACTCAGACACTCATTCACACAAACAATAATTGACCTAATCTGCATGGAACCTGAAGCACCCAGAGGAAACCCACCAAGCACGAGGAGAACATGCAAACTCCATGCACACAGACCGCAAGGTTGGAATCGAACCCAGACCCTAGAGGTGCGAGGCGACAGTGCTAACCACTAAGCCACCGTGCCACCATAAAATTAATGAAGTAGTGTAAATAAATGAGAATGGAAATAATGTGGAGGGGAATATAACTTTGGATTAATTTGGTCTCAGATATACATTTTTAATCATCATCACACCCTTTCAGAAACGGGCTGTGATGGAAATTAGATTAGGTAGCATGAGCTGCATGTAATCTTTTGATGGTATTTCAATTCAATGCTGCTTTACTTTGCCACACCTTTTGAAATTCAATCTGAAAACAATGTTGAACTGGTGTTGTAGAGGTGCGTGGGAAACAACCCCCAGCTCACGGGGGGAAAGAAGCTGGAGGGGAAGAAGCACTGGATAAAGTCTGATATATCATTAGTTACATGACGAGTGTGAGGGTTTCGAAAAAAAAAACAAAAGGAATCTTTTAAGAGAGAAAAACCGGTAGTGTGAATGGTGCACCAAGGAAATCTAATTAAGCACCTGCAGAACCCATATCTGAAGTTTCCTTTGAGATTACTGTGAATCCTGCCTCTTGTGTTTAGTCATGTCTATGATGATGTCTGCGCGGCGTACGATTTAGATTTTTTATTTTTTTATTTTTTTAATCACGAGGTCCACGAGATTTACCAGTTCCCTGAAACAGCACCTTTTTTGACAGCGAGTCTGATTAGACGTGTGAAACGTTTGCCCTGCTTTCACACCTTCACTCGTTTCTTGTCGTTGGTTCTGTGAGAGCTGTGGAGACAGCTGCATCTATTCCCAGCTGACAGGCTATTTCTGACAGTGCAGTGACGAGCAGGACCCTCCGATCTTAGGCACTTCATCAGCGACAGTGCCAAACTCTCTCTCTCTCTCTCTCTCTCTGTCTCTCACACACACACACATGCAGCTTGGGACGTGGGAAGGCTTAAAATCAAAAAGTTATTAAAAAAAAATCATTATTAGTATTATAAGAGACAGACAGACAGACAGACAGATTTATAACGCAAATTATAATGTTACAGTAGCAGAAATACAAAAGCAGTGTATTGACAGGGAAAACAAGTCTGAGGTTCAGCTTAATAGATAAAAAGAATTATTTTGGAATTTTGTAAACAATAATAATAATAATAATAATAATAATAAACTACAAAATATTAACTTTTACAAGACAAATGCAAATGAATATAAATGTTTTTCACCAAGTAATAGTAAAAGTGTTAATTATTAATATGACTCTACAATGATTTTAAGTTGAAGCATCAAAAGTTTTGACCCCCCCCACCCCCAATAATCTCTGTGTACGATTTCATACACGCAATATGTTTGACGTGTTCATTTAACTCAAATAGAATTGTGCAAAAAATATATATATATATTTGGTCCTTATACCATTTATTATTTAAACAGCGTGATGATCGTCTCCGGACATGAAATATTCTAGTAGAGAGTAGACACTAGGAATGTATGTGTGTGTGTAAGTGTGTGTGAAAGATGAAGACACACTGTTTTCTATTCTGGCTCCACTCTTTTGAGGCAGTCAGAGTGCACATAGCCAACTCACATGTGATGATTTTTACAGCTGAGAACCCCCAATCACCCCCTCCCCACCTCCACCCACCCTCCCTCATTCTTGCCTCTCCTCATTTTCCTTCTCTTTAACCCTGTCGCTCCTTTAAACTCCTGCGTTCTCCTCGGGGTCGTGACATGGCTGTATGTGGTATCTGTAACGGGTTGATGGGTTGCAGCGACCGTATTTGAACCTGTTATGGATTTTTTTTGACTAAAAGACGCAGCAGTGGGAGTCGGAGTGGATGAATTCGTGTTAGGGTTTTGGGGAGACTTATTTGAGACCTGGGTAATAAAATCACTTTTTAAAATCAACAATTGTAAGGATGTGAGTTTTTTATTTTATTTTTAATCATGTCATGTGATAAAGTTGTTGATGATCAAGATAAACATAAAGGACATAATGTAATGTAGTAACATATAGCAAGCTAGTTAAAATAATTAATAGCCTACAATCTTTATGATAGGAAGTCTTTGTCCTCTTATTAAAGATGAAATGTATAAAATTTTGTTTGCTCCTTTCAACGAATGTTTCTCTTCTGGTTTTATCTGGCTCGGATCTTTAGACATCTTTATACGTTTTAATACAACATGACATATTGTGCGTAGCCGTTAAAATTCACATTCTTTATTTTGGAAAGATGGTCCTACTGTCAGACGGACACAGTCACCTCACGCATTCAGGGTTTGGGGTTTGGACCTCCTGTGTGTGTGTGGAGTTTGTATGCACTCCTTGTGCTGGGTGGGTTTGCTCCAAGTACTCTGGTTTCCTCCCACAGTCCAAAGACAAGCAGTGTTTCCAAATTGCTCATAGTGTATGATTGTGTGTGTGTGTGTGTGTGTGTGTGTGCGCTTGAGTTGAGGAATAGTTCCCCAGGCTTCCTGAAGGACTTTTTTGGCTCAGATTTTTGGCAGGATTTTCCTCTCAGTTTTAGTCCAGTCCCTGTACCTGAGCAGTTTTAGAAGAATGTTTTTTGTTTGTTAAGCCACACAGTGACATACTGTATGAATCATTCAAGAATTAGGAAACCTTCTAACATAAGACATGAACTAGTGAGAAAGAGGTACAGATGATCAGGCCGCTGATTAGTATATACAGTGGAATCTTTGATTACGAGCATAATTCGTTCTGGAAGCTGGCTCATATTTCAAAACACTCGTAAACCAAATCGAAGAATTCCCATAAGAAATAATGGAAACTCAAATTATTCGTTCCACAG
This sequence comes from Clarias laeviceps, assembly GCA_030014305.1. NCBI lineage: Eukaryota > Metazoa > Chordata > Actinopteri > Siluriformes > Clariidae > Clarias > Clarias laeviceps. The sequence goes on from JAQMYJ010000015.1 coordinate 5,469,267, forward strand.
CCCCAAAAAATAAATACATAAAAATAATTAACAC
>JAQMYJ010000015.1:5469619-5487745 GCA_030014305.1 Clarias laeviceps
AACCAAGACTTGTTCGTTTTCCAAGTCAAAATTTATTAAAAATCTTTGCTCGTCTTGCGGAACACTCGCAAACCGAGGTTCCACTGTACTGGTGATGCTGAGTGGTTGGAAAAGACAAAAGGGGAAATAAGGTTGCTGCTGAGGTTGTTACATAAATAAGCAGTTTTTAAATTGTAACTTTAGGCACTTTGCTCCAGGCTGTCGCAGTAAAAAAAAATGGTCCCATATCTTTCATTGAATCTACATCGTTTGATTTAATTTAATATGAAGAAATGACGGGACTTAAGACTTACCCTGTATACTGCACAGTACTTTATATATACAGCTTTCACACTATGGGCCAAAGCATGGCTGGATCCTGGTACACTTGACCCCAAGTTCTGTATGCTTGTGTAATACGAACACTCTGAATCATCCTGGGAATGGATCAGCATACTGTGATCCAGTCCACTTGAAAATATGAAAGCCAACTGTACCCAAACACCTGGCTGTGAACCGCTCTTTAGACTGTGACATCATCATCACTGCCTGTCTCATCTGAAATCTCAGTGTGCCAATGTTTTTTTTTTTGTTATATATAACATACAGTATGTTAGGTTGACTTCATTGTACTCTTCTTCTCCTTGTTTACTTGTCAGCTTTTATACCAACAAGGTGCATACTGCCACCTGCTGCATCAGAGTGTGTAATTACACTAGTGTAATTCCTCCCTGGCACAAAACAGTATTACTAATGTGAAAGCTGGCCAGCAGGGAGGAGGGAGAAATCGTACCCGGGCATAGAACAAATCAACCACACCTAGTGCAAAAACAGCCTTAAATATACACTGTATATTGAAAAAATATGTGTGCACCTAATCATCACTTCCCCGAATTGTTACTACAAAGTAGGAAGCACACATTGTATAAGATGGCTTTGTATACATGCCTTACAATTTCATATTAGTTGATCTAAGAGTCTCAATCCAATGCCACAGCACAACGCTGACTTTATTAATGCTCTGGTAGTAGAATGCTCAGAAACTGCCACAGCCATGCTTTGGAGTCTACGGGAAATGCAGAGTAAAAGGAGTGCAGGTTATTATAACAGCAAATGGAACTGAATCTGGACTGTCGAGATGTTCAACAAGGACACATCAGTGTGATATCCTGGTGTGTGTATATTATGGAACGTGTTTGTTTTGCAGATGTCAAGTTTATTTTCTTTGATTCAAGTTGATAAGCCTATAAATCGACAAACTTGGTATGAAATGTACTTGTTCTGGGTATTGGTTTGTCCAGTGATGATGATGATGATGATGATGATGATTTCCTTATAGGATGCTCCGATGGCTGTCACACTGGGTCTAAGAATGGAAGAGATGATCTTCAATCTTGCAGACACACATCTCTTCTTTAATGACTTAGAGGTAACCTCTCGCCCTCTCCTTTCTCCTTTCCTCTTATTCTTTTCATGCCATTTACACATTTTAAATATTTTTATATGTAAATGTTGTACTCTTACATTACAGCTTCTCATAAAGTTGTCCACATGTTAAGGAACGAATAAGGGTCTTTAAGAATAACAGTTTACATTAGGTGTCTAATATCTCAGCTTTTAAACTGTATACAGTTCCGATTCATTTCTTTTCGATGACGCTGTTTGTCTGTAGACCAGGTGTGTATGTGAGTTTAGGTTTTTGTCTCCCCCTGGTGGATTTTATTAAGGCCCCTTGTTGGGACTTGCACCTGTCACTGACATGAGTGTGTAATTTATATGCGTGTGTGTGTGTGTGTGCATGTTTTCTACAGGAATGTGATCAGGTGCACATTGATGACGTGTCCTCAGATGATAACGGACAGGACCTTAGGTGCGTCTCAAACACTGCTACATTTTTGGAATTTTCAGTGAACCATTTCTCTAATTCTAGAATTTCATTTCTGTATTGGATCATAATACTGTTGTTGATTCATGTTTAAAGCATGACTGTTATTGTTATTATCGACAGTACTTACAGTTTTGCCACTGATGGCTTCCATGCAGCTGCGACTAGCGCAAGCCTCTGCTTAGCCACAGGCGTCCGGGGCGGAGTGGACTGGATGAGGAAGCTGGCCTTCCGCTACAGACGAGTGAAGGAGTTGTACTGCACGTATAAAAACAACGTGGGCGGTAAGCTTCCATCAACTCAAAATATATAGCTATATAAATTCATAAGGTAACTAGCGTAAGTAACCGTCATCTATGGGAAAAGAGTTTGTAGAAAGAGTTAAAAGGTTAAAGTAAAAAAAAAAAAAAACTGATTGGTTTTAATGTAATCAATGATATTATTATTATTTCCGGTTGAATCCCACGTACATGTCTGTCTGTCTTTCTGTACGGCAGACCTTCCTGCTTAACTTTTATTAATACAAAGAATTTACATGTTGTAAGGTTGAGTATCTTACGCCTTGTTTACACTAAGTTGTACCTCTTTCGTCGTCACACAATACACTCCCTGTTCGGTAATCGGAGACTGAATCACAGATCAGAAATCGAAAAAGAAGATCAGATAAAGATGAAGTTTTGTCTTAAAATGATTCCAGCGTGTTAAAATCCACTTCTACCACTTCAGCGCTGTTATTTCAGCTGTGAAAATATTTACTACTTCAGTTTAGCTTTTCTAATTAATATCTATTGGTGCAGGTGGTTGTTTTTTAATAAAATCACTTTTCTAAGTCACTCTGGGTGAGAGCGTCCACCAAATGCCTAAATGTAAAAGCAAGTAGCTTATTAGTAGCTTATTTTAAAATAGATGATCAAATCCAGCACATAATTGTTCATAACATCACTTTTACTCAACATTTTGATTTCACTTATGGCGCAGGTTAAACTTCAGGCAGATATCCAAGTACTGCGAAAGTTTCATTAAACTCTGTCCAGCCAGTTTTGCGTGATGTTGAGACAAAAACTGGCTGGACAGACATACAGACAGAAAATTTGAGATAACGTTGAAAGATCTAGTTCTGACCAATGTACAGACAGAACCTTTCTTTTGTTTATATAGCTGTAAAAATGTATGCTGTTAGCAGATGTGAACAGCAATATTAATGTTAGAATGTTGAGAAAGTAAATTAAAATGTCATTTTTTTTATCTTCTAATAGCTGAAACAGTAAAAGCTTTAAAATTAAAATTTAATACCTGTTCTTCTTTATCACCTTTTGTGGGTGCCAATATATTCGATTTACAATAAAACCCATGATTTATTCTGCAATTTGAGTAAAAAAATTTATATGTATGTTTATGTGTTACATAGTTTCTGTGTATTTGTACACATGTAGATTTGTGGTAATTATGAGCCTTAATGCAAAATACATAACTTTGATTATAAAGAAATATCTGAGTGTTCAAGAGTATGGTGAAGGACATGTGCTTTTTTTGGGGGGGGGGCCTGTTTCCTCAGGGCTCTTGGGTCCGGCTAAGAGAGACGCATGGCTCCAGCTCAGGGCTGAAGTTGAGGCTTTGACGGATTCATGGCTCACCACTGCACTCAAGTCTTTGTCAATCATCAGCTCCAGGTCTGAGATCATAATACAGCACATCTACACCGGCTGGCCAAAAAAAGTCACATTTTATTTTATTCAATTTGTTCATTTTGTACAATCACCATTAGCTTTGATTACAGCATACAATGTTATGGCTAGTTTATGTGTGAAAATGATGCCTCATGCTCCTAGAACCACTCGTTTACAATTTAAGTCCTGAAATATGCTCATGTAATTAGGGAAGAAAAACTATAAGCAAAATTCTTCCACAATGATGTGAGAGACTGATAAAGTCATACAGGAAACAATTACTTCATGTTATGGCTGCTAAAGGTGAATCTACAAGCTATCATGGGTGACTCATAGGGGTACTTAGTATTGCCTGCATATTTTTTCTTTTTGGCTTCATTTTTGTTAAATAAATAATGGCACAATGAAAAAAGTTATATGTTGTAGCTTGTCTGAGGTTGTATTTGCCTACAACCCGCGATGATCAGATCATTTATATTATCTTTTTACACAAAAATACATATGAGGCAGTATCAGAAAGTTTAGAGACTAGTCTAGTAACACGCCAACAGATGGCAGCACAAGCCTGCACGCACAGTCACAGGGAGCACCGACCTTCATAAGTCAGTGTGCCAAAAGACATAATCCTGTGTACATTGGGAGCTGTGCAACTGGTGCTATTCTGACCATGTGCATTACCAAAGTCTGCGATTTCATCAATTCAAGTTAGAACAAAGAGCGACTGTGACATTCTGTCTGAAACTAGGCAAATTTGTTTAGAGGTGAGTGGCACACGCGCTTCAAGAGTGGAAGAACATCGCTGGAAAATGACAAGAGATCAGGAAGACCTTCGACGAGCTCAACCCCTGAAAATGTCAAAACCATTCAGCAACTTGTGCATGATGATCGTCATCCGTTGTCGGTGTGTCATACAGAACAGTCCAGGCGATCCTCACGTGTGATTTGAACATGCGCCGTGTTGTCCCCCGGCCGCTGACCAGGAGCAGAATGTACATCGTGTTGAAGTCTGCCAAGCACTCAGGGAGTGTGCCGTGGGTGACCTGTCCTTCATGTCGAGGATCATTACTGGTGCAAAACTTGGGTGTATGGGTACGACCCTGAGTCTTTACAGTAGAAGAGCCCGTCATCTCCACGACCCAAAAAGGCGAGGCAGTAAGCTGGCCTCGACCGAGTGCATGCTCATTGCCTTTGTCAATATTTGCGGCATTGTGCATTGGGAAATCGTCCCCAAGAGCCAGACCATCAATAGCGGATTCTACTGCCAGGTGTTAAGGCGTCTGGATCTATGCTGTGCTCGAAATAAAATATCTCAAAACTTTTTGATACCACCTTGTACAACTAAATGAGGGGGTACTTTGCACATGACTAGTATGTACTTTTGGCTACAGAAAGCTCCCTATTCTGTATCATGCAAGAAATAAGAAGTAATCAAAATCGTGGTATCAAAATGATTTCTGATCTCTAATTTGTTAATATGACATAAAACATGTTCACATGCAATCTTTAAAATTTGCGACTGTGTATTCATGATCATTTTAAAACTTAAAATGCTGATAATAGCATATAACAGTATGTGGGTCCCTACACAACTTTAGGAGTTGTTTTAGTACTTCGAAGCATCACTAGAAACAGTGATACAGTATTTAACGATCTCTCTCTCCCTATCTCTCTGTCCCATTAGGAGTAACTGCGTTAACGTCTTGGTGACTACAACACAGTTAATACCAGCTCTCGCTAAGGTCCTGCTCTACAGCCTGGGCTCGGCTTTTCCTATCGAGAACATCTACAGCGCAACTAAAATAGGTGAGTCACTAAAACATACACAGCCGAGTAAACACTGACATTATGAACAAGCTTTTAGGTCTCGAACGGGACACTAGTCTAGAACGATAAGACCAGGGGTCCATGAAAGCAGCATGGGTGCGAACGGTGGCCACTGACGATCAGAATTACACCAGGCCACCACCGTGTGTCTGTGAACTCTTCTATAGAGAATAAGGCAGTTTTTATGCTTTTCGTTTAATTGTGTTCAGCTGCTTTATTACGTTACATGAATAGCATCACAAAATGATAAGGTGGAGAAAGTGAGTCATGACCAGGTCACTTTGATCTGTTTTGATTTATGATTTGATGCCGAGCCAGTCTGTTCCACACACACACACATTCATACACACACTGCTCACCACTCGTTATGTTTTCCATGTGGATTGTAAAATCAGGGTGCAGTGTTTCTGTGTGTGTGTCACTATGAATCCATCATTCTTTACTGTTTATGGAAAAAAAAATCCTTTTCTCTGTCCGGCCACTTGTTTCTCCTCTCTCCTCTTCTCTTCCTACTTGCTTTTTTTCTTAACTTCTGTTCATCCTTTTATGACCGGTGAACCCTCTGTGTATCGCTGAATGTTTTTTACATGAGCTTAAGGCACTGCCGTATTTTCCACAGGTAAAGAGAGCTGCTTTGAGCGTATAGTGTCCAGGTTTGGCACTAACATTACATATGTAGTGATTGGTGATGGGCGCGATGAGGAGCACGCGGCCAGCCAGGTAACTTTCACGACCTTCGACCTTAACGCCTCTGACATCTAACCCTGTTTATTATTGCAGGAAAAGAGAGTTGCTTTGAGCGAATAATACAAAGGTTTGGCAGGAAGGTAGTGTATGTTGTTATTGGGGACGGTGTGGAAGAGGAGCAGGCTGCTACCAAGGTAACGACCCCCACCCCGTGATCCGGAAGCAGTGTGTGACCCCCCCATCTCTCCCACCCCCTTCCCTAAAGTGGACTTCCTCCCTGTGTGTGCTCTAGCCGTGCTTTACTTTAGCTCTCACTGACACACTGCCAGCTCATGTGCTTGAAATGTGTTGTTTCTGTGTTTTCTTTTCATACGCTGGTGATGGAAACCAGTGCATTGATTTGCCAGATGTGCATCTCCTCGGGTGTTGTTGCAACCTGGCAATCATGCAACAGCTTTGTAAAAATCGCAAAACGGAGCTATTTAACCAAGAGTCATTATGTGTTTGAACTCATATTCCTGTTAAGTAGAATCTCGACCTGGTTAAATGCCTCTGTTTTAGAAGAGTGTATATCGATCAGCCATAACATTAAAACCACCTGCCTAATATTGCGTAAGTTCCCGTGTGCCACCAAAACAGTTCTGAACTTTTGAAACATGGACTTCACAAGATCTCTGAAGGTATGCTGTGCTATCTGGTGCCAAGACATTAGTTGAAAGATGGGGCCTCCGTAGATCAAACTTGTTTGCATTGAGATGTTGGGAACTCAGAGGCCAAGGAAAGACTTTCAACTCTTTGTCATGTTCCTCAAACCATTCCTGAACATTTTTTTTTCATTATCCTGCTTAAAGTAGCAATGCCATAAAGGGGAATGTACAGTTTTTGGTCAGCATCAGTGTTGAGGTAGGTTGTACATGTCAAAGTATCATCCACATGAAGGCCAGGACTCAAGGTTTTCCAGCAGAACATCGTCCACATCATCATACTGCCTCTGCTGGCTTGCTGGCATCTCATAGTGCATCCTGTTGTCATATCTTCCCCAGGTACACACACTCCTGGCCATCCACAGGATATTAAAAAACGTTGGTTAATCTAACCAGGCCAGCTTCTTTCATTGCTTAACTGTCCAGTACTGATGCTCACATGCACATTGTTGGTGCAGATCAGATCAGATGGGATCCGTGAGTGCATGTCTGCCTTGAGCGACAGTTCATTGGTTCACCGTCCCTGGACCAATTTTGGTAGGTACAGATCCTTGTGCTTTCCCATTTTCCCTGCTTCCAACACATCAACTTTGTGAACTGATTGTTCACTTACTGCCTAACATAACCCACCCTTTGACATGTCCCTTTGTAATGCGATATTCAGTGTGTTTCACCTCACCTGTCAGTGGTTTTAAAGTTATGGGTGATCAGTGTATTTCACAGTGTGTGCAAAGTCTATTTTTTCCTTAATGTTTAAACATTTACGTTTTTTTTTTTTAAGCTAACAAGCATTTTTTACTAAGATCAATATGTCGAAGCTTTTCATAATAATTTCGAAGCCTAATTTTTAAAAGTTTACAAATTTTACTTCACGACACAAATACAAAATTATTTCGATTTTCCATTTCTATGTTTTTAAACACAAGGTAAAGACATACTTTGCAAAACCTTTGAGATGGCTAGATTTTCAGCAGGGTGAAGGGTTTTAAATAGTGCTGTCAATCAATTCAAAAATTTAACCTAGTTAATCAGTCATAGACTGTGATTAATCGCAGTTTAAAATATTCAGATATACTTGTATTATAAACGTTGGAATAAAAAAATGCATGACAATAAAGAATAAAGAAATGCATTACTTGGTAAAAGTAAGAAACAGATTATGTAGTTTTATAATATCTCTATCATTAACAAATGTTACATTAAAATCTCTCGAATGGTAAACTCCTTGCAGAGGCGATTACATTGTGAGCTCTGTCTGCTCCTACAGTGCGGACCGTTATCTCCGTTATCTCCTTTTCCTATGCAGGTGGCCAGCACATGCTTCAGCAAAATGTTTTAACAAGCCCAGAGTGAAAGAGTGCAGTTGCCATTTGTCACCGATTTAATGTGCTGTTACACTGAGGTAGTTAAGGTTACTCACTGATGTTCAGCGATCTCCAGTAAGTGCAATAAAAGTAGCTTCTGCCAACTGCCTCAATTTCACAGCCTTACATTTAATATATTCTTGTAAATGATAATTCCTTTTCAAGGTAGCTCGAGCACGGAACTTACATCTAGAAGCTTTTAATAATGAAATTTGCTGTTTACATGGTGATGTTTCCTCAAATTTCTTATTATCCACGTTAAACGTGCCATTATCACACACAGCTGGAAAACCGTGCTGCGATTATGGAAAGCCATTAGGGTCAAACTTGGTCTATGATTATTTAGCATAAAAAAATCTAAATGTGTTTCAATTTCTAGATTAATCACATGTATTAACGTGTTAATATTGACAGCCTTGGTTATAATACACATTTCCAAAAAGGTAGGAAATATATATATAAGGTCAACATATCAAACTTCAAATGAGTTATTTTAGGAACGGAACTTAAATAGACAAAAAACATAATCTTATGGCCAATTTAATTCAGGCCAGGTCGACTCAGTAATATGCCTCTACAGTATGTACAGTATTATTACCATATGAAGCAAACAATGAGCTAAATTACATCAAAATAAACTTTTTTAAAAAATGCAATACATCATTACCACATGGTTTACCTAAACTCATGACATGCTAATAGTTTAATATTATTATGAAGACTCTGATAATGAGCAGTATTGTAATAAAATTAGCTTACTAAGATATTTGAACGTCCCATAATATTTTTTTTAATAAACCCAGTACTGAGAAATGCTTGTTGGCACTTGGCAGCCTGTTCTTCCCAGTTTGATGAAAAATGTTTACATGCTGATATTCATAAAGGGTTTGAAAGAGGTTTGGACTCTACTAATAATCTTCGCTCATACTGTACATACAATAAAGAAATGGATTTGTCAGTATGTTCTACATCATCGTTTCTCATAACACACGAATAAGTTACAAACCTTTTTATAAACCCTTTATTGATATTTAATTGTGGGTAACTTCAGCGTGTCACTGTTCTCAGCTTTTCCTGTCTGTAATTGTGTGATAACTGCCTGTCGGGTTTCTAGTGACTGTAGTGAGCTTCATGAATGTTATATTAGCCTTGATTTTGAAATGGTGTGTATAGAAGGGGAATTGGCTATAGTAGGAAAGCATAACTACAGTATGTATGTGGACAAGGTTGCATGAACATTGGGCCTCATTTATTAAACCAGATGGAAATAATCATATTTTAGGAAATCTCCTATGTTTGTAATTTCCAAATATAATATTACATGTCAGGTTCAGTTGCATACACAAGTTTAATGAGTCAAATTTCATCACTTGAAATAAAGCAAATTCATAAAACAAATAAATAAGCATGATCACTCAGCTAGGGCAAAAGTAATGGCACCCTATAAAAGGATGAAGCATTAGTATTGCATGGTACTTGCATCTATGGTAGTACAGACACTATTAATAACCCAACTGGAATTTTTGCTTTGCTCTGTCCCACTAATCTGTTTAAGTTCATATTTACTAAAAGGTTGTTAAGCGAGGCCCAATGTTGTTAACAATGAAGTAGTACATGTACAGTACATGTGATAAACACTGAGTTGCCAGTTTATTAGATCCACCTATCATATTGGCGCATTTCGATTCACTCTGTACGTTCATCTTTTCTCTGTGTCAGATAACAGGATGCTGATGTCTGAATCTAGGTACCATGTAGATGGACCTAAAACCCTGGCAACTCTGTACTGTTTATACAAACAGGTGATGAATTGAAAAAAAAAACAAACATTGTATTCACCTCCTCCTTTGGAGAGAAGAGTCACTGGAAATAAAAATGAAGCATTGTTCAGAGATTCTTTTCATCTTACAAGGCGTGTACAAGTCAAACCGGGTCTTCTGATTGTGCAGAATAACATCACATTTATGAGAGTAAAAGCTCTATATAATCCCCTGCTACAGTAATGCACTCATCCCAGCGTTTCACTAGTGCTTGGATACCGTCAAAGTAGAAAGATTTCTCAGTATGCCGGAGCCATGATCACACTGCTTGCTTCACGTCTGAAATGCTGGCCTCCCAGGAATTCCTTTACCGGTCCAAACATGTAGAAATGGCTTGGAGTGAGGTCAGGACTGTATGGCGGATGTGGCAATAATTCAAAGCCGAGATTCTGTAACTTCTGGTGAATGAGTGTGTGTACAGTTCTCACAGACTGATGCGTCCCTTCAACACCTTGGTGACAAGTTATCCATCGATTAGTGGATGTTCCAACTGAGCCAGGATCATCATTCACGGACGTACAGTCTTCTTTAAATCGTTTGCACCATTTAAACGTTTAACCGCAACTAAGAGTCTCATCACTGTGTTTGAAGTCTTCTGTAAATGGACATAGTTTTAGTTTAGTCCCGGTTTGACTGGAGCGCCCCTCTTACAATTTCTATCTCTCTTTTATTTCTAATGAGAATGATGTAAAAGTTCAAATAGACCAGTTTTTGATCCAAATTAACAACCAAGAAAGATTTGTAAGTGTCCTGTTTTGGATCACCACCATATATAGTTTTCTTCCTTTAATTTATCACCTGTCTGTAGATGTATTTATCATTTCTAGTGTTTTTTTCCCCCCCTCTTTTAAGTTTAACCGACATCTCTTTCTCTCTGCTCGCAGCACAACATGCCGTTCTGGCGAATATCCAGCCACTCGGACCTGCTCGCCCTCCACCAAGCACTGGAATTCGAGTACCTGTAACACTCGACAGATGTATCATAGGCCTCTTTTTTGTACAACTATTTAAAAACAACATTACACTGCAGTCTCCTTTCATGTCGGTTTTGTGTCCTCTGTCTTTTTAATTATGATTTCTCTGGCTTCTGAGATAACTCTGCACTGTCTTAAAAAGACTCGGTGTGTCTGGGGAAAGGGGCAAGAGGGGGATTTTAACGCTCAAAACGGGCTCGTCAAGCACTCACAAATGGTCTTACATTATATACACACACGCTGCATCTCGGTGGGAGCTTCATTTCTCGGAGACAAACAAAATCGCTTCTACCTAACGTTCATCCTCCTCTCTATTCAAAGGAGCTTCGAACCCATAATGCAGTTCTTCCTCCGCTGTAAACCAGTAGATCTGTACAAACTAGCCTAGATGAATTAATAACTCATGTAAATTATTTTACAGGAACTCCAATTAACATTAAAGACTGTGCATTATTATTTTTTTTCATTTGGTCTTTTTGTAAGTTTTTGGCAAAGAAGTATGTGTATAATTTGTCGTGCCTCATGAACTGTTTTGTGTGGGTTGTTTTTTTTTTTTTTCATTTTTGAAAATATATGTAGATGAACAACAAAGACTGAAAATGAAAGATTGAACACTCCACATTCGTTTTCTGTTCATTTTGCAACATTGACGTGAAAAATTAAATTGCTGAGCAAGATCTCAGCGAGACAATTAAAGGTTTTATCTTCAGGAATAAAACTGTAACACTGAAGGACTTGTTCGTGCACAAAATAAATTATTTTGAAAAATAAGTACTTATAAATATATATAAAATATGGACAAAGCAGCCATTAGGAACATTACATAATGGCCTTTAAATAGCACATGCTAGTTTCATGTAGCTTTAGCTACCTCATCACAACCTCCGGCAGCTAGCTAACTTGGGGAATTCTTGCTAACATTAACCAAACCATTGAAACACCACACTTACTGTTCCCATATAATGTAAAAACATGATTACATTAGTGGTGTATTTTACACCGATCAGCCACAACATTAAAACCATTTAAATGTGACAAGGCTAACATTAATTACATAAATACTGTGGCACCTGTAAAGGGGTGGGTTATGCTAGGCAGTAAGTGAACTTTCAGGTCTCAAATTTCATATGTTAGAAACAGGAACAAATGGATAAGCATTAGGATGAGTGACTAGGACAAGGGCAAAATTGTAATGACTAGATCAGTTAATCTCTAAAATCTCATATTGAGTCCCCTGTACTACAAAGAAGGACAACCAATGAACCAGTGAGACTCATAAGGAACAAAACCTTGGCTAACTGGTCTGATCCCACTGAAGAGCTACTAAATGTACCTGAACAGTAACGTTGATGAGAAATGCTCAGGTTAGCTGTGACATGTGTCACAACACACAGAACCTCAGGAGACTGATCAGACAGTTCACCACAGACCAAGAAATAGGGCCAACATGTAAATATACCATGTGTGTATGCAGGAGTATCAGAAATGGACCATAAAGCCATGGAGGAAGGTGGCCTCATCTCATGACTTACAGGAGTTTATATGCTGTTGGTACCGGACACCTTAGAGGTGCATACCTTGATAAATACCTATACAAACACTAAGCATGTTACGGCTAATCGATTTGCGTCTTGAATTACAACCTGAATAATATTTTGCCCAAATCTTTGGCCTTCACACATTACATTTATTGACCTCCAGACAATGTGGATTACTCTGTCTAGTTTGGGGTTTTACTCCGCTTGAAGGCAGCCGCTGGTACCTGGAGAGCACTTGGCAAGCTCATCCCAGTATGATTCCACAAATTTGCTTTACTGCCCAGACTAGTAGTGCACTCATATGAATACAATTAGAATCAAACCACATCACCAGATTCTTTGAGATGTTTCCATTTGTAAAACTGATGAGAAACAAGACATCTGAAATTACAGTGGGCCCAGCTACTATACATCCAACTTGTTCACAACCTGTGCTTTATATACTTAAGTAGGCTTAAGCTTTGTACAAGGGTGACTCCTGAGTACAAAACTTGTAGATTGACAGGATGAACTTCTGGACATACATGGTTCAAGCAGCTACACTTACCACAGCAAGCCACAGACATAAGACCAGCTGCTTAATGCTGCATCAGTCATAATACCTTGTAGAACACATCTGTACATTTTACACAAGTTCTAAATGCAGAGTATCAAGTATATAGATTAGTTCCTAATAAAATTGTCAGAAATATAAATCAAGAGACTTCAAATTAAATGTTTTCAAAAGGCTTTTATTTAGTTCTTCATTTCTTGGACTTGAAGTACTCTTCGATGACATCCTTGGCCTGAGACTCTTTGCCGTAGTCCTGCAGAAGAAAATTAAAGCTGTGTGTGAATATAAGGCATTTCAAATACAAATCCACTTCATGAGCTTATCTTCAACATCTGAACTTCACAATTATAAGCCATGACGTGATTAGCAGTAGAGTGATTTATTTTATATGATTTGTGATTTTCAATTCGATACGACTAGTATTTAGCACGTGGTGAATCGTCTGCCTCACATTCCAGTCCAGTAGGTGGCAGTAATGCACCAACCACCCACCAAAAAAATTTGGCAAAAATGCAGTCGTTTGTTTTTAGCAAAAGCTAAAGGAACTGATTTTTCAATAAATTTCACATTTGCATGTTTACCTGAATAATAAGTGAATTATTCCAAAGCAAAAACTGACCAACAAAAGATGGATTAAATGAAGGAAAGGACAAGCATTGAACACAAATGTTAATTAAAAACTAGAGCATTTGACTGGATGCATTTCTGATTCCAGCAGGAAAAGAAAATTCCTGGAAATCATTCTATACATAGAAAGTGCTGTAACCTTTACATACAGTATGCAGAGTTGCGCATTAAGAGACTACAACCGCTATGCTCCTCACTACTCCAACTAACAATTTAAGTAATAAAAGAAGCTTGTTGCCCTTCTGGGGGCCTCATAGACCAGGTATGGATCTTGAGGCTCGTGATCCAGGCTTGTTCTCTCTCGCCAGTAAGAAAACATAAAACAGACACATGGCACGGAAAGCCAGGGTCTGGACTCGTCCTGGCTAATGCAAACCGGCCCTAAAGCCACCAGCAGTCTCACACCTCAGCAGCCTTTTTAGATAAGGCTCACCAGTTTAAATTCACAAATAAAAGGAGTTCAGCTAAATAGTTTCCCCTCACCTTAACGACAACACAGCTGCAGCCCACCACCTTGCGGGGTTTGCCCTCTCTGTCGATCTTGCACAGACCAACCCACTCACCAAGCTTCTTGTTGTCATCTACCTGTAGGGACAAAACAGAGGGGCAATGTGAATGCATGTTTCAGAAATTCTATGCACGTTTTAGTTTTCCTTTAAATAAACTGCACTCATTTATTCAAGACTAATAATCTGAAGAGCTAAATTTAAGTCAATCAGCGTCTAACAAAAGGTCGAATCAGAGCAGAAAGGATTTTCTACTCCAAACACTTGAGCCCCTACCTGCCAACATGTGAAAGGTTTAGAAGACAGCACCTCCAGGATTATAAAGGAACTGCACATACAATTTATTTTAAAAAATAATAAAACGATTTCTGGGTCAGTGTGACGATACGCAAACTGCCACGCAGGACTCACGATGCATAACTGAATCAAACGCTCCTTCAGCCAACTTTAACAGTTTTCTGTTCTCAGGTACAGTTGTGTATTTACACACTTTGATACAGAAAGTGGCAGTATGCACCTACTTGGCTTGCAAGCCAGCATTAAACAAGAGATGAGAAAGTTAACCTTCATGCTATGCATAACTTGTTTCAGGAACAACGCTCTCGCTTACTACTTTATCTGCTATGGGTGTGTAGTTTAGAAAATTTGGAGGAGACAGTCGGCACAGACATTGCGTCTAAACTATTTCCGTGCTCAGGTACGACTGGCTTTAATACCGGATTCGACCACCTCTTCAAGCGGACTTGGGCATGGTTCCCAAGCCCGGAATTATTAAGTTCTCGCTGATCAAAATGAACCAGATTTTTGGGTCAAGTGTTCTCAGAAACCATCCCGGTATCCTAATGTGAAAATACCCCAAATCAAATAGTTTAAGAGTATCGCCAAATATCAAATCATTGACTTAAGAAGAAATTATAATAGAAGCCTTAAAGAATCTCTGGCTTAAAAAAAAAAAAAAAAAAATCGCTGGAATCCAATAAATCATACAGCTGCCTACTTCATTTTTTTGGGGGGGCCATTACCACTACATTATCCCTAGGACACACCAAAGTACAGCTAAAGTTAACACGCACTTTAAGAGCAACACAAAGGTAAGAGACACGTACAAGATACAATACAGAACCTTTGCAGCCCAGCTGAAGCATCAGCTCTTGAATGTTCACCTGCATCTACATGCCACATCAGTGTGTCTCAGAAACAATTGGGTAACAATGGCGATTTCCTCACTGAATTCAGTAGAGGGAGCCAAGTTGTCATCACCGACACACTAACCACCCCTGTATGGGGAACGTAGCTCGGCAGTCGTACCTTGATGAGGTTGATCTGATGCTCGGCACACAGGGCCTCCACCAGCTTGACGTACATGGGCTCGTCGCAGTTGGCAGCAAGGACGCACAGATGAGCCTGGCGTCTGGTGGGGGAGAACAAAATACAATGAGAAACTTCCAAACTCTGACCACTCCACTAAATCCTAATCATAAGCATCTCAGAAAGAAATTGGGTAACAAGTGGCAGTTATCCTCAAGAGACTTCAGTAGAGGGAGCCAAATTATCATCATAGATGCAGTTTGACTACATGTGACCATATTGACACTGAGGTTCTTACTTATCCAAAGCCTTGGCAGCCTCCCGGATTCCACGGGCGAGTCCGTCGTGGATGAGTGCGGTCTTGAGCACCTCGGGCAGGGCGGTGTTCACATCCATCACACCTCCAGCAGCAATGCTGCGCACAAACAGGACAGGGAAAATTACAAGGTGAAAGCAACAGCGCTGTGCATTTACAGTAAGGCTGTCCAGCGGCGCTCAGACTGAAGGTCTCACTCATGAAGAGAGTGAAGGGGTATCCGACTAAAGACCAAGAAAGTCATCACAGCAGCCGAGGACTTGATAAACTCGCCACCATAAACCTATTAAAATATTAAAAAGCTGAAATTCTGACCTACTCCATGCATCACCACACAAACTAACCAATAAGTCACAGAATCAATTGTTTCCTCTCCACCATCTCTAATTTGTGATGCGTTTTCATGTTAAGCAAAGACAGCTTTGACATTGTGAACTTGATTATTAAAGAGAGACTTGATTAAAATCATGCTTGACTGCTGCTAGAAAAAGTGGACAGCATAAGATTATACAAAAAAAACAAACCAGATAAAGCTACACCCTGAACCAGAGCAACTTGGATTTTATGTAGTTAAATATTTGAGCAGGTGAGGGTTAAGGGACTTGCTCAAGGGCTTAATAGCAGCGAGTCTGAACCTGGGTCCTTCAGGTCAGCAGTCCAAAGCCTTAACCACTGAGCTACAGTAGAGGAAACTGGCCAATCGGACGGAATCGGGTTAGACTGTTCCCATGATGCAGTTTTATACTGATGGGGCTATAATTCTCAATATTAGAGAAATAATGGCATCAATGCAAACGCATTTAAAGTCACATTTCACTAAATTTTAAAATGCACAATTTGTACATGATTAAATTACAAATCTTAAACATTTTCATGTTCTACAAACTTGTTTCAAGCCCTGTTTATTTATTGTGAAGCTGTGGTACAAGGTATATTTTATATCATTTAATTTGCAAAATATTAACCCTAAACCTTTCAATTAATATCAGTATACTTGTATAAAAGTCTCACATCAAATATTATTAGTTTCAAGAATATATATATTAAAAAAAAAAAAAAAAAAAAGGATAAACAGGACATTATTCCCTGTGAAACCTTTCTAGTTGGAGTAAGCTAGTAGTTAGTTAGCTTCCCACAATGATCAGGTGGCAGTTAAGGAGCAAGTGAACCAGCTAACTCCACTCAATCCTTATCCATTCGATTTCTACTATGCGCTTATTTAATAACTATACATGTAACTTTATAAAACACATGCACATTATAACAGACATGAAGCGCACGAGCAGAAGCGCGAGCACTTTCTAACCCACTGTACTGAGTGGTTTGATGGCGCGAGCGCCGGCGTAGCTGGAGTCACGCTTACCCTTCCTCGGCCATTGTAGACTTGCGATGGATGTTGGACTTAAAATTCTAAAATGAACACACACAAACACCGCCATGTCAGTACTTAATCCTGGTGATACACTTTGAAGCAGTTTGATTAAAGGATGTTGGTTATTTACAACGGATTGTCACAGACAACAGAGGAACTCACCCAAATGTCCCTCTGACGGCGGGGAAAAGAGGACGTCACGCACGCGACCACATTGTTTTAACGGTAAAAGGACCTGAAGGTGTCCTGCAGAAGTGCCTGACTGTAATGTTCTCTCTGTATGAGGAAATATTTCTGTAAAAATGTAGATATCTATATATTTGCTCTTAGTTTGTATTACTAGATTTTTGGCTCAGTTTCCGTCTATTAAATTAGGTTTTTAAAAATAGGCTTATATTATTTTAATCGTAATTGTAACTTTTCAGCACTAGGCGGCGCTCTACGCTGTTCCTCCTCAAAATGATGAACTTTTTTTTTTTCTTTCTTTCTTTTACCCTGAAAGACATTACACATGAATAATATAAACAGAAATGTTTGTGGTGGGGAAACACAAAATAAGACATCTAGTCACTTAAAAAGTTACAGTAGTTTACTCTGGTCCTAAACACTAAACATTTTCAATTTATTAATTTTCCATGCAAGCTTATCCTGTGTACATCCATCCATCTAGGAACCTCTGTAGTACAACCAGGGACCATTGTGGGAGGATAGAGATTACCACTGTATTTCCCTTTTTTTTTTTTTTTTTACAAACGTGGTAGGGCCTTCGGTCAACATTCACACACTAAAGCCAATTTAAGAACGCCAATTAGCTTAATTTGACTGTCTTTGAACCGTGGTAGGAAGCCCAGCAAGCAGACAAATTCGATGCCCACAGATGCCAGGGACCCTGAAAGTGCAAGGCAACAGTAACCACTAGGGGTGGGCGTATCGATCCTTAATATCGATACTTTCGATATAGGGGTTGTATCGAAAATGATCGATCCAAAAGTCAAAATATCG
>JAQMYJ010000015.1:5526597-5541934 GCA_030014305.1 Clarias laeviceps
CACCCTGCACATGCTCTATTTCAACCTCTTCCCTCAGGCAGAAGGCTGAGGAGCCTTCAGTGCAAGACCACCAGGCTTAAAAACAGCTTCTACCCTGAGGCAATTAGACTGCTAAACTCTAGCCGTGCTCTGTAGGTCCTCTCCCATTAAATACAATCAAACACAATCACAAGCTGCTAACAATGGATGGTATTTAATTACAATATATCTCTATATTGTTAGTGTAATATATAACCCTATGGTGCAATACATATATAACCCTATAATGTACAAAGTGTGCAATATAGTTTCTGAAAATGTGCAATACACTATGTATAGTTCACATCTTAATTCTTGCATAATATATCTCTGACTGCTCTTACTTATATTCATGTATATACATATATACATCCTCATATTTATATTACTTTGTTATCTATGTGGCTTAAACGGGACCTGGGTCCTAATTTCGTACCATAACATGGAATTGTGCTGGTACGACAATAAAGAATCCTTGAATCCTTGAATATATATACAAAGGTGACACAGAATAACGGGAGTTTTTGAAATGCGTATTGGTAGCCATTAGCAGGTGGTAGCACTGTGGTTTAGTGACATTTAGTTAAATATACTTTAGTATTTCTACAAGTTTTAGGTTTCAATTACTATTTGTGTTAAATAGTATAAATAGAATAAAATTCATTTCTTTTATCACTTCTAGTTTTATTGGATTGTAAAAAAAGTTCCCATTTTTTCGTGTCACCTTGTATATACAGTATATATATATATCACCCGGGAATCGAACTCGCAGATGATAGGTCGGAGGTCCTAGACTCAGTTATATTATTAAAAGTCATGAAGGTTAAGTGCATCGGGAGAGTATCAGGTTAAATTCTCTGTTTTTCAGCGTTGCCTGGACAGCGATGGATTCTTACGACGTTGAGGATAACCGTATGATGGAATCGGAACAGAGCGTCAGAGCGTCCTGCAAAGCCTCGACTTTGTCAGGGAAACAGAACGGGAAGCAGCGCGAGAATAACAAGAGCTCGAGAACCAGAACCCGGGCTAGGACGCGAGAGCGGAACCGGGACCCTGATAAGGATCAGATCTCTGACGGAGACCAGAGCAGCGCATCGTTCTACTCGGACGATTACGAGAACGCCTCACTGTCTGACAAGACCTTCTCATCACGGTCTCGTTCTCCGTCCCCACACAGAGGAGCGAGGACACAGAGAGTCTCAAGCAGCCCTGTGCGCCCAACAGGTACGACCATGTGTACTGTATATACACACTCTCTCACACACACACAGTATACATACACTAAAACATCTGACATGATTTCAGTGAAGAAACATCAGGCACCTTACCTTGAACTTTAAAATAATCTTCCTGGTAGTTTTTCTTATCGCTTTAAATACAGATTTCGAGTGAAAGTGTGTAAAAGATTCGGGACAAAGCTAAAATAGCAAACATTGCGTGTGTTTTATTTTCATCAAACTATTTGCCCAAGGTCAACAGATACTACTTGAAAATAGAAAGTACACACATGAATAATGCAATCTTAGAGTTTTTGAAGATGGTATGAGAAAGGTTTAAAACTTAAAACACAGTGTTTAATTCACCGTGTATTATGCTTAAAATATTTTCTTTTATTGTTTATTTTTAACTTTTATTTTACCAGGAATTTATATGAGATTATAAATCTCAATAAGTGTCCTGGCAGAGTGTTTCTTTCCTTACAGATACTTGAAATACGAAGGGACCTTCTTGAAATATTCCCTTTCATTTAAAAGTCTGAACGTACCTCCTTTTTTTGGAGGTCAGTGTATATTATTTGGTTTAGCCTACATTGCCACAAATGGCCAACAGATGGCACAAATATGCACAAGAACATTATACAGTACTGTAGGTGTACTTGGTATTCCCCTTACTGTTATTTTGTACACAGCCTTATTTGAGTCACATCCGATTCTTATTGTAATCACCTGATCGGTATTATAGTGTCACCTCTGTAAGTGTTTGGAGAGTAACAGAATATTCATATTTTTGCCTCTGTGCACCACCGCAATGGATTTGCAACAAAGCAATCAACATATAATTGAAGTGTAGACTTTTAACTTTAAGCAGTTCAATTAGAATATTTCATTAACCATTTAGGAATTACACACTCTTTATTTCCACAGTTTTGAAAGTAATTAGACAACTGCCTGATAAGCAGAGGTGGGTAGAGTAGCCAAAAGATGTACTCAAATAAGAGTAACTGTACTTTAAAATAATATTACACAAGTAGAAGTAAAAAGTAGTCATGCAAAATATTACTAAGTAAGACTGGAAAAGTATTCGGTGAAAAGACTACTCAAGTACTTGTACTGAGATTTATTTTTTTAGAAATGATAAAATTCATGGCAGATTTCTTAGTTATGTTATGACAGTTTAAGGAGATAAACGGTCTGGAGTTGTTTCCAAGTGTTGAATTTGATTGTTGTAGCTGTTTGTCAATTCTCACAATATGCAGTACAAAGGAGTGTCGATACAGACGAATGAAAAGCGAAACAGACATATCGGAGAGATGACAGAAACTTTAGTACAGGGGAAGCAAACTGAAACGTAAAGTGGCTGAAGATGTAATTTTTCCTTTGGTGCAGGAAAAACCCTTTCACAACATCAAGCCAACTCGAGAACCCACTGGAGGAGGTAGGCGAACTGTTCTCAATGTCTACAATCAAGAGATGCCTTCATGAATGTTAATACAAATGCAAACCACTGCAAACACTCAAGAACAGAAAGCCCAGATTAGACTTTCCTGAAGAAGAAAAAAAGTTGACACAGTTCAGATACAAGATTAAGACCTGATTACGCTTTTTTTTTTTTTCATACACATGAAAATGCAAAAACATGCTGTCAAAGCAGGCCAAACCAGCAGACGACGGTTTAACCCCCAACTGCAAAGCCGTTTCGGCCAATCAGAAACTTATCATGAGTTTGTCAGACTCTGACCTCAAACGCAACAGATGGCCCTTAAGCATGGCCCATCACCCTGTCTGCTCCAGGTGCGCTGTATAATGCACTCTGACCCCAGCCAGAAGCTGGGATATGCGTCAGAATAAAGTATTTCACTGTGCAAAAATGTATATGTGATGAAAAAAGGCTGAAATTACCTACAAGCCAGAGGCTGCCATTTTTCTGTCCACACATCAAGACTGAAGACTGATTGTACAGAGTTTCACCGTACAGTTGGGTACTGACCCAAAACTTTCATCAAAAGTAATTAAAGGTGAAGAAATTATGTTTTTAAAGGGGCACCTGATATCCACCCAATTTAGCTGCTTTTCACTTACTGAAGAAACTTAAGGCAAAAAGATGCACAAGTGAGCAGCAACTGAAGTAAAGGCCTGGAAATGCAGCTCAAGGGAAGAGACTCAGCATTTGGTGATGCCCATGACTTCGTCTGACTGCAAAGTTTTTTTCCTCCAAGTATTACAAATAATTGTAATATTTATGATTATGATGGTTTGTCCAATTAGTTTTGTGCCTGTGAAAACTTAAAATCCTTGGATTAAAACGTCATCATATTATGATCACTTCATTTCACATCCTTTGTGGTGATGTATAGAGGAAAAAGACAAAAATTGCATTGCTGTCCAAATACTTATGGTCCTGACTGTATACAGTTTTATATATTAGCTATCATGGTTCTTAAACTCATTTAATATAGATACATGATTTATTGTGATTTGTACATACGGAAGAATATAGTCCTGTAATATGAAAGAAAATATCAACGTAAAGACAATCCAAGTTCAGTACTTAGTAAATGAATTGTTTTGTTTTGTACTTTTAATTGTCTTCCTAAATGTATTCATTTTGGAAGGAGTTTTCCAAAAGGTCCATATTCAGCGACCTAAACCAGAGTTTGTGTGTGGACGAAAGGCCAAAACCATTTTTTTTAAATACCCATATACATGCAGAATAGGTCTAACTTTTACCAGAATGATTAGAAGATAAGAAAAGAGAGAAGGAAAGAAAGGACTCATGCTGCAAATCTCTTACCACATCATATGATGTGTTGTTGACGTTACGATGTTTTACTCGTCCGATAGCCAAGTTTGTTGAAAATGTAAACCCTTTAAAATTTTTACTAAAAGGATTTGGATAATTATTATAGATTAATATTAATAGAATATGCATTTAATACGTAACAAGTACATGACGGGCGATTCTGGGATGATACTTCAATATTGTCCCTAGCAAGGAGTCTATGCAAACCTCTCATGATTGATTTATAATCAATAAATCAGCTACAGTACAATGTTTGTTAATAATCAGCTTGGAAAATATAGAATGTTTATCGAGAGAGGTTTTAAAGCACTTTTGTAAGTTTCTCTGAGGAAGAGCGTCTGCCAAATGCCATAAATATAAGCGTAAATTACTTGATGGCAGATGTTAAAGCTGGGCGATATAGCCAAAAGTTTTATCATGATGAATTTGTCTGTGTTTATTAATATTGATAGTCTTCATTATTATTTCATAACCATTAGAACACAGTTTCATTTTTCTTAATATCCTTTTTAATTATTTAGATAAAATATCTATTAATAACTCATCTATTAACCAAATGGTCATTACTGGGTAAAATATTTTTTTTCTTAGAATGATATATATGATAAATAAATATTTATCATATATTTATTATGATAAATAAAATTATAAAAGTATAATGTACAGTATGTAAAATATTACACAAATGTACACGGAGGACTTTTTCTCTTTCTCCAGTTTGCTTATTGGTATCAATTCTTTAGCCATGCCATGTTTTAAAAGTGTTTTTTTTTTTAAACACCTTTTCTGCTTTAACAATCTTGTGTTTCTTGAGTGAACATCCACTTGAAGACAATTTTTTCACCCCCAAGATCCATTCTACTGATTGTCTGTAACCATGAAAACCATCACGCTGACATGCAACCTCTGAGCATGCGCACATCACTTCCTGCCCCGTAGCACTGAGATTGAGCTTCTTCACTATTTTATTGTGAAGCCGTTGTGAGTTAATTACCTCTGATGTTTTTTCTGGACACTGTGAAGACATGGTGTACTGTAATTATGACATGAGGACAAAGAGCATCATATTAAAATAAACAAAAATGGGATGTTTATAAGGGATGGGTTACAGCCCTACTTTTACATTCGGGGTAATGGCGGCTTAAGTCTAAATCGACTGTTTAGAAGAAGCTCAACTGCTTGATAAATGTCTAACAACACTTGAAAGCACTTTACACTCCATAAAACTGGTAGTTTTTATAGACTTTGCACAGAATGGCAGCTCATTTTGCGTTTTAGTCTGGGCAACTTAAACTGCTCAATCAAACACTGTGAAACAGACAGAATACAGTTGGATACTGACCCAAAACTTACTTGTGAAAGCAATTCAAGGTGAAGAAATCATGTTCTTAAAGAGCACCTGATGTCAACCCAATTGATCTGCCTTTCACTTACTGAAAGTGAGTGAGGAAGACTCATAAACAAGCAGCAACTAAAGCCGGCTGCAGTAAAGGCCTGGCAAAGCAGTTCAGGGGAAGAAACTTAGCATTTGGTGATGCTGCCCATTTTTTTTCACAAAGTATTACAAATATAAAGTATTACAAATATAAAGTATTACAAATTTTATAATTCAATTATTTTTGAGCATGTAGAAAAGTTAAACTTCTTGAATTAAAGCTGGAAGTCTACATCTTAATTGCACCATGATTGCATACTTTCAGCTCTATTGTGGTGATGTACAGAAGAAAAAAACAAAAATTGTGAGATTATCAAAAATACTTATGGACCTGATAGTTTTCCCTATTAGGTTTCTTGATCCTTAAGCATTACTCATTTAATATGAATACATGCTTTATTGTGATTTGTCTATATGGACATATGTGTACTTACATACTACATTCTTCCCTACAGGAGTGCGCAAGGGTGTGCCTCGGCGTTCGGTTCCACAGACGCTACCCCCTAAGCAGCGCTCCAGCGGTCTGCGCTCTCAGAGCACCAGTAAGGACGCTTCTCCCAAAGACCTGGACCTGGTCACCAAGCGGCTGCTGTCTGCCCGTCTGCTGAAGATCAGCGAGTTGAAGAACGCCCTGGCTGAGCTGCAGCTGCGCACCGACGAGCTACAGCGTGAAAACCGCCTACTGAAGCAGCTTCAGCTACGCCACGAGAAGGCACTGCACCGCTACAGCGACACGGAGAGCGAGATCTCGCAGCTCCTCTCTCGCCACAACAACGAGACACACGTCCTGCAAGAGAGGCTGAGACGAAGTCAGGAGAAGGAGCGTCTGGCCGAGCGCCGCTGCACCGAGACTGACGCGCAGCTCCAACGCTGCCGAGACCAGCTGCACAAACTGCAGCAGCTCGCAGACAACCAGCGTCTCGGAGAAAGAGACGAGCTGGCACGAAAGCTTGTGCACGCACAGGTCAAAGCGCAGGAGAGCGAGCGCAGAGTGAAGGTCTGAGCACAATTACGTACTCGCATGCAAATTAACTCGCATACAGTGTGCTGTATATACTCTGCATATTGTACATAATTATTTTTTTTATGAAGTATTAAGAAAGACCCCCAACAAATTTATATTTTTGTAGAATTTAAGCATTGACCATCTGATATTTCTTAAATTCCGAATTTATAATAAAAGACTACTGTAAAATTTGGACATTTTATGTACGTGTAATTGATGAGCTCTGTCTCTCTTAAAACTGTTGTCATGATCAAAAACTGATAGGATATCTTTTAAAAAAGGTTCAGAAAATTCAAAAACTAACTGTAATAGGAAAACTGGTTAGGCTTAGTGATCGATAATAGCCTAGAGGAGTGTATAAGTACAGGTTGTCCCCAACTTGCAAACAAGTTCAGTTCTAGGATCATGTTTGTAAGTCGGGTTTGTTCTTAAGTCTGAAAAAGTTAGTCTTATACGCCTTTGACACGAATATACAATGTAAATCATACGAATCCACTTGACTGAATCTCTAGATAGAACACCTGCCACGCCTTTTCATCCAACATCAGTGTCTGATCTCACAAATGCCAAAAATTCCCATAAACTCACTCCTAAACCAGGAGGAAAGCCTTCCCAGAAGAGTTGAAGCTGCAAAGGGTGGGCCAACATCATACAGTATGCTGGATGTTACTTAAGTTCATATGCATGTGAAGGCAGACGAGCGAATACAGTACTTAGTTGAGAAAATAGTTCAATAGGTTTTTTTTTTTGCTGCTCGCCCTTTTACTCTGTAGCTGTTTTTAAATCTGTTTCGCTGTTTGCTTTTACATTTATATTCGGCACATAAACCAGCAGCCA
Organism: Clarias laeviceps; assembly: GCA_030014305.1. Taxonomy (NCBI): domain Eukaryota; kingdom Metazoa; phylum Chordata; class Actinopteri; order Siluriformes; family Clariidae; genus Clarias; species Clarias laeviceps. Next base: position 5,533,914 of record JAQMYJ010000015.1, read on the forward strand.
GACCAGAGCATCTCACGCATCTGATTAAACGCTCGATGCTGGACTTTCCCTCAGCCATTGTGTGCAAAGTTCTTCCTCAGATCATGCGTGTCATTGCACTGCAACACTGGGTATTCGGACCTGTCCTATAAATGTGACTATATGTCATACACATCTCGATTTCCCCTGCTCTTAAATAGTAAGAGAAGTTTGTCACTTCCTGCTCAGATGATTGAGGCTCTGAGTACTGAACTCAAGGGCTTGGCCAAGGTTCTCCTGTTGAGCCTTTGAGCAAGGCTGTTAACGCTGTTTGCTTCTGGGACGCTGTATCATGGCTGACCTCATATGCAACGAAAGAATTTCACTGTGCTGTAATGTGTATGTGACAAGTAGAGGCTTCTTCTAAAAAGATTATAAAAGTTCATACATTCACTGTAGACACTGGGAATATTTTTTTTTTGTAAAGGGACAGTTTTGTAAAGTCAGATTGTTTTTACAGGTTTCGCATGAAAGTTTTAAATGTACTTTTTATTTCTTATTTACACAAGCTCTAATGTGCTTAGTTATTGGTTCATTAGTTGTTGTAAATAATTTTCATTTATGCTGTTTGTGTGTATGGTGTGTGCCTCTGCTCAGGAATTGGAGAAGAACATGGAGTTAAGTACTGGGAGCTTTCAAAGGCAGCTGGCGAGTGAGCGCAAGAAAGCCCATGATGCCCTACAGGAAGCCCAAACACTGCAAGAGGAAATGGACAAGCTTAGCACCAAACTGAAGGTACCTAAATATGCAGGGAAAAGAAGCAGATCCTTGGCACGTACACAAACATTGTTATTATGCATGTTGATATTTTAATGATTTTGGTTGTAATGTCTTTTAGGAAAGGGAAAGGGAGCTGGACACTATGAACATTTATGCTAATCGAATGCTGAGAGGGGCTTCAAAGAAAGACTTGGAAGAGGCCACTAGGAGGAAAGGTACAGTTTTAAATAAATGTAAACAAATAATGACCAGTTAGCATTGCACAGACATTGGTATTCTATTAGCAAAGGTGGGAGTTAACTGAGTACTTTTACTTTGTTACTGTACTTAAGTACATATTTCACATATCTGTACTTTTATTAGAGGATACTTTTTACTTTTACAGCAAATATCTGTACTTTTACTTAATTACATTTCTGCATGGAATACAAAATCAGAGTGTTATGTAGTGCTTAAAGTAGGACAGGAATTTCGCTACATGCCTAGTATTATGCGTAATTTCGTGACTTGCCTTTCTGTCAAGGCACAGGCAATAATGAAAAAGGATTTTTTTATTTTTATTAAAAGTGGAGCTGGTTGCAGACAGCGACACAATCAGGAAGCAGTGTTTATGAGAAAGACAGCTTTACTATGTAAAGGTGCAGTGTGAGCTAATACAGTAAGTCCCCAACTTATGAATGAGTTCTGTTCCAGGAGCACGTTCGTAAGTCAGATTCATTCGTAAGTGCGACAGAGTAAGTCTTATACACATTTGATACAAATATACAATGTAAAGCATAAAGAAAAACAAACAAACCGGTTTGGTGTTTTGGTTTAGCATTATACTCTTTTGCCTCCAAATTGTGAGGGGAATCCCTGTGGGGTCAGCTGACCTCATTTAAATAGATTTAGGAAGGACAACACTACATGTTGTTTACTGCGCGCTTGAACGGGTGCCATTTTGTCTCAGAGCTGTATTGGACTGTAAACAAGAAATTAGGATTATTCACCATCAGGACAACTTTACAGGACACCACTTTTCATCATGCAAAATATTGTATATAATTATAAATATTGGTATCTGGTGGCCCAGGGTCTATTTTTTGTTCAATACACATGAGCTACTTCTGCGATTAAAAAAAAACAACTTTTTTGTATCTACGAATGTTTGTAGAACCGGCGCGGTCCGTCATTTAAATGTTCATAAGTCGGGGACTTACCTTATAAGACCTGTATTTTTTATACTTGAGTAAAAGTACAGAAGTACTCGCCTTCAAGTACACAAGTAAACGCAGGACTTTTACTTTTACTTAATGTTTGGCCTAGGAAGTCTCTACCTTTATTCAAGTACAGGATTTGTGTATTTCCCCCACCTCTGTTTTATTATACTGTATATGTTGTTCTAGCAGGATTAGAATTTTAGCTGAGAGGTTTTTAAGGTTGAACATATAGATAAAAGGTGTTAAGAGTCAGTCTATAGACTTACAGTTCCACAATTTGTATCTTTTTGTATATCTTCAGATCCCAGTAGAAGCAGCAGTAAAGCAGTCCAGACTGAAGACAAACAACTCGCGCTTGACTTCCCCTCACCTCCTTTAGCTATCACTAATGGCAGTGAGCTTTTCTCTGATGACCATACAGATGACTACCTGTCTCTGAAGGCGAGTCTCTTTACCACTTATTCATTTAGGTCAAGCTTTCAGCCTTTCTAGCTTTGACGCATTTGTACAATTGAGGTGAAGTAATGCTGCGTTCGAGATGAGAATTGCAACTTGAAAAGCCACGTCTACACCTGGTAAAAAAAAAAATAAAAAAAAACACCCCTCAACTTAAAATTTCAACCCGTCAACCTGGGATAGTCTTTACTTCTACCATTCCTTTAGCTGTTTATGGAGTGACATCAGATCAACATGGCTGCTCAGTGTTCCCCGCCTCTACTTATAAACAACTTTATTGCTTTTTGATCATTTAATACACAGACACAGTACTTAATTAATTCTATATGATTAGCAGACCTGTCACTTTTTCAGTGGTAATCATTATTTATTACGAACATTAGCTGGCTATCTTGTTGCTAATCTACTTCCTGTTGTCCTCTGCAAGAATGATCTCTGCTGTATTGTTCCAAGCATTGTTTTTCTTAGTAAAGTCTTTATACACGTTTAATGAAAGGTAACGTTTGTCATGATAAGATGAGACCAAGATAATGACAGTAGTTAATTTTTCTCCAGGTAAGAACTAAATATATTTGTATATTATCTGTATGTATCAAATTTACAATCTAATTTATAATACACAGGCCAAAATAAAGTCACTCTAAGATTTCATTCCATCCCCTTTAGCTTTAATTACAAACTAAAGCATTTTTTTTCTGATCTCACTAACGAGGAGTTTTCTTATGGACACACAGATGTTTAGTCCCAATCCTGGGAGTTCTCATCACATTCTGTGTGTATGGAAATGCTCTTACTTTCACTATTAAACATAACTTTGATTTTTAATGTAAATTATTTTACCATGCAACTTCACCAAGTGTTTAAGTGTTCTTTATTAGTGTTTTTTTCCCCGACCACATTTCTTTCACAGAGTTGACAGTCCAGCATTATCTTTCCAGGTTTTGATGATGTGTTGAAGGATTCATAACCCAGTTCCAGTAATTTAAAATCTCTTTAGTTTTTCTTTTTTTTTTTTGGCTTGATGCAGTCTAATAATTTCACTCTTCTAAAATGGTGACTTTTTTTTTTGGCCAGGTACTTGCTTATTATATGTCTCCTTATACAAATAAATTTTTATTATAACAGTGTAAAAAAAATAAAAACAGTATGGATAAACAGAGTTCTAAACTTTTTTTCACAAGCGATATTATGTAGTTTTTTTTTTTTTTTTTTAAATCAGGTTGATGTTGTGGTTTGCTGGATATACTGCTATTTTTTTTTATTCAACTCCTGCATCCATTTCTTTCAAAGTAATGTGTAAATTTTATGAGGCATGTTCAAGTCAAAGCAGGATTTTTAAATGTATGTGTGCAGAATAACAGACTCTATTTATTTCTCTATATAATCCCCTGCTACACTAATGCACTTATCCCAGTGTTTCACTAGTGCTTGGATACCATCAAGGTAAAAAGTTTTCTCAGTACGCCGGAGAGACATGGTCGGACTTTCTGCTTCAAGTCTGAAATGCTGGCCTCCCAGGAACTCATTTAATGGAAAATATGGCCTGGTTCGATCAACAAAGGCACTCTGTTTGTGCAGGGACAATACATGACCTCATACTGCCCACAGCACCACATGCTCATTACAGGAACTCGCTTGGGAGTTATTAGCACATCCGCCATACTGTCCTAACCTCGCTTTAAGCCATATTCACATGTTTGGGTCATTAAAGGAGTTCCTGGGAGGCCAGTGTTTCAGATGTGAAGCAGGCAGTCCAATCATGGCTCCGATATACTGAGAAAACTTTCTACCTTGATAGTATCCAAGCAAAAGTGAAACTCTGGGATAAGAACCTTAGTGTAGCAGGGGATTATATAGAGAAATAGAAGTAGTTTTTACTCTCATAACTTGAACGCCCTCCATAAGATGCTACAGAATGGCTTCACAATGATTATCGGTTTGAATGTAATGAGACAGTTTGTGGAAATTGTGTCAAAATAAAATATATTTCAATTTGTTTTATACTCTCTTACTAAACAATTTGCACAGACTTCTATCTTCTATTCTTCTGGTTAATTCTATCGTCCTGCTGCATGAAACAGAGCCCTGAGTTAAAGATAGCTCAGGATTAGGGATAATCCCAGGATGAAAATGGTCACGTTATTCTCGCACTGCTTTATAAAAGGCTTTATACCACAGCACTGTTGAATTCTGGATTTGGTTTGGTTAGTAAGTGTTAATTAATTTTCTATAACAGGATGGTGTTTCTGGCTGTAGGTTTATATTGATGTCCTAGTTCTAAGACACTAGTCTTTCTATAGTAGCAGCTCATTCACAGTGATACAGGTACAGAATAATCTAAACCTAATAGTAAACATATTCCATATCATGTTGCTATAAAAGGAAAGCACCTAATTGTTGATTTGGGGAAGTTTTTGGAAGAAAATTATTATGGAGAGCGTCTTCTTATAGGAAAAATGAGAACACTTTGCATAAACATTTTCTTTTTAAAAACGTTACCATATCAACATGATGTCTTATTCCTCACTTACAGTAGCATACATTTAGATTACATGTGCAGTATCTGCAATCTCTCACTTAATCACTGACAGGAGCACCATGTCAATCAATCCCAGTCTATCTTCCAGCTCCTGAGAGGATTGAATGCACATCAAATCCTTACTGATGGGGAGTTTATCCCAGATTAGCGATTTCTAACCTTTTTCTTTTTTTTTAATTGAAGAAAACTTACAAGCGTGGACATTAATCAGAATGGACTTCAAGAATCTTTTGGAGTGGACAGTTAAATGAGTACCGTATGGTTGAATGACTTTAAATTCTTATGATATCGATATCTACATAGAAAAAACAATCTCAGTTTTTAAGTTTATCATCGTGAACTGTTTGCTCGTCTCTCTTAGACACAAGGCTTCTCCATATGGTCGTTGGAAAATCTCTTGAAAAAAAGGGACAGACCGTTATTCTGACAATCACTGAAAAAGAAATGAACATGGCTGATATTTAAAACTTAAATATATATATCGCAAACACAGCTAGTACAACAATCCTTTGAGGCTCTTATTTATGAGGTGTGACTAGTCTCTCGGCTACTCCCATGAAGGGATCTCCGCAGCGGACCATCTGATCCGCACAAAACTTGTTTTTTTACACTGGACGCACTTCCTGACGCAACCCTCCAATTTCATCCAGGCTTGAGACCTAAGAGTTTAAGACTAAGAATTGTTTAATCATATATCTGACTCTGATCCTGGAAAATCTCTTACTTTGTGCAAGTGTAAGAATTGAAGCTGGTTCAAAGTCGAAAGGGTAGTAACACCAAATCTTGATTTCATTTTGTTCGCTCACTTTACATTTTTGCAAATTGATAAAAAGAAACAAAAAATATATATTTTTGAAAGCATTCGTACTTTGAAGCATTTCTTCACACCTGCCTAAAACTTTCGCACAGTACTATAGATATAAAATATGCATATGCACCGTATGGCCAAAAGTTTGTGGACACCTTGACCATCCTATTAAAGATTCAGTCCCCATTGATTGCCATAACAACTTCCACTCTTCTGGGAAGGCTTTCCTGCTAGATTTCGGATTGTAGCTGTGAGGCATTTTTGTTTATTCACCGCTACAACCAGAGCATTATTGATATCAGGCACTGATGTTAGTTAATGAGGTTCTTCTACTGAAACTTTGACAAGCTGTTTCTTCAAGGTGCATTATGATGTTGGAACAGGTTTTGGCCTTTTGGTTCTAGTAAAGGGAAGTTATAACGCTACAACTTACAACATATTTAATTTCATGCTTCCAACATTGTGTCCACGACACGCCTTTGGCCAGACTACGTAATGCAGACACACTGATCACTTGATCTTCTTTTCCTTATGACACAGGATGATGCGTATTCTGTAAAATGATGCTTTTAAAATCCATTACAACTCTATAAGTGCACTTCCAAAAGCACTACTGTACATGCATTAGTTAGGAATTTCTGCCATTATTCTGTACACATAAATATCACCAGCTATGATTCTGACTTTGTTTTCTTCCTTCCGATATTCCATCAGGAGCAGAACAGCAGTGAGCAGAGACAGACGCAAGAGGAAGAGCGAAGGCTCCAGGAGATGGCGAGAGAAAGAGCGAGGGAGCTGGAGGAAGAGGAGAGAGAGAAACTCAGACTTAAGGAAAAAGAGAGGGAAGTTGAAAAAGAGAAAGAAAAAGTTCGGAAACAGAGAAGAAATTTCGAGCTGGACTTAAATGAAGCCAAAGGGACGAGACAAAGAGATGGTAAGTCGCTGAGAAGATTTGTTTTATGGTGTTAATCGTTAATGTTTTTGATTTGTTCATTGAATTCTGTAAAAAATCTTATGCTGTTAGCATATTAAAATATAAATGTTCGCGCCTTCAATATCTAATTATGTTCGTAAGCTGAGGTACATGACACAACCAAGGTACATATACAGTGGAACCTTGGATTGCGAGCATAATTCGTTCCAGAAGCTTGTATATCAAATTTCCCCATAAGAAATAATGGAAACGCAGATGATTTGTTCCATAACCCCAAAATATTCATATAAAAATAATTCATACAAAATATAAAGTAAAAATAAAACGCATTAACCTGCACTTTACCTTCGAAAAGAATCAAGAGAGAAGAGGAGGAGGTGGGGGATTACTATGTAGAACGACTTTTACACACATGCACACATACACGCACACACACACCAACGGAATCACAAACTAAACAGAGACTCCCTCTGACAGAGAGTCTGTTGGCAAACTGGAATCTTTAAAAATAAACCTTTCTAATAACACTTGCTTTTGCCTCCTTTTGAGGATTTCGCGGAAATGTGACGTCGCGTTGTTAAACAGATTCATCTCCCGCACTGCTACAGACTTTTACCTTTTTTTCTTCACAAGAGCCGTTGTTGCGGTACAGTTACTAAAGAAGAGTCACTACACTTGGACACAATTTTTGAAAAATGCTTTACATGCGGGCGGCACGGTGGTGTAGTGGTTAGCACTGTCGCCTTGCACCTCCAGGGTCTGGGTTCGATTCCCGTCTCTGTGTGCATGGAGTTTGCATGTTTTCCCCGTGCTTGGTGGGTTTCCTCCGGGTGATCCGGTTTCTTCCCACAGTCCAAAGATATGCAGGTTAGGCTGATTGACGTTCCCAAATTGCCCATAGTGTGTGTGTGTGTGCCCTGCGATGGATTGGCACCCTGTCCAGGGTGAACCAGGACCCTGGAGGTGCAAGGCGACAGTGCTAACCATTACACCACCGTGCCGTCAAGTAATTTTCATTTAACGGTAAATTAGATCTTTAGTGTATTGTATTGTCAGTTGAAATTTTGTTCTAGTGCCTCGTGCCCTAAGCCTCCTGGGAAAGGCTCCAGGTCCCTGCAACCCTGAATACAGGATAAAGCTGTATGAGGCGATGAACTGTAACTGTTATGTTAACTGAAAATAACATATTAAAGTGCCCCTATTATGCCATTTTAAAGGTTGCTAATATTGCTGTATGAGTCTCTTAAAACAGGTTTTCATGTATGTAAGTTAAAAAAACACTTTAGTTTTCTCCAAAAATAGATTTAATTTTACCCCATTTCTAAATGATTCGTAAACGACTCGTGT
>JAQMYJ010000015.1:5552992-5562998 GCA_030014305.1 Clarias laeviceps
AGAAAGAAATAAAAATCAGGAACCATCATGGAGTTAGAAAGTGTTCTAAAACTTTTGAACGGTAGTGTATATATTTACAACAGTCTTACTATTATTATAATTATTAAGCATCACTTTTATTGTGTCAGCTTTACTATACTATAATCTTCTTTGGTGAGTGTGTCTTTGTTTAATTATATTCCTCTTGATTTAAGGCCAAACATTTAACTAAATATGTGAGAACTTAAATAATTCCAATAAATTTCCAAATTATCTTCATAAAAACATTTTAATAAAAAACTTTTTTCCTCCGTAAGAGATGGACATCAGTTTAAAGTTCAAACATGCTTATGGTGCGGTTATCAGAAGTTACACTACAGTGATACAGAAGACTGTATTTTTGCTGATTTATTTATATTTATTTATTTTATTTTTGAAAATAATGCATCAGACAAAGTGAACATGAACGAGCCAAAGGTCAGTTTACTGAAGGGGAACAGAGGAAGGACGTCAAATGCAACTTCACGTATTTGAACAGTGACCTGAGACTTTTCTAACTTTGGTTTTTGTGTGAAAATTGTATTATTGTGTTGAGAAGCAGTTTATGCAGAGGTAAATGTACTGTGCGTCAATAATATACTTTATAACATATATATTTGTATATACTAGAGTTGCAATTTCCCCACATTTTTAAGCCATAGTTGGTTATGTAAGTAATTAATAATTGATTAATCGTTAAAAATTAATGATAACATGACAGAAATGACACAATTCTCCTTGATCCAAGGAGTTCAATCGAATGCAGCGATAGGATATCAGAGTTGCTTTTAAGGGAAAGGGGTGGAGTCAATTAGTTGTGTTCTGCATGGGGCGGAGCTTATAGTAGCACGCAAGCTAAACAGAGTTCCACACCCACAGCAATATCATTTTTTTTCTTTTTGTTTTTAAATACGTATAGATGTTGTTTAAGTAGATTTGTTTATTTTTTTCGCAGTCTTGACAATTTTACACACAACAGGGAAAATTAATACTGAGCATATGCTGAAGAAAGTTTCTGTTAAAAATCTAATTCATGATACATATCGTGTGTGTATGTGTGTGTGTTTCTTTTTTCAGTCACCTGAGGGAGCAGAGGGGAAAGACTCTACTAAAGTCACAAAGCAGGAGGTGAGTTCCACACACACATGAATATGAAACACTGATGTTTAGCTGGTTGACAAATACTTAAATCATAAGCAGAAGAGTTTACTGTACCTTGGAGAAGTTTATACGCAGTAAACATTAGGGATGTGAATCATCAGGGACGACCCGATACGATATCATCACGATACCTGGGTGCCGATTGGGTTTGTATTGCAGTTTTATAAGCATTATGATTTTATAAATATCCTTATTCAATGATAAATTCTAAACAAACTTGGAAAATAGTTGGCTGTGTTGTGTGAATAGTTAAGTGCACGCCACCTTCAGGAATATAGAGGAACAGCAATGTTTTTTATCACCTTAAATACAAATACATATAAACTTAATTAGTTAATTACTCCATTAATTGAATAATTGTTGTCCGATTCATGAACAGCTGGGCTGTGATAGAACTGCGATATGTAACTCAATCAATGAAGTTGATTGATAACTTCAAGATGACAAATAATGATTATACGATTTATTACTACAGTTTTTCTTTTCTGTCTTTGCATCTCTTTCTTATCATCTCTCTCTTTTTTCTTCCCTCTCAGCCCACTCGGAGGTCAGAGCGCCTGTCCTCGGTAAGATTCTACTATATTTTATGAAATATGATGTATATTCAGAAATAGACGAAAAAATAATTTAATTTTTGAGTCCATCATGAAAGAGAATTTTTACATCGATCTAACATGCGCTGTTAACTATACAGTATTGTGCGTACGCAATGCCGCGGTGATCCGGTGTGTCGCTTGTTCACATGCTCATAAAGTAACACGATGCCTCCATATGGTGCAATAAGAAAAAAAAAACAGTGGAAGACATACAGCACTATGTGACACTTTATTCACAATTTAATGAATAAAATAAATAACGCCGTATCTCACATCACACACTTCTGAACTATTGTAGAGTGTTATTGATTACTAACACTAATTATTAGATTAGATTACAAACAGATTTCCTATTACAGTTAGTGTTTTGTAACCTGCCAAGAGCTCAATAATATATTTTAATAAATATATTATTATACCGTGAAGTCATGGTTCAGAGTTCGCGGCCTTGTGGATTTTTCCTAATAATTGTTAATTTTGTGCCGTCATTCCGTCAGCAGTAAAATGTACACGTTATAAAAGTAATGATAACTTTGGTTCCACATATGGACAAACCAGAAAACACAATTGCAGTCTGAAGCCGTGTAAATAAACCTCATAGGCGGTTTAAAGTTGCTTTAAAAGTCACTCAGAAAGTCACTTTTTATTATTTATTATTGATTAACTTTCATGATGTTTTATTTCCACACAATGTGCCTTATGTCTTCACTTTTCCCTTTTATCAAGAATATATTTTTCTTTACAACAAAGCTTTTTGGTTGCATAGATACTTTAATATATATTTATTATTTATGTTTTTTGATAGATAATTTTGTTTGTTTTTTGTTTAATAATCGTTTTTTTTTTTTTTTTTTCATTAACAGAAACCGATTCCTCCTAAATCTGAGCCCAAACCCAAAAAAGCTGCAGCTAAGGTACCATAACAAACACACACACACACACACACAGGTCCGATCCTGTTTCAAATCGTTTGCAAGTGTTTTGCATGCAGCCATGTTTGTTTCACGCGCGTGTTGGATGTATGTAAACTGAATGCCGATGATGATGCGCCCCGTTCTGCACTTGGAACCCAAAATAGTTTGCTCCGAAATTGGGGCCAAGTGTGAGCTTGTGTATGAGGCAGGTAAAGTTTTCCTCCCGGTGTGTTGCACTGGGATCGAATAAAAAGTCGCTGACTGGATTTACATGCTTGAGAAGATTTATATATATATTTTTTTTGCTGATTCACATCCAGTGTAGGAAATGAACGAACGAGCGATCGCACAAATATATGACGCGTTTTAACTCGGTCGTATCGATCTGCATGTGCGTCCACATTAGAGTCAAGAAAAAAAGTCAATGTGTAATTATGCAAATCAAAAAAAATTTTATTAATAAAAAATAACAATAATAAATAAATACAAAAATAAATCAGTTAATTAAAAAAAGTTATGACTGTTTTTGCATTACTTTCAGTACAAGCTAATTTAAATTTTATTGACCATCAGAGTCAGCAGAGTGTTTTATTTAAACCGATCGTCTCCCATTCACTTCCGTCCACACACTTCAACTGCGCTGATGTTCTGGATTAAAATAATCCAAAAGCACTAAAAACCCGGCTTCCATTTGAGACGGGTTCGTCAGGTGTCACTGTCCCCCCCTTATCACTCCTAGATGGGAACGTCTCGTCACAGGGACACAAGCTCAGAGCTCACACATTGATTCTGTGTCATGGTATGTCGTTATAAATTATGTACTTTAGTGTGCTTTGTTACGAGCGCGTCGTGGCCGATTCGTGGGAAAACCTTACATAGACTTACGTAAAACTGGTCCTTGGTGCACAGAAATGTTGGGGACCACTACGCCATAGTGAAAAAAACATCAGTTGGAAAAATGGGCAAAACATATATTTTGGAAAGAGAACAAAGGCAGAATTATGATTGGCGAAAAAAAATTTAACAGTTCATCAAATGCAACAATTCAGATTTTTTATTTTATTTTAATGATAACTAGAAAGTAAGTTTAAAGCATAGATGCTTTCAAGTTTAGAGTACGAGTTTAATCAACAATTAAAGGTGTTGACCATTACATTAGACTTTATTTATTATAAAAGTTTATTATTTTTAATATTATTATTCTTTAAAATGTTTTTTTGTGTTACACTCTTTACACTTTTTTTTTCCTTCAGCATTTGATACACACTAATGGTTTTTTTCCCCCTCCCTCCCCAACAACATAATCCCTTCTGTGATTTTTTTTGTTGCTTTATATATATATATATATATATATATATATATATATATATATTTTTATTTTTATTTTTTATTTTTATTATTATTTTTTTTTTTTCCATGTGGGTGGGTGGTGAGGGGGATTTTTCCAGATTTTCTCCCTAATTTAGTCGTGTCCAGTTGCTTTCTTCCTAGTTTGAGAGCCAAACAGTTATGTAATCAGATGTGGCAGTTGCGCCATCACCATGATTACAGCTATAAGGAAAAATTTTTTACATAGAGGTTTTACTTCTGGCATCGAGAAAAAGCCCCGATCCAAATTCAGATCCTTCACTTCCAAACGATTACGTCTAACATCCTGTAGATGTTCAAACCTACGTTTATTATAGGAATACATTTTTAATTAACTGCGGTGAACCTTAGATTACTTAAGTTGTTACCATGGCAGTACAACAACCCAACCCCCATACACCCCCCCGCCACCCCCCACCCTCCTCAGCTCTGGCTCCAGCTCCTGGTCGGGCGTGTCGAACTCCTTAGCCGTGCTCTGAGCTCGAAACATAAAAGTTAAGCTTGAAGAGTTTTATTCAGGAGAAAATCAGTGGGTCTCAGGCTGTGATCTTTATTGCTGAGGTGTGACTGCAAGAGTTTTGGGTGTATTTGCTTGCAGGAAGGAAAAGAAACTCACTAGTGCGTTGTGAAAAAGGAGTAAAGACTCAGAGAGGAAGCTCGCTAAAGCTGCAGACCGGATACTAAGTAGAGATAAGGTTAATTGGAGCTTAGGTCGCGTTCACATCACCGAGCTGAAGTGACCCAATTCTGATTTTTCACCCTAATGTGACACAGATCAGATTTTTTTTAGGGGTATCTGAATGCACTAATCTGATGTTTTGCAGATCCGATCTGAGTTACGTTCGTATGATCTGATCCATATGCGATATGTGATGATCGTGTGACTTGAGTGAGAGCGGGCAGATCGGTATCCATGTGACATCATCAGCAGCGCCAGGATTTCATATCATTACTAGCAACAGCTGCTAAAACAGCTAAAGCGAATCGTCTGGTTTTCTTCCTTCTTCTGGATCTTAACAAATACAGCCGGCTAAACTGCCCGCTGTCCTTCAGGGCAAAAACCCAGAGCAGATTTTTGCTAAAAATCGTATCTGTTGTGCGAAATGAACAAGCCGTTGCACTAATATGACGTGTTTTATTCAAGATTGCTTGAGCAAAGACGCATCGATGTGCGTGTGTGTGTGCCGTTTTGGAGGACAGATGCATCCACATTAGAATCAGATAAAAATCACTTGTAGTTGTAAATCGTCGTGACTGAATCTGACCGATCAAAAAAAATCTGAATTGCGCAATGTGGTGTAATGTGAACACAGCATTAGAATGCAACAAGTCAGATTAATATACTGTATATCCCTTAAAACTCACACACAGATACGTGTCAGCAACTCAGCATAGGTCAATGACGATGGAAAAAAAAAATATATATATATATATATATGTGCTTATATAGAAGAATTTCTGAGGAGACTTTCTCCACACGGGGAGACTTCAAACCGGGTATGTGGGTTTTTGGATATTTCAGGTAGAACAAAGGTTATCATTACTTTTATAAAGGGTCAATTTTACAACTACCAGAATATGGGAATGAAGTTACAAAAATGAGAATATTATTATTATTATTTTTGGTGATAAAAACAACTGAAAACAACCATAGAAACACGTGATTGTGTCTATTTGTGCTATTTCTGTACCTTTGTGACCCAGTGTCGAATTTTCCGCTGGGTCGTGTTTAGGACAGTTGGTTAAAATGAATTAAAATTCAGTTCATTACATTGCCTATTTTGTGCTGAAAAAAATTATACGTCAGTCTATACTGCACAATCCTTTGCCTTATATATGTTTATTAAAAAAAAACAAAAACAAATAATGGCTCTGAACTTTAAGGGCTTCTACGCTGCATGTGGTTACCTGAATGGGATTCAAAACCATTTTAAGCATTTAAGGACGCTGAAAGTGAGCCTCTGGTCCACCATGGAGACGACTGCTGAGGCTAGTAACTCTACTGCATTGTAAACAACGAGCACGTCAACTACACGACAGCATCATACAAACAAAAAAGCAAGTTCAGAAGATCGAATTAACACTGACGACATCTTTGCAAATACAGAGTCAGACAAAAAAAAGGAATACACACTTCAGGAAAAGAAAAATAGTATGATGTATATTATATTATTATCATAATATTGTCATATATGTCAAGCAATAAATTTAGTATTAAAATATTTATGAGTTTTTCTTTTCCTGAAGTGTGTATTATATATTTTTGTCTGACTCTGTATTTTAGAAATAATTCCTAAGCATATACAGTACAGTGGGAAAAGGTTTAAACTGTTGGTTTAGTTGTTGTGGTAAATTCCAACTCGGGTTAAATGTGGATCGAGCACGTTTACGTTTTACTGTGTGTATATGACTGTTATAATAATAATAATAATAATTTAAAGTAAACTATTTATAAAAAACGTATTTTAACTTGCGCAAATAGGTCACAATTCAAACTAGACTTTATTTGCATGGAAACAAATTCCAGAGACTCAGCTGAGGCACTTTTGCCCACTTTGGGGCATTTATATTTAGAAATTTGTTCAGATAATTTAGTTCGAAGTTGCATAATTGAGAACGTTAATTGTGTTTACCTTAATTTGCATTTAATCAAATGTTTTAAACCTAGTTAATACGTGAGGATTAAAACACTTGTGTGCGCGCGATTATGTATATAAAAAAATAATAAATCAGCGACAAGGGAGTGTCTTGCGCCCCAGTGACTGATCTGAAGATGATTACTTTTCCATAACAGCATGCACCCCTGACTTTTAAAGTGGAACCTCGGTATACCATTTCTACCCTTTATGAATTTTTGCCTTAAGAATTTAATTTTTGTAAGCTTATTCAGTCTGTGAAAGAAAGAATCGACCCACGATACCGATGTTGCCTTTGGCATACTTTCAAAAGACTTTTCACATGTTTTTTTTTTTTCTTTCTTTTTCATATTTTTGGGTGACTTGAACGAATGATCTGCATTATTTCTTACTGGAAAATTTTGTGAAATAACGCAATACGAACGTTCGCCTTAAGAACTTGTCTCCAGAATAAATTAAATTCGTATAGCGAGGTTCCTCTGTATAATTATTTCTGACCAATCAGAATCCTGCGCACAGAAAAGAAACACCAAGAACACAGACGTGCAGTTCATCGAGTTTTATCAGTAGATGTGTGTTGCAGTGAGGCCGTGGCTGTCGAGTCAAACCACTCACTTTTGGTTGGTGTTTGCAGAAGGCATCTGACGACAAAGCAGTGAAAGGAAAGAAGGGCGGAGCCAAAGGCAAGAAGGAGGAGAAAGATGCGGTGCCCACTGAGAATGGCGAGACCAAACCAGAGGGGGTGAGAGAGAGAGTTTTACATTATTATTATTATTATTATTATCATTATAATTTCATAGCATGATTTATTTTTAAGTTTTGTATGTTGGAAATGTTCATAAGAAGGACATATTTGTCTTGTAGAAGCCACTGATATAATATGACATTTATTTATAATATTAGGTATGTTAATGGTTAATCGGTTTAATACTGCGAAGAAGCTTGTAATGTAATCGCCGATTATGCATGGAACACAACTGTGACCTAACGTTAGCTTAGCTATCCTTCCTAGCCAGTAGGGATGTGTACAAAAACAATTAGTTCACGTGGAATTTAATCATACACTCATAAGCATGTTTTAAAAATATGTACAGCGCCATCTAATGAATTTTGGAATTAACTAAAATTTTTACGCGGAATGAAGATGTGAGCTCGTGTTTATTAAGTAGATTTCACTTGCCCCACTCATAAGCGGGTATTAAAAACCATACAGCGCCATTTCTTGAATTTTGAGATGAACTAATGATTTTTTTCCCCAAGGTTTATTTTATAAATTTTTTTATGATATATAGGCGTCTTCCATTTAAATTTCAAAGTAGCATATCTTTTCTTCCCGATGAAACAATGCGTTAACTCAAACTCGGGCAAATACACCTGCAAATGCTCACAGACAAACAATCAAATAAAAACATCTTGATGTCTTCTGTTACTCATCTTACGTCCCCTCAGATTTTTTTTCTACAAATATCTTCAATGTACAGACACGACAACTTTACAGTTTTATTATATGGATAAATGAGCTGCTTAGTTTTTACTGAACATCTTTCAGAATCAGCCGAAGTCTTTTTGGCGACTTTGTCACACCTGCTTCTTTTTTCAAGCAGCAAAACACAGAAGCTTTTTTCCCCCTGGTTTTTACATAATATGCCACTTTCTTTTCAGGCCTACAGATATTTTCCTCTAAAATAATTTTTTTTTGCTGGAAAACTAAAGTTTAGAAATTAGTTTTTTTGTTTTGTTTTTGGTGACTTAATAATGAAGTCATAAAAGAGACATGTATAACAAAGTTTGACTAAAAACTTTCGTACAGTTCTGCAACTTTAAAATGTATTTAAAAAATCGATTTTCAAACAAAAGCATCATGATATGTAACTGAATCGAGTTACCTCCCTGTCTCTACTAGACCGGCTTCGTCTTATTCAAAGAGTCGAGTAACGATACACAGTCCACGTCCCCTTCAGCCGTCTTTATGTTCATGGAGAGCTCTGTCACAAAACTGATCGCTGCTGTTATAAAAGACTTCCAGTAAAAAAAAAAAAAAGACCAATAGTGCATTTTCTTAGTGTTGATTTACAACAAAGGTGACAGATTTTAAACCAGTGTTAAATGTATACATAAAAAATAAATGCCAATCAGAATGGATTCATTATCTAAAGAAGAAACTACATGAAATAAATTCGATGTTGGAACAAAACATACATTTCCTTTTAATAATCGTTGGGATCAAGTCATATATACTAGATGCAGCATAAGACACTCAAAAGTCACACACATTTTACTATCAAGAGAAAATTCACCACAGTGTTCAACCCTTATTGTTTCAAACATATTTTTTATTTGATTGCACTTCTTTAAATCCATATTTACTTTTAAAGTTCTTAGAAAAAATTAATCTTAAAAATCTTATCTAGTTTTAATACCGTATAACAAAAACTGACTTTCGCCATGTATATAGCCGTAGAAGGTGGCATGGCGTTAATAAGGAAAGAAAGAAAGAAAAACAACAAAGGTGAAGAAGAAAATCCCCCAAAAGTACTTAAAAGCTTCAGAAGTCGACAAGGCCAAAATAATAAACAAAAATAAACAAAATAAATAAACAAAAATTCCCTCTAGCTAGTCCTGGGGTGAAATACCTAATGCTGCACCAAAAGAAAAGAAACAGAAATACAAACACTACCTTTACTCCCTAACTAACACAACCAGGCTTCGATTTTCTACTAAACCACTATATACAGAATTATAAAGCAAAGGCACAAAAATGTAAAGAGTAAATAAAGGCACGGTCTGCAGCGCTGTAGTCTGAGGGGCCCAAGTAGGCCTCTGGGGCTGCGTTCCATTCCGAAGTGCACTTCACAGGGTCCCTCAACAAAACATCACCATTTGGAACACCCTGCAAAGTCACCAGCGCAGACGTCACTTCCTTCGTGAGTTACCATGGTAACATAAGCATCTCGGAATACCTGTGGCTGCTGATGTGCCGGAAATTTCACACTACGGACATTAAATATTGAATATTTATTAAAAACAAAAACTGATACCATTATAAAACATGCTATTAAAACATATATAACTTGTAAATAAATTATTGATATTTTTGTAAAGAATAATAATAATAACAGTAAAAATAATAATAATAGATTAAAGATATACAGGGTTTTTTCTTCCTTTTTTTAGATTCCTAGCCTATATAATACTAGGGATTTATTGATGAAATAAAAATTAAAATGATTGTGTCCTTGTTACGACCCCCAGTCTAGGGTCCAGGGACGCAACAAAGAAAATAATAATAAAAAAAAGGAAAACCTCCACAATT
>JAQMYJ010000015.1:5565582-5592972 GCA_030014305.1 Clarias laeviceps
TAATGTTATTTATTTATTAATTTTTAAGTTCTATATGGAAATACTGAATGATTTTGTACATAATTATGCAGACATGATAAACATAATAACAAAATCGGTACAGCATATAATATGGTGCCTAAGACTTTTGCACAGTACTGTACATACAGTATATGCACACACACACACACACAAGTTTGGGGTCACTTGCAAATTCCTTTGTTTTTGTTAATTGATTTATTTCCTACATTCTACAACAACACTGGGGATTTCAAAACTATGAAATAACATGGAATTAGGTAATTATGTAACAACAACGGTCAGTTGTTATTTTAAGACAGCCTTTCTGGAATAGTCCTTTCAAGAACAGTATTATCAAGTGTGTTTGCAAAACCCATCAAGCTCCATGATGAAACTGCCTCTCATGAAGACCTTCCCAGGAAAGCAAGACCAAAACGTTACCTCTGCTGCAGAGGAGGAGTTCATTTAGAGTCACCAGCTTCAGAAATCACCAATTAACCTCAAACATCACCTCAGATTAAAGCTGTTATGAAGGATTTACAGATCATAAGTAGCAGATACATCTCAATATCAACTGTTCAAAGGAGATTATTGCATATTTTGGATTAAACACCTTCAGCGTTGCTTTACAGTGTAGAAAGAGATAAAAATCAGGAACGACCATAAAGTGAGAAAGTGATCCATTAAGCGTTCTCTGTTAGAAAGAATATGTAATTAATTTTTTATTATTATCTTCGCTGTCCTATTAGGTTTCTTTAGATATGGTGAACACTTTTGACTGTGGTGTAAGTCATTCAGGCAGTTTAATACCACATCACCAAGGAAATATGTTTGCATACAGAGTCATATAACAGCTAATCGGTCATTTCATAAGGTGTATAAATTGTAAATAAACCAGCTGCTGTTGTGGTTAGATCCAAAATGAATGTCAGTTTGTTCTTCATCCATCCCAGGGTCTGTTTTGGTGTAATAGAAGGTTGTATTATTTTATAATAAATGAATAAGTCTGTCAGTGTTAATGGTTATAGTTAGTGCTTCGCTCTGTATTCACATGTCACACCGCTGTAAGGTGAGCATGTGTCCAAGCCAGCCTCATTATACCGTGTGTTGATCATTCATTTAGGTGAAGATTTATTTAGATGTTGCCCAATACTTTTCTGATAATGATTTTATATCAGAAATTAAAACAAGATCAGTGCATGACTGGAATTAACACGATAGCTCGGTTCTAAAGGAATGATGCTCATGTTTTTTTTTGTTTGTTTGTTTTTTACAAGGCTGCTGAAGTTCTTCCCATACAGCGCTCACTTCCCGTGTTGTATTTAGAAGACTTTAAAAGTCACCTTTTGTCACATGTGATGTAATCAAGATGCATAAAAATGAAGCTACTAAGAATTAGATTGCTATTCACGTCGAGTTAATGTTTAAAACTTAATATTATTAAGACTAATTGGACGACCTTCTGTTGACTCCTACTTAGGCTTTTCTCCAAATTTCTCTTTGCAGCATTTGTGAAGCACAGTGGAGATGAGCACTAACACCCAGGACGTTCTCTCTTTAAACCTTCCCCAGTTCGCTAAAGTGACATTTATTTGTAAAGTAATGTTTGATATTTATTTTTTGCACGAGCTAGAGGTGTACAGGAGAACTGCGATTTCTTGGCTCCTGAGAATCGGTCGCAGCAGTGGGTTGGTTTCACTATCAAGCTGAAAAATTGCGGCGTTTTAAATGTTGCGAAACAAAAAAAAGCAGAGTTTATTAATATGATTAATCTGGGAGTGTATTGAAAGACATATAGGGTACTTACGCATCTTTAGTAAATGCTTTCTCCTGATCAGGGATACTGTTGTTTAAGTTACTAACTGGTTTAAATTTGGGAAAGTTTATGCAAATATACTGTGGGTTAAGAATGGTTTTTGAATTGCATTTGGGGAAGATATAATTGGTCAGGATTCCTTCAGGGATGGGTGGGATCGAAGGAGGAACTCTGACCGATTGTTCAAATTGACAGAATTTCTGTAAGTAGTGCGAGGCACCTGTCGGAATTCCTTCAGGAGTGAATGGGATTAGATAGAATTGCTTTGGGCGTGGGAAGGATTTGTCAGAATTCCTTTAGGAGTTGAAGGAATTGGTCAGAATTCCACCGGGAGTGTTCAGGCTTGGTTATAATTCACTCAGGTGTGAGTGGGACTGGTCAGAATTCCTTCAGGATCCAGTAGGATTTCTCAGAATTCATCTAAGAGTGTGCAGGATTTGGAATTCCTTCCGAGGCGAATGGGATTATCAGAATTCCTCTGGGAGTGTGCAGGATTGATTAGAATTCCTTCAGGAATGAGTCCGATGGGTCAGAATTCCCTCAGAAGTGAGTACAATTGGTTAGAATCTCTTCAGGTTTGCGTGGGATTAATCAGAATTTCTAGAACATTGTCTGGGATTGGCTTACACTGACTACCTGATTTCAGCGGTTCTCAACCATATTGCTGGAAGACCGTTGCTCTGCATATTATAGTGTTTTCCCTGCTCTATCACAACCACTTCAATTAGGAGAAGGCTAAGGTTATATTAAGGTTAATTAGTTGATTGGTTAAATCAGGTGTGCTGGGAGCTGAGAAAGCACTAAAATGCACAGGGCAGTGAGTTGAGAACCACTGCCTTATTCCGTATCAGTTGTCAGTCGCCTTCCCCGAGCTTTCTCTTTAACCTCGAGCGTTATAAAGCCCAAATCAGTCATGTCCTGTACAAGTACTGTACAAGTTTTGTCTGTGTGGTAATGAATGTACAGAAAGCTCCACCTGCTTAAAATACAGGGTCAAAGTTCAAGCTGACTATTATTTAACCTTTTTTTTTATAATTTTATTCTTTTTGTTTTTGTGGCTAACTGAAAGTTTTATATGTACAATAAGTGAGTGTATCAGTGCGTCTCCTTTCCTTTGTAAGAAGTGTCTGTAAGACATTGTGCAGTAATGAACTACTAACCCGTGTGGTTTTGGTTTAACAGGATTTACAACTAACGGTTGCATTTTTTACAGCAGGAAGATTCAATTCAATAAAGTGCAATAAAATTATCCCTCTCTTTTCTTTTCTTTTTTTTCCCCCCATCTTGCTTCTCTGTTCAGGAATCCGCGACAACTGAAGCCGAGGCAGACGCTAAGGAGTGACTCTAGTTGGTTTTCTGGGCAACGGAAAAGACATTTTTTTATTCTTTATTGAGTATTTTGTAAGATGCTAACTTTTTTTAGACTTGTCATTGTAGATTTACTTAGCAAGCTCACACTCCTCCCAGAAGTCCCTGTTTTACTCTGTTATCACCAGTTCGGATTGATCTGTCCTCAAAAAAAAAAAAAAGAAGAAAAAACAAGATTTTTTTTTTTTTTTTTGGTTCTTAAATGTTTCACCACCAGCAGCAGCAGCCATATCAGCTCATAAGATTTTAGTCAGTCGGAAACCTGCGTCCTACATCCCCCTCTAGTAACGTAACAACACGTGCTTGATGTTTGTGCCACGTTGAATGAGTCATCTGGACACTCAGTCTCATGAGTTTAGTGTGTGTGTTTTGAGTCTTCTGTTTTGTTTTTTTGTTTTTTCATTTTTTTTTTTTCCAATTATAATCTCTTGTATAATGTATAATAATAACGTCACTCAGTGACCAAGATTGAACAATTATGTTCCCAAATAATTTTTAATTCTCTTCAATGGGCAGATTGGGACTCATGGACATTTTTGATTCCCCAATTAAAAAATAAAAAGAAAAAAATTTGAACGTGAATATGACCCTTAATGAAACGGCACATAACCAATAGCAATAAACGCAGGGTGCTGAGAGTGACGTTCGTTCTGAAACTGAACCCGACATGTTTCTGAAGATCCGCCTGCCTGGCTGGTTTGGGATATTGTCTGTGAAAATGTTTTCAAATAAAACTATAAAAGAAAAAGAGAAAAAAACAGTGTTTGCATGTGTGTGTGTGTGCGTGTCTGGGGTTGCTGGTTGTAATAATAAACCTTTACGCTAAATAATAATAATTTCTTGTATAAAAGCACAATGTTTGCGTTCAGAGATTTAACCTAATAGAAAACTGGTTGGGATTCGACCAGCAGCAACAAAGGCCTTTCTTTTTTTCATATAGGTTTCTCTATATGTAGCACAGGGACATGACTCCAAACTGTCACTTACAGACACTGCTCACACTCACTCTCACACACACTAAATACAACTGCTGATGTCAGGAAATGAAAAGTCAGCAGTGGTACAAAGGGATGTGAAAACAAGGGGGATTTTAAAGGCTTGGTTCATGTTGGTTGGCCATGAAATCAGCCAATAAACTCTTTTCTCTGTAAAGCATCAGAAATAGAGCTGCATTTACTTAGGCTGTGTTTAATGACACAAAATAATAGTTAAAATGTTTATATACAGTAAATCATTTATTTCTTTTTAACTGTAAAAATTTTTTTTTAAATGGTAATTCTTTATAGTGGAGATTTATTTTTTTTTTAGCATTTTTGGAAGGAGTCAGAGCTTTCTAAAAATCACAAATGAAATTTAAACCAGTATTTTCTACCACAGAAAAAAAGGGTTTCGCCATTTATTGTTAACCTGACAAGGTGACTAAAAGGTACCTTAAATGAACTTTTGCCCTTCACACATAACTGTAAGTCAGTACAATTATGATGGGTCATATTATTAGTAATCTGTTGTGGCATAACAGGAAAAAAATAAAAAACAGTACAATACAGGCTGTTATTGGAAAATAATCACACCAATAATAACTTTAGGATTGTCATGATAACTGGGCTTCAGGGCAGGCCTCATGGCCTCTCCCAAAATCTCATCATTTTCCTAAAACATCATAAACCCCAAATGTTTTATTTCACAATATATTCACCAATATTAATAGTGCATTTTTACCTTCGGTGCTCTAAAGCACCAGATCTCTCGGTTTCTTTTAAAAACCATAAAGCCTGACTTACACAGACGCAAGCCAAAGCACACAGTTATGCATTTTGAATTGAATAATGAAATCCAGAGTCTACAGTATGTACGTACGTGGGTAGGAATATGTACCCGATGCTCTCTAATTTCATAATTTAGAAAACAGATGTTCAGACTACTCTTGGTCTGGTGTTATTGATCTTAAACCTTATAATTATATTAGATGGCTACAAATGGGACAGAATGTCCTATGTGGTTTCCTATTATGGTGCACTGGCGAGGGTTAACTTGTATTTACTTTATGTTTGAGGGACGTGGGGATATTGTTTAGCTAAACAAATAAATACATTTAAATAATAAATAAATAATGCTTTGTAAATGACTGAAAAGTTGTAGTTTATTATTTTGCTATTTATCTAAATCATATATAATAATAATATACAGTAGTTATAATAATAATATATATAATATATAATATAGTAATAAAAATATAGTTGTAAGCAACGATGAATCGGCCCAAGCACCTTGCTCCATCATCTCCATTGTTACAGCTGACCCATTTGAGATAACAAAAATACCCCCCAATTTTGCATCCTCAGTGTCTTCAGATCACATAGGCCCAGTTTCATATCCCCTAGGAGGAGTATATGAAATTCCATTGGTTTTCCAATAATAGATCCAAAACAACTGACTTGCTGTTGAGTAGAGCCCATGACATGCAATGCGAAGGTTGTTCAGCTTAATGAGCTCTTAATGTGTACTGGGTATCATGTGCATACGTGCAAGTGTGTATGTACTATGCAGCAAAATCTTGTGTGAGGGTTCCATGCCATGCCTGGGGTCCCAGACTCTTAGGCATCATAATGGCAGCAGTTTCCAACCTGTGGGCTCATGTTCAAGACTTTTTGAGCATGTTAAGACACAGATAGTGAAAAAAAGTCCTTAGAAGAAAAAGAGGGCCCTTACACACTATGACGATGTAGGGCTGCTGTCATAGTGCTTGAGTCCTAAATAATAATAATAGTAGTAGTTGTAGAAGAATTCAGTATTAACTAGTTACTTCAACAAACTATACTGCAAACCCCAGATTACGTAAATCTTATCTTATTTTGTACGTCAAAATGTGAAAATAACCTCAAATTTCAAAAGCTGCAATTCTGCATAGACATTTTAATTCCATCCTGACTTAATTTACGGATTTAAAAACAAAAGGACATGTTAAACAGTTGGGTGGCAGTGTTAAATTTTATGATGCAAAATATACTAAAAAAGGTCATAGTCATAATGTGATAACCTGGTCATTCAGTACATTCAGGTCGTCAGCTGACTTTATTGCCACATTAACGTTGCTGAGCCTAGACCTGATGCAACCCCAGATCATAACACTGTCTCCAAAGGCTTGTACGGTGTACACTAGGCATGATGGATGAATCACTACATGCGCTTCCCTTCTTACCCTAACACGCTCACTCCTCTGGAATAGTGTCAATCTGGCCTTATCAAACCACATGACTTTTTCCATCGCTCTAAAGTCAAATCTTTATGGTCTCTAGAAAATTTAAGGTAGTCTGACTAAGTGGTTTTCTTATGGCCACACAGCTGTTTAGTCTCAATCCTTTTCATTATGCATGTGGAAATGTTCTCACTTTTTAGCTGTGATTTTTTTTTACCATGCATTTTTTACTAAGCGTTTAAGTAATCTCTATTCATGTCAAATCTCTATTCATCTCAGTTCGTTTTTTCTGACCACATTTCTTTCACAAAGTAGAAAGTTTAAAACTGTCCTTACAACTGTCCTTTAAAACTCTCCAATGTGTTGGACAGTTCCTTAAACCAATTCCAGTAATTTCAGATCTTTCAGATCTACTTAATTATCATAAGAATTTGCCCCTCTTGGCCGAGCAGTGCATTTCTCACTACCCTGTTCTAATATTTATGATGAACATGTTGGCTCACTTGTTTTTAAACCATTATTGTGTTGTGTAATAAGGATGCATGCTGGGATGCATTCTCAGTGATGTTCCTGGAGGCTGTGGGTCTTCCAAATATTTTACTATCGGACAACCTCACCCACATGCCCCAGCTGGCATGATCAATCCCCAGCCCTTCGTCCCAGACCACTTGCCTGCCCTCTTAATTTAAAGCCACATTTCAATAATACATTTTATGGCCCTTGTTCTTTTCCACCCCGACTAGCTGTGTCAGGACTTTAGAGAGTAAGTGGCCCGCAAGCCCAAGCAGTTTCTACTGGTTTACAGCTAGTGTTCCAGGCCTGGTTCTTAAATTGCTCCACCAACACACCCATTCAGATGCCTCCATGAGCTGTCCCCTCAGCACTTCTACCATGATTACCTGTCTGGTGTCATCTGAAAAGGTTAACACGTCACGATGGAGTGTTTTGGAGATTATATGACCTGGAAACTTCAGCAGCTTGCCCGGGCCTACTCTCGGTTTCCAATTAGCAGCGGACGCAAGGAAACACATTGCTAGTCTTGTATGTGAAGAAGGCTTCTCTTCTGCCTTGACAAAAGTGATATTGCTTACTGCCTGATGTTGTTTACAAGTCAGTGTTGATAGCTGAGGCTACTATCTCAGCAACAGCTTTGAGCACCTGGTTGTGCTGGCAGTGATAGCAGCTTTAACCAAGGCCCTTTGGCAGCTGCTTAGAATGTGCTCTAGTGATCACCTTTCACAACACTTTAGATTCTTTAGAGTGTTTGGATTCTCTATACTGGGGAGCCTCTCTTGTTTATGACATTATAAGTTACTCAGAAAGGCTGCTATGAGTTGCTGGATGTTGCCTCTGCTATTTCAGGCCATGTTGCTAAGTCTATAGGGAAAACCAAGCCACCTGTGCAGGTACCTGATGATTTCTCTCTCCATGGACAGAGTTGTTATGGGGACCTCATAAACTAGCAGTGGACACAGAATCTTGCGGAGGTTGATGCGCTGGTGATTTCAAGTATTAACTTCTCTGATAGGCCTGACTTGGAGAATCGGTTATCAAGGTCCTTAAGGTTGGAGCCTTCAATCTTCCAAAGATTTTTACCAGCTGCTAAGAAATAGCGGGAATAGAGACACCAGATAGTGGAAGGTGTATTTTTGTCCACCATCTGTCCCTTCTTCAGCACCAAGAACCTAGATTTGCTGGGTTTAGACCTCATCCTTGTCCATGAGATTCTCTAGGCCTTGGAGAATTCACCTGTTGGCGGGTACTGTTGTCATGATGGTTGGGTCATCCATAACGGGTCTTGTTGTGGGTTGCCACACAACAGACTTAAAATGCAGGCCTCTGCACTTATTGCAAAGGGCAAAAAGCATAATTGACATGCCCTCTCCAGTGCTATTTGCGTGTGTCATGGTCATGTAATCATTGGTGAATTCCAACCACAGAATGATCAGATCTCCTCTTTTCTTCCACATGCTTCTCAAAGTGATATGACAGCACCAGTTTGCTCCAAGCAGCTGGTAATGCCAGGAAACCCCCTCAGCCCAACCCTCCGGTACAGATGTTTTTTGAAGTAACCATTGTGGAGGACAAAATCAGGCAGGTGATGTGAGAAGACAGTGAAAAATATCTTGTCTTCCACACTGAGCAGTTGCACATGGAGTAACTGCTGTATGTGTTTTGAGTTTTCCTCCTTGGGGAATCCAGACTCCATCTGCAAACTTGCAATGATTTGTGACATTTCCACTTAGAAAAAAGCACTCTCTTATGAACTTCCAGAATTGTCAGAGGAATTCTGGACAGCGTTTGTACACCAGGTGTGGTAAATCTCTGCGTCCTGGAGCGAAAGTCGATCTTGTAACTCTTATCACCTCCTGAACTTTCTTTATGCTAGGCTCTCTCAGCTCCCAACTTCGGGGGTGGAGGACTAATACGGACCTTATGTAATTCAGGAATTTGGTCTCTATCTGGGTCACTTAAGGTGTTCTTTAGGAGGTGATCGACTTCCTCTGGAGAGCCAAAAATGATGACTATTCTTGTCCCAAGGCATTGTTTCACAAAGCTGAAAGGGTTAAAGAAGAAAGAAGGAAGACTGTTCTTTTCCCTGTTATCTGTGTCACTACCTTTTCAGAGAATTAACTGCTTCTTTTGCGTGATCCTTTGTTGCTTGGCTAGGGATCATTTTTGTCTACTAGTCACACTCTTATGTTGTTGTCTAAGTATCCATAACTCCTGAGGCAGATCCATGGTCTTTGGTGTAGGAGGTCACCAGGTTGGTCTTCTCAGCATAGCCAAGTTTCTGTGTTTGGAGTTTACTGAGCATCATTTGATCAGTTGAAACGAATTATTTATCCACCTGGAAACCATTAGTACATTCATTTCTAGCGACTTTTTGCATCGATCAGTCTTCCTGGTTCACTATAGTCATGCCTCTTTGATATGCAACCCAAAGCTTTCTAGTGTATCTGCACTTAATTTTTTTTTGCAAGGAATTAACTTCCGTGCCTAACCTAGTCATAATGTGAAACTGTAACTGCAGTGGTTTTATGTTACTTGAAGAAACCGAGACCTGAAACCTTCATTTGGAATTGGTGTTAGTTCCTGAGTACAAGAGATATTACAGGGTTAAATGAAAATTAAGATGTCCCAATGTGCAAACAAAGGCCTTGAAACACCAGTTTACCAAGAAAACGCGAGTGTGGTGTATAATGTGTAACGACGACTGCTTCCAATTTGCTTATTCATAGAATTTGGTTTTCTCAGTGGTTAAAAGCGTAGGCATTGTGGAAACTACAATGGAACACAGTTTATTATTGAAACTTTGTACCATAGCACCATTAAATTCTCAAATCTGATTGGTTAAATATGACTAATCGTTCTTGTACATTAACTCACGTCTTTGTTATCGTTTTCTATAGTAACAGACTCCATATTATCCATAATAACAATTTGTTATTTTACAAGGTTGTGCTTTCGACTACTCCCATTAAGGGGTCACCACAGCACATTCAACTGGGCACTGGTTTTACCACAGATGCCCTTCCTGACACATAACATGTCCAAAGACATATATTGAGGCAGCACCAACCCAGATAGCACAAGACTCCGAACTGGATCCACAGCGTATATTATGCGGACCAGAGACAGATCTGAATTGGAGTCGTCTGCTATCTGGGAAGGATGTTCTGCATCCAGTGGCTGGGTTTGGGTTCTGGCTGGGAATTAAACCCGACCTTCTGCATGGTAGCTGAGAAGTCTACCACTGAGCCTCCAGTGCAACATGTTACTTAACAATTACTTACACTATATGATGACGCTTTACACAGGGAGGCTTATTTATTTTACTTTTTGGAAGGAGACTTTAGTGTCTTCTTTTTTGTAAAAGTTGATCTTTTTACCACTTCAGAAAAGTCTTCATTTATGTTTTGCAGTTTCTCTGTAACATGATACATTATCGTAACTGACGCCAGTGAGGAAACATTACAGCTGTTATAACATGTGTATACTTGGTGTTATAAGAACATAATCCACCACACTGTGTTGTAATATGACCTCATGTTACAGTTTGAAGCATGACTTCATCAAAAGCAACAGTAAAAAAAAAAAAAGCCTTCACATAGTTGGCTTGGTAACCTTTGACCTTTATTTGGCCTCTGCACTTTGGAGTGCTTCTGACCTCCAGTGGCTGTGCAAAGCTACTACAAATCACTACTTTCATGAAGTTTACTGTCATAAAAAAACAGTTTCGAATTGACTTGAATGAAAAAACCCTTGTTGTGTGATATACAGTAAATGATAAAATGTGATCTGCATTCCTTTGTTTAGATTTAAAAGGATTTTACGGTTAAAACCTAACTTTTATTGTCACACTAACACACTCTTGGAAGATCCTACCATGTACCTCATTTCTAAAAAAGTATATGAAGTATACTCTATTCACATTCCATGGGCAAAGACGTATAAAACGATACAAATGATGTAGCAAAAGGAACTGATAGAACTTAGTACCTTTGTTTCTGACATCGTATGGTCCATGAAGTCTTTTGACAGCTCTCTGTATCTGATCATGTCTCCTAACAGTTCAGTCGGGATGAACCACCCCCCCACCCCACCCCCCCGCTAGTGCATTCCACATTTGTCTCGAGCATTAAACAATACTGTGACTTAGGCAGACCTTCACAGAAGAATGATGTAATACTTATATCGGGAGTGAAACTCCGTTTGGAGTCTGAGCAAGACATATTTACATCCATGCCCCTAAGAGACAACGTAAAAATGAAACAAGAGCTTTCCTTCCTCTTTAGTCAAGCAGGCCTGACTTTCCACACACATCACACATACTTTTGACCTGAATTATAACAGAAATCAAACCAGAAGCCACATATGAATTGTAAAGAAACAGAGACAAAAAAATGGTGGCTTTTAGTTCAGTTATTCCAGAAGTACACAGACAACAAAAGCAGTGGATTTGATAAGAATGTCTGGCCATGAAGATCTATACAGAAAACACAAGGTGTGCTTGTGAGTTGTCAAATTTAATGTAATAACATGGTGGCAGAATGTACAGTACTCTACTATGTAGAAAGACATGCATTGCAAGACATTGAAGTTTGGATCTCAGGTTTTTTCAGTTCCTTGTAGAACCGATCGACATTTACAGAAGACTTCACGCATAGTACGGTGATGAGACTTTTAGCCGCAGTGCGAAAATTTGAAAGAAGGCCGTACGTTCATGAATGATGAACGGGATAACTTTTTTGCCTACTTGCAAAAGAGACACATCTGTCTGTGGGAACTGTACACACAATCATTCACCATCACCATGTTCACATTACAGGAATGCGTCTGGGAGTTATTGCCACATCCCCCATACAGTCCGGACCTCGCTCCAAGCCATTTCCACATGTTTGGGCCATTAAAGGAGTTCCTGGGAGGCCAGCAGTTCAGGCGTAAATCAGACGATCTGATCATGGCTCTGGCATACTGAGAAAACTTGAGAAAACTTACTACCTTGATGGTATTCAAGCACTAGTGAAACACTGGGATAAGTGCATTAGTGTAGCAGCGAATTATAGAGAGAAATAAAAGGAGTTTTTACGCTCATAACTGTGTTCTGTTATTTATTTATTTTTTTTTCAATCAAAAGTCCCAGTTTGACTTGAACACCACTTTTATTGAGCAGATTTACCCTACAATTGTGACAATCAAGCTAAAGAAAGTCACAATTACAAGATAGTACTTTTGATCTTGCAACTGTGAGATGTTTAATAGTTACATAATTACATGGGTAATATGTCACAGTTGTGACTTTTTATTCACTTATTATCCCAAGTCCAAATGTTCAGTTGAAATGAAATGGTTTAACATGCTATTAATACCTGGCAATTACATTTATTTTAGGGAGCAGGTTATCTACTATTATATTGCTTTATAACATATGTAATAACGCATAAAAAACTAATGCCACCTTGGATCTAACAGCATTTCTTTTCTCAAATCAAGTGCACACAGGACTGGATGAGTCCAGACGTTTTCTTCTAATTACATACACATGTTTTACTTTAAAATATTTTCATTAAGTAATATACTTTAAGATAAATGACTAAATAATGATTTAATTGATTAAACGGATGAATTGTTTTACGGTGCTAAATGTTTCTAATATTTGAAGTTGGGTGTCATTCTATGGTCAGTAATAAAATGTCTGATTATTTGAATATCTGGATTATAAAATGATCCTGTTTTGTGGTAATATCTGGCTTTGGGATTTTTCCTTTAGCAACAAAATGTTGGAAAATACCTGTATGAGATACACTACTACATTGTCAGAATTGATTTTTTTTATTTATTTATCTGAAAATAGTGTTATAAATAGCGGAGTGTTAGACATGCATCATGTCTGTTCTCATCATTTTGGACCATTGCACATTTACATTTTGCACCAGTTTGGACCCCCAGGGCTCTGTATAGCAGCGATGTTGCAGTATGGAAATCAGAACATTTGATATAAATAATAATAATAATAATAATAATTGTTGAGTTTTATTATAATGAATTATTTATTATATGGATGATTATTATAATAATTAATTCGGGAACAGAGGGTCAGATGATCAGATTAATTGTTAATTAATAGTTAATAGTTGTGAACAGAAATCCACAAGCTCCAATTATAATATATAACACACACACACACACACACATAAAAAACATGGAGCTTGGAAATTTCAACAGTCTATTTTTAAGCATTCAACTATTCATCTTAATATCAATCTATACTTACTGTAATATGTAATAAAATAATAGATTTTCAGAGATGACACACTTCTGCTTTTTTTCTGTGGTGCTGATGTTAGAAATAAAATGTGTAAAACACATCATGTTCATTGTGATAACACTCAAAGGCATCTATCTATCTATCTACTGTATCTGTCTATCTATCTATCTAATAGAATTATATTTTTTATTTTAAAACTAATTTTACTTTCTAAAAATACTTTATGATCACAGTAAATGTGGGTGTATATATATCATTATACTAAGTTATTACTATTAGTTTATGATACTATTATGATTACTACAGCATGGCAGCTTGTCTTAGCACGGTCAGCTCACACCTACAGGCAGGGTTGGGGGGGAGGGGGGATTGTTTCACACCTCTGCTCAGGGTACTTGCATGTTCTCCCCATGCTTGGTTGGTTTCCTCCTGAGACACCAGTTTCCTCCCACAGTACAAAGACATGTCTTGCAGTTTGATTGGTGTTTCCATATAGCCCGTAATGTGTGACTAGGCGTGTGTGTGTGTGTGTGTGAGTGTGTGTGTGTGCAAATGCATGCACCTTGTGCCCTGAGTTTACTGGAATAGGCTCTCACATGATAAGCAGTATGGAAAATGTATGGAGGAAGGTGTTCTTAAAATCACATTTTTTTCAATACAATGAATATGGAACAGTAGTGTCCATTTCTGACAGAGTCAGTGGTTTATTTTTTACTAATTAAAAATGTATTACTACCTGGAAATTACAAGACAGTCTACACACAGTAACATATATTTTTTTACATATACATTTATTAGACAATATATTACATTTTACATTGAATAAGTTTAATCCAAACATCAATAACTAAAAAAAAAGTCACAAGAGAGAGAGAGAGAGAGAGAGAGAGAGAAAAGGAAAGAGAAGAATGGGGAAAAAATCTAAAGTTATACTAAATCCTGATGTATCAAGTTGTTGAAGATTTTAGGAATTGTTTGTAATGTATGTAAAATATAATGTATGTATGCAAATGAAAATGGTGGTTTAAATGAATTGATTGTGATTCCAGAAAGTTTGAAAACCTCTGCAATACACATCCTACTACATCCTATTATGGCTCCGGCGTACCGCGAAAACTTTGTACCTTGATGGTATTCAAGCACTAGTGAAACCCTGGGAAAAGTGTATTAGTGTAGCAGGGGATTATATAGAGAAATAAAGGTAGTTTATACTTTCATAGCTCTGACTATTATTCTGTATAATCAAACGGCCCAGTTTTACTTAAACGCCCCTCGTATTAAGCAGATTTACCTTGCAATTGTGACAGTCAAGCTAGTCAAGCGAAGTAAATGCTGATGTATTAAATCGTTGAAGATTTCAAAAATTTGAAAAGGGTGTGCGGGATTGATTTTGCACTTAGATGAGGTTGCAAAAAGTTTGAACACCCCTGAAACACACATCCTACTACATCCTATCATGGTTCCGGCATACCAAGAAAACTTTCTACCTTGTTAGTATCCAAGCACTAGTGAAACGCTGGGATAAGTGCATTAGTGTAGCAGGGGATTACTGTATATAGAGAAATAAAGTTTATACTCTCATAACTGTGTTCTTTTATTCTGTGCAATCAAAAATCCTAGACTAGTCAAGCAAACTAAATGCTGATGTATTACATCGATAAAGATTTCAGGAATTGTATGTAGTGTCTGTAAATTGACGATACTTTAAATGAATCGATTGTGTTTGAACAGGGTATGTGAGATTGATTTTGCACTTAGACAAGAATGCAAAAAAGTTTGAACACCCCTGCAATACACATCCTACCTGTCTGTTTTAACACATGAACACGTATTGATATTGCATACTTAAACCCAGATGTGGTGTTTCGTCCAGGTGTTTGAGGAAATCACTAGGTGTGCATTTTTTTTTTTTTTTTTTGTGGGAAAAGATTTCTGCTTTTAAACCCCTTGATGATCTTATATATATGACTAAACCTGCTGGGTAATCAACATCCTGTTCAGTATTTTCCCTAATTTACACTGACACAGTAGTAGTATTAATATGAATGACAGAGTAAGTGCTGAGGTCAGACATCTTGATCCATTGTGTGTATGAAAAACATCTCGTCTGTGCTCTTTGTCTAAGTCGTCCATGTTGTTTTTTTTTGTGTGTGTGTGTCTATTAGACGTGGATTCGTGTAAGTGACGAGCTTTAATTCATTACATCCCCCGTGTTTTACTACCCTTCCCCCATTTTACTGCCTGTTCCCATTTAGGAGAGAAATGGAGGAGAGGAAAATGGATGTTATGAATGTTATGCAACCTAAAAGCAATTATTACAGCAAAAAACGTATGCAATGTTAATAAAGAAAGGAATAGTTTTAAATGTCAATGAGCATGACAGTAATGTAAAGTGGGGATTTTTGGTTAAAGACGACAACATGGCAGGCAGTCCTGTCGAACAAGGAAGCAACGTCAGAATGGAATTTAGTTTTTTTTTTTGTTTGTTTAAAAAAAAAGGTCATAAATATTTAACTAACAAAAACAAAAAATGGCTAAAACTTGATGTTATGGTATAATACATCTGTTAGTCCGTCCGTGTTTGTTAGCATTTTAGCTTAACGCTGCCTGGTGATATTCCTGCGCCGTGCACGCGAGTGAGTGAGAGCACGCGAGCTCGCGCGAGAGGGTGAGCGCGAGCTCGCGCTATTACATCGAAACGGAACCTAATAACGCGTTATAAATTCTAACCAAGGGTACTCCAAGCTACCGAGACGGAACCCAGTGAAACCAGGATGAAATGCAGCACACGTAGGGGGAACGAAAGATCGGGAACTATATGTCGCGAACGCGCACGGAGACAACGCGTCGGGACTACTTTACCCTGTGTGTGTGTGTGAGTGAATGGAGGCGCAGCTCTTCCTGGTGGTGGCGAACAAACACTGACAACTACAGGGCGGCCAGCGGCACGGCACGGCCACACACACATACACACACACACCTTCTCCTTCGCCCTAAACCGACACCAAAAACATGGCTGGTGACAGCAAACACACCGCGCAGTTGAAATCCGGTGAGTAGAAATGTGTCGTCGAAAGATTTTTTTGTTATACACACACACACAGACAGAAACACAAGGCGCCCTTCTTCAAAGCTAATGTTGCTACATTTGTATCTGAATGTATCCTTCCCTCTTCCTCGCGCAGAGCTCTACTTCCTAATAGCCCGGTTTTTAGAAGCTGGACCGTGCCAGGACTCGGCAGAGGTGCGCGGGTTTTATCATTTAACATTATTCTGTACATCCTTAGAAGGAAATCTGACACAATCCTGCGTTTTTGTGTCTTTTACAGACCCTGATTCGGGAGGTTCAGGAGAAGGAGGTAAGCTAGACAAGGCGACTTGGCGTTACATCGTACATACACTGCGCTGTACTTTCCCTTCATCAGTCGCTCATATTTTTAAAATAAATATTTCAATTAAAAATCCTTACCTTGACCTTGTTAGAATGCAACCCGAGTTGGATAACACTCTTTCCCCCCCTTTTTTTTAGCTTTTACCCAAAAGGATAGATTGGACTGGAAAGGAACACCCTGGGAGTTACGAAAATTTGGTAAGGCATGCCCTATAACTGAGAAAAAGTTTTTGGAGAGCAAAATAAGAAATTGAATTTCCCGCAATTTTTAAATCAGGAAGAAAAAAAATCATCCCCCAATATATATCTGAGAAAAAAAAAACAACAACCCCGAAGCAGAGAGAAAACTGAACACCCTGAAGTCTCGTGCTCGGGGTTTTCCTGACAGCTCTATGGATTAGGATTAGGATTATACACCGGAGTTGGGGAAATGTCTTAGAAATAAAGGTACGTCATGAGCTGCATGTGAGGACAGATAGTGGTGGGAGGGAGTGCAGCAGTTTGTGTATGTGTGTGTGAGAAAGAGAGAGACCGAGTGTGTGTGTAAGTGTGTGTGAGCTGGGCGGGATATGGAGGCGCCCTGCTTCATGCAATAAAACCACAGACAGTGTAAAACACACACGATTTATTTTATTTACTCTCCAGTTTTTTGGACAGGAGTTTACCAAAAAGAAAACAACAACAACAAAACAAGCATATTAAGAGGAGGTAAAAAAAATGCGATTTTCTAGTTTTTTTTGTTGTTTTGTTCGGATTGAGAGATGGTGATGGGATTACCGGAGGACTTTCCTTATTGAAGGTAAAATCAGATCTGATCTAAATATCGATTAGATGATTAATTGATGATGATTATAATTTAAAATTAATGATAGGAATAAACGAGTCGCTGCGACGTCGTAATGCGTTCAAGATAACCGCGGATCATGATGATGAAAAAAATATATTTAAAAATAGTAATAAAAAAAAGTTTAAGGTTTTGATCGCCCCCGCCCCCTCCTCGTTTGTAGCCACCCCCCCCCCCTCTCTCTCTCCGGAGTATGAGTTACGTAACTGCCCCGACTCAGCACACACTGCTTCAGTCTCATGGAGGCGTGTTGTTCACGTCGTATCCACTTTTCTCTCGAGTTTATACCCCAAATATGTTTTTTTTTTTCATTTACTTTATCATCCGCGTCCCAAACCGCGCAGTCAGTATATGACAATAGAAAACCGCCTGTGGTTGCCGAGGCAACGCCGTGAGGAAGACTGTAGACGTTTATTAAAAAGCGGGTCTAAACAGAGAGCGCGCGCCTAAACGGGCTATTATTTAATGACGCGGTTTAATAGTAGTCTGAGGAGAGGAGGCGCGCGTGATCGGAGCCTCGCGCTCCTCCTCGCGCGCGAGTGTGTGTGTGTGTGTGTGTGTGTCTGTATTCGCGCGCGCGCCGAGGCTGCGGCTGTAGCTCGCTCGCTTGGCCGCCTCGCAGCGCCTGATTCCCGGCGAGGACTCGGAGTCACCACCGCCGCCATCACCGTCAGCCAGGCTCGAGTGAGATTACTGAAGCTCGGCCATTAAACCACCTGCTGTGGGCGCACAAATTTATTTGAAATAAATAAAAAATATAATAATAATTGGACGACAGTGGAGTTTATATAAGATTATTAGATTAATATTAGATTTAGATTTTCATGCATGGATAAATAATAACAAACCAATAATAATAAGCATGCATTAATTAATAATAATAATTACAGCAACAATAACTATATAGTTTCTCTGTTTTTACTGCTACTACTACAAAATGGCATAACAATAATAAAAAATACAATAATAAATTAATAACCAGAATCATCAGAATCCCTTAATAACCCTTTAGTACTATTCCTACTAAAGAAACGTATACAGCACAATGCACTCAAGCATGAATAACAACAAAAAAATGCACTATAGTACACAGTACTAAATACAAATTTACAAATTTTGTACAAGAACTTATTTAATATCACATCACATAACAGTTAATATGCTATTTCAAAGTAGTAGTATTTAATGTCAATCCTAGCTCTATAGGCAATATGGCAAAATATGAAGACATGTATTATTCTACAGTATACTGTATGTATCAATTTGTTTTCAAGTTTTCATTCAAATCTACAATAATCCAGGAAGCAAACTGCATTTTTATTTAGCGTTTATTTATGAAAGCCTGGGTTCAATACCCAAATCCCAATACCCAAACTTCAGTCACTGGATGCAGTGCCGGTCCCAAGCCCGGACAAAAATGGGAGGGTTGCGTCAGGGAGGGCTGCCGAAAGACTAACAACAACTACTAATAATAGTAACAGTAGTAATGATAAACACAACAATAATAATAAATAATGAATAATAATAACAGAAATAATACTAATCATCATCATCATCGTAATCAACCCTTTTTGCTAACTATTATATGCACGAAACTAGGAGTGCAACTATTAAAAGCTATTAAAAGGAGTGCAACTATTAAAAGCTACTATCAAAAGCGTATTAATTAAAAATAAAATAAAACCAGCAGACAGCAATACACAGACAGGCAGACTGTTTATGGTACAAGAAACATATTGGACATGTGTACAGTAATTCTAAATATAAAATAAATAGAGAGACAGACATTATTAGTAGATAAGCAAATAAATGATGTGGCTGCAGAGACAGATTATTTCACCATCCATGACTTAGTGCACTTATCATGTAGTGAAATTATAATTTGTCTGTTTATAATTGCACTAGCCCATGTAATGGAAAGGTAGTAAGGTAACGAATGATAGTAATGCTCAGTAATACTACTACTGTACTACTAATAACGATAATGATAAACATCAACAACAACATCATCATCATCTACTTAATGGTATTGTACTACTACTATTAACATTGTAATTACTATTAATACTACTACTACTATTATACTATTACTACTACTATAATGATGATCATCAGCATAAATACTTAGTGGCATTGTACTGCTATTACTCGTAGTAATACTACTACTATTACTACTATTACTAATAATCATCATCACTTAATTGCATTTCGCCCCTTCTACTAACCATCATCATCATCATCGTAATCCCAATTTAATGCTGTTTTACAACTATCGCTACAACTAAGATAACCATCTTCGTCATTATCACTTAATAGCATGTTGTTACTACTAATTACAATCATGGTAATCACCACTTAAGGCAATTTACACAGTAATACTATTAATAATAATAGTAATAATAATAATAACAACATCATCATCATCAGTACTCAATTACATTGTATTACTATTATTCACAATAATGATACTACTAATATTACTACTTTTAATAACATTATAAAAATTTCATTATTCATATTAAACAGTAACAATAACAGAACAAAAGCGGGGTAATAAAATATACTTATATGTTAATTAACAATAATATATACTAATTAACAATAATTAATACACTGTGACATCACTTCATGTCGACAATGGAACAGTCCAGTAAATAACACTACAATAACTTTGTGATTATTATACTAAAATTATATTAAAACAATTTAAATTTTAATCACATATTTTTCCCTAAGCCTGTATCATGAATTAAAAGTTCCAGATTTTTATTGCTTTCACTGTTATTATTATTATCATTATTACTGCAGGACTCATTCGTCTCCATGTCATCTGATCACACGGTGATTTTATTTTATGGCACGCCAGCATAAGTGGGTTTAAGCCACAAATCATGTGCAGTGTTCGTGTGAGCAGGTGTGGGTGTACGTTTGGTTCATTGTGCATGCATGGTTATTTGTTGCCATGTTTAAGTGTGTGTGTGGGAGAGAGATAGAGAGCGAGAGAGGAGAAAGAAAGAGGGCCTGTCTTGTGTCGCCCAATAGGACGCCGCTGAATGCAATTAAAGTCTCATTAATTGGTAGCTGGGCATGTGAAGAGGCTGCTGATCAGTGAGATAAAGAGCAGCGTGGAATATGAGGCACTACAGAAAGCGTCCTCTGTCCTCCATCATCACCTGATTGGACTGATGTGTAAAGTCTCACATTCCCCTAAGGCTGGACACAGTCAGAAAACTTTAAATTCTTAGAGTCAACATATTAAGATCAGTCACATGTGTGTAATGTAGGCTTATGTTCTGTTTTTATAGTCCATGTTTTTTGCGAAATTCATGTTAATCGTTATTAATTTAAAGGTTTTGGTTAAAATTCTGATTTAGATTGGAAATGCCATTGTAAGGATGAATATGTTTGAGACAGATATTTAGAATGTAGAGTACTTTTGTTTCTGTGGTATAGAAGCATGTCTTTAATGTGTACATCTGTATATGCATGTGTGTGTGTGTGTGTGTAGGTGAAACTGTATAAACACACTTCTCCAGATCATCTGTTGCGGGTGTGTGAGCGAGTCGGTCCTCTTTTGGAAAGAGAGGTTCCTGCCAGCGTGCCAGGAGTCAACTCGCTGCTGGGAGTGGGGCGCCAGTCTCTGCTCCGCACCAACAAGAGTGAGCTTAATTTCTTTTTAACTAACACACACACATACACACAAATGTCTTACTATCCTGGTGAGGACTGCATTAGCAGCTGATTAATGTTTTTCTATGAGCATTTAGTTGTCCTCATGGGGATCTACCAAATGTCAAGTCAGGTACTTTCCTTTTTGGGAAGTTTGGTTCTCACCAAGATATAAAAAAATATTTTGTGTCATTTTAAACAAAGGCTAATTGTGTGTGTGATTGAATGCAACAAGGTTTAACTTTAAGAGTTGATTATTATTCCTTTTCTTTATTATTCTGTATAAATATCATATATTATTATACTGTTAGATTTTACTAGAATTAGGTCATACAGTCTAATCTACTTAATGCATCTGTACAGATACGAGACTCGTTCGAGTCAAACCAGGACTTGTGATAATTTCTTGTGCATGAAGGTGTAAAATCGATTGACATTTACAGAAGACTTTAAGCACAGTACGGTGATGAGACTCTTAGCCGCAGGAAAACATTTGAACGTTGCAAACATTTTAATGACGAACCCGGCCGAGGTGGCTCGGAGCCCACTGCAGTCGTTCCCGTCAACATTCAGCGAGAGATCGAACGCCTCATCCTTGAAAAAAACTTGTCTTGTGGGAACTGTACACACAATCGTTCACACCCGCCAATTGCACATTACAGGAACTCGGCTGGGAGTCATTTCCGCATTCACTGTACAGACCTGGCCTCGCTCCAAGTCGTTTTCACACATGTTTGATGCCATCAGAGGAGTTCCTGGGAGGCCAGCGTTTCAGACTGGGATTAGTTCTGGGGATTTTATAAGGAAATAAAGAAAGTTTTTACTCTCATAGCTGTGTTCTGTCATTCAGCACAATAAAAAAGTCCCGGTTTGACTTGTAGAAATAGTTGGCATAAAAAAGGGAGGAGGAGAGAAAAATAGACAAATGATATAATTAAAAAGAACAACGAGATAATAACATGTTTTTTTTAATGTAGTTGTAATTAATGGATTAAAAAAAACAGCTAAGCACGCGGTGTTTTCTTTTTTTCTTTTAAAATGTGTGAATGCTTGTTGGAATTCATAGGCATAAAAAAAAATATATCACACTGAATCCAACTGAACAAGACAGCAGCGAAATTGTCTTTTAAGAAGCCGGTCCAGCTTACAGGATGGTACATCACAGCGGAGATCTTTCTCATGCCGTGTGTGTTTGTTGACATTGCCGTGTGTATGTGTGTGTTGACAGGTTGTAAGCACGTGGTATGGAAGGGTTCAGCCCTCGCAGCCCTGCACTCTGGCAGGCCACCCGAGCCGCCAGTCATCTACGGAAGCCCGCCCAACATCGGTAAGCCCTTCTCTTATTGGCTGCAGTGAAACTAACTGTGAGAAACTGTGAGAAATGTAAAGTCACAGATTTAGTTTCAGCGCACAGCACAATAAGCGAGTGCTCCATGTTACTGTATATTCGTTATTTACACAAATCAATTTAGTGAAAATATTAGCTTTGTGTAATAGCAACGCTTTCCTAAAATGCATTATTACCGATCCCTAATAATCTATAAGCTATATTAATAAATATGTAATAATCATATAAAAGAAATGTAACACTGAAATGCTGTCATAAATGAGTTTGTCTCTCAGGGGAAACAGTGCTGCTCGGTTCAGCCCTTCTCTCTCTCTCTCTCTCTCAGCCGAAGAGAAAACGCAAGGAGTTTTTATTGCAACAGCGATTAGTCAGTCTCGCAGGCAGGAGACTAAAAATTACACAATGGCCTTTAGATAGCAGATCAACTTTATGTTTATTTGTAAAAATAGTTTTTGTGCTTATCTGGTTTTAAGGGTAGCATGGTAGGATGGTTGTCTCTGTGTGTCGCCTGTCAATCAGAGTGGCAGTAACCAACCACAGGCAACAAGGGAACATCTAATATACCTGATGAACCAAATGTCTTCAGTCGTGTCCGGGGGAAGAGGGCAGATTTGGCTCGTTATGGAGTGTAAGCAGCAGGTTGAACAAAAGGTGTGTGTTGGAGGGGGAGCATGTTAACCTTTACCCTGTCTGGTTAGTGGAGCCAGTGTGTTGGGGGAGAGCTGGCTAGAGGGTGTGAATTATATTGCTGTTTAAAGCAGTGCCTCAGGGCTGTCATGTTAGCCGCCAGTAGTGATTCACGGGTCATGGATTTTTCATACCCGCACCCACACCGACCCTGGATCAGAGAGGTGGTCAATGACAGATAAAAAAAAAAATGCTTATACAGAAGTCCTGCTGGTGTGTGCATTTAGGTTTTTCGGATATATGTCACTCAGAACCAAAGTTATCATTAGCGTGTAAATTTTACCGCTGTTAGATTATGGGAATATCGAAGTCACCAAATGCTCGTATTGTAATTGATCAAAGAAATAACCGAAAACAATAATTAAAACAGGCGATCATGTTGATCTGTGCTATTTCTTTGTCTGTGTGATCCATTTTTAATTCCTTTGCTCAGTCACGTTTGTAAAGTTGGTTAAACTAAACTAAAATTAATGTCATCACATTGCCTAGGTTGGGCTGAAAAAAAAAGAATATGCCACTCTAGTACATTATAATGTATATATTAAAACATAGTAATGCAAAAAAAATGGTTAAAAATGCTCTGGGCTTTAAGGGCTAATATGCGCAAATCAAGCACCAGCTCCACCAGCAAAAAAAAAAAAACATGATGTACTTTATTAGCCCTGGACTGACAAATAGGACGGAAGAGCGCATTGCTAGCAGACAGCGAGGGAGCGAGGGATCACTTTACTCCTTGTCCCTGCTCTCAGAAGAGGGAGGATCTAATGGAAATGGAAAAATAAAGAGAATAACCAGCTCCCCCTTTATGATAAAAACATAAGAGTCTTGGCGCGGCGGTGTACACGCATTGTTAAACAAAAGCTACTCATATCATGTAGGGGGGAAAGTGAGCCTTTAATAATAAATCTGCCTGTGCATGTGGTGTGTGTAGTGAGAGAGAGAGAGATTGAAAGAAAGAGAATGACAGGAGAAAGAAAAAGAAAGCAGAAAGTGATTTTTTTTTTCTGTGCATTCATTAATAATTAGACCCACCTACATGCAACCCGCAATATTGTACTCTAAAAAGCCGACGTTACGGTATTTTCTCGGGTCAATAACAGCCAGGGATCCAATGTGTGCTCAAAAATGATCATGGAGTATTTTACTAAGCAAGGAAAATGACCTTAAAGTAAATAAATGAATGATCAGTGTTCAGTTGGTCTGGATCAGAGC
Source organism: Clarias laeviceps (assembly GCA_030014305.1). Classification (NCBI taxonomy): domain Eukaryota; kingdom Metazoa; phylum Chordata; class Actinopteri; order Siluriformes; family Clariidae; genus Clarias; species Clarias laeviceps. The sequence goes on from JAQMYJ010000015.1 coordinate 5,589,886, forward strand.
GCTGATTCGAAACGAGCTGATGACGATAACATTAAAGATATTAGCAGAATACATCTGAACAATGTGGGGGTGTGTATCCATAAAAGCGAAGTCTGAGTGTTTCTTTTGTCCGCCGTTCAATCCGAGGAGAAATCGTCAACAGATTTGCCACCTCCATATACACACACTTCGCTGCGAATCACTGCCTGGCATCATTCCTCCCCGAAATGTCGTGCAAGCTCTTTCGGTGTCAAAACACCGCACTCGTGCTATTTGTTCAAAGACCCTTCAGACGGAGCGCGTCAGGATTCGTTCCTGCCTGTTCCGCTCCCATCACCGACACGATCTTATCGGTATAAACCAAACACACACGTCAGGTGTAATAGCTCTGGAAAGCTGCCAGGTCATTACATTAAACCTAAATGAAAATAATGTAACAGTATGTTGATACTAGCTGTTATTAGTCATTAATGAATAAATAATCATATTAGCTGTGATTAGTTAAATGTTCAGCTCAGAGGATGCTGATAAATTTTCTAAAACAGCAGTTCTGAGAGTAGTTCTGTCAATGCGCTCGTGGTAATAGGCCTTATTTTTTTCTGCAGTAACAGCTTACAGGGCACTTGCATTAAACACAGTCTGTATAACGAGATAAAAAACTGGGATTTTTATAATAAACTTTTTTTTTATGTTCTATTTAGCTTTTTTTGGACAGAGTCTTCAGTGTCAGCTCTGAGGCCACATGTTTGTATCTTTAGGACAGAAGGTTTTATTACAAAGCATTAAATGGATAAAAAAAACTTAGAAGCTTTTTTTTTATTATTAGAAATTGTAACTGTTACATTGTAACATTGTCAATATAAAAATCGTCTGTAGAAGCAAAGACACACCAGGATGTTCGTTCATCGGAAAATAATCAATTTCGGGATGGTTACAGTAATGCTACATACCTCCACCTACTGATGAAATGAATAGTATATAAATTTCAATCTAAATTATTTTGCTTCTTAGGTTAATTCATGTATAGCCACACTTACTGTAAAATCGATTAAAAAAAATATATAATTCAACATTTACAGTATAATAGGAGATGAACCAGTTGACCAGAATGGGCTGGTTTTCAGTTTGATTGGCCTCAGATATAAACATTCCTGAAGCGAGCGCAGAAGCTTCCGACAGAAGCGCATTTTGATGACGTTACGTTATTAAAAAAACACTGCGTGCTAATTAGAAGAAAAGAAGAAGAAAAAAAACGCACTTACTGTCAGTTTGAGTTTTGAGACTTTGGAGCCATTTGAGGTGGTAAAACGCTGCAGTTTCTATATAATGCTACAGGTGGGACACTGTAAACTATTCACACATTTTCATCCTGTGTGGTAGGAGGGAATTATTTGGTACATTTTTTAGAAATAATAATTACGGCGGATGACAGAGATACGTGCTGCTTAGTTGAGTGTAGCTTTTTGTTTTAATTTAATTTGAAGTTAAATGCTAAACTCTTGTATTTGAAGTTAGATTGTACTGTTCAAACACTGGGCTTGGTTTTTAAGTGAGAAAACTGTTGTAAATAATAAGGAAGAGGCTACTTTTAATTAATTCTTAAACTTTTTTAAAAGGTTTAAAATTGTAATAAAATCTGGGTAAAATGTAATATCGGATCAGGAGATTTATAAAATCCTAATACTTATATTTTTTGGACCTGGCTAACACCAGACATAAATGAGGTTGTGTTTAGATTTTGCATTTACACGTACTTATTATGACAGATAAGCTGTCCTTTTTTCCCCTCAATTTTGGAAGCACCCGTGTTTATGAAACAGAATAATTTCTGCTGATCTAAAAGTGCAATCAAATCATTTTGTTCCTAAATTGGCTTCATTATATAGATAAATACTTGTCATTGTCATTTTAGCCATCTGTTCCTCTGTGTGTGTGTGTGTGTGTGTGTGTTGTGTGTGTGTGTAGTGGAAACAGCTTACAGCCGGAAGCTGAATGGTTCGTACTGTTTGGGTCAGCTTGTCCCCACAGCTGTTTACTCGCACATGAAGATGCACAAGAGGATTCTGGGACATCTGTCCTCGGTGTATTGCGTCGCCTTCGACCGGACGGGCCGCCGCATCTTCACAGTAAGTGTGTGTTTGTGTGGGTGTGTATGCAAAACACAAATAAAGGAGATGAAAGGAAACCGGGTTATTTATTGATTTGCATATTTTCCCACCCTGCCGTATGCACTGTTCCTCGCGGCGTCTCAGAGCTAAAGCGTTTTCTGTAGTGGACTTTTGAAACGCAGCGCTCCATCCGGATATGGAATTTCTAGGAGAGGACACTGGCTACATAATATCCCAGGTTGCTCTTGGTTTCTTGCAATTGTGTGTGCGCACATGTGTGTGTCTGCCTGTGAGAGAGAGACAGAGAGAGACTCCCTTCACATTTTCCAACCACAAATGTTCTACTGGACCAAGGACAGGAAAGTAAATCAGCCAGGGGAGAATATAATAAACTTTGTTGTCTACTTACAGTGGTTTGTATTTGCACTCAGCTGGGATTATCAGCAACCTTCATATCACGCTTATGCGATATCACAACATTGAAAACTATGGAAGCAAAATAGTCTCATTAATAATTCACACAAAAGACACGGTGACACACATGCAATCCCAATTCTCACGTGCACAAAATAAATATATATATTCATAATATACGTTTCACAAATGCAAAACGCAATTCACAGATGTACAACTATGTACAACATTTTTTAATGTTTAAAATTCACGAGTGTGTCATGAACTGTGAATGTGAAAATCGTCTTTTTTGTGTGAATCGCCCTGGATTTGTGTGTGTATTTTTGAGACTTTGCTGGCAGCAACGTGGGTCATTCGTGCTCTTTAGCCAATCAGATGCGACACTCAAGTAGCTTACACGTGCATCCAAGAACAGGATGCACGTGTAAGTTATTACAGAGGAACCTTGGATTACGAGCATAATTCATTCCTCGTAATTCTCGTATTCCAAAAAACTTGTAAACTAAATCTAATTTTCCCATAAGAAATAATGGAAACTCAAATTATTCGTTCCACAGCCCAAAAAAATAAATACATAAAAATAATT
>JAQMYJ010000015.1:5604592-5626191 GCA_030014305.1 Clarias laeviceps
CATTATTGTTGAAATACACAGTCCTGAAAAAGGGACGTTTCTTTTTTTGCTGAGTATATATATATATATATATATATTTTTTTTTTTAAAAGCCTAACCAGGTTCTGGAGCTGCAAATTAGCCTTTAGCTAGAAGCCTATATGTAGAGCATCAGCTGCATGAAATTGTAGCAATGTTATACTGCAATGTCCCTGTTAAATAAACTAATAAATAAAAATAAATATCATTAACAGACAGTCTATTCCTCGTATCATCCAGGTTGTGTGCAGTCATGCTGAATAGTCGCTCACTGTTGGCCCGCATACATGGAGCGGTAAGGTGAACCCGGGCTGCCTCGGCCAGAGCTGGGAAACACTTTTTATTTCTCTCTGCATTATTATTTTTCTGATAGTGGGTTTAGGTTTTTCACTCTCTGCTCAAGCTTTTTGAGCACTTCTGTTAGAGGTGGTTGTTTGTGTGAGGGTTGACCTACCAGAATTAATCGCTGCCATACTCAAATTTTTCTTAAGTAGCTAATAAGGTTAGTTGCGTTAAAGCTTTTAGCAGACGTTCCTCCATGTGCTTTTGAAAAAAATGCATATCTTTTTAAGAGACTGATGGCATATTTTGCATCATCAAGATAGTATCAGTTGATGTCGTTGGCCAGTCAGAGACAACTGATCAGTAAAAAGTTAGGTGACTATTGTCTGGTCGATCTGGAACTTGCTATGGTAGTCTAATGAAAAGAGAACCAGAAAGTAACACAAAAATGAGGAAGTCCTGGCAAGTAGTCAGCCAACAACTCTGTCAACAAAAGTGAACCCATCACAGTTTGGCCAATATCCAAACCATACCGGTTTTCATAACACACCATGCCCATGAGTCCCCAAATCTGCTGATTTAGAACAAGGTACAAACAAATAGACTGCACCTATTGATTGAACTATGCATGGTGGATCATAAAAGACCAAATAATTGCTGCAGCACAAGACTTTATAGGGCAATAGTAGTGTTTTAAAATCAGTGAACCCAGTGCAGTGTGAATACGATAGGGGTGATGTGTTCATATCTTATGTTTCTGGTAAGGACTGTTGCTGGTGCATTTTAGAATAAATGGTGTCTGTTTATGCTCCTGCTGGTTGTATTTTTGCAGGATTCAGTCTCAGAAATGGCTTCTTTGTTTTACCACCCATGATTAGATTTAGATCCGGTGCCAAGGTGTGAATGCTACGTTATGCCATCATGCTTATTTCGTATGAGTGGCATAAAGCATTGTTAATCAGAATTACTTGACTATGATAATCATCAGTCATAGTGTCAGAACTGTGCAACACTTAAAGACTTTCATATTGGTGGAGACTCCTTTAAAATGCAGAGTGATCGGGTTTGGGCAGGGCATTTGCTGAGCAGCTCTTTACTGTGTTGCAGGGTTCAGACGACTGCCTGGTGAAGATGTGGGCCACAGATGAGGGGAGATTGCTAGCCACACTGCGGGGTCACGCTGCAGAAATCTCAGACATGGCAGTGAACTACGAGAACACGTTGCTGGCAGCTGGAAGCTGTGATAAGATGATCAGAGTGTGGTGTCTCCAGACATGCGCTCCACTAGCTGTGTTAGAGGGACACGCGGCCTCTATAACATCACTACAGGTACGCACACACATTAACTCGCAGACACACACTTCCAGACAATAATATCTCATGATATAGATTTTTTTTTCACCATATTGCTCAGCCATACCATACATACGCACACTCTTTCTCTGTGTGTGTGTGTAGTTCTCTCCTCTTTGCAGCGGTAATAAGAGGTTTCTCTCCTCCACCGGCGCTGATGGAACAATCTGCTTCTGGCAGTGGGACGCTCGGACACTCAAATTTGGGTGAGCGCTTTTTATTCACTTCCCGTCAGGAGTCACAAGTACGTGACCCACATGTCTCTGGCTCATTCATACACACTAATTTTTCATTCTCATTTTCACGTAATGTCATCACGTAACAGAATGTGTGTTTACGCACCCATGCAGGCCACGACCCAGCAAATTTACAGAACGGCCCAGACCAGGTGTGCAGATGATCTGCTCATCATTCAGCGCAGGTAGGCCACGGCAACAACCCTCGTGTCTGTCCTTCTTTCTGCCCTTCCCTGTCCTAGTGTGTGTCATCCCTGACAGACAGTTCATGATAAATATGCATGCAGCATTCCATACATAACAATGAAGTGTAGAAAACTAACACGAGTCAAGGTATTGGTCATGTTTATTTGTTTAATAAGTCATATTTACGCCTCTCTTTGGTCTCTACTGGACCCTGAATACAGGATAAAACTGTACAAAATGAGTGAGTAAACACTACGTGAATATGCAAGTATAAGAAGTTCCCGACTTGTGAACATTCGAGTGACGAATTTCCACAGATACGAACGAACCACAGTTCTACTACTGGTTCACACCGGTAACCAATGTTCACAATTATGTAGAATATTTTCAGTGTGTAAATGTAAAAAATGACCGGTATATTGTATATGTGTGCGTGTGGGAGAAATGAGTCGGCTTCACCGGTTTCACTTAATTTGTCCGGTAGCTCAGTGATAGAAAATGTCTGTCCTGTAAAACTTGATAGTGAATAATCCTAATTTTGGAAAATCCTAAACAAAACAGAGTTTACAGTCCAATACAGTGGAAAACAGCTCTGAGACAAAAAATGGTGTCTGGGATTCCCCTCACTATTGAAAGGCGAAGAGACAACACTGTTACATTTATGTGAGATTAATTTCCTTATTATGGTTTTTGGCCACATGATGGCAGTGTGGGGAAAGGGTACGGAGATTTAGTTAAGTGGATTGGTATGCTTTGCATTGTATATTCGTGTGAAAGGCTTACAAGACTCACTTTTTGCTGTGCAGATATAAATGAAGCCTACTTCATATATACTGAGATGGGAATAAACACTTTGTTTTGTTATAACGAAGCTCTTGGGCTATCCTGCGCCGTACATTGTCATTGTACTCGTTGTCTTTGTAATTTTTGTCGTAAATTACTGCATTACCTAAAACAAGTGGTTTTGAATGTTGTTCCAACAAGCTGCTTTCTGATTGGTCAGAAACATTCCTATGACCATTGAAATGTTAGTAAAATTGACCTGATGTGTTTGAAATTTTTTTTTAATGAAAATACCGGTTTTACACAGCGAAATTCCTTTATTGATGTAAAATGTTCTATAGGGAGATTATTGTTTAGAAAAATAATATATAAATACATAAATAAATCACCTGGGAAATTCTCCTCGTCTGTGTAAAGACCTTTGCACCCAATATTGACCTTGCAGGGGCAGCATAACGCATGTGAAGGAAAGTAGTGCTATCTGCCCTCTTCCACATACATAAGCACTAGGTTTGAAATCACATATAGATTGTATATTTAGATGCTCTCTATCGTGTCAGATGATCCAAATGTCTGAGGAAATCATCAAGTCTGCAGATTTAGGGTTAATAAAATTATATTATATGCAATATCAATAATAATAATAATAACCTGTTCAAAACCATAATAATCTGCTTTCTGACTGTGAAGCAGAGCAACAGGACATCATATTTCTGATGAATCTGAAGTAAGATCAGAATTCATGCATGGTTTTATGTGATTCCATAATAAAGGAATGAATGAATGAAGCCATGAGAGAACCTGCCTGTACTCCTGCAGAATAGCTAAAGGATTAAAAGCATGATGTAAATAAAGTAAGGATGCAAACCAAAGACGTGACCAACTTGTCTTTTTTACAGTGTGCTTAATGTATCACATTGGTCAGTTTAGGAGCTTAATGTCAGATGTCTGCTGTCTGGCAAAAAAAAAAAATTCAGAAAACATTTAATGCATTATTAAAACCTGAAGGTTTAGTGCTGAACCAGCTATGTGGAAGAAATGTGGTCAAAAAAAGAAAAAAATCATTAGAGATCTTGTAAACACTGGGTGAAGTTGCATCATAAAATTGAACAGTTGAAGTATGAAATGTTTAATAGTGAAACTAAGAGCATTTCCACACACACGCACACACACACACACACACACACACACACACACACAGTGTGATGTGTGGTCATGAGGAATCCACTTGTTAGTGAGAGTAATAAAAAAAAAAGGCTTCAATTTGCTTGGGAGCATAAAAATTGGACTTTGAAACAGATGAAGCGATGCACACAGTGTCCACTGTACAAGCCTCTGGAGATAGTGTTATATTCTGGGGTTGCTTGAGTTGCTCAGGTCTAGACTCAATGTTATGTGGCAATAAAATGAAGTCAGCTGATGACCTGAATGTACTGAATGACCAGGTTATCACATCTATACAGTTTTACTTCCCTGATGACTCGGGCGACATATTCCAGGAATCAAATTGTGAAAGAGTGGTTCTGGAAGCACGAGGAATTGTTTCCACACATGAACTGGACACCACATTGTGCACCACTGCCAAAGCTAAAGGCGCTCGAACGAAATATTCGAGAGTGATACATTTTTTGGCCAGGCAATTTTTTTAAGAATTTGGAGTGAGACAGACTTTTATTTCATTGTGTTGACACGTGTCCAGTCATCACACAGTCTCTTATTGCAGATTTAAATTTGCTTTGTTCAGCCCTGGCCAGCCCAGATACTTCATATTGAATTGATTGAAACAAATCTGACCAACAAAGTAAACAACATCAGTATTCTTTAATCTTATTTGAAAACTCAATTATCAAATGCAAATTTTATTAACATTAAAAAACTATTTTATTATAAATACATGATTTTTAAACTCGGGGTTGAATTGTAAAATGTAAATCTCGGTCCACTGAAGTGAAACTGCTTTGAGATTTAAATGGGTTTATTCGAAACAAATACTTCTAATAATTTAGCTTCATTACAGTTCACAGGTGTAAACACAGACTATCTTGCTACTTTACAAGATAAAATAGTATCAATGGTATTTAACAGTGAGATTTAAAATTTTAATTGAAACCAAAGCCTGTTTTTCGAAGTCATTTATTTCTGTACTGTGCATTTAGTGGTGTTTAAATTTCATTAACAATTCAGTAGCTTTTAAACACTTAAGTCTTTTATATTTAGTAAAAAAGTAAAACATGGTGCAGTGCAACAAAAGTTATGAAAAGTCTCTTCTCATGTTGGTTGTAATAGCATTTTTCTACCAGTGAGGGCAAAATTTCTTTGCATTTTAATGTTTATGAATAGTTTTAATTTCATGTTTGTGTTTTCTTTATTTTATTTTCATGGTTAGTGAATCAGTTCTGTTCATGGTTTTAATATGAACACGATCGGACACAGATGTACCGGATACACGATTTCCTCTGGATAAGTAAATTCGTTATATCAGAGTTATATAATTCTCATTTGTATGTGCAAGGCATATTGATATTTATATGAAGCTCTGTGTGAGTGACCTGAAGGTTGTGAGTTCAAAATGTGAGCCACTGAAGGACCTTCAGCTGCTGAGCTTCATGCTTGGACTGGATTCTGCCTCACTTATGAGTTGCTTTGCATTAAAGTGTCAGCTAATGGATTAAATCTAATGTAATGTAATATAACAAAATCTAAACATAGTGATAACTCCTGTGTTTCAGGTGGAATGTTTTTGGCCACAGGCAGCACTGATCACATTATCAGAGTTTACTACTTTGGTGGAGATCAGCCAGAGAAGATAGCCGAGCTGGAGTCGCACACTGTGAGTGTAGTGTATGTGTGTGTGTGGTTGAAATAAAGACACTGTTTTTCTTACTGACTGGTTGTAATGTTTGGATCACTCTTTTGCAGGATAAAGTCGACAGCATCCAGTTCTCACATGGAGGAGACAGGTGAGATCTGTGTGTGTGTGTGTGTGTGTCAGTGTGACTGTGAGTGTGGGCATGTCTGTGTTAACTGTTAAAGGAATCTGAGCTCTGATTAAAAACACCGGCAGGCTCTGATGTCATGATCTGATGTCAGCAAAAAGAAGCGAAAGAAAGACATCCAAAGCCTCATGCCAACACCTACACAAGCACATGTGTGGTTTTAAATAACCGCGTACTCAAACCCACACATCCAGACACGCATGAGCATTTACAGTGCTCCCCTTGTGAATTTTCCGTAAAGCGCAATGCAAATGAGATCCTATTTCTCTCCGAGGATCTCTGTGTATTTCCCTCTGTCACATTCATTTTAATGAGGGGAAGTCTGCCAGAGGGGGAAGCTGAGAGAAACAGAACGAGGGATGAGGGCAGAGTGGGAGAGGTATAAACACTGCACAGGGGTATTATAAATAAATAGACTTACTTGCCTTAGGATTGTTTTTAAGAAGGCAAGGAGGAGTTGGTACAAAATAACTTGAAGGAAGTAAGGGAAAGGTGGAACCGAACAAAAAGCTCCTTATTCGTCTTCTAGGAGTCAGTAAATTAATGAAAATGCTATGTTCCTGGAAAAGGAATAAGCCAAACAATAGCAGAATGTGGTAATATTATATGCACATTGTGGTGACAGTCTGAGCTCGGAATGATTTCATTTCAAACCGTGCATTCGAGCTACAAAATGAGGAAAAAAACAAAAACTTGGACACATGGTTTAAACCCAGTTACCACTTTCACAGTTTCTGCTACGAATCACTACAGTTTAAAAACCGTGGCTTGCCGTGACTCCGACACGATCTGATGTCATTGCAACGAAGCACCAAGGCAGAGCTAAGTGGAAATACGGTGGTGCTCCTGTATATAAAGGCACAGAAAAGACAACGATTTGATTTGATAAATCCACAGATAACGCATATATACAGTACATACACACCCAGGATTGAAAAAGAGGATTGAAATATTTCAGTTTTCATGTAATGAATTTAAATTAGGAAAATTCTATTTCAATCCGTTTTTTATTTTTATGATGATTATAGCTTACAGCTCATGAAAAACAAAAATGTTTCCTACGATTTACGATACAGAATTTCTGAAAATGTATATTTATTTATGCACTCAATACTTAATTTGGAGCTTCTTTAGCACAACTTAGTGCATCAGTGTGGCATTGCATGGAGGCGGTCAGCCTGTAACACTGCTGAGGCATTACTGAAGACCAGGTTGCTTTGATAGCAGCCTTCAGCTGGTCTGTATTGTTGGGTCCGGTGTTTCCCATCTTCTTCTTAAACAATATGCCATAGACTCTGTAGGGTCAGGCGAGTTTGTTGGCCAATCAAGCAGAGTAATATCATGGTCAGCAAACCAGTTAGTTGTCGTTTTGGCACTGTGAGTAGGTGCTAAGTCCAGGTGGAAAGGACATCGGCATCTTCATAAAGCTTCTCAGTAGAACTTAGACGGTAGGCGGCTTCTTTGACTTTAGACTTGATAAAACAGTGGACCAACACCAGCAGATGACATGGAACCCCTTCACAAATTTCAAACCTGGATTTTCTGCCTCTCCACTTTTCTTTCAGACTCTGTGACATTCATTTTCAAATTAAGTACAAACTTTACTTTAATGTGAAAAAGGTGTGATGTCTCTGGTTCAGGAGTTGCTTGATACTAGGAATGCAACAGTTGTAGCCCATTTTCTGAAGACATCTGTGAGTGGTGGCTCTTGATGTACTGACTCCAGCCTCAATCCACTTCTTATGAAGTTCTCTCAAGTTCTTGAACGGCGTTGCTTGACAATTTTTGTAAGGCGTCTATCGTCCCTGTTGCTTGTGCACATTTTCCTTCCAGTCAACTTTCCATAAATATGCTTCGATACATCTTTCTGTGAACAGCCAGTCCTTTCAGAGAAGACCTTCTGTGACTTTCACTCCTTGTGGAGGCTGTAGATGATAGTCTTCTATACAATTGCAAAGTCAGCAGTTTTCTCCATGTGTATGCTGAACTAGACCAAGAGATTCACGTTATTTATACTGTGTAAAATAATAATGTACTCAAAATTAAATATTAAAAGAATAAGGATAATGTTTTAATATTTTGAGATACTGGATTTTTGATTTTCAAATCCAATTCAAATTTTATTTGTCACATCCACACAGTCATACACAGTACGATATGCAGTGAAATACTGCATAAGAAATAAATTATGGAATAAAATAAGAAATAAAATATAGAACAACTTTAGCTGTTTGAAAATATAGCTATAGAAGATAGGAACAAAATATATAACAAAAAAAACTTAGCTGCACAAATGTAGAAAATTTAGCTGTACAAATATGGAAAATATAGAATCTTTAGTTGAAATAGAATTTAAATAGAAATGTCCGGGGAGTGTGCAAATGTGCATGAATGTGCAGATGTGCAATGTCCATAAATTGCCCATAAATCCATTTTCCATGAGCTGTAAGCTTTCATTATAAACATTTTAACAAAATTTTGTCTTCACTTTATATATATATAATGACTCTAGAATATGAGTCTTTTGAATTTCAGGAAAAAAAAATTGCAGGATATTCAAATTTTATGAGAAGAGTATGTGAACTGTTATGAATTACAATTTTGTAGCAATTGATCCCACTGACCATTAACTCATGAACGGTACTGTTTTTACATAACAGTATCACAGTTTACAAAAATTACAGAAGAAATATTGAAGTTGACCTACCAGCGATATCTTCCTGACACTTAAACTGCCTTGCTGTCACGTAATATTGCCCCTTAACGGCTGCCTACAATTTGACTGTGAAGGGCCATAAATGATTATGGCTCGCTTATGGAAACAAACCCACGTTACACCTACAGATCATAAAAATGCATAGCCCATGTCAGCAAGCAGCCGATCGCTACGGGTCACCCCGCACCCACCCATAAGCAATGATCTTAACTTACATCTATCCATGTCTAATCATGTTTTGTTAAATTGTATGGATCTGTAGAAAAAGCTGTAAAAGTGGAAAGTGTGCTTTAATCAATCAGAGACATTACTTTAGCTTGAGGGGTGAATTTTTCATGGAAAACCTCTGAGCACCACTTGCTTAATGAGAGCCACGATTCTTAAACAGATCTGCAAACAGTTCAGGAAACTTTTTTTATCATCTGCATGGAGGAGACAGCATCTTAATCCAAGACATTGCTTATGTCACACAGTGAATTTTACAAGGATAAAATGATGATGTTAAAGTAAGCTGTAAACAGATGAGAGCTTGGTCAGCATATCCTTCAAATCACAACTAGCTTTTACTCTTTGCATACATTAGCATGCATTGACCGTCTAGCTAAATATCAGTGACTAAGAAAACATTACTGTGGGTAATAACACAACCCTAGTACACTCCAGAGTGTTCTATTAAGCGACGTGAACCCAGACTAGTTTACACGTTCATGGTGTGTATGTGCAGGTTTGTGAGTGGGAGTAGAGACGGGACAGCGCGGATATGGCAGCTGCAGCAACAGGACTGGAGAAGCATCCTGCTGGACATGGCCACCAAACTGCCAGGGTAACACACATCTCCACACACATCTCCGTTATTATTCAGTGTTTGTTATTACACTATTTAATTCAATAAATTATTATAGCGTTGTAGGAAAATGAACAACAGAGCGGTGTGGTGGAGCAGAGGTCACTGTTACCTCCTCAATTTTATTTTCCAATAAAAGAATGAAAGTAATTCATGTCTCCTATTACTCATCACCTCGGCATACGAGCGCCCAACCTCACGGATTCTTCGACTCTAAAGAACTCAAATGTTTCAAGAAATTTGCCTTAACGTACATAGCATTTTCGGTATACGAGCAAACAAACCGAGTCTAACCGAACGCCGCCTAAGTTGCACGTACATCCGTGAGCCGTTCAAAACTTGTTTGCGTCAGTGGAAAACCAAGCGAAGCAAGTTTGCATACTTTTTTAGTTGGGTTTTTAGCATTTTATGCCAGATTTAGTGGAGACATAGCAAGGATGTTAGCAAGAAGAAAAGGGAGACACTTTCAGTTTCATTTTTAAAGCAGCTGGTGCCAAGAGGAATCATAAAATAAGCTTGAATCAGGTTTAATATCTGTTTGTTTCATATTTTACTTCATTTACATGTCGTTTCTAAATGTTTTGATTGTTTTTATATACGTGAAAGTATGATTATAGCGTTTGAAATTGGTAATGTTTTTGGGTGGCTGGAACGGATTATCTGCATTTACATTATTTCCTATGGGAAAATTTAATTTTATGCTGAGGTATCGCTATAGTTTTAATAGACTATAATATAATGTATAATTTATAATATACTAATTTGTAGAGATAAGGCGGAAAAAAAAAGTTTTTCTTTTGTGCGGCCATTCATGTATCGCACTTCAAAATCCTTTTTTCAAAAAATATTATTATTTGAGGTAGTAAAATGTTGCAGTTCCTCTATAATTCTCTAAACTACTCATACATTAGCAGGTAATGTGGCATCTTGTGTGTTACAGCAAATTCTACAAAATCTAAAAAAAAAATAAAAAATGCAAACAGTATATAGAATCGGGATATTTATAAAATCTGATATTTTCAGAATTGCAATACAGATTGAATCAGCACGTAGGTATTGTGATAATATCTTATCGGATGGTGTCTGATTAGGATTCCCATACCTAATTAGTGAATATATTTTGATGTGATTTGTAATTCTTTTGTGATGGTGAGTTTTAAAAAAAAGCAGTTAATTCCTTAGCTTACTTTGTGTCTGGTGTATTTTATTCTAGTGCTTTAAAATACCACCCACAGACACTTTCTGGTCATGTTTATTTTATCGTCTTGTTTTTTTTTTTTTATATTAGGAAGTATAACCCTCCACCTCTGGAGGACAAAGTGACCAAACTCAAGGTCACAATGGTGGCTTGGAATCGCCATGACAACATGGTCATCACCGCCGCCAACAACCTGACCCTGAAAGTGTGGAACTCGTACACGGGCAACCTCATCCACATCCTCATGGTAAGAACGCCGCTTCAGTGTCAGCTCGGGTGATTAGTCGTTCCAGCGTTGGCTTTTTATCATCATCATCATCATCATCATCATCCATTAACCTTCATGTTCAGTCAGAATGACCCCTCGTGCTAGACGATGCTTCTGTAGGAGCGCATTAAACTGGCTCAGATTGTATTAATGAACAGGAACATGTTTGTTATTACAGCAAAGTAGTTCAGTCTTTTTATTTATTACTGCCAGTAATCCAGTTACTTGAATCAGACAGATCCTCCGTTGTGGCTGACTCAGTGTCTCTGCAATTATTTCAGCTAATTAGCATATTTTCACTTAGAAAGAGGAGTGTTTTCATAGTATATCATCTAATTTAATCAGTCTAGTCTTATTAGTGATTAAATAGTGTTTAAAGGTGACTGGACAATCCTAAAGTTTATAAACTACGTCTATAAATAAGACAATGATGAAATCTGTGAGAACAGAGTACTGCGGTGGGCCACAACAGGTTAGTGGTTAGCACCGTCGCCTCTCCCCCCCCCTAGGGTTCAGGGTACAAATCTCATCTCCGGTCTGTGTGCATGAAGTTTCCTCCCACAGTTCAAAGACAAACACGCAGTGTAGGTTGAAGGGTGTTTCCACATATCCCGTAGTGTGCAAGTGTGTGTGTGCGCGTATGTGTGTGACCTTGGACAAGGACAGTGGATGGACGGTACTTCTGTAACATTTAAACATATCTGTAACATTTCACTAGAGAAACAAATTCCGTAAAAGTAGGAAAAAGGAAACAAAAGATAAGTAAAGAGACTGTTCATCACACTGCCTCACCTGTCTAGTGGGACGGCTAAACTTGTTTTTCCGAGCATGGCTTTTTAAAGAAAATGTCAGCGAGCCTGTTCGAAAGGACGTATCTCTTTTCAACTTCGAATGATACTTAAGGAATAACACACTGTGGGTAGTGTTATAGGAATATAATCCCTGACAGGGTGGTGTCAGTTTATACCTGAGGCATGACTGTATAACTGTGCAGAAGCAGCGGCAACACAAGAGGCATTGTTCACACACTCGCACAACTGCGTATCTTATTGTAGATCTATAGAATTAAACGTGACAGTGACTAGATGGTACGTCAGCACCAAAACATCCCAGTCCATCTGGTTCCCAATCCGAAATGTAAAACGTTTTTTTAAACTGATTTCATGCACAGCAATATTACACACACACACCCGCTCTGGAGCTCTGGTTATCTTCCCTCTGTGATTCGAGACACAATACTGGTTTGTTTCAGGTAGACCAACAGGGAAATTTACCTATTTTATAGTTAAAGTTCTGTGCTTAGTGTTGCATGTCAGGATAGAGAAGAGACTAAAATTGCACATACACTCTGCATTTAAACGTGGCTTGTTTGAACAGTAGCACGAAACCTGTCATCATAATCAGAGCGATGGACGGATAAAATAAAAGAATAAATCAACAAGTGACCATGTAATAACGTGACCCCCGGTTCGGCAACCCCTGTGTTTATTAATCAGCCAGGCTTTTTTATAAGCAAGGATTTTTATTTTTATTTTTTGGTAAGTGGACCTTTACTTTAGTTGAATGCCTCCGATTGGATGTTCGATGCGTTTGTCTTGCCAAAAATCAGAAAGATAATACGGCTTATTGTGGTTGAGCAATGAATGAGATTTTATTTTTAACGATGATTTTTTAATTCTAAGGATTATATAAGGGCAATTCCATGCAAAGGTCATCCTTGGTCAACAATGAGGAAAAAAGTTGGCAAATATCAGAGGTGGAAAGTAACGAATTACATTTACTCGCATTACTGTAATTGGGTAGTTTTTTTGTGTACTTCTACTTTTTTTTCCCCTTCGATTTTCTCCCTAATTTAGTCGTATCCAATTCCTCCCCGTCACTAGGGGGCTCCCACATTAAGGCTACTAATACCACTCAGTCGGGAGCGTCAGAAGAAGACTATCACGTGTTTCCTCCGAACCACGTGACGCCAGCCGACCGCATCTTTTCGAATTGCTCACTCACGCACCGTTGGGGGCGGAGTAACACACTCGGAGGACAGCGCTATCCGCTCCTTCCGCTTGCTTGAGCTCACAAACGACCCCTGATTGGCTGTAGAGCCGTGATTAATGTTGGAGCTCTAAGTACGTCTCATCCCTCCCCTCGGCCAGTCAGCTCTCTCTAGAGACCTCCGGCTGCGAGAGGTTACAGCATCACCCGGATGATAGGGCGAGCGCAAGAAAGGCAACAGCTTTATTATGCAAAAGTGTTCCTTCAATTAAAAACAACTAGTTTGAGATTTATGTATTTTCTTATGTAGATTTCTTTGTCTTTTTTGAACTACACTAGAATCCCCCATCCCACCCCTGCTGTTAAAAAAAGTAACTTAAATTCTTTTTAAGTTCTACTTTTTACTTTTACTTAAGTAGATTTTTTTGACTGGTAACTTTACGTGTACTTCAGTAAAATTTCATTGAAGTAACAGTACTTTTACGTGGAGTACAATAGTTTATTACTCTTTCCACCTCTGGCAAATACGTACAGTGTTCCTACCAAACCATACTGATTAACTAAAATGCTCCATCTGCTTATACTGACTAAACCTTTATTTGTAAATTAAGCACTAAAGTCTAATGCTGAGCATCAAAAACAACAAATAGGCACAAAAATTATGGAAATTACAAAGAAAAAGAAAGGAAAAGTACTAGAGTGAAAAGGGCAAGGAAAAAATAACAGTTATCAATTATTCACAATTTAATAATTAAATCATACTTAGGTTTTTTTTCCCCCTCATAATTGCAGTGTATATTAATAAATAAATAAATAACATATACTTGCTCACTGTTTCTTAAAAATCCGTCTGGGAGAATGATGCCATTCGCAGTCGATTAACTAGTAGCTGATCATTCCCTCTCGCGTTCACCTGTTTATTCTTCTAGTGCGAGAGCGGTGTACTGATGGCAGTAAATGCAGCGGATGCCAGCTGCCGTAAAAAGAAACAAGAAGGGCGTACTGGCGGTCGCACACGCTCTGCATGGTGAAAGGGCTCTTTTTTAAAAATCCAGGAGGATTAATTCGTCAACCTTAAGCGGCACAGATCTGTGCCGGCAACACAGCACTGGTCAATGACCTATTTAAAAAAAACTGCCGCTCATACAGATGTCCTGTCAGTCAGACATCAAACTGTGCATTTGACATGTAGAGCCAAAGTTATCATTACTTTTAAAACATGTACATTTTACTGCTATAGGATAAAAAATGACGTCACAAAAACATTTAAAAAATAAAAATAAAATTATGGTTCCTATGGCTTCACATATGGGTAGATGGAGGGAAGGGTTAGTATGTTGGATCTCAGAAATGTGAAATTAATAGAAATATCAAAAATATAAATGAAGTGGAGTGGTGGCTCAGGTGGGATAAGGGATCCGGGTTCGAGCCCTGTTGACGGTGGGTTGCCACATCCCATACTACCCAACCATTGCATGCAGTGCCAGTCCCAAGCCCGCATAAAATGGGTGGGTTGTGTCAGGAAGGGCATCCGGCGTTTGGTTTGGTATGGTTTGCTGTGGCGACCCCTTGATGGGAGCAGCTGAAAGAAAGCTTATTAAAAAAATCTAAATATTGTGTTAAAGGTCGTAAGTATTTATTGTTTGTTGTATGTAGCAGGCCACTTTTACGGCTGGCCGCTCCGCTGGCTGCCACCGCGAGTGTATTTCACATCTGTGGGAAACACTGAAAAGCTTTCATGTTAAAAAAACCAAAACAATATTAAGCGTGTTTTCTTTACAGTGTTTATAGAAGTCTGATTCTGTAATGTGAAAATGTCACATAAATAACACCAGTTTATCAGAAATCATTTTATACCAAACATTTTCAAATCTACACCTTTTTTGTGTTCAGTCACGTCTCTGGTACAAGTGTAAAGTTTTCTGCAGTCATCTTCACAAAATTCAGAGCGTGTAGAAATCCTGTACAGAAAAGTGTGTAGAAAAGTCTGCTTATTTAATGTCACATCCATAGCGCTAATAAAACGCTAGATATTTTCATGAGGTACGTGATTATATGAATTTTGAGGATTTGTTTAAAAAAATATTCAAATTAATTTACTGCTACTAAGCTTGTCCATGCGCTAAAGCTTTTTTCTTTTGCCAGTAGGAGTCCAAATGTCATATCCATAACACTGGAATTGCCTGAAAATAATAATAATCATAAAAAATAATTGAGATTAAACAATTATTGTGCCCCATTCCGTTTCACAATAATGTTCTCATTTTGTGTTATAGCCTAAACCCAGCACATCCATTTGCTTTACAGCGCTGTGCTTTCGACCCTCACTAAAAGCACAAGCTCACTCTCAGCCAGACTGGGGCATTTTTCTTATTATTGTTTTAAATGTTTTAAATTCTATTTAGTTTAATTAAAGCCTAACACTTGTAAAGTCAATAGGTTCATTTATACAGACTTTAATATTACACTAATAATCAAAATAAGAGCTCGATTGGATTAAAACCACATCATGTAAACACGGAACAGTCTGACCGGCTCAATCGGAACGAATTTTCAATCAGAGTAAAAGTGATGGTGTGTTAACCTTTTGATTATCCGTTTAGTAGGTTCTGTAAATATTACCCATGAGAACACCTGATCTGATTGTTTTGTTTCTTGTTGGAATAAATATATTCTTCCTGTGCAGGTTTGGCCCAATTTTGCTTCCATTCATAGTCAGTGAACTCAACTCTCTCTCTGTTTATTTCAGATTTTCATTCACTGAATCTCTGGCTAATGAAGGGGCGCTGATTCGCTCACACTTCGCACATAGTATAGCATCTAACTAATCATAGCTGAGACCAGTCGTAACGCAGATGCTCGAATTTATCAGAAAATATATGAAGACTAACCTACTCTCAAAGTTGGAGAAAAAAAATTCTTCTTCTTCTGCAGTATTAACATCAGATTAAATGCTTTAAAGGGAGCAGAACCACTTTTCAAATGTCAAAGTTTTCTTAGGATTAGATGCTTTGTGTGTGTAAACACACACCTTATCGGATCATTCATTATCGGATCACAATACTTTGGGCACAAGGTAGGGCGCGCACTCACACACACACACACACACACATGGCAGTTTGGGAGTCTTAGCCTAATCTGCATGTCTTTGGACTGTGGGAGGAAACCCGGAGGAAACACAACAAACACGGGAAGAAAATTCAAACTCCGAGGCAGGAATCGTATCCTCAACCCTGGAGATGTGAGCCAACAGCGCTAACCACTTTGCCACTGTGACATATTGATCTACTGTATATGTCCATCTAAACAGTTATGCTGGAATTTTCTAATCAGAATGATTTCAATCATTTTGAAGAAATATTGTCCATGCAAATATAGCTCCTGAATAATCGAATTAAATGATTCAATTTTATGTGTATAGCGCTTTTAACAATTGTCATTGTCGCATAGCAGGTTTACACAATAAAAAAGAAATTATGGAAGTTTGTATGAAATGTCAGTGTGTATGAATCAAAATGATTAGATAGTCACTAATCATCATCAATGATCATCTTCTCCATTTTAACCAAAATGTTAAATCAGGATTTTTGTCATAATTAAGCAGCCCTACAGCTCGTTAGAACAAAACCAGAGTGAATTCAAAGTCAGGTCTTACATACTACATACAGAGTTAGTAATATCTGAGTTCTTATTATTTTTAAAGGTTTTTAATGAGCTGGACAGTGCTCTTTTTCCCTATGATAATCTGGTGAAGTTATTGTGTGCCTACAGTGCTGAATAAATTCCCTTAATGGAGTTTGATGTTAGTAGTTATCACTGTGCGTAAACCACACTGAAAGACAGCAGGTGCCTCCTACAAGTATGACATTATTATGTGTTCACCAACACCACATTATTACCTCTGGCTGCCAGGTCCACTTAAACCGGCAATAAAATGAAAGTCACAGGCCGTGGTTATAATCTGGACTAAACAGAATCAAGACCTGACATCATAAATTAAATGCTTGGGCTCATGATTATATCCTGTATCCATGGATCACACCAATACAGTCTGCGATTATGTTTTTATCGTGTCAGCACACTACAGAGTCAGAAGTGTACAGCTCAGATCAGCAGTAAAACACCTGCACATCTCTGTAAGGATGAAATGTCATCACTTGGACATGGTTTAGCCGGGGATCTTGGTAAACACACCAAAATCTGTTTTTATGGACTTGTGTTTGAGCTTTTTAATCCATAAATTGATCTCATTAAACATTGATATACATTTCAGGTTTTTAATAAATCAGAGGAGGTGTGTAAAGACAAGGAGAAGATTTGAGAGTGATGTAATATCAGGATGCTTAAGATCTTTTCATCAAGCAGAACACAATCTGATATTTAGTTTGTCAGTAGTTTGCTTAAATTAAGATGAATGTCTAAAATTTAAGGCAAAAAAAGGAAACCAGAATCAGAAACCCACACTAGAATGCAAAACCTTGTAAATCAATGTGACCTCGTATAAATACACTGAAGGAGATGAGGGTTAACAGGAAGCAGGTGAGTTCCAGAGAAAAAAAAGATAAAGAGAGGGAGAGAGAGAGAGAGAGAAAACCTGGACTGGATTGTGGTGATAAGGTTCTACTGTGATTGCTTTAGAACTTTGGTTGCATTTTTTAAAATTCTTATCACAGTGTGACAAACATTTCAAACATGTGAATGATGCAGTTAGAGCTGCATGATGAATCGCTATTATCGATTAATTTGAATTTATGGTTTATGTCAATGTTGAAAAATGATTTTTTTTACAATTTCACTTTGGTATGGCATTGCGAGCTTCTGTAGTTCTGCCTCGATGGAAGGATATTTCTGATGTTGTGTCGTGTTATATCGCTAAAGACATTGTGCCCATATACACAGTTGAAAAGATAAAAAGAAATTATTCATATGCTTAAAAGAGTTTGTTTAGTGTGGGTGGGGGCATTGTAGATGCCACAGGGCATCAGGTCTCGAGCCTGATGCAGTGGACAGGCTTGTGTTCATTTGCTAAAACCATGTAAAATGCTGTCAGGCATCTGTTTGATTTTATTTAGCATGTAAGTTGCATGTGGTTTACAAAATTTGTTTAAATGATTTTTAAAAATATTTTTTTTTTTCTATTTTTACAACTATTTATTTTTATAAAAAGTAATTTAGGTCTGCAGCTTGCACTTTACCAATCCCTCATATCTTGCTAGAATAACTAGAACTTGTAAAGACTGGTGAAAGTTTACACTTTATTAATCCCAAAAAAAGAGATATGTAGAGTATGTTGTACTGATAACTGTTTTTCTAAAATAACAAGAAAACCTGTTAGTGAAAGTAAGTTTGAACTTTTAGTCCAGATATGCAGTTCATATAATAATAAAAAAAAAAAGAAAATCCTATCCTATAATTTTAAGAAAAATAATTGTTTTGAAATCGAATTTTGTATAAAAAAAAATCCTATGACATCGTATGATTGTGCCGTTTTCAGGGCCATGAGGATGAGGTGTTCGTGTTGGAGCCACACCCCTTCGACCCCAGAGTGCTTTTCTCCGCTGGCCATGATGGCAACGCTATTGTATGGGATTTGGCACGAGGAGTGAAAATACGCTCGTACTTTAACATGGTAAGCACACTCCATTGTCGACTTCTCTTTATACACCGCACTCTTGTTTCTTTACTTTCCTTCCCTACCCTCTTATTATTCAGTATGTTCCAATGGTAAACATGTTTAATGTAAAGGTAGTATTCCCTGTGTTCAGTTCAGGTTTTGGATATGTAGATGGAACACACTGTCTGGCAAAAAAAAAAAAAAAAAAAAATTCACACACACTGATATTTTTTCTGGATCGCCTTAAGCATTGATTATGGCATGTATTCAGTGCGGTATTTTTTCAACATCCTTCGGCAACATCACATTTATTTTGGACAGAGTGAGCTAATATTAAACCACGGTTTTGTATTGCTGATGGCGGAGTGGAACCACTCCATGAAATCTTCTCCATCACGTCCAAGGAGTATGGGATTAAGGTCAGGATTCTTTAGTGGCCACATTCTCATTGATTCCTCGTGCTCCCAGAACCACAGTTTCACAATCTGGAGTCCTGGAATATGTCTGTGCCATCAGGGAAGAAAAACTAAATAGATGTGATAATCGGGTCATTCAGTGCATTCAGGTCGTCAACTGACTTCATTTTATTGCCACATAACGTTGATGAGTCTAAACCTGAGCAACTGAAGCAACCCCAGATCATAACCCTGCCTCCAGAGGCTTGTACAGTGGGCGCTATGCATGATATGGGCATCGCTTCATGCACTTCCCTTCTTACCCTGATGCGCCCATCACTCTGGAATTGGGCCAGTCAGACTGGATTCATCACACCACTGATCTTTTTCCATCACTCCAAAGTCCAATCTTTATGCAGCCTAGCAAAGTGAAGCCTTTTTTCCTGATGAGTCTCACTAATAAATGGTTTCCTCATGGACACACAGCTGTTTAGTCCCAATCCTGTAAGCTTTCATCACATTATGTGTGTGGAAATGCTCTAACCTTCACTATTAAACATAGCTATTGTTTCTACTGTCTGTTTTTATGATGTAACTTCACCCAGATTTTCTGTGACAATTCACTAATATCCTTCCAGATTTTAATGTGTTGGACAGTTCTTAACTCAATTCCGGTCATTTCAGCAAACTCCTTAGTTGTTTTCTTTGCATGATGCAGGTCAATTATAATTTGACTCTTTTGAAACACATTAACATTTTTTCCCTGAGCATGGAATCCAGACTGTGTCTTTTATTTTTTGGACAGTGTATATAGCTTTTAAATTCCCCATTTCATAACAGCATGTGGCTCTTCAACTGTTTGTTTTCTTGGCTTGCTTAACTTTTTATTTGAGCGATTTTTACACCTAAACCACCTTAGAACATTTTTTTTTTACTTTGTTAATACTGTACTAAAGATTTACTTCTTGTAAATCATAAACAGCCCTTGTACATTCTGTGTGTTTGATGTGTGTTGGTTTCAGATCGAGGGTCAAGGCCACGGTGCGCTGTTCGACTGCAAGTGTTCTCCAGATGGCCAGCACTTCGCCTGTACGGATTCTCATGGACACCTGCTCATCTTTGGCTTCGGTTCCAGCAGCAGATACGACAAGGTACTGGACTTTATTTAAAGGCATTGCTCTTTTTACATTAATCTCTCTCTCACTCTCTCGTTCTTGTCTCTTTATCTAAGTGTAGCTGGCAGGCAAAATGTTTGGAAGTACAACAATTTAATATTTAAACAGAACGATCCTGCCTACCTCTACATTTATAGCAAAATCTATTCATTAGCTTTTCTGCCAGATTTTAAAGAACTATAAAGGAAAGTAAGTCCTCAATTAGGTAATCAGCATCATCCACACCGTGTCACTGTTTACCTGGGGGTAAAAGTCACTTGGTGCAATTCAATATGAGCCTCATCATTGTCTCATCATTGCACAGAAATAATCACTGCTTAATTTGGTCTGTTCTGATGAATACATTTCCTGATTTTTTTTTTTGTTAAGTCGTTTAAACTTTTTAAGCTCTTCCCTGTTTTGATAATGTGACAGCGCAGGAGAAACGCAGACAGCCGGAATCTGATTGCAAGCTGAACTGATTATCCATATTTCAGTTTTGTTACAGAACTTTTCAACAACTTTTTCACAGCCTGTCTGAGGAAGTCACACTTAGCAGTAGGAATGTTAAAGATTGATTACTATTCAATTATCTGCCATTAAAAATGTTAGCGACTAATAAAGTAAGTCTGTTAACCTATACTGTTTTGCATAATATTTCTCCGTAGCTCACATATCTCTTAATTTGTATACCTCAAGAGGGTGCACTTGCCATTCAGGCAGGGAGAATTATTTTCTTGTTTGTGTTTTTTTTTTTATCTTATTGTTTGTTTTTTTATTATATCTGGGCTTTATTAAATAGTTTCATATAAGTTGTTAGGATTGTCTCGCTAGAAATGTTAAAATAAAACTCTTGCTATTATTAATAACTATTGATTAATTAATTATAAATTTAACATGTTATTAATTAGAAGATAATGTAAAATGTGACATTCACAACCCTACTTTGGACATGTTTATGAGGACTGACTGAAGGTTTTTGCCACTGTGTTTGTTAAAATGGCTCCCTACATAATATGATTTTTGAATGAATTAAAAAGGAAGTAAAATAAAAAATAAATTTATATATATATATATATATATATACAGCGTAACCTTGGATTGTGAGTAACCTGGTTTGCGAGCGTTCCGCAAGATGAGCAAAAAATATTTAATCAATTTTCGTATCATCGAGTATCATATATCATGCATGTTTCAACATGTATCATGTATCATTCTTCTCTTTCTCACGCTGCGGAATTGCGGTTAAACGTCTCCCATGATCAGTGTGCGTGCGTTAGTGATGCGCGGGTCGGGTATTTTTCCAACCCGCGTGTCCCGCTTTTATGAAATTATTTGGCCCGCCCCGCACCACTGTATCTATTTTTACAACCCGCCCCGCCCCGCAACGGTCCCAAACATTAGATTTAGCAGATTTTTTTTTCTTTTAATGATGTAAATTCCTGACCTCAATTTCTCCCGCACCTCGTCTTCCATCTTCACTTTTATTTGCTGCTTGGCGCTTCCGTGACTTGTCACGTGACGTAACCGTATTCCCAAATATTTAATATAGGCTATAGGGAATTGC
>JAQMYJ010000015.1:5626291-5644410 GCA_030014305.1 Clarias laeviceps
ATTTAATTTTGTTTTTAATGACCCGCCCCAACCCGCCCCGCAAATAAAGTGACAATTTCTTTACCCGCCCCAACCCGGGGTCCGCGGGTTATCAGACGACCCGCGCATCACTAGCGTGCGTCACTCATATAGTCAACATTCGTTTACTTGTGTACTGTTTACTATAACACTCTGACCACGTGTGTGCGCGTAAAGCATCTTTTATTTTGTATGTGTGTGTGTGTGTGTGTAGGATGACTTTCATATACATACTACACACACACACCAGTTTACAGAATAGAGACTCAACCGCGCGCTTGTGTGAGGGTCTCAATCACTACAGCCACGATTCTTTTCAAAGGTAAAATGCAGGTTAATTTTTATTAAAAAAATTTTTTGTTAAAAATTTTAATAAAAATATATTTGTTTAGGGGAAATTTGCTTTGATATACGAGTGTTTTGATATACAAGCACACTTCGGGAACGAATTTTACTCACAATCCAAGGTTCCATTGTATATGCAGCCGGTTGTATTTTTCCATCTGATTGAGCAGAATACCATGGAGTAAAGCGCTATCCTCCACTTCCGCCTGCATGAGCTCACAAACACCCATAATTGGTTAGTTGATGTGGGAGTGCCAGCATGCCATCCCTCCCGTGGAGTATTACCTGAGAATTGAATTTGCAATTATGGCCGATCCATGGTTTCTTAAAGCTGCAGCATAAACAGATATTTTTATTTATTGTTCTTTGGCTGCTTGCCAGAATTCAGTTCTTCCCAGACCACCTAAGCATTTCTGATTTCTTTTCTTTTAAATGATGTGTATAAATAAACAGTCGTTTCTTTTCATTTAAAACTCCAGCATTCAAGACCGCTGTTCTAATTTCAAGCTTCGCTCAGTCAGTGTTCTGTGAAGTCTGGATACTTGGATCTGTTCAGTTCTGAGTGGCTCTGTTTCTTGTTCACGTACACTGATCTGCGCTCCAGATAGCGGACCAGATGTTCTTCCACACCGATTACCGGCCGCTGATCCGTGACGCCCACAACTACGTGTTGGACGAGCAGACGCAGCAGGCCCCTCACCTCATGCCCCCGCCCTTTCTGGTGGACGTGGACGGGAACCCGCATCCTCCTCGATTTCAGCGCCTGGTGCCCGGGCGCGAAAACTGCAGAGAGGAGCAGCTCATCCCTCAGATGGGTCTGACGTCATCAGGTAGAGTACAGACAAGCAAGCACGTGTGACAGCATAGGGTTAGACATGAAAATGTGCAGCAGTATGAGGTATTAGACCTTATTATTTCACATAAGGGTTGGTGTGATCAAGCGGTGGCCTGTAGATATATTAGTCTAAATAGAGACACTGGTATATTTAGAGATTTTCAGATAATATCTGATAATATGATTGAACAAAAGCTGTATGGCTGAAGAAAGCATGGTGTGTTATATAACTCTGCTGGACATTTTTTTCTTTTTAAATACAGTATATAAGTACTTTCCTCTCTATGGCTGTCCGTCCACCCCCCTCCCTTCCCTCTCTTTTCCTCTTGCTGTTTTAGGATTAAATCAGGTGTTGAGTCAGCAAGCAGCAGAAGGCTCCAGTCCCCTTGACAGTATAATCCAAAGACTGCAGCAGGAACAGGACCAGAGACTAGGCTCAGACTTCAGAGCTGCCCGAGGTCAACAAAGTGCTTAACAAACATGTTCTCTGTGTATTTACTATATGAATATTTAACGTAGAGACGTGTTGTGTGTATGGTTATGTGTACAGGGTCTGTGAGCTCCCCTACAGAAGTGTCGTCTCCCCCGAACGTGGGTTTGAGGCGCAGCGGTCAGATCGAGGGGGTCAGGCAGATGCACAGCAACGCTCCTCGTAGCGAGATGGCCACCGAGACCGACCTGGTAGCCTGGAGCAGACGGGTACTGGTGCCTGAACTCTCACTGGGAACCGCCAGGTAGCCAACAGCACACAAACACACACACACACAGGACATGTAGATACAACTCAAACCTGGACTCTCAACATGTGTACATACAGGGTTGTACTAGATCATTTCCATTCTATTTTTTACAATAATTAGGGAGTGGTAGCTCAAGTGGCTAAGGCTCTAGGTTGTTGATTTGCCATTGTTTCGAGCCCTGCCATTGGTGGGTTGCCACACCCTCCACTACCCAGACACTGGATGCAGAAAAATGGGAGAGTTGCGTCAGGATAGGCATCCGACATAAAAAAAAACCTGTGCGGAACGGAAGGTCCGCTGTGGCAACCCCTTGACAGGAACAGCCGGAAAAAAGTTTTTAGTCATTAAAAAAATTATTTAGTTTGGTTCAACGGTCTTGATTTAGTTTATCTGCATATCAAACAATATGTATAATAAAGTAGGCTTTTTGTTGTAAAATACGACTTATATCGCATGAGGAAAAATGAACTTTTAAACTTAATCAAGCCCACACTCCTGCCTCAGGGGAAAAAAAAAAAGAATCAGCAGAGGCTATAGGGTTTAAAAAAAGCTTCACCTAAGCATACATTTTAATCCGCAGCTTTTGTTCTGTTATGTAATAAGAGTCTGAGTAGATCAAATGAACATTGCCATTAAGTTTCAATAACTCTACTTTTATTATATTGAATGTTTAAATCTGTAACATAAAGCACATTATACATATATTATATATATATATAGTGCTGTATTGAGAATGTATCATCATCATCATCATATCAAGACACCTCTTTAAATATGGTCTGTTATTACATCTCTGCAAATTTAGTTTCCACCAACACTAAAGCACAGGCCACAGATCATCACAGAGTGGCAGTTCATTCATATGCTCGGTGTGACACAAAAAAAGAAAAAAACAACAAAGTTTTGTGGCCCAGGATCAGAATGAATGCAAATTATTTATATATACATTTAAACAAATGGATAATCTCCTAAACATAAACTGCCCTATTTAATCCTCTGATGCGTTACTGAAATGTTTCCCAGTAGCTCAAAGATTATGTGTTTCTGTATGCAGTAAGCAAGAGACCTGGAGGACGGCTCGAGGAGAGGAGGAGATGAATGTGTACAGGTCAGAGAGGAGGAGACGCAGTATACACAGCCAGTACCACAGAGAGAACAGGGTACAAACACACACACACATATATATATATATATATATATACACACACATATACACACACGCACACACACATATGCACACATGCTGCAATTTCACTTATAAATTGGGGTCAAAGGGTGTGTGTTAAGGTCTGAATTTTTCAAAGCAGCACGCGACAGAGAACACGGTGGAGGAGGGGCGCCGTCACCAAGGCAACCAGCACAACTACCACACGCGGCTGGCCGTGGAAGAGACGAGCCGTCAGAGCGAGGCCAACGAGGAGGAGCCTAGTGCTTCAGAGGTATACACACACACACACACACACACACACGCACCAATTACTGTTACTGTAAGATGTATTCGGTTTATATTTTAACTTGAAGGATCTAAATAGCTGTATCATTATTTAAATGGCTGAATGTTTAATCAATAACTGGAATGTTTATTTATTAAAAAATGTGTATAAAATGAGAAACCGCTTGATGTAAAAGACCAGAAAGTTGTTTAGTATGCACTATAATTTTTCATGACCCTTTCTGAAAGATGTACTTAGTCGCATGACTATGTAAAGCAAAGTTGACTTTGATTAAATAGTCAAGTTTGCACAGGCCAGCGCTATGAATGATGGCCATTATGTCATTTTTATGCACTACACATAAATTTGCATACATTTAGTTTCTGCAATACTTCAAGCTTTTATCTGTCTACATCATATAAAATCAGCTGGAATCGAATCCTCGACCCTGGCAGCGTGGTGGCGTAGTGTTTCGCACTGTGGCCTGGCACCACCAGGGTCGAAGGTTTAATTCCTGCCTTGGGTCTGTGTGCATGGAGTTTCCTCTGGGTACTTTAGTCCAAAGTCATGCAGAGTAGATTCATTGGTGTTCCCAAATGTGTGTCTATCTGGGGGGGGGGGGGGGGGGTTGGTTAAAAAGGCAATACATAATAAGAGCAATGATACAAGCAAAGATAAACAGCAAAAACACTGCAAACAAGAGCTCAAAGTAAACAAAGCTCTGACTAAGAGACCGAAATGTCAAATCTTCACAACCAGGCATAAAAACACTGGGAGATAAATATGCAAACTGATGGGAAAAAAAGCTACAAACGATCACAATCGGGCATACAGTGACAAGACGAGGGCAAATACAGAACCGAAAGCGAAACAAAAAGTCACATGGAGCTTGTTGCCATGGGAACCGCGGCACGATTTGTGGTGCCAGGGTTGTTCCAAGTAAAAGATTACATCATAGCTTTATTTTATATATATTAAAAAGTCTGTACACTTCATTGTGCATAAAAATAAAAATAAATTGTTAAATGTGATAGTTTTAATGAACATTCATCATTTTCTTATTTCTAAGATGTGCTGGCGCTTCGTGTGCGCTGTGTGTGTGTGTGAGATCACCCGGCACAGCCAGCACTCCACTCACCAGCTCCATTTACACTCATACACATAATTCAACCTTCTTCAAGCGTGCACGTGTGTGACATGTATTTCTGTGGATTTGAACAATGGAAGATCTTTCTTGATTTTTTTTTATCATTATACTTTTTATATATATATAAAACTTAAAACAAATTTTTTTTTTTAACAAAGTAAATAAGAGACGTACCAGAAATATCTGGTGCTCATTTGAATATCTGGGTCACGTTCAGATGATTCCTGATCTTTAAACTTTAAAACTATTAATAAATAATTAAATGAGTGAATGAATAAGTGAATAAGTGTATAAATACATAAATTACATAATTACAAAAAGCAAATATATTTTGGATACAAAAAAGAAGTAATGAATGAATAGATACTGAAATAAATATGTAAATAAATAATTAAACAATTTAAAATCATAAACTAGTAGATGAAATTAATTAAAGTGTTGCTTAAGTGTAATTATTTATTCATTTGGTTATTTCAGCATATATTAATTTTTAAATTGAATTTAATTCCTGCATTTATTTATTTAAATTGATTTTTAAATGCATTTATGAATGTATTCATTTGAATATTTAGTAAGACATTTAGTTATATATTTAATAATGTATGCAAATGTTAATTTGTTTTTGTATTTATTTCAGCATTAGTTAGTAATTATCTTTTAATTTATTTCATTTTGTCTTAGTTACACACCTGTTTATTATTTATTTAATTGATCTATTTTTGTCACCATTTATTTATTTATTTATTGCAGTAGGCATTGCATAATTTGCATGAAATTGCATTATCATATAAAAAAATTTTTTCTAAAAAAAAATAAATAAATAAAAGAAGAAAGAAACCTTTTTGATGCTATCAAGTCAAGTTGCCTGAAAAAGAAAACATTCACTTTTTTCTTTTCTATCACCTGCATTAGACATAAAGACAATGGAAACTTAATTATTAATAATTATTATTGAAATGATTATTGTGTATTTATAATGTTTTTATTTATACTAACTCATGATTTGTTAGTTCTAAATTAAGGTCATAAAAAACATAGATTATTCTACAGTGTCAGTCGGCTGCAGGCGGAAACACGCTACAGACTTTTTCTAAGATGGTACATTTTACCAAGATAATTATTTCTCCTAAATCAAGACATTAATGTTTCATATAATTGCAGATACCAGTTTATGATTACCCCGTCATTTTACCCGCACCTGCACAAAGCTTTTTTCCCCTCTGCCGAGTCCTTGTTAATCTGCTGAGTCAGCGGTGCTCATTAATGTCCTTTTAAATGACGGTGAATCTTCATGTCGTTTATCAGGGTGAGGCAGACGTGCGTCCTCCTAGCAGAGAGTCTTCCGATGAAGAGAGAGAGGAGAAGGAGCCCTGGCCTGATGATCACAGCAGCTCCAGGTACCTTATAGGTCATCAGATCTCTCTCACACATACAACAAAAAGTACCAGTTTTTTGAATTTCTTGAACAGTTGGTGTTGGAGTTGACTTATACCAGCTGGTGGAGTCATGATGGTGATGATAGAACTCCAGAAATGTGTAGAAAGGGTTTTGTATGCACTGTATGTGCCAAGGTTCCCTTCAGCCATAAGACAAGGTTTACTTTCTTAATGCCAGACATTCCAATCATTTTGGACATGGTGACCTTGCCAGAACACCTCCCAACTTATCAGCATGAGAAAGCTGGCTGCTGCGTCCCACCATTTAGACATGATCAGAGTTAGCAGAGTGTTACTGTAGCAGCTTATCAGAATTGGATTGTCAGCTGGATCCAACAGCTGGATTCAAAAACGTTACAAACAGAAACATGTCTGTGTTTCAGCTAGATTAGCCAAGGTTTTTAACAAGGTTTTTTTTTTTTTTTTTTGAAAGTGGTGTTCTGGCAGAGAGTTGTAGTCACCAGGGTTAGGCTTTTTCTACACGTTGGAAAACTGTGTGGTGCTGCAGAGGCAGAGTTCATGAGAGTTCAGGGGCTAAATGAAATCAAAATGTTGAGTAAAAGAGATGTTACAAACAGTTATGTGTTGGATTTTATAATCTACTTTAAAATAAGCTACTAATAAGCTACTTGCTCAATGTAAACAAACACCTGCACCAATAGATATTACTTAGAAAATCTAAACTGAATATTTTTACTGGGATTAGTTCATATTTTCAACACTGAAATGGTATAAGTGAAATTTAACGAGTCAAAAGACAAAACTTCATCATTATCCAAGATTACCAAACATGAAGTGTATTTGTGTCACGACGAAAGAAGTACAACTTAGTGTAAAGTTGGCGTAAGATATTCAACCTCAACAAAATTTTATTTCTTTGTATTAATAAGTTAGACAGAGAGTTCTGTGGCAAAGAAAGAAAGAAAGACAGACAGACATGTACGTGGGCTTCAACCTAAAATAATAATATATATTATTTTTAACTTTAACCTTTTAACTATTTCTGCAAACACTTTTCCCATAGACGACGGTTACTTACGCCCAAAGTTGTGGTTGTTTTATTTTCAAGCTTCTGTAAATATCCCATTTTAACATTTAGTTTTGATCAACATTAAGTCATCCCTTTGTGTGTGTGTGTGTGTGTCTCCGTTTTAGTGACTACTCCAGCGATTACTCGGACTGGACGGCGGATGCGGGAATAAATCTAGAGCCACCCAAGAAGACAACTGTGAAAAAGAAGAAGAAGAACGCCAGCAGCTCTGAGGAGGACGGAGAGAAGAAAAAAGAGAAAGACGTCAAGAAAGAGAGGAGGAAAGAAAAGCAAGACAAAGATGGAGCACTACCAAAGAAGAAAAAGCCAAAGGAGAAGAGGAAGGTAGGGATGGGTTATGCTGATAAGACTTCTGATCTTGGAGTAAGTCTACTTTGAGTGTATGACCTCGTGTGTGTGTGTGTGTGTGTTTCTATAGAGATTACCTGAGTTACAGGAACAGGGTCTGACTCTAGAGGAGTGGCTGCCCTCTGACTGGATCACAGACACGGTGCCACGGAGATGCCCTTTCACCCCTCAGATGGGTGATGAGGTACTTTATACACACATGCACACCTTCACTGGGTGAGAGTGTAAGATTTATTAAAACATTTTCTCTAGATTTAAAGGGAGATGAAAATACTTGAGGTCAGTAATACAGTAAACTCCTCAAATGCAAAATACAGTTCACGCTTCTTTCTTTTATTTCACTGTACGTTTAATGAACGGACTATCATTTTGTAAGCATTATGACATAATGATGCAACGTGTCGTGTCTGCGCAGGTGTATTATTTCCGGCAAGGTCACGAGGCGTATGTGGAGATGGCGAAAAAAAACAAGATCTTCAGCATCAACCCTAAGAAGCAGCCTTGGCACAAGATGGAGCTGAGGGTACGGCTTTCACACGGACACCTGAATCTAGAAGAATGAATGTAATTTGTGACCGTAAATGATGTACTAATCTGTGTGTTTATGTTGGTGTACAGGAGCAGGAGCTGATGAAGATAGTAGGTATTAAGTATGAGGTGGGTTTGCCCACTCTGTGCTGTCTGAAGCTGGCCTTCTTGGACCCAGACACGGGCAAACTGACGGGCGGCTCCTTCTCCATGAAGTGAGTGAAGAGTGTTGCACGACTTACGCTCACTCCCTCAAAGCCGTTTCTCCTTTTCAAGCTTTCGAAAAGCTTCTAAATGACTGCTTTGGCTTACACACGCCTTGCTTCACAGATACCATGACATGCCAGATGTCATCGATTTCCTGGTTCTCCGTCAGCAGTTTGACAACGCAAGGCAGCGCCAGTGGATGATAGGTTTGTGTTACATCTAAAAATATGGATTTCTCAGTGAATATATCTGTGTGTGTTTTTAAACCCAAGTCTTTGTTGGTGTTTCAGGCGATCGATTCCGCAGCGTGATCGATGATGCCTGGTGGTTTGGTACGATCGACAGTCAGGAGCCGTACCAGACGGAATATCCTGACAGTCTCTTCCAGTGCTATAACGTTTGGTCAGTATATCCGCTAAATATTTGATTTATACTTACAGTACTGGTGCAAAAGTTTGAACCACCTCCAAATTCTTTTCTAACTTTGCTTCCAGCCTTTCTTGTATTTTTAATGTAATCTTGAGGAATGATTCTCCAGGATTCTTGAAGGACGTTTTTTGGCTCTCAGTTTTGTCAAATGTCTCTCATTTTCAGTCCAGTCCCCTGTTTGTTAAGCCACACAGTGACTTTTGAATCATTTTTTAATCAAGTACTAAAAAAATAAATAAATAAATAACAACAGTATGAAACAGGTGCAGATGACGACAGATGATCAGGCTGGTGATTATTATACTGGTGATGCTGAATGCTGAGTGGTTGGAACAGACGAGAGGGGAAATGAGGATGCTGCTGAAGTTGTTACATAAACAGGCAATTTTTAATGTGTATCTTTAGTCACATTGCAAGGGATGGGAATCACAATCGACCAGTAAATAAGTGCAATACATAAGTGCAGATTTAATTTGTATTGCGATTATGTATGTATCACGATTTTAGAAGTTTGATCTAAATAGTTTTTTGTTGAACAAACTTGAACAAATAAGTTGCTCCAAATACACCAGGTGCTGTGCTGCCTGCTAATGTGAGAACAGTTCAATGCTTAGGCCACCTGTAGGATTATAGAGGAACTGCAACATTTTACCATCTCGAAAGCATTAAATACAGAGGGGCCCAAAAAATGAATACATACTTCAACAGTTGTTATCTATGCCCTGTTTTTAAATTGAATTATGTGTAGAATTATGTTTCCTCTAAAGACGTCAGTTGTTCCACCGTCATTGATGTGATCATGTGATCATCAGAAGAGAGGCGTATATACAGTAGTACATGTTGAAGTACGGCCCTAAACGCAGTAATGGGTGTCTGGCGCCTACCTTATCGGTCCAACTCGGGGGCAACCCGGCATGTTTGAAGCTCCAAATACTGAGGAGCACTTTGTACGTTTTGGTCAGATTGCTTCATTTTAGTAAGAGTTATTACAGAATATTCAGGGCCTATATATCTATTCTATCAGTGGCTTACTGGTTATCACTGTCTTCCCAGGCCTTCATAGCGAGGGGTTTAAATCTCATCTCCAGTCTGCATATGAGTTCTTTGCGTGTTTGTGTTGCATGTCCGGGTAGATATGTTCCTTCCTACAATTCAAGGACATGTTGAGTATGTACACTATTTTCCTGTAGTGTATGCTTGTGCACAAGTGTTTCGGCACCCCATTCAGGTACCACCGTGACCCTACACGGATGGATGGATAATAATGTATCATTTTTGGCTGGCCATGATGAAATGCTGTCATTAAGGATATTAAGTAGCATAGCACGTTGCTACCAATAATCATGTGTTACTGAGGTATGACCAAAGGATAGAATCTCCATTTTAAGATGTGAAATCAAAATCTAACCTGTATAAGATCCCTAACCATACACTTAGTCATGGCTAGTGCTTATTATCTTTTAACGTAACTTAATGTAAACTTTAAGGTGAGCTGAGACAGAGAATAAATGTAGATGTGTGTTTATTTGTGTGTTTTGCAGTTGGGATAACGGTGACACAGAAAAGATGAGCCCCTGGGATATGGAAGAGATACCTAATGAAGGTACACACACACACACACACTTACATACACACTTTACACATTGAACAAGATATATATTTAATATCGCCTTTACGGTTTCATGAAAGACACTTTGTTGCGTTCGATGGCGTGAAATTCAGACCAGGGTCCTGTTTTAGATTTAAAGTTTTAGTACTGGTTTAGATTGGACATCCTTGTCTCATGCTTCCTGTCTCTCGCCCTGTTTATACTGTAGCAGCGTTTCCTGAAGTCTTGGGTCAGAGTGTGCCGTTGACCGCAGAGGAACACAAGGCCTTACTCTATCGTTCTCTGGATGGAGAGTGGGGCTCACGGACACGTGACGAAGAGTGCCAACGCATCATCACTGGCATCGACCAGCTGCTCACATTGGGTATAGCGCTCTTATTCCCTGGTGGTACTGGGATTTCATTTCAACTGTATTCAGAGAGCATTTGTTTGACGGGGTGCAAAGTATTGATTAAAATCAATACAAGTAAATAATTAAAAAAATTTAAAGGTAGGATGATCTTTTTATTATTATTATTATTATTATTATTATTTGGCCTTCACAGTGGATCAAAGAAATATTTCAATCCATTTATCAGTTAAAAGGAAGAAGAAACTTGATTTTTTTCTAAATAAAAAAAAAAACAGCAGCTGCTTTGGGTTATTATTACTTAATCTGCTCACAGATTTCACTTTCGCTAAAAGTATTAGACCCACAAATTAATTAAATAAGTTGGTTTAATGAAAGCTACAGCCTTTATAAAGCATTGCTTGATAATAACATATCGGCGCTGTCAGGTTGAAACGACCATTTTTTTATTTTGTATTTTTTTTTATAAATCATAAGTGCTTTTGGTCAACCTTTATGTGTGTTTAAGAATATTATAGATAATTAAAGAATGAGAAGTATTAAGAGCTTGTGATTAAATATTGTAACTCCACTGGATCCTTCCTACTTTCCACAGTTTTTTTTTTATTAATTTCCTGAAAACTAATGGTTTTGGACGTGCAAGGATTTTCTCCTGACAGTTACAAAATGCCACATCATGTCTATTTTGGCTAATAAATTAACTGATAATGTGGAAATGTTACTTGACGGCATGGTAGCATAGTAGTTAACAATGTAGCCTCGCACCTCCAGGGTTGTAGGTTCAAGTCCCCCGCCTTCCCAGTGCTTGGTAAGTTTCCGCTGGGTACACCAGTTTCCTCCCACAGTCCAGAGTAGGGTAATTGGTGTATCCAAATTTCCAAAAGTGTGTGAGTGAGTGTATGAGTGTGATGGACTGGCACCCCATCCACCTAGAGTCCTCTGGGATAGACTCCAGGCCCCCACCGACCATGTACAGGATAAGTGGTGTAGAGAACGAGTCAGTGAATGAGAGAATTTTATACAATGTTTTTAGAGAAACATTTATACATTTATAGGAATTTATAGTGGTAATGAGGGGCAGGGTTAAGGCGTTGGACTATTAATCGGACGGCCCCAGGTTCAAACCCCAGCACCACATTGCCACTGTTGGGCCCTTGAGCAAGGCCCTTAACCCTCAACTGATCAGGTGTACAGTATAATAAGATAAAATGTAAGTCACTCTGGATAAGGCTGTCTGCCAAATGCCATAGATGTAAATGTAATTCATAGCTGGTTCTTTATGACTTGTAATTTTTCAGTTATTAGACATTTCTAAGGGAAACAAATAAAAATGAAATAGGTCTACCCCCATAATTATGACAGGCGCTCATCTGTCAGCACAAAGCTATTAATATTCACATATCGATCATGTCATTAAATCAGTTTGTCTCTCTCTTATTTCGAATGGCTCTTTGCATCTCAGATGTAGCAGCTCCGTTTGCGGTGCCCGTGGATTTGCAGGCGTATCCCACTTACTGCACTGTAGTGGCTTACGTCACAGACCTGAGTACAATCCGGACCAGACTGGAAAATCGCTTCTATAGGTCAGCATATACACACACACACACACACACACACTTGCTCAAACACAAAGAGACACACACTCATACTATTTAAATGTTCATCCTGCATTGTTACAATTCACACACATACACACTGATTGCTCTATATTATCGTAAACAAGTGTAGGCATTGTTCAGTGACATAGATAATCATATGTATATATATTCTCATTTGTCCTCTATTGGCAGGCGAATGTCCTCTCTAATGTGGGAGATTCGCTACATTGAGCACAACGCACAGACTTTTAACGAGCCCGGAGCTTTCATCGTCAAAACGGCCAAATTTGTATCAGACCTTCTGCTGCAGTTTATTAAGTAAGTCATGTTTCACATCCAGATACTACAATAATAACTCAAAGTTAAGTGGCAGTCTGTGTATCACATACCTCAGTATATGATTAACGACCAATAGTAGGATGTATTTCATAACATACTTTTATCCCTTTGCTGGCCAGTAGTTGACGTCTGTCACAATAAACAATATCTATGGTACTCATTTTTGAGAAATCCAGATTACAGCGGTACCTCAGAGGTGAGTTCTTAAGGTGAAATTTCGTATTGCAAAATGCATTTTCCCATAGAAAATAATGGCACCTAAAAATATTACCAATTTCATATTTGTCATATAAATATGAGTCATATTTTTGCATATAAAAACAATCAAAACATTAGGAAAGACATAAATGAAGTAACGTTTGAAATAAATAGATACTTAACCTCAATTAACCTTAATTTATGATTCCTCTTGCCATCAGCTGCTTTAAAAACTACATTGAAAGTGGCTCCCTTTCTTTTAAACTTTTAATTTTTAAGATGAACGTTCTTAAGACAGGGTGTCACATGTTGAGCTTCCACTGTATATGAATGTGCAAAATATAACCATAATTATAAATATACACACAATCAGCAATACCATTAAACCCACACAGATTATCTCATTGCATCTGTCTGGCACCTGTCAAGGGTTTTCATATACTAGGCAGCAAGTAAAGTCAAAGCAGTTCTCGAAGTTGATGTGTCAGAATCACGGAAATCATCTGAATTTAACAAGGGCCAAATGGACGACTGGGTCTCAGAGCATCTCCAAAACGGCAGGTCATTTAAGGTGTTCCTGGTCGGCAGGTCACTAAAGTGATTAAAGAAAGGACGTCCAATGAACCGGCAAGACGGTCATGGGAATGTACGGCTCACTGCTGTGTGAGCGAAGTGAAGGCTAGACCAATCCAACAGAAGAAAGCACTTATTGCTGAATAAGTCAAAGCTGGCAATGACAGAAAAGTGTCACATAATGCATCACAGCTGTCCTTGTACAAGGCTGCCTTGCCGCAGAGTGCCCATGCTGACCCCTGGGCTGTGTGAGCATCAGGACTTGACCACTGAGCGGTGAAACAAGGGTGCACGGTCTGATGAATCAGGTTTTCTTTTATATCATGTGGACAGCCGTGTGTGTGTATGTGTGTGTGTGTGTGTGTGTGTTGCTTACCTGGGGAACAGACGGCACCAGGATGCACTAGGATGCCGACGGAGACAGTGTGATGCTCTGAGCAGAGTTCTTGTACTATTCGTGTGGATGATGCTTTGACACGTACCACCTACTTAAACATTGTTGCTGACCACGTTACACTCAGTGATGTTCCCTACTGGTTGTGGCCTCTTTCAGCAGGATATTGCACCCTGACACACTGCAATATCTACTATGGGATGGTTTGAGGAACACAACAATGAGATTGCAGGTTTTTCCTTGGCCTGCACATTCTTCAGGTCTCAATTGAGTTTGTGTTGGATGTGCCGGACAGTATTACCGCTAACATGCTGCTGCCAGATACCAAAGCACGGCTTACAGAGTCCAGGTTTCAATGCGTCATGCGTTTTAGAGTCACAACGTGTAACTACACAATATTAGGCAGGTGGTTTTAATGTTATGGCTGATCGGTATATGACTGATTTTAATGGTAAATTAATTAACAATTAATAAAAGTCTTTCAGTATCTAACATTTAGTTAACTACTTTGTAATTGTTAAATAAAAATACTCACAACAGCTTTGACATCTTATACAATGGAACTTCGGCATAGGAATGCCCGCCTTAAGAATTTTCACCCTTAGAACTAAAATTTTGCAAGAAATTTGCCTCGGCATACGTAGCGTTTTCGGTATATGAGCAAATCAACCGAGCCGAACCAAGAGGAATCATAAATTAAGGTTAAGTGAGGTTTAATGTCTATTTATTTTATATTTTACTTGATTTACATGTCTTTTTTCTAAATGTTTTGTTTTTAATATGAAAAAATATGATTAAAGTGTTGGAAATTGATAATGTTGGTAATATGTTTTGGGTGGCTGGAACGGATTATCTGCATTTACATTATTTCCTATGAGAGAGTGCATTTCGCAATACAAAATTTCGCTTTAAGAACTCGCCTCCAGAATGGATTAAATTTGTTTGCCACTGCAATGTATATTTGTGTTTTTGCAAATGATTTGACTTGGGTTTCTGATCTCAAATTGAATTGTAAATTTTGGTGTGTATTGTAATACTGACCTGAATGTTGAATGTCTTTGGTACACTTCGAATGAGTCTTATTTTAATTCTTCCTGTTTTTAATAGGGACCAAAGTTGCACTGACATTATTCCACTGTACAATAGTATGAAAAAGACAGCTTTCTCTGACTCAAGTGATGTAAGTAATCGATATCCACCCTCTCTGTCTTTAAACACATACACATGCTCACTTCACAACAGGGGACTATTACATTAATAAGCAGGCGTCTCTCACGGTTAATGGATTGCAATAAATTTATTAGCTGATTGCTTTCTATGGAAATGCAGGATGAAGAAGAAGAAGAGGATGAAGAGCCGGAGACTCCCGGTACATCTAAGCGCAATAATAAGGTAAGAGTTTCTTACTTTCTCAGTAAGGAAGTTGCTTCTGTGTTTCCTGATATTTTTATTTGGAGGAATTGTGTGCATTGGTGGCGTTTTCTTTATAAATCACTGCTGACACTTCTTGACCGGAAGTTTCCAACAAACTGAGCATTTCTGTAGAACTCCCCCGTCCCTTCATCGAACATTGCGAGCTTGTACAGAAGTTCAAAAACATGGCCGAGTGTGCAACGTGAGAAAGTCATACATTTGGTTACGGTCGAGCAACCAATGGTCGCTCAGGCTGATTTGGGTCCATGCTCTGCAGCTTTGCAAAGAAATATTGTTAGGAGTTTCCAGTTTATGTGCAAATATTCTATTACTGAAGTTAATTACTTCATTAACTCAAGTCATGATTGAGTCAGATCCGCAAACAGGTTGAGTAGCTAATAGTGTGTGTTAGTCAGATCCAGCACATTAGCATGCATTAAACTGAGACCTGATAGAAAGCATTACAAATAAAAAAATAAAAAATAAAAAGATACAGAGACACAGCACTCCTGGCCGGAATTGCTGAACGGTCTTGGATCAGAATTGACACATTTTCAGGTTAAAGTTGCTGAAATATTTATGACTTCTGCAAAGTTAGTTTCATATGTAACCGCCATAACATCTGGTGTTATGGACATGTGACACGTTTTGCTTTCAGTTTGACTTTTGTGAGAATCCTGTAAAGATCTTGAATTTCAGTTTGTTGTTGTAATTCCAGATTTCATGGGCCTGATATTTTGTTGTGTTGTGTTCAGGTCAAGCAGAAGCCCATCCTGAGAAATCTGAGGAATAAACCTGCATCTGTAGACCCCCTTGCCTGGAGGGGGCGATGTAGAGAGCTGCTAGACCTCATATTCCAGTGTGAGGACTCTGAGCCGTTCCGGCAACCCGTGGATCTTGAAGAATACCCGGTAACACGCACACATACACAAACACACACACACACACACACTAAATACTGTATTCCTGCCGAAGTAATGTACTATTATATTAAATACTGTAGTGTAGCTTTAAACATACAGTTGTCCAAAGGTGTATCAACTTACCTGTCAGGCATGTTGTAATTTTTGAAAAGATACTGATTTGTACCAGTATTTTTTCAGGCTATGCAACCATTATAATTATTGTGGCTTAACGATGTCTTTATAGTTGTTGCTCTATTTATTATAATCAGATTTATATTACTGAGTGAGTTTTTGCTAAATAAGACTACACGATTCCAACTATTGACACAATTAATTAGTTAATATTGTATAACAACTTTACTTGAATATAGTTCAGTTATTGTTTAAAATGATGTAATTAATCCTGGAGTGAGTTTACATTTTGCATTGTGATACAGTATGTCCCCGATTTACGGACATTCGAGTTACGAATTTCTGTACATACGAACAGACCGAGGTTGTACAATCATTCGTAGATGCGAACAAGTCATGGAAGTAGTTCATGTATATTGTACAAAAAATAAGACACTGCAGTGCACCAGATACCAATATTTACAATTATATACCATCTTTGTATACAATGTAAGTGAAGTTATAAAATGTCTAAAGTGCGGTATATTGTATGTGTGTGAGTGTGGGGGTGCAGGAGAAATGACTCAGCCTCCTTGGTTTCAATGAATCAGTACGGAAGCACAATAATATAAAATTGACTGTCCTGTAAAACTGTCCTGATGGTGAATAATCCTAATTTCGGAAAATCCTCAACAGAGTTGAGTCCAATACAGTGGAAAACAGCTCTAAGACAAAATGGCGTCCGCAGTAAACACCATGAAGCTTTGACCCTCCCTCCCTGGTTAAATTTAAATGAGGTCAGCTGACTCGTTAGGCATGTTCAAAAAGGCTTACATGCGGTTACGGATTTTGCCCACATGATGGCAGTGTGGGGAAAGGGGACAGATGCACTGCTCAGATTTAGCCAAGGGGATTGATGTGCTTTACATTGTATATTTGTGTCAAAGGTGTACTCACTTTGTCGGACTTAAGAACAAATCCAACTTACAAACGTGCTCCCAGAACGGAACTCATTCAGAAGTCGGGGACTACCTGTAACTGTTTTCTAGCTACTGATGATTTTTTTTTTTATATATATATATATATTTTGCTATTAACATTAGTGCTGCACAACTAATTGCATAAAAATCGGAATCGTAATATGGACCTATGCAATTATTTAATCTTAAAAGTTTGCAGTTTAATTACAGGTAATATATGCATAGTCTGGAATTTGCAAAGAGTTTGTCTATAATTTAAATATTTATTTATTTTTAAATATATTTGAGGTGATAACTAATTATTACCAAACATCTTTTTTAATCAGATCATTTGTGCGGTTGGTTTGCTGTTAGCCTAGATAAGTACGTTTGAATCCAAAGTGGTACATTTAATAGTTGAATATCACAGTTTACATTGCAGTTACAATATGTGCAACAAAAAAAAAATTGCGATGTTATTTTTTTTTATTAAGACATGCAGCCCTAATAATAACCTTATGAACTGGTTACCAACCCTTTTTTCTGTTAGGATTACCTGGAAATTGTGGACACCCCTATGGACTTCGGGACAGTCCAGAAAACTCTCCTAGCAGGAGAATACGAGTCTCCGATGGACTTATGCAAAGATGTGCGACTCATATTCAGCAATTCCAAAGCCTACACACCCAGCAAGAAGTCCAGGGTATTTTTTTATTAATATTCATTCATAGTTGTCAAAAAGATAAAAAAAAGCAGTGACAAAAGTGATGATATATATTTTTACCTTACTTCATATAATGTGTGTGTGTGTGTGTTTTGCTTGTAGATCTACAGTATGAGTCTTCGCCTGTCTGCCCTGTTTGAAGAACATGTCAGCTTGATCGTAGATGATTTCAAAGCAGCTCAGAGCAGACAGACGGAGCGGCAGACCCGACAGCGTCTGCACAGAGAGCGACCGACCAGACAGACCATGAAGAGGAGGAGGAGAAGCTCTTCCCCTTCCAGCTCTGCCTCAAGGTGCACTGATTCTTGGGAACATTGTGTCCTTAATGATGGGATTTGTTCATTCTTAAATTGAGAGGCGGGTACAGGCAGGTTGGAATGGGTGGAGAAAAGTGTCAGGTGTGTTGTGCGATAAAAGAGTATCAGCGAGA
>JAQMYJ010000015.1:5647690-5662281 GCA_030014305.1 Clarias laeviceps
CAGAAACATCTCACAATTAACTGTTCAAAGGAGATTAATGCATTTTTTGGACACCTTCAGCCTTTACAATGTAGAAATAAATAAAAATCAGGACCGATCATGGAGTTAGAAAGTGACCCCAAACTTTTGATGGGTAGTGTGTATATATACATATATATATATATATATATATATATATATATATATACACACCCACCGTTGGGTCCAGATATATTGATATGATGTGTTGTTCACTCTTTTGGATGTATAATATTCCATCCAACTCTAGATCTGCCTATAGGTTGTATGATGATGATGATGATGATGATGATGATAAAAACTGTCATGACTCCATGTTAATAATCTACGATCTTGTACTCCTTCATTTATCCACATGTTCGTCTGCCAGGTCCAGTGGATCATCCTCCTCTTCCTCCCAACAACATTCATCTGAACAGCCACAGCAGTCAAACGTCATTGGGTGTCGTGAAACGGGGGCGGGGCCGACCCAGACTAGAGTCTCAGATAAGGACGCCGGAGGTTGTTGA
The DNA here is from genome assembly GCA_030014305.1 of Clarias laeviceps. Taxonomy (NCBI): domain Eukaryota; kingdom Metazoa; phylum Chordata; class Actinopteri; order Siluriformes; family Clariidae; genus Clarias; species Clarias laeviceps. The sequence goes on from JAQMYJ010000015.1 coordinate 5,648,218, forward strand.
GCCACCCTTGTTGCTTCGCCCTCCTGGGAAGCGGGGCAGAAAAAGTAAAAAAGAGCTGGAGGCTCTGCGTTTGAACTCTACTAACGAGGAGGAGCCCGACCAGTCCACGGGTGATGAGGGCGGGGCTTCGTCCACCGCACAGGATGCTAGCCTGTCAGACTCAGGGGCGGGGCTTCCACAGCAACCAAAGCGTCGTGGAAGACCACGGTTAGTGAGGACAGAAGAGCAGGCTCCTCCGAGTCCCAAAACTGTTAGAAGGAGCGGTCGGCGTGGCAACGAACAGAACACATCTCCTGCCCCGAAAGAGGTACCAGAGGAGGCGGAGTCCGGAGGGGGCGGGGACAGTAAGGGGCCTATGAGAACGCGCAACCAGGGCCGTAGGACAGCGTTCTACAACGAGGAAGACTCTGAAGAAGAGCAGAGACAGCTTCTTTTCGAGGACGCCTCTATCACGTTCGGCACATCGAGCAAAGGCAGAGTTCGCAAACTTACAGAGAAGGCCAAAGCCAACCTGATTGGCTGGTAACATTGCCAATGCTATGGTTCTTTGTGCCATCTTCTATCTACCCCACAGCGCACCGGGGTGACACCATTCCTGCTGCTATCTGACTGAGTTTATGTGAATCTGATCCTGACTCTGTACTGAAGGGCTTCTGGCCTCGGAGTCGTCCACCCCTTACCCCACACATGCAGTTCAACTTATCACTTTTTCACACATGCAGTTCAACTTATCATGTATTTTTTTTTTTTCCATTTCCAAATGCACTGTTTGAAATCCAGCGACTCATGATCCATCAGTTTGACGAACTTAACACGCTCACATGAACATGTTTTTACACAGTAGTAGTTGCTAATAGCAACAGATCAAAGCATCCTTCAGAAATCACTTTTAAACACAGAGTGCTTTGAAAGTGTAAGTGTGTGTGTGCGAGTGCGAGTGTGCTTGTTTGTGTGTGTGTGTGTGAGGGTGTGTGTATGTGTGCAGAGTTTCAGAATAGTATATTTGGTGGTTATGCAATGATGGACCTTTTAAAACTGTTCTTATTGTCTTTAAATGTCTCACTAAGTCAAAAGAAGAAAGACTGGTTTTAGCATGTTTTATATGATTAGCAATACCTTGTGCCTTTTGATCATTTAAATACATTGATATTTCTTTGTACTCCACACTGTGTAGTATAGTGTGTGTGTGTGTGTGTGTGTGTGTTAAATGCTTTTTTATTGTTGAATTATTAATAACTAATTGTGGTAATTGATCTGTTTTGGAGACACAGACTGAGTCAGTCTGAGCCTGTCCGAGTCAGTGAGTCTGCCTTTAACCATGTGTGTGTGTGTGTGAGATTGAAATTCCTTTAAAAATTCCTTTAGAAATTTGGGCTTCCCTGTGGCGGTGTAACTGTTAAATGGCAAGTTGTTCACAGGGGTCCAAGTAATCATAACTGGTCCTTTTTTTAGTGAGATAAACAGCATTAATCTCTCTATCTCATGGATACAGAAGAAAGAAAGCACTTAGTGTCTTCATCAGCTGCCACGTGACTGCTTTTCAGAATGAAATCCTGCTTTACCCTTCACCCTTACTCACTGTTTACTGTTGTGTAACAGGGAAGAACTAGCTGCTGGGAAGGGAGTGTGTTTAAAATAAAGCATTTAATTTAGTGCACTAGAATATTAATATTAATTCGATAAAGTGAAAAATTATCCGTAAGCCCTTTTTACAGTCTGGGTTCGTATCACATAAGCTACAGTATGAAATGAGAAACCCAAAAAGCAGCGGTGTCATCATTTTAACATAAATTGTAACTTTATTCAATTTTTATTCATTTAACCAAAGCAATGTGTTATTGATTGATTGATTGATTGATTTATTAACGCACTTGAACATGGCTTCCTATTCACTACATACTGTACACTCAGTACATATAGTATAACACAATGCTGTTGTAGAACTTATATCAGGCTCAATACGTCGAGGAGATTCATTCCAAGATAAACAGGACATTCAATACGTATCTTTGGAAATGAATCGCTTGTTACAAAATGCACGTGTCATTAGTTCATACGCTTCCGTTTGCCTTAACTGTTCAAGAGACTTAACCCCAGAGTCGTTGTATGAAGACACCACATTTTCTCGCTTCTAAACTGGTGTGTATAGCCTTCTAAGATCCCCACAGGAGGACCGTAGGGTATTAATGTTTTGCCAAACTTTTTTCTGTTTAAAGACAAGTTCAATTGTTATCAGGTGCTAATAAACAAAAACACTGAGGAGAAATTGCAAGGCACGCACCATTAGGGTTCAGGTGTGAGGAGGTTATTAACCAGCACTAATCATATCAGATCATAAGGTCTGATCGTCTTGAGTAGCTTCTGTAAAATTGTGGCTTACTCTTTCATGTAAAGGTGTAGAGATGGGGAAAACGATTCAGTTATGAACAACGATTTTTAACTCCAAAATTAATAATAAAAAAAAATCATTTAACGTTTTATAATGGAGATGAACCAGTTAATCAGCCAATGACCAGAATTGGCTGGTTTTCATTTTGATTGGTCGTGACCGGTGGGTGATCTGCCGATCAGCCTCAGATATAAACGACTCTGTCAAGCACTGAAGCTTCCAACGTAACAGAAACGCATTTTTATTGTGTTACATTATAAAAAAAATTGCGCATTAAAAGCCTTCGATCTGCCTTTTTCTCCAAACCCACTCATTACACACGCTTACACCAGTCTCAAAACACTTTGTGGTTACTAATTTGTCAAAGATCGCATGCGGTAAAAGCTGCGAACACCTGCTCGTCCGCAGCCAGTCTCACTGTAACGCTCACTGTCAAGTTGAGTTTTGAGACTTTGGACGCGTTTGAGGAGGTAAAACGTCACCGTTTCTTTATAATCCTGCAGGGGGCACTGTCTGAACTATTTACACATTTTCATCTTGTGTGGTAGAAGGGAAGAATTTGGCAAGTTTGTTTAGAAATAATAATTATGGCGGATGAAAGAGATACGTGCTGCTAAGTTAGATGCTAAACTCTTGTGTTTGAAGTTATTTTTTTATTGTTTAAATGCTGCACTTGTTTTTTTAAGTAAGAAAACTACTAAGGTCAGGCTACATTTAATTACTCATTACGAACTTTTTTTAATTAACTTTTTGAAGGTTTAAAATTGTAACAAAATCATCGTGGAAAAATGTAATATCGAATTGGGATATTTATAAAATTCTGATAGTTTTAGAATCGCAATTTTAATCGAACCAGCATCGATTTCCCCCCCCCCCCCCCCATTAAGGAGGCAGTTGATCTAGAGCAAAAGGGTGCATATAAGTATTTTTAGTGTATACTGGTTCGATAAGCTTTTGATAGGATTGAGGTACAGAATTTGATGCTATGATTTGTCCACGTGAACCCTACAGTCATCAGAACATGGGGTGCTGATGAAGTGCTCTGCTTGGAGTCTGGACAAAAAACGACCATCTGCTTTGATGCCAAGTCCAGGTATACTTTCGTCCAGGTATGCAATAGTATCATAGTAGGACATTCTACTGGTGGAAGACATACAATAAATTTATCCGAGAACGTTTGCCACTAAACATTAAAATTATTATGCCAATAAAAGCAAATAACATTTTTGCATTAACTTGCAAATATTTAAACATTTCTTTGAACAGCAGCGTGTGTGTGTGTCGTAACAGAAGCGACCTCTTGCGCATGCAGTCTGTAGACATATATTTGTAGTGACATTATTTCCCCATCACACCCTCATACCCCCCATTCCCACTAAAGCACTTGAAAGACTCACTTGCGACACACACACATCTGGAGAGCTCTGTTTTGTTTTATTTTTAGTTATTTTTGCCATTCCATCATTTCTGCACTGCACTTTGGGGTTCATCTCATACTGTAGAGGCGCCCCACTGCTATAAATCCTGTGCTTTATGATAGGAGCACTGCAGGGTTCTCGCCGCATCCAGTCATTCGTGCAGGGAACACACAGGCGGGAGAAACAGCCATGGTCCTTCCATATCATGTTTCTTAGGGTTTTTAGGCACGTGCTGATAAAATAAGGAATAACTCACAGCAGGACGATGTCCGGGAGTATTTTATTCTTTTAAAATCAGCAGCAGTTTACAAGCTGTTACAATTTTGTTAATAAGTGAAGAAAAAATAAGAAAGTAAGGCAAAAAAAATGAGGGCGTGGTGGCTCAGTTACCTACAGTAGGTTGTTGATTCGGGGATCTGAGTATCCAGGTCCGGTGGGTTGCCGGACTCCATACTACCCAGCTACTGGATGCAGTGCCAGTCCCAACCCCGGATAAAATGGGAGGGTTGCAACAGAAGGGACATCCGGTGTAAAACCTGTGCCAAAGTTGCGTGTGGATCAGATGGTTCGCTGTGGAGACCTCCTGCAGCCAAATGTTTTTTTTTGTCTGTTTTTTAATTGGAGAAAAAAACCATGTATGTTTGATTAGTTTAGTGTGCATTGTATGTACATTAGATAGTTCCTCCTGAACTGGGGACGGGGACAGCTCAGCACCAAGTCGCCACTGTTGGGCTCCTAAGCAAGGCCCTTAACCCTCAACGGCTCAGATGTAAAATGTAAGTTGCTCTGGATAAGGGCGTCTGCCAAATGCTATAACGTAAATGTACTCCGGTGTCCTTCAGGAAGACGCTGCGCTGAATTTAAAATCCAAAAATTGGGTGAAATAAGTTGCCAGTTGCCCTTTCAATATGTTGTCCAGATTTTAAGGATCACTGCCTTTGTGTTTCTTTAAAAACTGATGAACCTCTGATCATTCTTGTGAGATCCGCATTTACATTAATCATGCATTCTGATCACTCCAGATTGCTATAAATAACAATAACTTGGCACCTCTTCAGTTTTTCTAAATATAAAATTCTTTTATTAAAGGTCAATTATTGTAAACTACTTTTTAAACACATCTGCATAAGGCGTTCAAAGTATAGTATGTTTGTTAATGTTCCAGCTGAACCCAGTGGTGGGTTTAGTACACAAACCCTGTGTTTGAGTAAATGTAGAGATACCCTAGATTAAAATATTCCCAACGTACTGTAAAAGTACAAGTCTCTCATCTGCTTCCAGACTGGTTTCATTGCTGTCTGCAACCAGCTGATACATTATTGAGCATTTCATAGAGGGAATGCAAATTCAAATCACATAAGAAGGGCTTCACGTAAGAAGGGCTGATATAACTGATTCAAATACTAAATCCCACTGTCGTTACATAACACAAAGCCATGCACAAATGTAGTGAAGTAGAAAGTACAGATGTTTGTTGTAGGATGTAGCGGAGTAATAGTAAAAAAAAAAGTATTCACTAACTCCCCTACATATGAACAGGTTCTGTTCTGAGAGCTCGTTCCTAAGTCCAATTTTCTCGTAAGTCCAACATGTAGGTACTGTACTAGGATACTAACACAATTGTTAAAGTAAAGTGAAAAATGACAAGAAATGCTACAGTATATTAGGAATAAAACCATGATTATATTTTTATTACACTACACTCTGTCATGTTCCGTAGTATGTGGAGGTGGTACAGTATATATCAGTGCTGCTGTATCTCCATTTTAACAGCTTATAAAAAATGTATTGGACATTAACTAATTAAAAAAGGAATATAAATGCTTTAGTGTGAATGAGCGTGTGAGTGTGTACCATGTGATGAACTGGCACCCCGTCCAGGGTGTACCCCGCCTCGTGCCCTAAGTCTCATGGGATAGACTCCAGGCCCCCTGGCACCCTGTATACAGGATAAAGCGATATAGACGATAAGTGAGTGAGTAAAGGTGCTTTAATGACAGAGCTGAGCAAATGGGTTTAGTAGATTTGATTGTTTTTAAGTCACTGTAAAGCTGCTGATAAAAATATGATTTGTAATTGATTTTAACAGTATTCAATACTGGCGGCTTAGTAGTTAGCACCTCCAGGTTCTGGGTTCAATTCTGGCCTCTTTGCATGTGCTTGGTGGGTTTACTCCAGGTACTCTGGTTTCCTCCCACAGTCCAAAAGACATGCAGATTAGGCTGATTGGTGTTCCCAAAATTACCCATAGTGTGTGAATAAGTATGTGTGTGTGTGTGTGTGTGCATGTGTGTCTCGCAAAGGATTGGCACCCTGTCCAGGATGTACCCTGCCTCATGCCCTAAGTCTCCTGGTATAGGCTCCCAACACCCTGTACACAGGATAAAGCGATATAGATGATGAGTGATATAGATGACAATGAGATTTTACGTCAAATTTGGGCTGCTTGATTAGTTATTTCCTAAAGATGGAAATAACCTGTAATTATTCACCTAAGTATTTAAGTGAGTGGGTATTTAATACTTTGTACATGTAAATGGTTGAAGTAGGCAGATCAGTTTAAAGCCATTGCTGATTTTTTTTTTCTTTTCCAAAAAGGATTTAAAAATAAATAAATACAAATTTGATTTTGAAAGTAAGTTCAATGTTTTAGGAAAGAAATGCAGTGACTGACTAGCTCACGTAAACCCAGAGTTTTCCACTAAGATGATTGTTTGACACATGGAGAAATAAAATTATACTATAAGCACATACCTAGCAGTGATAGAAGGTAAAGTCACAACGAGGATTGAAATAGTTTGTAAATGTCTTTTTTTTATTTTATGTACTCCGAAATTGTTTGTTGGTTAAATTATTTTTCGTCCTGTCAGCTGTTGTGGTCTAGTTAACTCCTGCTGCTGTGGTTGGATTTAGATCACTGCTTTAATCCTGGTTCAGTGAACCAAAGCCCATGCACAGGTGTGTGTGTGTGGGAACTGTACACACAATCATTCACCAGCACCTCTTGCATATTAGAAGACCTCGGCTGGGAGTTATTGCCGCATCCCTATACAGTCCTGACCTCGCTCAAAGACATTTTCACATGTTTGGGCCATTAAAGGAGTTCCTGGGAGGCCAGAGTTTCAGACATGAAGCAGGCAGTCTGATCATGGCTTGATGGCCAAGCGCTAGTGAAAACACTGGGATAAGTGCATTATTTTATTATGAAATAATAAAATGTCATAGAAAACATGGAAAGCACTTTAGATTTTACACCAAAGTTGGGCTGCTTGATTAGTTCTTTCCTAAAGATGGACCTGGCCTGTAATTATTGACCTGAGTATTTAAGTGTGTAAGTTATTATTATTTTTACTATTTAAAGTTATTTCAGCACTTTTTCACCAAATGTTCTAGCACTACTTTCAAAATTATAATTTTCATGTATGTGGGCTGGGATGCTTGAGATGCCACCTAATTTCAGACATGTCTTTTAAATGATTGAGCGTAACCTTGGTAACATTTTGAATGCTGAATTACACCCAGGTTTCATTCTTTAGATTTTCTAAACAAGACAAAATCACATCATTCCTCAGGAACCTGTTTTCTCTGAGCTTTATTACTAAGTATCAGGATCTTGGGTTTGTTGCAAAAAGTTTTTTGACAGCTCTCTCTCTCTCTCTCTCTCTCTTTCTCTCTCTCTCTTTTTCTCTCTTTTACTCACACACACACACACACACACACACACACACACACACACACACAAACATAGTGCATACAGTAAGTCCACTGGAAGAGCTTTGACTTGGAATTTGAGCTGGAACAGAAATGGCTTTTGGAGAAATGGCTGAGCGCCTGAAGGTTAGTGAAGAACCGAATAAAGCCCTGGCTATATCTGTCTACACTGTCATGTGCATAATTGCACATTTGATCATATTATATTCAACAAATGCATTTTAAAACTGAAGGCTGCATGGAACACAAGGTTGTATCAAAAAGTTTTGAGACTAGTTGTTTTATAACTTTTATGACTTTTATAAGTCAGCGTGGCAAAAGACATAATTCTGTGTATGCCGGAAGCTGTGCAACTGGTGTTAGTTACCAAATTAAAACAAAGAGCAAACGTGAAATTCAGCATGAAGCTCTGCCACAGATGTTTGACATGATTCAGTAAGTTTACAGCGATGCTGCAGTGAGTCGTTCGAGGTGTTTTGAGTGGCACACGCGCCTCTAGAGCGGAAGAACATTGCTGGAAGACGACAAGAGATCAGGAAGACTTTTAACAAGCTCAACCCCCGAAAATGTCGAAACTATGCAGCAACTTTTGCGTGATGATCGTTGGAGAACAATCCAGAGCATTGCTGCCATTATTGGCGTGTCATACGGAACAGTCAAGGCGATCCTCAAGCGGGATTTAAACATGCGCTGTTTTGCTGCCAAATTTTAACTCAGGCTGCTGACCCGGGAGCAGAAGGAACATCACGTTAATGTCTGCCAAGAACTCTGCCAGCGAGTGTGGATGACCCGTCCTTCATGTCAAGGATCATTACCAGTGATGAAACATGGGTTGTGTGTTCGACCCTGAGATGAAGAAAAGTCTTCACAGTGGAAGAGCCCATCTTCTCCACGACCAAAAAAATGTGTGGCAGCTCTGCAGCTCGACTAAGTGCTTGTTCATCGTCTTTTTCAACATTATTCATCTAGAAATCGGCCCCAGGGGCCAGACAGTCAATAGCGACTTCTACTGCCAGGTTTTAAGGCTTCTAAGGGAGGACATTCGGCGAAAGTGAATCTCAAAACTTTTCACACGAATCTCGAAACTTTTTGATACCTTACACTCACACCAGCGTCACTGAATTGTCCCTGCTATGCTGAGAATAAACCAGCACCTAAATTACATCTGTTCAAACAGTACCAATACTTATTTAACGAGATCACTGGTTAAAATGGTGATTTAGTGTTTTGTCTAGTGTAGAGGTTTATGGAAGTGTGTGATTGTGGGGGTTTCAGGACGAAGCGGTTCCTCTTTCAGCAGGTCTTGTGGCTAAACATCGCCCTCTACCGGCAGTCTTCCGCCTTCACCGAAGCACATAAACGCAAACACGTCCGCGCGCGCTACGTGGCGGAGCGCGAGTCGCACGCGTACACCTTCTTCCTCCCCGCGTGGGCCTCGTCTATTGGCCGCGCGCGCCGACGCAGGTGCCCAAAACGAAACTTTCGCCTTATGCAAATATTAACGACTTGTTTAAGAGAGAGCGCGCGCGCCGCCGACACAACACGAGAGGTTCAAGCAAACTTCGCAGTTCTGAAGCGCGCGCGCGTGCGTCCGTCCGTCGCATCCATGGTTAGAAAGCTTACGACATAATCTGTCTGTGCGCTCGCGCCGTCACTGCAGGTGAGTGCAATAAATCTGTGTTGGAATCTCGTGACTCGCTGTTGTTTCTTGAAGTTGTTTTCGGGTTTGTTTGTTTTTGATAAACCCCGGCTTTCAGTTTTTTTGTATATTGTTTGTAAACAGCTGCGTTTGATACTTTTTTTATTTGTTTGCGTTGAACCGCCAGGTCACGTGATGCCGCAGGTGACGGGGCCGGTGCTGGTGCAGCTCGCGCTGCTCCTGTGCGCTCTGCCTGTGCAGTATCTCATAACGGAGTGGAGCAGCGGGACCGCCGCACAGCGCAAACTGGCAACTCAGGGGTATATGCATGCACACTCATGCACACTCATGCACACACAAGGTACCATTGCCGGTCCACCTTTGGCATGCTTTTGGGAGTCTGTAAAACTCCAGAAAATCCCAGCACTCAGAACAGTGAACATCCTGAGCTCGGGATTGAACTAGAAATCCTAGAGCATTGAGCAAGACATATAGAAACAATCATTCAGTCACCGTATAGAAGTACTTTAAAATCAAATAAAAAAATGTATTTGTCACACACACACAGTGTGTGATATGCAGTGAAATGCTTATATGACTGTCAGTTATCTAAAAATAAGTGTTTCTTCTTTTAAAAAAAAATTTTTTTTAAGCATCAAACTATGATGTATGATTGAAGGAAAAATTATTAGAAAAACAATAGGGCTATCGCACACTATGAGACATCAACAATATCATAGCGAGGTGAGGAAGTCATCACTATGATCATGATATGCTCATAGTCCTTGGGACCTAAAAATAATAATCCTTACAAAAGTATTAGGGCCCATGTCACAGTGCTTGATCTCTAAAAATAGAACATTCAAATAAAGCAATAGGAATATGAAGTAAAAGAAAAGCTGAAAATTTTACAATATGACCAAGGTTGCCTTGAGCTCTTGAGCAATAGCCTAGGAAAAGTCTGCTGTAATGTCATATATTATTTGTGCTACATTCTATGTTTTGTTGCAGTTTTAAGAAGTCTTGTCTTTACCTCCCATGTCCAGTTAGGGACCCATACAAGATGCACACACTCGCATACAGCAAATAGACTATATAGGGAGTCAGTAGAAATCCCTTTTGAAGCCTTTTCCTAAAACGAGTCCTGAGGGACCTCCAGGTGCTCCACAGTTTTGCTGTTTCCCAGATCCCAAGACACTGATCCATAAGATTGTGTAGCTGCTGTGTGATGCGTGATGGGAGTTGAGAGAGAAAAACTTTGGACAGGCTGGGATTTAGGAAAGTCTGCTTTATAGTACAGGGCTCGTCTTAATACTGGCGTTGGTCTTTCTCACTCTCTCACTCTCTCTCTCTTGTTCTGGGTAAAGCTTTAGTTGTACCAAAACTAATAAAGAAATGTAATATATGGACATGTATCAATTCATAATATATGGAATTTATAAATGCATCACATATGCCAACTTTTTTGAGATGGGTCATATTTTTCAGATATGAGGGATATATACAGTACCAGTTTGGATATTTTCTACATTCTAGAACAATACTGCTTTTTTTAAACTAAGGAATAAAACATATGGCATTAGGTAATTAAGACAACAACAAAAACAGCATGATGAAACTGACTTTAATGAAGACCATCCCAGGAAAGCAAGACCAAAACTTACCTCACAAGATTTAATTCCCATTTAGTCATTTTAGGGATTTTTTTAAGTTGATCTTAATGCATCATTAAGCTGCATTTACTTAAAATAGCTGCACACAGCTGCACTCCTGGAGAGCTTGAGTTACAAAAGTGGGTTTCTTGAAAAAAGTACTAGTATCCTTAGTTCCTCCATTTCTTTGTCCATTTAAGAGTCATCTCTTAAAAGCTTTTTCTTCCAAGATTTTCACCTCTCTTCTTCCTTGTAGTATTTTTTGATGCTTAATGCTACATAAATGAAAATCCTTAACATATCATCGATTTTGTTGTTGTTCCAGTTTAGCAGTGTTTTTTTTTTTTACAGACTGTATTTCTGCTTCTCTTTATTCAGGATTCTTGATGCATGGAACAGCATGAGGAAGTCATATCTAAACATGACAGTCTGGGTAGACTGGATCAATTCCTGGATGCCCAAACTTCCGTAAGCTTTAGATGGAAAACATTAAAACCCTTCACATGTATGTACCAGACATGCAGCCTTGTGCTCATACACACACAAATATACACACACATGTAATATACTGTACACACAGGCGGCTGGGAGCAGAGGAGGAGCTGGAGATGCTGCATGAAGATATGATGCCGCTGGAGATCCTGATGCATAGTAATGAGCACGGCTACTTTGGAGGCAAGAAGCACTTTTCCCAGCATGTCATGTGAAACATTTGTATAAATCGCACACACTATGGGTTTCATTCAGTCACCGTTAGCTTTGATTACAGCATTTAATGTGGTGGTGAGCTATTTTGTAAAAGTCATTAGCCAATCATAGGCACCTGAACGAGGAAGGATGCACTGCATCTTGGTGCAGCATAAGCAGAAGTATGAAAAAAAAAAAAAAAAATGTGGTTGGTCGTATGATCAGGGAGACCAGGCTGGAGGATGGGAATTGAGGAGACAATGGAGGAAGAGAGAAACAGGAAGTACATGATCATAATTAAACATTTACAAAAGATAAAATGAATGAAATTTGAATGAAAGATCAGACCATATCCAAAGTATAAACAAATCTGAACAATATGGCAAGTTTTTTTTTCTTTTTCTGAATTGGTAGCTATAAGGTCCCTTTACTTACCTACCACCTGCACACCAGAGATGATTCGGTTGATCGCCCAACTTTGATTTCTGGCTCAACTATTACTTTAATGTTATAGAAAGATTTTTACATCTTATTATCAAATTATTAAGATCACTCTGAAACTTCTGCTAGTGAAGCTCACATTCGAAATGCTGTTCGAATGATGCTGTTTGAGTTCTGAAGAAATACAGTATTTCTACAGCCAACTTGCATTTTGCATGAAACTGAGACTCCCTGAGGAGCGGCTGTGCTACAAATAGCTCCTGAGTTTCCTCCTCACTCTCTTTAGTTTTCAGAAAGGAGGTCAAGAACAACAATTCACATTTTGGTGAAACATTTTAATACCATCCTATCAGATGTGCACATGATCCAAACTCTCAGAAGGATAAATCTCACAGAGCTTCAAAGCAGAACGAACAGATCAGTTCAGATGCCGTTGGATATCATGTCACGATGGCGTTTTCACACAAGGACAATGTGAGACACCTTGACAAATTTGCGGCAAATCGCTGTAGCATTGAAAATGTCTAACACTTCACACTTCCCTTTTTTTCTCTGGTGGTAGTACATCATTTGGATATTAATAGTACGTTATATCTAGCTGAATTTCCCATTATGAACATTCCGCTCACATTCACTAAAATGATTCACCATTGCACCATGAGACTGTGTGAGGTTTCTCCACCTCAAGCTCACAAGTAGATAAATAGCTGCTTGTCATTAACAAGTATCGCAGCATTTCATTTGGCAAGGAGTTCAACTTTTTTGTGTTTCTGTCTGTGTGTGTGTGTAGCTTCAGAGGTGCCACGCAGCCCCAGGCCAGGGTATGTGCTGCACCGTGTTGGAGAAGTCGTCATAGAGACCCAGAATCACATGGTGGGGGTAATAGTGGGCTGGGATGAAGGACTGCGTGCTCCCCCAGAGTGGTTAAGGAGGAAGAAATACACAGACGCAGAGGTCTCATCACACTGTTCAAAACACACAAGCATATATGCAGTACTGTGCAAAAGTCTTGAGCCACCTCTCCTTTCTTCATATTTTGTTTTCAAAGGGGTAGACTTTGGTGTATTTTTCATGCAGTCCCGAGGGATAGTTCCCCAGGACTTTTGCACCTCTCATTTTCAGTCTAGTCCCTGAACCTGACCAGTTTCAGAGGAATGCTTTTTTTTGTTTGTTAAGCCACACAGTCACCTATGAATCATTCAATCATAAATATCTAACTTAAGGCATGAACCAGTGAGAAACTGGTGCAGATGATGACAGATGATCAGGCGGTGATTACTATACTGCTGATGCTGAGTGGGTGAGAACGGACGAGAGGGGAAATGAGGTTGCTGCCTAAGTTGTTATAAACAATCAATTTTAAATAGTATATTTAAGCACTTTGCAGCCTGTCACAGTAAAACATTTGTTCCCATCACTTTTTTAACTAGTCTACATTATTTCATTGACTTTAATATGAAGAGTTAAGGCAGGCTCGAGACTTTCTAAAATCTCAGAATATAAATGTTCTATTAAAAATTAACATTTATTTCTGTACATTTGTGTGTGTGTAGGTGAAAAAATTACAGGACACCCCACACTACAAAATATTGTTCCGTGGACCTGATCCGTCCTCTCTGATGATTGGATACCTCCCCCAGAATGTTCTGCAGCTCTTTGAGGGATACAGGGTGCGTAGAAAGCCGTTCCTCTCACCATCATCTTCATCTGGCTTACGTCAGCACAAATTAGTTCATTCTTCTTATGAGTGCACTAATGCAAAACAGCATCTATATTCTTCTTCTGTTATGCAAGTTGTATGTAAGTTATCAGGTGATGGAGAATTAAGAACAGGTGACCACTAGCAGAAGTTACAATTAGTAATGTATTATTATTTGAAACAATTTAATTAATATGCTTTGTAATTATCCATTCTTTTCCCCCATGAGTCACAGTGAAGGAGGTTTGTGTAGAAACTCTGTGCACATAGAATTTGAGTGCATAGACACCATCAATATGCAGTGAGGGGCGTGGCCTCCATGCCTATCAGTACCAGTGAGGGGCGTGGCCTCCGTGCCTATCAGTATCCAGTGAGGGGCGTGGCCCCCGTGCCTATCAGTATCCAGTGAGGGGCGTGGCCCCCGTGCC
>JAQMYJ010000015.1:5673360-5695023 GCA_030014305.1 Clarias laeviceps
GACCTCTGTCATTGCCAACAAAGGGTATATAACAAAGTATTGAGATGAAATTTTATTATTGACCAAATACTTATTTTTCACCATAATTTGCAAATAAATTCTTTAAAAATGTGATTTTCTGGATTTTTTCCCCCTTATTTTGTCTCTTATAGTTGAGGTATACCTATGATGAAAATTACAGACCTCTCTCATCTTTTTAAATGGGAGAACTTGCACAATTGGTGGCTGACTAAATACTTTTTTGCCCCACTCTATTCTATTCTATTCTATTCTATTTCCAGGCACAATAGAATGTTCATATCTCTTTAAAATTACATCAGGCAGATATATAATGTTCTATCTTGGTTTCAAGTACAATGTTCAATGTTTCTAAACATACATTTAATTGTTAATTTTTACCTATTCTATTCTATTCTATTCTATTCTGCTCAAGTACACTATCAGAATATATCTATACATATATACACTATTTACATTTAGTAACACTGTAACTTTCCCATGTTTTACCATTTCTTTATAGTAAGTAATTTAACAACTCGGTCTGAAATGCCCTTCAGATAATGCATTTCCCATACCTCAAACCCCATTTATTTCTCTCCACCTCCAAATGTGCTGTTTCAGTGTCTAGGTATAGTGAGTGAGCTACTGCTGAGCCACGCCCCTCCAGAGAACAGCAGAGCTGAGCAACAAGCTATGGGAGTGGTATCTACTTATGAGTAGAAAATGTTTTTTGTTTTTCTCTCTCACACCGGAAATCAATCTGAATGTCTAAAATTACTAAAAAGTCAATTTTGCATAATATGTCTGCTTTAAATACATGTTTTGCTGCATATTGATTTCCATAATTTATTACTTCTTAAATAATTAGCCTATATGCAAAACATTCACATACACAAAAAGTTTATATCGTTTGTACAATTCAAAACACACTATCAAGATTGTAGTATTCCTCTATACTAAAACCAGTGCTTTTCTGTTACTGACAGTGTTTCATGTAGGTCTGCCTAGAAAAAGATTCGATCGGGCCAGTAGCAGCTGTAGCTGGCGGATTTCAGAGACCTGGTCTCAAACGGAGCATTTCTCCACACAGCACTGTTTGCTTGCATTACTCCACACATTAAACTGCAAAACCCTTCTTTCTAATCTCGGTCCGAGCACGAGGACGACGAGTTTGTTGATATTGTCTCGGGTTGCACATATTTCCATGTTGGCTTTCTGAAACTGTATATCTGATGATGAGCCTTTGCCAAGATATATGCAGTGGGCTCTTTTATTTGCTTAGCCGTGTGGGTTTGGACCCTGGACCTGCGCCATTCCATTGAAAGAGCGGATATTTTAATTTTGCAAGCTGGGAGAGAAAGAACGAGAGAGAGCCCACAGATATTAAAACTGACTTCAAACAGAATGATAAGGGTTCACGATGGCTGGAGCAGAGTGGCGTATAGAGGCAACTGATCATTCAGCAAAAGGATATGACTCCTGACACAGATATAACACTCACACAACCCTCAAATAACCTTGTTCAATCTGTTAGATGTGCAAATAACCCACATCATATGCAGGATATACTGATATTAAAATAAGCACTTTTATTATAACATCCATCTACTGTATTCTGTCAATTATATCAAATCTGATTGACCAGAACAAGTAACAAAAAACTTTTCTCTGACATCACTTCCCGATTTAAATCTATTGTTATGATAGCCACAATGTTGTCTTGTACACTTTACATAAACATTTCTAAGGTTTAAAAAAAAAATCCTAAGCCATCCCTGAAATTGGGAAATGGTCTGTACTGAGGTTTTATTTAGCGTTTTTTAGCGAGTCCACAGTGTCAGCCAGACATCTGTGGGAACGTCTTCAGGACAGAGGGAGATGACAATGCAAGAACAGCAGCTATGCATGCATATTAACTTTATATCATGTTTTATTTATACCATTGTTATATTCACTTCATATCATGATGCTCCCGTGGGTTTAAATCAGTGTGAGTTTGATGGTCTATGAATCATGCATGCAAACTTTCTTTAAACAAACATGACAAGCTGAATTATTGACAAAAGACATTTCTTTCTTTCTTTTATTTAGAGATTGACTAGACTAGCCTCATCCAAACAAGTACTGATTTATTCAAATGCTTTTAGACTGTTGGAAAAACTTTTGGATTTTTTTTATTGTTCCTGCTGCTTTCAGGATGTCCTGCGAATATGTTCAAGGGTTTTCTAGCTTCTGTCTTTCCTTCTTTCATCAGAGGATGCATTGTGAAATCTTGTGTGGCACATCTGTCCAGGTTCAATTACTCAGCAGCAACCTCATTTCCCCTCTTGTCCGTTCCAACCACTCAGTATTCAGCATCACCAGTATACTAATCACTGGCCTGATCATCTGTCATCAACTGCACCTGTTTCTTACTGGTTCAAGCCTGAAATTACATGGTCTTTGTATGCTTGAAAGATTTATGGGTAACTGTGTGGTTCACTCACTCATTCATCGTCTATACCGCTTTATCCTGTATTTAGGTTTGCAGGGGGCCTGGAGTCTATACCAGGTGACCTTGGACACGTGGGTGGCAATCCATTGCAAGGCACACACATACACACTCATTCACATACTACGGACAATTTGAAAAAAGCAATTAATATGCAGTGTCTTTGGACTTTGGGAGAAAACTGGAGTATCTGGAGGAAACCCACCAAGCACGGGGAGAACATGAAAACTCCATGCACGCAGAGACGAGCCTGGCCGGGATTCGAGCACGGATCCTGGTGGTGCAGGGCGACAGTGCTAACCACTACACCACCGTGCTGACTGTGTGGTTTAACAAACAAAAATATTCCGCTAAGGTACAAAGACTGGACTGAAATTGAGAGACAGAAAACTCTTCCTCAAGACTACAGTACAGTAAAATTCAATAAAGTCTGGCTCTTTAGAAGCAAGAAAAGACATGAGAGGGGCTCAATGGTTTTTGCACAGTACTGTATTTGTTGTGGCTCTGTAGCTTATTTAATAATGTAATAATGTTGTCTCTTAGAACTTAAGGCTACATTCACATAGCAATTAAAAATCCCCATGTCAGATTGTGATAATGACCAAATCCGTTAAATTTTTTTTTTAGCTGTTTATTCTATGTAATAATGTGACCTCTGTCTGACATTAATCTCAACTGATCTCACTCTGAACTCACCTGCATGTGCAAAGTCTCAATGTGATCCATGATGCATTCAAGCTCGCTTAAGCTTACTTATTTTTTTCTGGGTTACATTTTGCTATTAGTCTTTAGTGCTCCTTTGGCACTGCAGTTAAGTTCTCCACTGAAATCTTTCTTCACTGAGATGCTCTAACTTTCTTAGCACAAAACTATAATGAATGTGAAGTTGGATTGGAGTAAAAGTAAATGCAAGAAAGTCCAATTTGACTTTCCAGACCTACAGTATATCTGATTTAGGACCACAAATGGGTTTGATCTAGATTCTGATTGAAGTGAAAAGATCACACTGTTATTTAAAAACAGACCTGAGACATTGTTGCCTGTAGTGTCCTTCCTTTTATACTTTATTGCAGTTATTAAAGTTCTATTACATATTTATAATCAACCTGTTAGTACTGAAAGTAAGTTCTGAACCAATTTTATCAGTTAAAATGACTAATGACTATTATTATTATTATTATTATTATTATTATTATTATATTGAAACATTAAATACAAACCAGATAATTTTTACACAAATTACTGTACTTTAAGTTCCAACATGCAAACATTAGTTAACAGAAATCCTAGATGTTTGATTTTTTTTACTGTAAAATAAAACTATACTTTTTTTCAGTAAAAATATTAACGTGCAATAATGAGTATAATAATAAGTCATATTTATGCATTAATTAGCAAAAAAAAATCTGCATCTCATTTTTCTGTATTTTTTTCCATTTTTTTATAATGACCTGACCTGTCCACCTGCGTGTGTGATGTAGACTAACGCACCTCTCCACCTGACCTCTCCTTCTCTGATTGGCAGCTGCAGGTCAGAGCACTTCCTGTGTGCCGGGGGGCCCTGGGAAAACGGGGACTGGACTTTTCCCTCTTAAAAGAGCTTCTGCACATGATTATGTAGATCAACACGAGGATATGGGCCTTGCCTGCAGGCACAGTGTGTGTGTGTGTGTGTGTGTGTGTGTGTCATTGTTTGTATTTTCCCATGTTTCATCCCTTTGGCACTGATGTGATCGTCAGACTGTTACAGTGGCTTTTGTGGTGTTTTGATAGTTTCAGATGAAACCCACTACACTGTGTGTGTGTGTGTGTGTGTGTGTGTGTGTGTGTGAAAGAGATAGAGAGAGAGAAAGAGTGAAGCCTTATATTTGGCATTAAATGACTGCTCATTAGAAGGTGAGATTTCTATTTAAGAGAATGATGAAGAGAGAGTTAACAGCTCCCTGTTTTGCTTTATTCTCGTCTTTCTCATATTTCCCGTCAGACGAGAGCATGACAGATTATCTGTAACTGGCATAACAACACGAACAATGTTTAAATAAATGGAAAAAAAACCCTCCAACATGTTAACGAGACCAACGCAGTGTTTAAATATTCTATTCTATTATTTATGCTCAGGCCTGTCACAGCCTAAGCTAATGTCTAACCTTTGGTTCGTATGTCGACACAGAATCAGAACAAAGGCTTCATAATCCCTCGACACCCTGCAGAGTCAAACTAAAAAAGTCTTCCGTGTCCTTCTCCAGCTCTCCGTCTCTTTCAACACATGTCAGGGCAGTAAACATTTAATAGCTCAAATAAATAAAAAGCTCATTTCTGCTGCCTTTTAGCTTTTCCTAAACCTGATATGCACCTCTCATTTTCCTTCTCTAAAGATTTACTTAAAGATTAAGAACTAAATATTGTTTCGATTAGAAGTTCCCTGACAGCCGGTGCTACGTTAATATACTTTATTTAGACTATATATGTGAATAATATCAGGTTTGGGGTGGCGTTTACTGAAGGATTTGGTTTCAAAATGGTGAAAGTCAGGAAACTGTTGCCGCTTAATGTACGGCTCATTCCCTGTTAGTTGTTCTCGTTTTCTATGCAGTATAAAATGCAGCTTATTTCATGGGTTTGAACGTTTTAACTGCTGTTTTAACCCGTTATAAAAACAAGGAGAAATATGGAGGTTTACTTTTCAGATGGTAGTGTTGAGTAGGATGGAATTTAACGACGCTGTTCTCAGGAAACATTTGTAGGTGGGGATGGGAGTGGATACGTTTTTATTCAATTTGATTGAAAAGTTTTAAAGTATGAATGTTTACACTGGACAAATAATCTTTTTAAGACTTTCTCTTTATTTCATTGTTACTGAATATATAATTTAATATTAATGACCAATAAATCCTCAGAAGTAATCTTAAGAAGTTAAATTTTTATTGTTATTATTATACAAAACAGATTAATGAATTTGATTGGTCAGAAGGTGTCAGTTCATATATACATATAATAAAACTGTAAGTTGGCGTGTCTGTACATTGAAGATATTTGCAAAAACATTATTTTGGGGGACGTAAGATGAGTAATAGAGCACATCAAGATGGTCTTGATGTTTGTGCACATCACATAAAAACTACTGAACAAATTTTAATGAGGGTTTCGCAAGTGTATTTGACTGAGCTTGAGGTAATGAGGCATATGGGGCTGGTTTAATCACAATCAGCCAATGGGAAGAGAAGATATGCTAATTTGTAATTTAAATGGAAAATGCCTTTATATCATAAAAAAAAAAATTGACCCTGAAAAAAAATCATTAGTTCATTCCAAAAATCAACAGATGTCGCTGTACATTTTTTAAAATGTGCTTATGAGTGTGCTATTGTGTTTTTAAAATGTACTGGTCAGTTAAAGTATGTCTGTCGATTTGCCAAACCATTCCAAAATTCCATGCGACAAAGTCACAGACGCAGCTAGTTTGCTATAACAGCAGTTCTAAGAGTAATGCATTTTTTCCCCGAAGAATCACTTTTGTCGCAAGGACTTGAAGGGATTGTTTTTTTTTTCAAAGTCTGTCTTAAATCAGAATTGAGGTGTGAGACTTAGGGTACGAGGTGGGGTACCAATCCATCGCAGGGCACACACACTCTCTCACACTATAGGCAATTTAGGAATGCCAATAAAAAATATCCAAACTATCCCATTAATATTTATTTATTGTTTGTTTGTTTGTTTCTTTAAACTTTATTACAGACTTACAATCCAATAAGGTACCAGACATACAAGACATCACTAAACATAAAAAGCTTCCAAAGACACAGTAAAAAGCATCACAATATACAGTGTCTAAACATATATATTATAAAACATCTGTATTGATATCTCCGAATGTGGGACTGATAAACAGTTCTGAATCTTATATAGGGCATTACGTTGGGCATTATTTTGTGATGCATCCAGTTGTCAAATACATTTTGCCAACTTTGCCAAAACAGCTGTCTGATCATAAGAAAGCCCCTTGTTAGTGAGACTCAACAGAAAAAAGTTTCAGTTTGTTAGGGAGAGTTAAGTTTGGACTTTGGGGCAATGGAAAAAAGTCATGTGGTTTGATGAGTTCAGTTTGCGCCTATTTCAGAGTGATGAGCGTGTCAGGAAAAGAAGGGAAGCGCATGAAGCGATGCACCCATCGTGCATAGTGGTCACTGAACAAATAAAATGAAGTCAGCTGACGACCTGAATGTACTGAATGAGCAGGTTATCACATTTATTGAGTTTTTCTTCTTCAAAGACACGGCCATATTCCAGGACTCCAGATTCTGAAAGAGTGGTTCTGAGAGCATGAGGAATCATTTTCACACATGAACTGAAGACCACATTGTGTCCTGTAATCAAAGCTAAAGGTGATTGCATGAAAGCTTGGAGTGTGTGACTTTTATTTTGTAGCCAGGCAGTGTATTCATATTTGATCTTTCCATCTTCTTGACGGATTTTCAGCAACAAGACAAATGCATTATTTTTGTTAATTTCATTTTCCTTATAACAGCACTCTGCTAAGTTTTTATTCTGTATTTAATAAAATATCACGTTAAACATAATCTTTTGAAAGATCATTATACACATTATATAGGCTAAGTGTATGATGATGTACATGAGTGTGTACGATATCTTGGTGCAAATATAATGCAGCTAATACCAGAATAAAAAGGCTTATAAACTTGTTAAACTCTGACCCTTCCTTCTCTCTCAAGCAGAAATGTTTGTTTAAGCACTGCTTGAATTTTAGAGCTCCACTAAAAGTTCAAAGTCGCAGTTTATTGCTGTAACAAGAGCTACTCCTGCTCTACAGACACACTCAGCTAATGAGGAAGAGGACACTGCACTGGGAGACCAACTTCCAACTCCACCTTCACACTGTAATCATGTCTCCGCAGGATCAGAATTATCACGTCATTGTGTTAAGTGCATGCGGTCATTGTGCAACGATCTGATACATTTTTCACACTATATTATTATAGTGCATCTCCAAAAATTTGAAAATCATGTAAAATTTTCTTTTTCTTTTGTGATTTAATTGAAAAAGTGAAAGTCTCATATATACTAGATTCGTTACAAATAAAGTAAAATATTTCAACTCTTTTTTTGTTTCATTTTGATGATTATGGATTATAGCTCATAGACATAAAAAATCCAGGATCCCCAAATTTTTTAATATTACATTTTGAGTTTAAGTAAATTACTGTTTATACAGTATAATCACTGTGAAACTCTATGTCTAACACTGTGTTACTCTAGTTCAGTACATACATGGGGAAGACAGTAGACAGCTGACTTGACAGTTGTCCAGAAAATGATCAATGACACCCATCACAAGAAAGGTAAGCCACAGAAGGTGTTATATCAAAGCATATTCATAGAAAGTTGACTGAAAGAGAAAAGTGCAGAAGAGAATTGCACAAGCACAAGAGAATGGTCAGGCAAAGACGATTCAGGAGAGCATTACAGGGAGTGGAGTGAGGCTGGAGTCAGTGCATCAAGAGCCACCATGCAGAGACGTGAGGAAACAAGCTACAACTGTTGCATACCTACAGTAGTATCAAGCCATCCCTAAATCACAGACAACATAAAAAATGTCTTTCCTGGGCTGAGGAATAAAAGAACTGGACCATTTCTCAGTAGTCGGAAGTACTCTTTTCAGATGAAAGTAAATTTAGCATTTCATTTGAAAATCAAGGTTCCAGAGTCTGGAGGAAGAGTGGAGAGGTACAGAATCCAATTTGTATATTTTCTACAGTCTGTGATGATTTGTGGGGCCATGGCATCTGCTAATGTTGGTTCACTTTGTTTTATCAAGTCCAAAGTCAACACAGTCATCTACTAGGAGATTTTAGAACGTTTCATGCTTCCGTTTGCTGACCAGCTTTATGGAGATGCTGATTTCCTTTTCCAGCAGGACTTAGCACCTGACCACACTGCCAAAATTACCAATAACTGTTTTTCTGACCATGTTATTTCTGTGCTTGTTTGGCCAGCCGACCCGCCTGATTCGCCTGACCTGAACCTAATAGAGAATCTATGGGATATTGTCAAGAGGAAGATGAGAAAGACCCGACCCAACAATATAGATGAGTTAAGGGCTACTATTAAAGCAATGTAGTCTTCAATAACACCTCATCAGTGCCGCAGACTGATTGCCTCCATGCCAAGCAGCAATGATGCAGTAATTCACGCTAAAGTAGCCCCGACTAAGTATTGAATGCATAAATTAATGATGCATTTCAGAATTTCATTATAATTTCTGTAAATAATGATTTAATTGATCTTAGGAAATATTCCATTATTTTGAGATACTGGATTTTTGATTTTCATGAGCTGTAAGCTGTAATCATCAAAATCAAAACAAAAATCAAAATATCTAAATATTGCAGTTTATGAAAGTACAGTATATGATACTTTCACTTCGTGAGTTAAATTTTTCATGACAACTTTTTCATGACAATCTAAAATTTTGAAATTGCACTGTATATTATATGTATATGTGTGTATATTATTCACAGTATATCAATTATGTTTTATTGCAAAATATAATGAAGATTAAATTGAGAATGCCTTTGTGACGCAACATATCTCATGAATAAAAAGTCAAAATAGGATACGTCAAAAAGAAAAGACAACAACATGGTCAAGTCATTTCAGACTAAAGAGCATAGCGGACACGATGTTAGAGTTTTAGTTTATTATTTTTCTCCACTCTGTTCCACTGAGAATTTATCCAATAAACATTAAAGACGTCACACCTACAGTATACGAATAAACACTCCTTTTTAAGTGATGATGTATGTGAAATACACTGTGCTACTTTCATTGTGCCCCATTATTCATTAAATACAGTAATCAATGATGTACATATTTAATTTAGAGCAATGGAAACTCCTTTACACAGGCCCTCAGCGCTCGTTTGTAATCTAGCATTGCTTTTTTTTTTTTTTTTACTGCTGGCTAGGCACAGAACACGGGCTTGTCTCATTTATAGGCCTTTTCTCGTTGCCCTGTTGAGGCCGGTTGGCTCCGTATGAGCTGCAGATGCCGGCACTTAAACACAGACCTCCACGAGCTGCAGGAAACGATCCCAGCAAAGTCCAGCCAACATGGCACTGCTGGGAGACAGGCTCGGTGCGAGCCAAGATGGCACCAGTACAGCTTTGCTAACAGCGTTTCTTTTAAGGGATTTCTCCTGGGTCACGCAGCAGGAACAGGCAGGACGACCAGAGCGAGTGCGAGCGCGAGAGCAAGGACGAGAGAGCACGAGCGGGCAGAATGGAACAGAACTGTGACTCGAAGATGCGAATGGAATAACGGTTATTTTTATCCTTAGCTCATTTCAGCAGAGAGCTTGCGGTATGTGTGTGAGCTCTTTTGCTGTGCCGTGTAATAAGAGCATTTGTATGAAAGATTAATGTGTGGAGTTATTGGTGTAATGATGGACTCAGAGCTCCATTCTGCAGCTCTCTGTGGATCTGTGGGCTTCAGCTCCGAACACATGAAATTAATGAAGAAACGATTCGAAGAAAAGAAGAAAAAAAAACACACACACACACACACACACATGGGAAACCATGCAGACAGGAAAAGGGCTTTCAGAAAGACTGTGTGAACTGTGTGAGTGTGCTGGTACTTCCTGTCTGGGAAATCTTTAAAAAGTTTATGAAAAAAGATGTTCGTGCATTTGGTAATGAGTAGTTCAAGTGTGTAAATATCAGAGTGTGTGTGCACGCAAGGTGTGTGTGTTTATATCAAGCAGGTGTTGACAGAAAGAGGCATCTTCTTCTGGTCCATCTCTAATTCACTTCCTCCAGCCATGAAGCCTGCAGCATGTCACCTGGTCTCTGCTGGGGGCCTTTACTTACGAGTGATTGACAACGCAGCTCACAGACTGAGAATTAAAAACAGTTGGAGGAGAGAGAGAGAGAGAAAGAGAGAGAGAGAGATGAAATGTGCTAGGGTTTTACAAGAGAGTAATTCAATAAGTAGTGTGTAAGAGGGCAGTGTGTATTTTTGGTGTGACGGCCATCAGTGGAAACTCTGGTCGTTCATCGTTTGCCCTTTTTACTAACGAGAGCCCACCTTTCCCCCGAAAAAAACATATAATGTTAGCAATGTTGGTGGTTTTTTTTAATGGTCGCTGGTGGCTTTGAGCTTGTTTGACCTCGGGTTGTTTTTACACCTTAGTGGTTTTAGGAAAACTCAGTTGTACTGGTGGATTAAATTCACAAATCTTATGAATGGGAAAGGGAGCGGGAATACGTAAAAGAAATGCACTTCCAGTAGCTGTTGCAAACTCTTCATGTTTTATTTGTCTATGTGGATTTTACCACTCAGTCAAGCATAATCTACAGGAATATAAAAAAAAAGAAGAATACTACAGTCCTACTGTACTTTCTGATAAGAAAAAAAAAAGCTTATACATCAGGTAAATAACACGCTGGATGCTTTGTTGAATAAATACTCAGCACTTCCAGATCAGTAGCGTGTATGTGATTATCTCCGACTGACTCTAATATACTCGGTTAATTTTTTTGTAGACCGCTTTTTAGGAATTCTTCAGTCAACAGCATCGTAAATTAAAAGTCTGTAGAATTAGTCTCCTCTGAACTGGGATCACTTCTTCAAAGCAAGAATGTGTGGTTATGACTTATGAGTATATACAGTTTCTGCTTGATGCTGCAGGAATACCGCAGAACCTCACAGAAAGCATACGCAACCAGAATGATTTTACACCGTCTTACTCCAGAGTTGGAAAATTGGGGAAGAAAAAGGCTTATAGTGAGAGTTTTTTTGGTGTGAAATTTTGAGGACGGGAGGTTGAGAGTTTCCCTCACCGTTCTCTGATTGGATGATTTATCCTTCTGGTTTCTGCAGGCAGTGAGGAATCAAAGGAAAATCCAACAGAAAGTGTCTTAGAAAGTGATTGGGTCACCGCAAGACGCCAGAACCACCTTGGATCGATTGTACTTGGGTGCTTGCAAGGATGAAGACAAACGTTCTTTCAAAAGATATCTTCTAAAGTAGTTTTTTGGATGGTAGTGAAGAGTGCCGTTTAAAACATCACTCCAAAATGTGACTTTAAAGAGAATAGTTTATGATTTCTATGTATGATGATGATATATTATTGTTGCCCAAAGGTCTGTGTGTAAGAGTATGTTAAATACAATCATAACAAACTTTTTAAACATGCTTTCTAACATTGTTGCGTTATGAGGGGCGTTCAGGTCAAACCGGGACTTGTGATGAAATTTCTTGTGAATGAAGGAAAATCATTTAAGCACAGAGATGAGACTCTCAGCCACAGTAAAATATCTGAAGTGGCAAACATTTCAAAGGAGCGGCTCAGAGTCATTCACGTGAACATTCAGTGAGTGGAACGCCTGATCCTGAAAATCGATGGAAAGTTGCGAAAGAGACGCATCTGTCCATGTGAACTGTACACACAATCATGCACCAACACCGCTTGCACGGAACCCGGCTGGGAATTATTGTCACATCCCTGTACAGTCCTGACCTTGCTCCAGTCCATTTCCACATATTTTTGTCATAAAGAGTTCCTGAGGGGCAGCACGGTGATGTAGTGGTTAGCACTGTCGCCTTGCACCTTCGGGGTCCGGGTTCGATTCCCGGCCAGGCTCGATTCCCCTCTCTGTGAGCATGGAGTTTACATGTTCTCCCCGTGCTTGGTGGGTTTCCTCCAGGTACTCCAGTTTCCTCCCACAGTCCAAAGACATGCAGGTTAGGCTAATTGGCATTCCCAAAATTGCCCGTAGTGTGTGAATGAGTGTGTGAGTGTGTATGTATGTGTGTGTGCCCTGCGATGGATCGGCACGCTGTCCAGGGTATACCCCGCCTCGTGCCCTATGCCTCCTGGGATAGGCTGCAGGTGAATACAGGATAAAGCGGTATAGAAGATGAGTGAGTGAGTTCCTGGGAGGCCAGCGTTTCATACGTGAAGCAGGCAGTCTGATCATGGCTTCAGCACACAGAGAAAGGTATCTCCAGTCATTAGTGAAATGCTGGGATAAGTGCATTTGTGTAGCAGGCGATTATATAGAGAATTAAAGTGAGTTTAGTTATTTTGCACAATCAAAATCCCATTTTGACTTGAACACCCTTAAATATTTTTATATATTGTTATATTATATTATTATTATTATAAATAATATCAAAACCTGCTGCAGCGTTCTCAAAGAACTCTCATGCTCATAACAGTAAAGCGCTTAAATATGAATATACATCATTTGTATTCTCATCAATCCATTTAGTGAGCCCTCATGCTCTGTGGATGTGGGTGGAGCCATCCTGGAAGAGATCACGCCCACTAGGATGAAAGTTCTTTATAGCATATAAGCATATAAGTCTGATGTACTTTATATTGATCATCAGTGACACTTCATTCAGCCTTAGATGACTAGTAAAACTGAACCCTGACTGAAAAAAAAAAAAGAAATAAATGGACAAAAACATACAGCATAACAGAATCACCATTTGCCTCCAATTTATCACCTTTAACTAGCCATTTGGTTATTAATGATGAATTAGGAACAGCGGGTTTGTAATCATTTTTTTTTTTTTTGTATAGTTAATTTTGGTTATGTTAGTTATGTTAGATTGATCTATTTAAGAAGCAATAAAAACTACAGAACTAACAAAATCCTGTCATTCCTATCATTTTTTATTGTATATTATTTCTTTATTGTATATATTTCTAAGCTGTTAGTGTGCAAGTGAAATGAGGTGCTGCATCTTAAACAACCCAAGTGGAAATCTACTGCCCGGGCGCCAGCCTGGTGTCAGCTTTTCTTTGGCGATCAATAAAGTTAATTTAAAACATTCACGCTCTACCATCTGAAATCAACCATTTAATGATGCTCTGTTCTTATAAAAATGCAAAAGGGCTATTCAGATTTATAGCAAGGATAAGAGTGAAAACTGGAGGGAAACGACAGAATGTGAAGGATGGGAAAAGAAAAAAGGAACTAAATAAGAGCTAATGAGACAAATACAAAAAAAAATGTGGTTCTTTATTTTGCAATGTGCAAAAACAAAGAAGAAAAAAGTCAAGTACCAGACAGACGGCGTGACCTTAAATTGGAGATAGAAGAAAATGTTTTTTAGATTTTATATTATGGTCTTTAAGCTGAACACAGCATGTGGAAGGCAACTGGATGTTGTAAACAGGGAATGTGCACTATGAGTCCTGATTGTAAATCTTTTCATTGGGATAATATACTGTTTAATTCTCCCCTCTTGATCTTTTGGTCCTTATTTTTTCCTGAGAGAGGTAACAAAAAAAATATGTTAACTGGTAGAAAATATTTCATATTCATTATTATTCATGAATATTTCTTACTCTTACATAAACAAACTACTACAATCAGTTATCACTTACAATTTTATTTCACATAAATGCACTTTAACAGAGTGTGGAGAGTGGTCCTCCAAGAATACAGTTGAGAACCACTGTACAGCAGAACCTCGGGATACACATTTAATCCGTTCCGGAGGCTGTAAACGAAAATTGGTATTGTGCAATGCATTTTCCCATAGGAAATAATGTAAATGCAGATTATCCGTTCCAGCAACCAGTATTACCAATTTCCAACACTATAATCATATTTATTCATAATAATAATAAAAAGAAAGAAATAGACATGACACCTCACTTAAACTTAATTTATGATTCCTCTTGGCACTGGCTGCTTTAAAAACTTGGCTCCCTGGCTCTTTTGCCCGTATGCAGAAATGCTTCAATGCCACAAACTTTTGCAAAATTTTATTTCATAAGAAAATTTGTAAGGTAGGGCGCTTGTATGCCAATATATATATTTACTGTATATATACACAAAAACACACAAAAAAAAACTGTATCCTGCGGTTTATCCTAAATTAATTTCTGACTACTTAAGTCATGTGACCATTACAGGACTCCCAACATGCCATGTCACATGACATAAGTGATCAAAAAATTTTTTATTACAATTTATTGCATCACTTTTTTTTTTATTAATCTATGACTTAAATGACATTCATTAAATGACATATACAGTAGTTATGTGTAGTTTTTATTTCTACAAAAATGCTACTTGAGAAAGATCCAAACTGAATGTGCCATAATGAATGAAGCTGATAAACAGAAGCGAACATCTCACAAAGACTTAAGACTGCAAAACCTTAATAACCAGAAGGACACCATTCCCTAGATGGAAGTGGCAAAAACGCTGAGCACACTCCCGATCCACAGCCTCGCTGAAGATGAATCAGTATGGAGAGCTCCACTATGGGCCAGTAGTGGTACTAACACAGGGAAGCACACGCTATTATTATGATGACGGTTACAGTTGCCAGAGAAGCCTAAGGAAATAAAAAACAAAAAAGACTATGTTAATGGCGTTAATATTTTTTTAAGTGTTAAACAGTCCTTTTTAAGATTTATTGCAAACATTACACAGATCAGCTTTAACAATAAAATCACTCTTCTGTCTCCTCTAAAGGTGTGCTTTAGTATTTTGCAACAGTTCCTTTAAGTCCTGTAATTTGCAAGGCCACTGCCATCAGTGAATATTTGGTCTGCAACAGTTTTTGGTAGAAATAGTAACATTAACCTAAATGCCAGGACCAGCCTTAGCAGAACATTGCCCAGAACATCACTGTCTTTTCCAGCTTGCTTCTTCCTATTGTGCACCAGCAATCCACAACATGGTCCATCAAACCAGGCCACCTTCTTCCATTGCTGCATGGTCCGGTTTTGACCTTCACATGCCCATTATAGGAGCTATCAGTAGTGGTCAGGCGCCATTAAAAACAACAAGAAGTTTAGGCTCATTCATAGGGCTTAAAAACAAGAGGCATCTTATAGATATTAAACTAAGTATGTGAGTGAGTCAAAAATTATCCACACTCTGGTTATGTTAAAACATTCTGTTCAAGGCTACTGTCTCCCAGTCACTACTGTGCAGGTGTGAACGTGTTACATCCGTTCAGTTCTAACTGCGGTGCGAACAAATATGGAGGGCCTGCTTGTGATTTGAACGCAAGAAGAGCAGCATGCAGTGATTAGTGTTTTTGTGGTCTGAGGGTGTACCTGGTGTTAAAACAACTCACAGAAGAGTATAAACAGAAACGTTTGGATATCTGCAAACAGAATTTGGACTGATACCCTATGGAAGGTAAAAGTTTCTTAAAAAGAATCATTAGTGGTGACGAGACATGGATTCATCACTACAAGCCTGAGAGTAAATGAACGTATGGAATGGAAACATCCTCAATCTCTGACCAAGGAAAAGTTAAAAAGTCAACCATCAGCTGGGAAATTGTTGCTTACAGTTTTCTGGGATTCTCAAGGGCCAGTTTTGGAACATTATCAGGAAAAAGGTTCAACAATCAACAGTGCTCGTTACAGTGAGATGCTTATTGAAGAGCTGAAGTCTTCCAAAAACTTTGAACTAAACGCAGGGGACAGCTATACAGGGGCATCGTGATCTTACATGATGATGCACATCCACACACTTCTGCCCATACTGTTGACACTCTGCAAAAACTTCATTTTGAGGTGTTAAAGCATCCTCACTATAGTCCTGATCTCGCTCCATCAGACTTTCACCTGTTTGGTCCCTGAAAGCAGTTCTACGAGGACGAGGATTCACTTCTGATGAAGAAGTGAAGACAGCGCTGCATTCGTGGCTCACAGCTCAGCCGAAAAACTTTTTTTAATGAGGGAATACGAAAGCTTGTTGAGAGTTGGACAAAGTGTATTGAAAAGCAAAGAGATTATTAAGTTAATTAAAATTAATTCTTTAGCCATAGTGCAGATAGTTTTGACTCACCCTTGTATTAATGCTTAATAATTACATTTTCAATTAATTTGTATTCTATACAAAGTTTATAATGTTTTTAACAATAGACATTTTTATGAAGCAGCTTTCCAGAAATCACAATTTAGATCTAGATTCCTCAAAATATTAGTAAATTTAATTGAAGGAAAACAACATAATTTAGGATGAACATTAATGAAACGCAGTTAATGAATGATTAAGATTTAATATACGTAGTTCTACTAAAAATGAAAGGGTAGGGACTGCATTGCAGTTAACAAGGGGCTAGAATGGTAAATGTACATTAATAGGATCAATTTAATAATGGAGATATGAAGGGTAATAACACACATAAGAATTCATAATAAAATGATGGCTTGTTTTTCTTCAGGAGTAAATTATTATTAAAAAATGTTGATGTAGTATTAATCAAAGTTTAAAGAGAAAGATTTGATGTGAAATGCGCCAATGAGTTAATCTAATAATGTAGAAGTAATAAAATAGTAATAATAATAAAGTACTAATAATACTTGTAAATTGGTCATCCTAACCTGGAGCTGCTCCACGACTGAAACGGATAGGAAGAAATCCGATCCACTTTGGTAATAACAGGTTAATTAATATATAATTAGTACAAACAGTGTGTTAATCTGGATAAAAAAATGCATCAAATAATAATGAGGTAATGTAGGTCAGTGTTAATAAGGGGTTTGGCTCAAATTAAATTAAAAAGGAGTTACTGTAATAATAATGTAGGATTGTAAGACTAATCAATAAGAGAAAGGTTTTATGGGCTTTATAAAAAAAAGGGAAAAAGAAATTGCTAATTTTTAAAAAAGTTTTATTGGCATTATTTAGCCGATGTGGGATGTAAAAATTCTTAATTCAAGAATTCAAAATAAAAAGTATCCATGAGGTGTAACCCTCTCCAACCTTTTATTTCATGTGAATTTTCAATTGTTTCATGCATACAATTTGTATTAAACATGCATATATCCATACACTCATCAATTAATGCAATACATACAAATAAGCCCCCGTTTGTAGTTCTGTGTAAGGATTTGTAGTTCATTCTCCCTGAGGATCAGGCCCTGTTTGCTGCCTACTGACGCTCGTCTCTCCGCCCCGACAGACTTATTTTCCTCTAGAGGACACCTTACCTCCTGCAAACTCTCCTCCTGACCCCAAATATTACACGCCACGCGTCATAAACACTCGTTACACCATCCATCACGCTCTCATACACACATACACAGGTACTGTATGCCAGAGATGGACCTGCTCAGTGACTGGGTGACGTTTATGAAGCAGATCTGCGGAACTTCCCGTTTTCACCCTGACAATTAAATTAGGCGAGCGAGGGATGGAGGAGGAAAAAAAGGGGAGTGAAGGTGAAAGATGGATGATATCATCCTTCTTCTGCTCTTCTTTAACAGCGAAGTCTTACATTTGGGATAAAGTGTTAAGCAAAAAATCCTTTTAGCAGCTGTGATGTAGGTTTTTTTTTTACAATTATTATTATTTTTTTTATGAGGCTTGATCTGGAATGGATTTTTCTGAGATAGCCTTACTGACTCCTTTTATTTTATGTGTTTGGAGAGAAAAAACAGCATGTCTTAACAAGGGAGCATGGAATTGATTAGATCTGGGGCTTACACTCTCTCTCTCTCTCTGTAGGCCTGAAGTTGAGCTCTCAGCCAGGTGGGCTGTGGACAGACCATGTCTCCACTTTCCCTGGTTGAAGCCGCTGCACCATTCTATAAATTTCCTCTAAATAGATGTGCTCGGATTTATTTTAAGAGGTTCTTGAATACAGCGAAAGAATAAACATGTTTCGATGGGGTCTGTTTATCCTCTTAATCCAGTTTAACTTGATAACCGCTTGGCAGATTTGTCCAAGCTTACCGTGGCCAGGAGTATCTGCTTTGTATATTTTGAATAAACAGGAGCAAATTCAGACCAGACTTTTAGCACGTCGCCATTTTCCAGGCAATCCGTCAAATAGTGGGATAGAGCTCACTGTTTAGCAAGTCTAATAACACCTAATGGTTGCTTTCTAGTGCTAATACAGGCCCACATATCACCTCCTAATGCTTTATCCTCATCTCGTTATTCTCCTTCTTTATTTCAGCCTTGATGCTGAAACACACATATCCGGCCTCAGCAGAGGGGGGCCTTCAGAGCTGATGAGCGTTAAATAAGATATTTGGAGATGGAAATAAAGTAGAATTCATCCCATCAAAACCACAGCCCTATAACATCTGGAGAGAGAGAGAGAGAGAGAGAGAGAGAGAAAGTTTTAAAAATGTCCCAGCATCTGTTTCACATTATTGTCCACCTCACTCAAATTCTCAACAGTGAGTTTCAAGCTTCAAATCATCTGCTTCCTCCGTCCTCTGTGCTGGGCCACTGATAAATAGAAAAAAGTAAAAAATCTCTGAATCTCTATTCGACATTGCTTGTGATTAATAACAGAATGGCAATAAATAAATGTTATTTATTTCTTAATAAATTGTATAAATTGTTTAGATTTTTTCCTGGTTTCTGTAATTATTAGTGTTTTACAAGACCAAAAATATTAGAGGATCAAAAACATCTATCTATCTATCAATCTATCTATCGATCTATTGATCTATCTTAAAATCAAGCGAAATAATTCTTGTCTTTGTATTTATATCAGCCCCTGAAAAGTATTATTTTTTTATTCTAATATTTTATGCATTATGTTCTAAATTTAAACACTAAATTTATTCTTCTAATAAGAATGAATCCAGAATGAATTTGTTTTTCCATTTCCTTTTATGGCATCATAAATTCTAACTCCATTAAAATACCTCTGCAACCACATTGCATTATATAAAAAAATAGTAATAAAAACACATTCATGTATGAACAAATGTAAATGAAAGACAGAATTTCCACTAGGAAATATGTAAGCAAGTAAAATATGTAAACTCAATAAATAATGGTGAATAATGGTATGTTTATGTTAAACTCATTAAACTGAATTGTGTACAATTTTTGTAGCACAATAGATATTATATTAACACTGAACTACACTAGGTTGCAATGTCTTGAAAACTAAATTATTTTTATCATTTTGTGTACCTATGCAATTTAAAAAGGATAAAAAGAAATGTATAGTTATGTATATATGATATAGTTATCAGTTAATATAATACTAGTAATAGTAATATAGTATAGTATATAATAATATTCAGTAGAGAGAGAGAGAGAGCGAGAGAGAGTTGTTGTTACTTAATTATATAACGCCATGTGTTATTTCATAGTTATGAAAATCTCCAGTATTGTTCTTTGTTTTTGAATGTAAAAATTAAATCCAAACATTTCACTTGTACTTGTACCTTTTTTAATGATTGGGTTGAGAGGTTTTGACTATTTTTTTTATAAGAGGATCTCCCGTGAAAATATTTTAGATTGTATTTCGTTTTATACACTCAAAATAAGATTTATGTATCAACATCTTTAAATTTGAATATCAACAAAAGTAACATTTAAATTTGATTAGGAACAAAAATAAATCATCATAAATAATGGAATGGTTTTGCTAAACACGTTAAATAGAATTATACAGATTTTGCTAATTCAGTTTATTGTAGCATCATAGACATAATATCAAGATGTAAATCAACTCATTATTTTGAATGTAACCATTTACAATATATTAACAGATGAAGATCACAATCACAGGATAATAACAACTTGTTTCAAATTTGACCCAGAGCATGACATTTAAGTGTAAATAGATAAATTGTATAAAATGGAAACCACTGAAATAGAAGAGGAGCAAACACAACGGTTATGGGTTTTTCAGTTATGGGAAAAAAAGCTATTTTGTTAGGTAACTTTCCTTTGTCACTCATGTTGTTGCCATGTTGTGTGTCATTCCTTATTGTGTTAGAATGTCAGGTAAAATAGTGGATAATGTTTAAAACCAACCAACCAACCAAACAAACAACCAAACAAACAGCAACGGCGTCAACAAAATGTGGTCTTCATTGTGGTAGAATAATTTTGGATTGTTTAGGATAATTTCATTTTGTAATCTCTATAGTAGCTGGAATAACACTTATTTGATTTATGTGTGAAACATTCTTCTAGGGATATGAATAAGGTGTGTGTGTGTGTGTGTGTGTGTGTGTGTGTCTGTGTGTGTGTGTGTGTGTGTGTGGTCTATGTCATTGATAGATCCTGTCATCCTGTTTAGGAAGTGGACTCAGCCCGTTTCCTCCGGCTGCATTATTCTCTGTTGTGACTACATTACAGCTCCTGAGAGTATACAGAACACAAATCATTAGTTCATACTATAGTGAAGCCGCCAGAGAGACATTTTGCCCAGAGACAATGATGGCATTTAACAGAAAAGTTGCAGCCCAGTTATTAAAATTTTTATTTTTTTAACTTCATTACTAACATTGCTGAGAGTTTAATGCACACCAGATCCAGCATTCATGCTTTATAATATGCATTTTTTACTTTTTTATTATTTGTAAATTTGAACCAGATTCACATCCAGCCAACAAATAGGCAGACGAATTCTGCAGAGAAAATAGTGTGACAAAGTCATAAGTTCTCTGCAGTTTCACTGAAAGCCTATTTAATCTTATTTACAATCATCTGTATGACATTCAATCTCTCTCTCTCTCTCTCTCTTTCTCTCTCACACACACACACACACACACACACACACACACACACACACACACACACACACACACACACACACACACACACACTTTACCCACCCACATATAATTGAGATGCCATTTGTTAGTCATTCTCTCTTGGTCCTCTTGGCTGACCTGTGACTCAAACTCTCCACACCATTTGGTGCAAGTGTACTGGGGGTATCATTGCTTGGACACACAGGCACACACACTTGCACATACACACAAATGGAATGACGGAATGACCCACCAAACAAATAATATTTGGACATTGGTGGTCCTGTAATGCTTCCTTTATAATCCTGCGGACAGAGGGGGGTAAATACATTGTGGAGGGCAACAGATGAGCTGTGGTCACTCAATATGTACCTACAAAGTAGTGCTTAATTAATTAAACTCAAACACGTAAATAAATAATACAGTGTGGTTTAATAATTTCTCTACATATAGTAAAATACTTCTGAAAATTTTATTACATTTTTAAAATGCGAAATAAAATAAAAAGTAAAACATATAAAACTTATATTATATTATATTATATTATATTTGTTAATACATTTATTATTATTTATAATAAATATTTTATTTATTCATTTATAATATAATATAATATAATATAATATAATATAATATAATATAATAT
>JAQMYJ010000015.1:5697376-5707948 GCA_030014305.1 Clarias laeviceps
TGGATTTTTACAACATTATTGTTGAAATACACAGTCCTGAAAAAGGGACGTTTCTTTTTTTGCTGAGTTTATATGTTGTGACACTGCATAAGATTGTCGAAGCAGTGCCACGGCTAATGCATGCCTAAATTAAATTATAAATTTTAAATTATAGGACTAAATAGCGGTCGGTCATAGAAATTAACCAATCTATCTAACCAATATCAAAAGAAATCACGATTGGTGTCTCATTTCTTCAGAGAGTAACATTTTCACTATACTAGCTTTGTTCACTATGTTTCAAGTGATTTTTTTCACAGGAATTAAAAAATGATAACATGATAAAATATTTTATTTACAAATATATAATTACTAATACTGTACTTAATTGGCTGTACATTAAATTGTGCTATGCTAACATGCTGCTGATTCTGCCAAATTTAACAAACATTAAGTATACATATAAGCAATGTCATACATTTTAATTGTGTTGCTAGTCATTTCTATCACAACCTTGCCAAACTCCCACCTAATAACTCTTAATCAACTTTTACTATAACACATTGGTTATAATGCTAAGTTCACATTAGCAACTGGAAACATTTTTTTATGAACAAATTCTGTTCCAAGAGCTCGGTTGTAAGTCCAATTTGTTTGTAAGTCCAACAAACATTGTCCAGGTACTAGGATACTAACACAATTGGTTATACACAGTATATTACAGTACAGTGTTCCTTAGAATCATACTAAAACAATGAGCAATTTCTGCCATCATTTCATCGCGCTCCATTCTCTCCATTATTTTCACTTTTGTCTCCATTGTTATTGCTTGGCGCTACTTACCAGTACAAGCTTCATCACCACTGCTTTTATGCTTGCTTCCTGACATCCTGGGCTTGTACTGCACTTGCATAGGATGCACGATGCACACACATAACAATGAACACTGAACATGTGATCTAACTTCCACAATTGAACATGGGTGAATGCATGTTCGTATCTTCGAAACCTCGTAATTCAAATGTTCATATGTAGGGGATTTACAGTAGTCAGTAAGTCCACCCTGATACACTTTAGAAATGGCATGCTTTCTTGGTTCTCTCTTAACGTTCACTGATATAGAGATTAAAAAAAGAAAAGAAAAGAAACTGTTCGTGCTATGATGTTATGGCTAAACTCATAGCTAATCATTAGCTAACACTCTGTCTATATACTTTTCACATTTGTTCAATGCACAGCATATTAACCGCTAATTGCCAGTAATTAAAATTACACTGACTGACACTGAGGTAAAATGCAAGGCATTTATTGGCAATTTGCTGTTTTGTGAGCTTCACAATTCTTGCAGACTTTTTACACCCTGCTGATCTCTGACCTGCAGCTTGATTCTACAGACATAACTCCATTTTGTTCCTCTGCCAGTTCTAGTTTCCTGCAGCTCCAGATGTTCAAGGTGTTGATGGGTCATATTTGGCTCACACAGGCCTGGCATTTCTTTCTTTTTCTCTCCCCTTCGCTTCCCCACACCTGCCTCTCCCGCAGCATTAATAGCTGCTTAGACACATGGAGAGAAACGAGCGGAGATGAAATAAAAAGAGGAATGGGGGAGTAAAAATCACAGAGTCCTGAGGGCAGAGCAGACCTCGGCTGGCTCTCGCTCACACGGCCCAGTTTAACAACCGCAGAAAAAGACGTCATAAAAACTTTCATGGGAAGCCAGATAAAATTAAATATATATATTTTTAAAAAGATCTGGGTTCTAAGTATTTTCTCGGAAGAGCACATGCACCAGTGCTGAAATGCTAATGCTGATATATTACCATATGTGGTAAAATGTTAGCCACAGCAGTACTGATTATTGATATTATACTGGCACAATCTATGAAAAACACCACTCACGCTACGTTGGTCTGTTGATTTTTAATGGAACATCATCTTGCCACTAGGATAGGCTCGAACTCCAGCTAAAGTAATTTCGCTCTGTGTTTAACCCTCAATTTCATGCTGTTTGTTTCTCTCCTGTCGTTTTTGTTTTTATTTTTTACATGTGACATTGAGCACGGTCACAAATGAGGCGGATATTCAAACAGAGGGCACAAGTGTGTTTGGTAACACAACTAGGTGGCTGTAACCACAGGATGAGCCATGCTTGATCAAGCTTTAGCATAACACATTAGCATAATCCATTAGCATAACCCATTGACCAACAAGTGAAGCGTTTTGAGTTTGGGAATTGGCAACCCGAATCTCTTTTTTTCTTGGCCAGTTGAATCATTGATAGGCTCAAAAACATCTATTATACACATTATGACTATCGTTTGTGAACTCTGGGCTAAACTTTTATTTTTTTTAAAAGCGCCTCATGTGAATTGTTTGAAACTAATCCAGCAATTTTCTGCTGTATTTCTGAATGATTTAACTAACTGGCTGATTGATCTAAGTTAGTTTGTTAGTTCATAAAAAAAATTATTACATTTAAATACTAATGTAGCTTTTTTAGCTTTATGTGCAATTTTTTTGCTCTGGATGTCTGTTTAAGGAAATTGCTAATACATCATATATATTTTATTTCTTTTTAAGGAGGTTTATAGAGAAGTTTGACGATGTCATTTCAACCATGAAGCTTTATTTATATCTTAGAATCACAGAACTGTAAGCTACATTAAACTATAACATTCTAACATAATTCGTTCTTCTCATTCAGCTACTTTTAACATTATAAGTAAAAATAAAAAATTTAGTGTTCTTTTTGATTTTTTTTCATTTTAAATACCATAATTCTATTTGTATTTATAGATATAGTTAGTAAGATTTCTGCCAAACCTAAATTAAAAAAAGTCTGAAAAAGTCTCCAGTAAGCTGTTTGACATTATTCCCGCCTTCTTTATGTTTAAGGTTAGTTCATGTCTTGTGCATTGGAATATTTCATAGTTCATATTAAAACAAGTGTTAGATCAAAATCTAATTATTATAAATATAATAGTTATGGTTAATACAATGATTGTTTGAGTAAATCATTTTAGTTTGATATATCTGATGTCTATTAAACAGGAAAACCTGATCTTTTTATGATGCACACTCTTTATCTAGCCTCCAGTAATGCCAAAACAAAATGTTTTATATGGTACATTTATAACTCAGCATCATGGCAGTGGTGTTAAATATCTGTAACTTCATCAATAATGATCTTAAATAAATGAATAAAAGCAGATCACAATCGTGATTTCAAATATATGTACAGTACCTACTGTGGCATCTACATGAGCGTTTTTAGACCCTTTTGGTCATTTTACTCTGTATTTTTACACTCATTTATTTTTTTTAGAATAATGATATCTATCCATCCATCTAAGAACCTCTGTAGTCCAACTAGGGGCCGTGGAGGCCAGTGGTGACCATTGTATTTAATCCCATTTGAGAGGAAACCGGAGAACCTGGAGGTAATCCACCAAGCATGGGGAGAACAAGCAAACTCCATGCACACAGACCTGATGCGGGAATCGACCCTGGGACCTGGAGGTGCAAGGCGACAGTGCTAAACACTAAGCTACTGTGCCGCCAAATAAGGCTATAACTAACCAAATATAAAATTATTAGGCTTATTCCTAGTCAAATTTTACTAAAATTTTAAGTAAAAATGTCTTGTTATATTGGCAGAAAATTGCTATGTCTATATGGCTCTCAAGTTATTTCTCAAACTATTTGTGAAAGTTTTTTGAAATTTGTGAAAGGTTATAGATGTTATAGTTTAGCATAAAATGAGCAACAATTATTTACTCTTTACTTATCATTTCTTTGCTCATCAAATGTTAGAAATATCACAGGATCACAAAAATCATATAAATTATTGTGTTATGTAAATATAAAATTAGAACATTAAATCTAATCCATTTAAGTAAGATACATATTTAAATAGAACACTTCTAAATGCTTAGCTAACAGTTTCTATATATATTTTATATGACAGCACTTATAAAGGCTTGTAAGGAGGTTTTGAGTAGGTTTGGAACAAGTTAATAGTTGGACTTTTTTTGCTGACACACAGGCTCTGGAAGCCATAACAAACAGCCACATACTGCGTTTGGTACCGAGTCTCCAACTTGAACAGACATTAAGAGCTGGATTTTTCTCTGAAGAGGACGAATAGGTGCTTTGGTTTGATTGCTGTAGAGGAAAAGTCCCACCCTGAAAGAGATGTCAGCTTTTGGCACCATTTGTGGGTGTTGTGAATAAGAACTGAAGGGCAGTGTTAACTCTCTGTCAGTTTGACACACACACACACACACACACACACACACATATGGACCTGCTTGCTGTGTGTTCTCTGCAGGATGTAGAGATTATTTTATCACTGCAGGAGTCCAGGACATTCCTGCTGGACTTCCGAGCGTTGGTGGGATAAAAGCGAGGTGTGTTTGTCGTGACTCCAGTTTCACTCTGCGTTTGGGCCACAGGTTCAGGGCAGCTCGATCCGGTCCGGAGGCTTTTGTGGATTTATAGATTTTTCTAACAACACCAAAGCTTTCCTGAACAAACACATTACAAATTCACACTCCCGCTGCGCTGAACACCGCTGCAACACCCCCAGCACTGCCTGCGGAAGAAGAGGAATAGTGTGTATGTGTGTGTGTGTGTGTGTGTGTTTGGGGGTAGGAGGGCAGTTGATGTGAGACAGGAAGAGAGTGCGACTCGAATAGTGAGAAATTCTGAAACCCTCAATGGAGTCTTATAATAATAACATATAACGCGTCGAGGCTCTGATCATGTTCCCTTTTCACATCAGGTCTTTTCAACTGGGTAAAGTGAGTCAGCTTCAAAGCACAGTACAGATAAATGGAGTCACACACACAGAGTTCACACACTGACAGTGTGATCGCCTCCACACTATACTTTACCTTTGACTCAGTTCAGGTCAACAGAGTTCTATACAGTACTTAATTAAAGTAGCATTACAACACACTACAGTGGAAAAATTATGATGTCATACCCTGTAGTATCGAGAAGTTTAGTGTGCCAATCCATTAGTGTCTTCTGCAGAGTGAGACTTAAATCCAGTGCTTGAAGAAAAGTAGAGATTCTCTAGGGCAAATATTACTTAAGTAAAAGTAGAAGTCCTTCATTTACTTGAGTAGAAGTACAGAAGTACTCACTTTGAAATTTGCTTAAGAATCAAAAGTACATAGCTGTACATAGTTGTATTATTATAATTTTTTGTGTGTGTGGGGGGGGAGAGGGGGGGAGTCAGTGAAGGCTGAAGACTATCAAGTGTTTCCTCCCATCCCACCCCTCTGAGAGCTTGACTCTCTCTAGGCTCCTGGCTGCGAGAGGCTACAGCATCACCTGAGGTTCGACCTTGCGATCTCCGGGTGATATGGTGAACACTTTACCCCATGCAGAAATGTAGTTAAGTAAAAATACAGAAATTTGCTGTATTTTTGAGCCATGTAAAAGTAAAGATTATCCTTTAATAAAACTACTCAAGTAAAGTACAGATATGTACAATATATGCTATATACAACCCATGCAGTCAGGCCTATTCTAGCGACATTAGCGCTGTAGCTCATTTTTGGCTAAACCATCATGGCAGCTAGTGAAAGCCCACTCGAACATTTTTACTGTATGCTTTATTTGTACTATTATACATTACTCTGGTTACTAGCCATGTGGGATTCCTTTAGGTCCTGCACTTTTCTTCCATTTCTCAAAACATACCAGTTGGTGAAATGCCTACAGCTTTACAACCGTAGTGAGCAGACAAGCATTTCAGAAAGCAAAACATGTCGAACTTTGACGCGGATGTAGCCT
The DNA here is from genome assembly GCA_030014305.1 of Clarias laeviceps. NCBI lineage: Eukaryota > Metazoa > Chordata > Actinopteri > Siluriformes > Clariidae > Clarias > Clarias laeviceps. Next base: position 5,703,161 of record JAQMYJ010000015.1, read on the forward strand.
CAGAATTCTGTAGACTTTTGCTGTTACTGTAGATGTTTTTTGCGTTCTTATCTACTTACTTATCTTATCTTTTCTCCTCGCCATGGTTTGATAGAGTGGTTAATTGAGTTACTGTAACCTTCCTCTTTCTTGACCAATCTGGAGATTCTCTCATCAAGGTGTTTCCACATACAGAATTACTTATAACTAGATAGTATTGCTTTCTCATTATTCTTTTTAAATCTAGAGACTGTTGTAGGTGAAAATTATAGACTTATAGAGCTCTATATCTATTAGTTTCTGAAATACGGTACTTAGACTAATCCATGTAGCAGCACCAAACATTCCACGGTCAGAATAACAGTCCAGCATGTAACATAAAAATCTCTTAACCTGCAATTATTTTTATGCATTGTATCGCCGCCACGTGATTGGACGATTTTATTATTGCATTAATGAGCAGGTGTACAGTTCCTAATAAAGTGGCAGATGACTATACACTATATTTCTTATTATGACCTAATTTGTAATTTTTAGAATGAACTTGGACTTGCAAAGGCATTAAAAGTATATATTAACTGACTAGGAATTACAGATAAATGTTAAGTGTGTGTGTGTGTGTGTGTGTGTGTGTGTGTGTGTGCGACAGTGAGAAAGACATAGATGGTGCTCTTAAGTGATTGTTATGGCTAGTTGACTGCAAAAAGCATTGTAATCTAGCGGTCAGTGACACTTTCATCACTTTCTCGCAACACACACACACCACTCTATGTACAGGCGTTTTAACTGATGAAAATTAAAGACATGTTCAGAATGACATGCTTGTTCTCTGTCTTTCTCAGACACACACATACACACGGCTGTAGTGTGGCAGTTGCTGGGTCAGAATTACACACAGTAAAGTTTTACAGGTGCAGCGAGGCGGGTAATTGGTGTGTTAATTCGGCCGCGAGCGCTCAGCGTGCTCTAATGAAATTTCCACTGGTGTTCCCTTACATCCTGCAGGTCAGGAGGCAACTTCCTGTTTGGATAAGGAGCACTTTAAAGAGAAAGAGAAAGAGAGAGAGAGAAGCAGGAGAGGAAATCAGGAGGAAGAAAATGAGAGATGGAGACAGAAAGAGAGGGACAAAAAAATGGGAGAAGAAATGGACAAAGAGTGAAAGAGAGAGAAAAAGGGGTACTCTTTGGCTTTCAGCTGTGCTGGTCCGGACTGGGGCGGAGGGGGGTAAAGGGGACGGATGGAATTTCAATTTGCTGTTAACCACCCGCATAACCACCTACACACACTCTCTCACTCGCACAGTCACGCTCACACTCACACACCCCAGGTCTTGTGGTGTTCTGAGGACGAGGAGAGCAGATGGACAGTTATGGAATGTGTGTGTGTGTGTATGTTTGAATTATTGGTGAGCCTGAACGCTGAGCCTGACTTTCCAGATATGAGACTTGAGCGAGACGATTTTGTCTCGGAAATGCTCTGTCTGAGAAACCTGTGTATTCACACAAGATCTTGAGGGTAAACTGACTGAGTATCTGTCAAAATAAATGCCATGTGTAGCAGGAATGTGCCTCTGGGGTGTGTGTGTGTGTGTGTGTCTTCTATGGGTGGTAATGGACAAATGGCATTCAAAAAAAAAAAAAATGCCTGAGGCGAGGAAACCTGCAATGACAAACTAATAAATGAGCGAATTCCTTATATCAGGAAGTATAGGAAGATGCACAACATATGTGTATATATCTTGTTTTGCCAAGAAATTCCACAAATCATTCCAGACAATCATTAGTGACATATCTATTAATATACTAATTAGTGTTTTAGAAACAAAATTGGACAATATAATGCTAGACCATTATTGGATCAAATTTGATCCACTTCACTGATGATGTGAAGGATGTATTAACAAGTCACTAGTGCTTGGATACCATCAATGTAGAAGGTTTTCTTATTACTCCGCCGCAATGATCGGTCTGCCATCTAAAAGACTGGCCTCCCAGGAACTCCTTCAATGGCCCAAACATGTGAAAATGACTTGAAATGTCAGGACTGTACAGGGGATTTGGCAATAAATCCCAGTCGAGTTCCTGTAATGTGCAAGTGGTGTTTGGTGTATTATTGTGTGCACAGTTTCTACAGACAGATGAGTCAAGTTGCCAACAAGGTATCTATCAAGTTCCAAGGATCAGGTATTGCACTCGCTGAATGTTCATGGGAATGACTGCAGTGGGTTCCGAGCCACCTCAGCTGGGAATGTAAGGCTGAGAGTCTCATCACCGTATTATGCTTTAACTCATCTGTAAATATCATATCCGTGTTTTACGCCTTCATTCATGAGAACTTTCATCCCCGTTTGACTTGAACTACAATGTTTTAGGCAAATGTTGGGTGACCACAAGCTGTCAGAACATCTTCAAGACTCAACATCAACAACTCTACAAGCCTCTGAAACTGTTCTGGAGCAACACGAACGTTCATCCAAAGGATACTCCCTCAGCTGCTGTTTTGATGATGGTGGTGGACAGCGCTGTCTATCACGCAGAATCTCCCATAGGTGATCAATTCACCATTCATCATTTTCATCCTGATTTAACTCTTCAGTGAGACAATGTGCACTGTGTACCATATGAACTCTGATTCTTTGGAGGATTCCAAGTAGAACATTAACCATCCAAAGGGACACTGTTCCTGGAAGAACACTTTTTTTTTTTTTTTTGGAAAATTTGTGTATATATATCTTTGCTTGAGTGTATTTATGTTTGATATTAGTTTGTTGTGATTTGCTCACCAGACCTGCAGCTCTGTTCAAACACATCCTTAGTTTATTTAGCTTTTTCTTCTTAACTTCCTTCAGGAGGAAAGGCTCATGCTCTGTCAATACCACACTGAACTGTGTGTCTAAACAATTCCGTCACCTACTGTATGCTGAGCTGTGGAGGCATAACAGCTACACACACCTACCAATTCCGGGTACTGTATATCACTGGGCGCAAGGGGGTACATCCTGGAAACACAATGCACTTTATGTGTTTTTTTTTTTTTTGGAAGGTAGACCTTTTCAAAAATAGCCCAGTGGACAAATTATGTACCATTCATGCATTTACTTTTATTTCCATACCGCTTATTCTTTACAGGGTTGCAGGTGGCCTGAAACCTGTCCCAGAGGACTCATGAGGGCATGAGGCGGGGTACACTCTGGACGGGATGCCAGTTCATCATAAGGCACAAACACACACACTTACACAGTATAAGATGATTGTTGTATGTACTTTTAAATATAGTGGTCATGCATTTTTATATAAACAACTGAAATATTGCCAGGAACAGGAAATTGAGTAAAAAATTATTAAGCTCTTATGCTAAATTCTTTTAATCAACATTTAATCAATCAATCTGTAAATATTCTCCATCACAACAATTTGTAAACTATTATTAGTTCTATAAACATTATTTCAAACATTATTATTTAAATAACGGCACATACTTTGTGTCTACAGGGTATCTCGTACCTATTCAATTTGTATAGCACTTTTAACAATTGACATTGTCGCAAAGCAGCTTTACACAATCAAAAGAATTATTTAAGTTTGTATGAAATGTGAATGTGTAGGAATCAAAATGATAAGACTGTCCCTGATGAGCAAGCCGAGGACGACAGCGACAGTGGCAAGGAAAAACTCCCTGAGATGGTCGGTATGAAGAAACCTTGAGAGGAACTCAACAGGGACCCCCATCCTCATTTGGGTGATAACGGATAGCAGGGATTGATCTGCAATTATACTGTGTGAGACTGGAAGTTCAGTGTAACAGGAAGTTAATATGGATTCCAGTTCAATATTGGAGGCTCAGGTAGACTATAGGAAACTCCAGTCCTGAACTATTAAGCAACTGCAGTCACAAGTCCTCAGAGAACAGCTGTCAGCATTAGCCGAGGCCAGGACCGTCTTCATGGAAAAGTGGAACCATCCCCAGTCAGCAGCAGCCTCATTTCCCCTCTCGTCAGTTCCAACCGCTCAGCGTTCAGCATCACCAGTATACTAATCACCGTCTTGATTTAAGACTCTATGTCTATGGAGAGTATCTTTGTACATTGTTACTATAGAAAATAAACCAAATTAGAAGTTATGATTTGTACACCTAAAAAAATTACATCAAAATCAATACATGTGGCAAAACTGGCTGTGTGTGAAATCCTTAACTGTGCCAGAGAGACTCCTGTTGAGAAGACGTATGTTTAAGAGCCTGATGCGTGCCCTCTGATCCTGACATTGGATCCTTGGGATGGAATTTACACACACACACACACACACACACACACGGACCAGCTGTTGACAGAGCTCATTGTCACACTTACACAGCCTGTCTGTTGACTCTGACTGATGGTCCTACAGTTCAACTACCACGAAAACACACACACTCTCACACACATGCAGATCAGACTCTCAACACCAAGACTTCATTTAACAGAAAGATTGATGGGTGTATTCGTAGGGAGATGAGAGGACCTGCTGAGAGGACACTAACAGTCCCAGAGGGACAGAGATGGGACACGGGCGAGTGCTCTTAGTGAAGGTGATAACAGAGTGCTGATGGTTTTTCACTTGTCTTGACTGTTGGTGGCCGCATGTGACTCTGTCATGGCTAGTTAAGGGTCCTGTGTCAGGAGTGTGCATACTTGTGCGTTGTGTGTGTGTGGGTGTTGGCAATTCTCACACCAAATGCTTAGCTCATTTGTATACTTCTATAATCTGGTTTAGGGTCCATGACTCTCACATGAGGAATATCACTATATGTTAGAATACCTCCTGGTTGAG
>JAQMYJ010000015.1:5708031-5726268 GCA_030014305.1 Clarias laeviceps
TCTATATGAGTAAAAAGTCACTACATCGTACAGTATTGATAAATGTATTACATTTGACCTGATTGAGCCATCTCTACCATTCGGTTTATGTATAGGCTAAACAAATCCACTAAATAAATAGTATGCCTATTTAATCTACTTAATGTGGATGCCTAAACCATTTTATGTGACTTGTTCCCTGTTCTGATATTTGGGAATGTATTGATAATGCTTTTAAACATTTTTAAATATATTTTTATATAATGGCCCATGGGAAAAAAATCCAATGAAAAAAATTCTTGTTTTTTTTTTTTTTTTCGTAGTGAGGATGATAAAGGGTTAATCAATATAATTATTGGTGTTACTAAAAGTACATGAGATCTACATGAGTTACAGCCAATAAACTGCACATTTATAAGTTGGTAAGGCTGGAACCAACCCTGGTAATAATTACTCATTCATGCTGCTGTTTTGTGTGCAATTTCTGTTTATACTGAAGTGCTACTGGATTTTTAAATTAGGATTTTGCAGAAGGTATTGATTCATTTCCTTTCACAACGAAGTGCCGAGTTATAGGTTAATATTAATGCACATGTTTTAATATATGTTTTTGTTTCTGCAGCAGCATCTTACCCAGGTTATGACGTTATATACCAGACCTTATTATGTAACAAACAGAAACATATAATTAAGTATAAATAAACATTTTAGAGCTTTTTTTCCTGGTGGCACGGTGGTGTAGTGTGGTGTAGTGGTTAGCACTATGGCCTCGCACCTCCAGGATCCGAGTTCAATTCCCACAGGTCTGTGTGCAAGGAGTTTGTGTGTTCCTCCCATGCTAGGTTGGTTTCCTCAAAGAGTTCAAAGACATGCAGATTAGATTAATTGGTGCTGCCAAATTGCCCATAGTGTGTCAATGATATGCTTCAGGCCCCCCACAACCCTGTATACAGGATAAAGCAGTAGAGACGATGAGAGAGTGATAGTTTTTCCCCCTCACTTAAAACCTTCAAAACAGAATTTATTTATTTTTTTGCTTTCAAAAGGCAATTGAAACAAAATGATGCTAATGGAATGATTTCTTTTAGACATTCTGCAACTATATATTAAATGCAACTATAACATGCAAAACTACATAGTTGTTCGCTGATGTGTTATATTTCTGAGACACAAGAGGAATAAAACATATAAGCACATAATTTTAAAGCATTATTTTTTGGGCTATAGAACAAGAAAATTTACAGTTTATGGATGTGGATTATGTTTGTGGATGTGGTCTCCTCTGCTTCTCTTGCTTATCACATCCCTGGTGATTTAACTTCTTACACTTGCACTCACTTACCCTTATAACTGTAAAATGTTCTGTTTAAGTCCGTAAAGAAAGAGAGAGAGAGAGATAGAGGTGGGACGACACATCAATTACATCAATATGATGGAGATATCAGCTGTTATGGCAGAGTACAACAGTCTAATAATAAACATGTACACACACACCAACGGAGAGAAAGAGAGAGAGTCAAGAAATGTAATATCAACTGATGTTCAAACTTATTTTGACCTGCAGTACCAATTAGAACCACAGGAGGACACCAAGTACCAAACTATACATACCATTCACACGCGCGCACGCATGCACGCACGCGCACGCACGCACGCACACAATAACAAACCATCACAAAATTGATTAGTCTTGTCATGAATAGGCTATTCATCATGCTTTTAAATACGTTTTTAAAGGTTATACAATACACATGAATATTACATAAAAATATTATGTAAAGTATATAAACTAATATCGGATATATAGTGTAAAACCATGTGATAGTTACAGTATATAAAGCATGACAGGCAGAATTGGATGCACTTCATGTCCTCATTCAATATTTTTGCTGTTTCTCAGCGGTTCCTGATTTTCTCGGTGCTTCAATAAATACAAACCATTTCCTGGTCTTACAGTCTAATAATAACTTTTAAAGGGAAATCTCAGCCTTAAGTTGAATTAAATGAGAAAAAAAGAGGTTTAGGCTTGTGTTTGAAGGGCAGCCTGTTAAAATGTTCGAGATATTTTTCACTGAGGCGACTTAAAAATAGCCCGAAACCAAAAAAGCCACACGCTATAAAAAACAACAGAAAAAAAAAAAAAACTTTTTCCTTCAAAATGCTGCTTCATCAAAGTAACATGGTTCAAAAGGATCAGGATAAAAATGGACCCGAAGTGTTTGAGGTTTTTTTCTTTCCTCCTTTGGTCAGTCTAAAAGATTTTACGTCTCACTATTGAAATTGTGTTTATTTTTACATTTTCCGCATCATAAGATTTAGCAATTAGCTGCTCGCTGACAGAGATGTGTGATGCTGATCCGCTCCTGATAAAAGCGGTTGTGATCTGATCTGAACTCAAGCTCTGTACGACCACATCCTCCGTTTATTTTCACTTTTCTTCCCTTCCTTTTAGAGGAAAGACTCGGGCTCCGTCCCAAACCACAGACTACCGCACTGAGTAACGTGTCAAAATACTAGACATCTATAATAGCCTCGAGTACTCATCATGCAGTTTGACAGACGTGTATTAGCACCTGATATAAATCAGCATTCAGATGCCGAACAATAAGCGATAATGAGCAATGACAGAAGGATAAATGTAGGAATTGTTTATATTAGTGAAGTCTCAGGAGATATGCGTTGTTTATATAGTCATGATTTGACCCCCTCTATATTAAAAACGGCAAAATTAGCAACTTAGTCTCCGTCTTTCCACATCCATGATTCCACAAAATAGTGTCTGTTTTACTTTCATTGGACAGCTTTATTTTTGGGCTTCCTCATCCCAAAAGGAGGTTTCGATTAATCAATTAATCAATAAAACCTTGTAACAATTGCGAAGGTTTTCCACCACAGGAGAGTCTTAAGGATGAAAGACTTTGCATTACTATTTTTATTGCATAACTGAAACGTATGGAAAAACTTTCTACACATTTTAAGTATGGAAAAAAATATGTTGCTTGTAAAATAAGATTCCTAATTGTAAAGTTATTGATACTCTGTTCGAATGTATGTGTAGTACTATATAGTATGCTATACACCAATCAGCCATATCGTTAAAACCATTATAATTAAAACCAACTAAGCTCCCCCTTGTGGCACTGGGGCAGATCTGGCCCTTCTGGGCGTGGCTCTACAAGACCACTGGCAGTGTGTTGTGGTGTTTGGGACTGGGACATTAGATACCTTTCTGTCATGGGCAGCATTTGCTTTTCTTTGGGATCGTCCCTGCGGGCAAAAGTGGACTTTGGGTACCCATGATCCCATCACCAGTTTATTGGTATATAATTGACTAGCATAAATACCTGTCATTGACCAGTAAAAAGTTTAAGATTAAAGCTTAAAATAAGCTGATCAGCATCTGGGACATATTTGCTCATAGCTTCCCTTTTACTAAACATTTCGATTTAATTTATGGCGTAAGGTTCAGGTTTCATAGTGTACGTACTATACCATTTTTTTTGGAGTAAGCCATGATGTGTCTCGCTATTATGTGTGCATTGAGGATTTCACCGACTTGTACCATAGGTGCATTTCTGCGTCTTCCATGTACTTTGTCTATACAATAAACTATTGCGTTGATTGGCTCTATTGACGAACAGTCACACCACCTCAAGGCAAAAGTACTGAACGAATAAAAAAAAGCGCTAAACTGCTCATAACTTCACTTCTACTCAACATTTTGCTTTCATTTATGGTGCAGGTTTAACTCCATGCAAATACTGAAGGACTGGCAAAAGTTCATTAAATTCTGTTCAGCCAGTTTTGTGTGATGCTGTGACAAAATCTGGCTGGACAGACATACAGACATATAGACAGAAAATTTGAGACTGAGACTGGTTTTGGGTCATTCAATGTATGAAACATAAATATATCATTGAAAGAGCGAGTTCTGACCAACATACAGACAATTTTTTTCCCTTTCATTTCTGTAGATAATCAATGTTAGTTATTTCACTTGGTGGTGGTGGTGTTGTTAGTGTGATAGCTGCTTGGTATATATATCACAGATTTACATTTGGTAACAAAGATCAAGAAAAAACTAAAGCCCCATTTAAAACTTATATAAAAAATATAGTCTCAGGAATATTCTATAAATGTAAATAATTAACTGGCAAATGAAACAAAGAGATTCCGGTTGTTTGGCTATTTTTAATAATACAATGAATCAACATACAGTATTAAAAAATAACATACCCATTTATACCAATTAATTTCACCATCAAACCTTAACCTTAAAGCTCATTCGGTTATTTAGTTCTTCATCTTGAGTAGAACAGGTTTCTTTTAATTCTCTTCCTTATTTGACTTTCTTTCTCATTTCACAGAAGGAAGTTTTTCCTCACCACTTTCTCCTCTGGTTTGCTCATTAAAGGTCCCATATTTTACTAGTTTTTTAACAAGTTATCATTGTTCTCAGAGATCCCCAAAGTATGTGCTAATGCTTGAGCTGAAATACCACTCAGATGATGCATTTTTTTCAGTGCCTTTATTGCTCCAAATGCCCTGTTTCAGTGCTTATGTAAATGCCCTACTGCTGAGCCCCACCCCAATAGAAAACTGCAGAGCTGAGCAACAAGCCAGGGGAGGCGTATACAGTATCTTCTTATATGAAGTCACAATAGGGGCAAAAGTTCTGGCCAATACAGAAATAGAAAAAGGGGAAAAGCAGGGAATATATTTGTCGTTTGCACACACACGCACACACACACACACACACACACACACACACTGAAAACCCATCTAAACATTTAAAAATTATTAAAAATTTAAATTTTGCATAATAGGATCAGAATCTTCCATAAAGCTGATTTGTCAAAGGTGCTAGACAAATACAGTACAATTGAAGAAATAAAGGGTTTACAGTAAGCCTGGATTGTTTTTTGCCTCATTTGTAAGACGTCAACTAAATGAATAAATGCAAATGTGTCATGCATATAAATCAGCTCATTTACGGTTATTGATTTCTCCACTGTAATCACACTGACTGTAGTCTCAGATGCTCCTTCTTGCTCAGTAATCCTCCTGGAGTGTGTCTATTCATTGACACGACTGCTCAGACAGATTACACACGTGTACACACTCACGCACATTGTTCTAGTGTACCCTTTAAATTGTAACACTGTATGCACTGTGTTACACGGATGCTCCTACTGTAACCCTAATGCACATGTAATGAATCTCTGTGTTCACATTCATATCCATTCTCTCTCTCTTTTCTTTCTCTCTGTCTCTTTCTTATAGTGTAATGTGCTTTATCGCTCAGATCCAGACCCTTGTAGGAATGTGAACTCTCTTTCTTGTACTGAAAATTTTATTAAGGAAAAGGGCTGTCACACAAATGCATGGAAAAAGTGATGTCTTGTCATGCTGTAGCGAATCATTTATGAGAGATCGTAATAAGTTATCAGTGTGCATCAGTGAGCAACACCTGAACTGATCTCACTGTGTGCTCCCCTACTCTACTGAGGGCCCTTCATCGGGAACGACTGAGAAAAATGATGTTCCTGGGGATGTGGTGAATGGTGTTGGACACACTCAGGCTGTCCTGTGGTCTGAATAATGATGATCTGCTGGCTGGATCAAGGGCTGCAGATGACTTGCAGATGACAGAAGGAGCCAAAAACGAGTGCGGTGAAATCAGTAGGGAAACCTGCCGCGATGATGTCACTTAAGGGATTTGTTCTGATTGGTTTAAAGGAATCAGGGTCATTTCAGAGGGAGCTGTAAAGGTTTTAAACAATCTGCTATTTTAATCTTGTTGTGGCTCTCTCTCTCTCTCTCTCTCTCTCTCTCTCTCGCTCTGTATATGTGTGTGTTATGACCCGGTGGTTCATTTTGGTGTGGTTGAGATGGTAAAGCCATCACAGTGAGGTGGGTCAGTAGGCAACACCCAGCAGGAGGGTTAGTAGGTGACACAACGCCATGGCCCTGATCAAACACTTGATCTCTCTCTCTCTCTCTCTCTCTCTCTCTCATACTACAGTATAGTAGACACACTTTACTTCTCTCTTCTTCACTCACAGTATTTATTGCACACTGATCTGTCCAACATAAAGGTACTGCTCAGTGCTCATGTACATTTTTTTTGTTCCCTGAGGTACAAACAAACTAAATGAGCCCTCTAAACTACTTCTGTCTTCCCTAAATGAGCTTTAAAGGTGCAGTATATAATCTAAGTACATGTAACACTAAAGAATAAATCTAGACCTTAAAGGATTTTGCTAGTCTGTTTGCTGGACTTTCAGGCGCAATGTACAGTACAAGACCGTGGAAAGTGTCGGAGTCACCCATCGTTCTTCATATAAAATTGTATTAAATTATGTTGGTAAAATTAAAGAAATGGGAAGAAATGTTTTACTGTGGCAGAATGCAAATGCCTAAAGATATTTAAAGAAATTTGGTTATTTATGTAAGAAACTGATCTCAAAGTTGAGATCAGTTTCTTACATAAATAACATGTGACACCAAACCAATATGGTTGACTTGATTGTGTAGAATAACAGAACACAGTTATGAGAGTAAAAACTCCCTTTATTTCTCTATATCATCCCCTGCTACACTAATGCACTTACCCAGTGTTTCACTAGTGCTTGGACACCATCAAGGTAGACAGGTTTCTCAGTACACCGGAGCCACGATCGGACTTCCTGCATCACTTCTGAATTGCTGGCCTCCCAGGAACTCCTTTAACATGTGGAAATGACTTGGAGTGACAGTGAGGTCAGGACTGTATAGGGAATGTGACAACAACTCCCCGATGAGTGTTTTATTTCTCTTACACCATAGCAATTTGCCAACACAATTTTTTTTCTACTAATAAACAATACACTTCTTATCAGGTTACATTTAATCCAGTAGTTACATTCAATGCAATTGTATCTATTTTGACAAAGAGAAAGAAAGTTAGTGTGTGTGTGTGTGTGTGTGTATATGTGTGTTTGTGTGTGTGTGCTTTGCATGTGTGTGGGTAAGACAGCGAGTAATGAAGTCCATAATAAGCGTCTCTGTTTGTTTTCCTGTGGCTGCTGCGCCGTTTTTGTATCTCTGATTATTTTGCTGCAGAAACGTGGTCACACGGGCGTCCTGCCATCACCCGTCAGCCATCACGATCACTCTCTTGCTCCCTCGCTCCCTCCCTCATGCGTTGCCTCCTTCATTTAGAATAGAAACTCTAATGTGTCAAAAGAAGTCTTTTCCCTGTGGATGCAATTAAATCCTTTCAAAGAGGAAATTTGAGCTGTTTACTGATCCGGCAGGAAAAGAAGAATACTGTTTGTATGTGTGTGTGTATTTCAGGGTCTGTGTATGTGTCTGTGTCTGTGTGTGTGTGTGTGTGTGTGTGAGGGACTAGATTTGGCCCTGTATCCCTGTTAAGAAGCCCACGATGTTTCTTATCTTTATTAGCCTCATTCTGATGATTCAATTCTCAGAGGAAGGGGTTCTGTGTATATGTGTGTGTGTGTGTGTGTGTGAGAGAATGTGGGTGTGTGAGCAGAGATTGAGCTGGCAATTCAGTAAAGGGAGGAAATATCCACTGCATGGTAATAATCTCAACTCTGAGTCTCTCAGGCGCCCCGACTAATCACTCCCTCTCTCCATCAGTCCATAAGAGCTGTCGGAGAGACACCCCAGAGCATGGAGGAGCGGGACGGGAGAAAGATAGAGAGATACATACACATACAGACACACACACTGATGTTGATGACTCCTGTGATCCAGAGTATAAGAATAACATAGAAATAATCACATACAGAGAATGAGCGAGAGAGAGAGAGAGAGAGAGAGAGAGAGAGAGAGAGAGATCCTGCCAGCACCAAATGTGACCCAGAATCCCGTAAGCAGATAATTCGAACAAAATATTCACCATCAGAAACACCGCTGTGATTTGTATTAAATCTGCAGTGGTCTTTGGTTTGAGACAGATTTCTCTTTATTTTCCACTTTTCCACGCCGCTCCCTGGTACATTGTGGACTTTTTTTTTTTAGATGTAACAGGGCTTAAAATGTTAAAGATAAAAAAAAAAAATCCAATAAACGCAATAAATGCAAACAACACCAAAACAAGTTAGTTAGTTATTAATTTGACTATTACAGTACACTAAATATCAAATAGTATGATATATATAGTAAATAGTAAATGCTAGATGCAGATACAGTAATATGTAATAAAGATAATAATGGTATACATATATACTATATAAATAAATAAATAAATAAATAAATAAATAGCTTGTAGTATTATTAAATGCTTTATATTATATTCCTAAATATACAGTATTTATAGAACTATACTTATATGCCATATAGTATTTTTATATTATAATAATACACTATAATAAAATATTATCATATTATAATACTATAATAAACTATTACTGTATTATAATATGATAATATTTTATTATAGTGTATTATTAGCGCTTTCTCAGCAAGTCGAAACATCATTAAGATAACATAAATCTTTATTAAACCAAAGGGAAATATTTAGTTAATTTTTTTTAATGAATTAGTTAAATAATAATTTTTTTAATTTTCTTTGCTTAAACAAATATAATATAATATAATTAAACAGCATATAATTAATTGGTGTATTTCTAGATAATAATAATAATAATAATAATAATAATAATAATAATAATAATAACTATCATTATTATTATTATTATATTTGTATATAATTAGAATTATAAATGTATTTTTATATATATTTGTTATTATAATTATTTATCATATTTAAAAAACAATATTATTTTACTTATGTTATTTATATTTTATATGTCATATCTTATTAGAAGAAATTTGTCTAAAGATAATTTGAGAAAGACCTCAAAATGAAAAGCGAATAAAATAAAATTGTAATGCTTGTAATTAATCAATACAGTTTAGCAGACATAAGCTAAAAGGTCATATAATATTTTTTATAATAATAATAATTAATAAAAAAATATATATTTTTTCCACTCATGTGTTAGACTTAATTTGAAAAAGTGATTATTGAAAAAGATATTTGTGTGTCCAAAAAAAAAAAAAAAAAAAGACAAATTCTGAAACGTGAAATAAATGAGACAAAATGCTGTAAAGTGACACACTATGGCTGGATTGTAATCTGTATAAAGAGCACAACCTTGTGTGAGAGTCCCTGTGCCAGTCAGTTGTGATTTGTTAGGAACACTAACAGCGTGTGTTCTCCCACCACGCTCAGTGTGTGTGTGACAGAGAACAGCGTCACAGACGGGCAGTGTGATAAAAGGTGAGTGTCCCGTCACGTTTACACAGATAAAGTCAGAAGAGTTCAGGATGTGCCCTGAGAACAACGCTGGCAAACACAGGCCTGATAAATGCCGACTTATCACAGCGAGCGCTGGATGGACAGAGCAGAGACGACATGCAGCGTAACACACTGCTTTCATTTAGAGATGTGTGTGCGAGGGGCTGATTTTTGCTGAAAGATGTAAGTGGGATTTGAGTGAGTGAGGCAGCTATTTACTCATCAGCCACAAGAGTCACACACTTACACACACTCACACACGATGGCTAAAGAAGCAGAAACACAAAGAAGCAATGAAAGTGAGCAAACAAAAGAAGTGGAGATGCTTCCTGAGGTGTGAAGACAGATGTTTTTCTCTCAATGCTGTTTTTTTTTTTTTACTTTTGTTCTTGCCTAACATGGCTTTGGGTCTTACGCTGTAGCATCAGGGAAAGTGTGTGAATGAGTGTGTGCATGTGTGTAAGAGAGACCACCCTTTATGTTGTGCTCCGTGATGGATTTTGCAGATGTTCGACACCAGCTATTCTCTCTGAGCGCTTTATTAGTGGCCTGATGCCTGTTAGAGGGACAAGAGCATGAAAGCAGCCCCTGCTCACACACTCACACACTCACACGCTCGCAGACTCACAACACACACAAGTGGGAAATTGTATACGCACATAAGCTTTGGCTGAAGACTGCCAGTTTCTTTCACCACAGATTAAAACATTGTGTGCTATTAATGTTCATGAGAAATGTTTTGAGATTCAGTTTCATCTTGCAGTGTGTGTGTGTGTGTGTGTGCGCGCATGTGTGTGTCCTTTCAAACAGTAAAATAATGAATTTCGTTATGTTTCAGGCACGCTAAACTGGGTATCCCTGCTCCTCATGTATATAATTTGTGTGTGTGTGTTGGGGCTCTCATGAAGTTGAACTAATGTGCCTCTGCTGTAAATCTCACTCATAAGGCGGCAGTGCACTCACACACTCACTCCACTCGTCTCCCCGTGCCTCGCTCCCCCTTTCCTCTCCTCCGCCAGTCGATAAATAACCTGCGCCCTGGCCGCGGACGCCGATCGCACACTACAAAGGCTCGCCATCCCATAATTCCTGCGTAACGATGTCTGGAAGAGGTGGGAGAGCCTGGTGCTATCAGCGAACCAAATGTCATAAACATGACGGATGGAAGAAAGCTTATTCGTCCGTCCACTCCTTCTGTTATCACTCCATCACTGGCCTGGCTGCCCCCCTCTGTCTCTCCCTCTTGTACTTGCAGTATCTTGTTTTTATTGTATTAATTTTTTTTTAAACCCGCAACCATGCAGACCCCGAAACCAGCCCTCTCCATGCTTGGCACGTTGCCCCGAACATGGGGCGTCAGACAGAATTTTCTCATCTGATGTCATTAATAATCACTGCCGCTTTCTCCAGCGCTTATCCCAGCCCGAGATAGAGATGTCTTTTCCTCATCCTTGGAGAGACAGAGGGAGGAGAGGGAGGTGGGAGTACAGGGGCTGGTGTGTGTACACTCTTTGATAGTGACCTGCTGAGTTTGTGTGGGTAATGAATGAGTCAGAAATGAAAAAGTGCTCGTGATGAAGTGGTGGGATCTATCAGCACTTTTCTCTAGAAAAGTGTGAGGCCTGAGTACAGCTGCACTCTTTTTCTGTTTCGCTCTCTCTCCATCTTTTTCTTTCTAGCACTTCATCATCGACTAATGCTTTAGGAAGGTCAGATTTTTTTCCCCCTCAAACTCTCTTATCCATCATTTCCATTAAAGTTCCATTATTTCCGTCACTTTTCCTGAAAGAGATTACCATTTTTAATACGATATTGGTCGTTCCACTCAAGCCTTTCTTGTCCAGTAGGCATGTCTTTGAGCGCGTAAACGGGAAAGACACTGTAGAGTATGTCTCTGTGTGTCCATATACGTGTATGGTGGCTTATCACTGTCGCCTTGCACCTCCAGGTCCTGAGTTTGATTCCCAGTTTAGGGTCAGTGTGCATGGAGTTTGCTTGTTCTCCCTTTGCTTGGTGGGTTTCCTTCAGATTCTCCGGTTTCCTCCCGCATGTCCAAAGACATACAGATTAGGCTAATTGGCGATCCCAAATTGCCCAGAGTGTGTGTGAATGTGGACTGGAGGCCCTACCTTGGTAGTACAAAAAATGGGAATAAATAAAATGGTCACCGTTGGCCTCCATGGTCCCTGGTTGGACTACAGAGGTTCCTAGATGGAAGGATGGATGTGTCCATATATAGAGAAATGTAGGCATTTCATTGTGTCCTTATATGGAAATAAGAGCAGCTCTCAGTGTCCCTATGACCATAAATGGAGAATGTCTCGATGTCTTTGAGTCCATTAATGGAAATGTAAGGGAATGTGATTAAGTCCTCATGTTGAAATAACAGCGCCGCTGTTGTCATTAAAACCATGAATGGAAAGTGTATGTTTTCTCTTGAGTTCATATATGAAAATATACATATGTTTTAAGCCTATACGTAAGCCTATATGTCAATCCATTCTAAAAAAAAGGAATGGATTAACAATTATATACAAGCATGTACAGTATACTGAGAAAATTTTGTTAGTTAGCATATGTCAACTTACATGACAGGACCTACGTAAATGAATCATTATCAGTACTGTAAATTTTTATAATCTTTACTGCTATAGGGACAGTGAGGTCTCAGTTGTCTTGAGGCTCTGGATTGCTGACAGCGGGTTCGAGCCATGCCGTTGCCAGATTGCCACTGCTGGGCACTTTAACTGTACATGCTCAAATATATAGTAATACCCAGCCACTGAGATGCCACCCCAAGTCTGGAGAAATGGGTGGCTGGAAGAACATCCAGCATAAAAACCTGTGCTAATAACTTCTGGATCGAATGTGCTGATGTGCTGACCTCGAGAAAGGGAAAAAGTCTGTAAGCTGTAAGCAAGCTTGAAGTATCTGGAACCTGGAAAATCAAATACAAGATAATATGGCTCAAAGACAAAAAGCAAGATGTTCCAATGAACTAATTAATACCAGAAGTTTATAGAATGTATAAAGAATGAGTAAATTAAGGAAATAATTTAGGTCAGGTGAGAACTCAGATAACCCGGAAGTGTCCAAGTATTTGGGTTAAGAGGACCTCTGATGTTATTGAATGGAACTGTCAGATGAGACTGTGATGGTCATTATTGTAAGAATTTGCCAATAAACAGATTATTTAGGTAGTCATATAAACACAGATTGCAAGTTTATGGATTAATGGACAGTAGAGTGCAAAGGTCTTGAGCTATTTCATAAAATTTAATTCATGAAAGTAAATTTAATAATGTAGATTAAATAAAAAAAATGGGAACAAATATTTTTGCTGTGACAGGATTCAAGGTGCTTACAAATACAATTTAAAAATAGCTTTTTTTATGTAATAAAACCTTAGCACCAACCTCATTTCCCTTCTCATCTGTTCCAACCACTCAGCATTCAGCATGTTTTTTATAGTTTCAGGACAAGACAAAAAACTATAAAAGAGAAGACTTTCTTGAAGGACTTTCTTGAGAGGCAAGAAAGTCCTTCAGGAAGCCTATAGAATTATTTCTTAAAACTACATAAAAATAAAAAAAGTTTGGCTCTGTGGAAGCAAAATATGAAGAAATGACAAATGGCTTAAGATTTTTGCACAGTACTGTAATTGTTAGGTCGACAGCTGGCTTGCTAAATACTATACAAGTAACAAAACAAAACCCTTTCCATGTCGGCACTCATTTGTTTTTGCGCTGGGACAGGGTAAAATTATGGTCCGCTCTGGTGCCATTTAGGCAAGTAATGTAAGTAAAGTGACCTCCCACATGCACTCACATACACATTCGATCCAGTGAGCATGCAGAGTGTAAGAGCTGGACAGCATGGCTAATTTGCCTGAATGGTTTTCCTGACACGCTAAAATTCTCCACTCAGTGGTGGCCAGGAAGTCCGGCTGTTTGTTTGGCCTGTAATTGATAATATTTGAGATGCACCCGGCCGTGACAGTGTCCCCAAGACACCTTATAACTCTGCGTGTGGCAACGTGTGGGGCTTCTTCAGGTTTTCAAGCTTGATTTGCTATCTTCCCTTAGATACTCCCGCTTTGGTTTGATGTATGAGGTAACTCTACTTAACGTACCAACAGGGGGTTAATTCAGCAAGAGCTTCCAAACAGGCATTGAATGTTCATGCTACTGCTTTCAGTCTGTGCCTCATTAAGACAAGAAGACCCTACCCCTATCCTATTTGTCAACCTGTATCCCCCTGACCACTGGTTCTCCCTTTTTGGCTGTCTTGGCTTGTCCAACATGGCTGAAAATCTGCTATTGATTTGGTTACTTCCTGAGACAATGGCAAAATTGTTTTATACATTTCTCAATTAGCTTGCTGTCGTTGGTCTGCACCATCTGGTCCTCTTTACAGGGAGAGAGAGAGAGAGAGAGCAATGAGGAGAGAATAGGAAATGAAAAGCCAAAATGTCCTAGGGAACAGAAAAGGAGGGGGAGGATAATGGGGGGCGGGGTGTGTGGGGTGGACGCTGTCCCTAAGGCTTGACCCCGATCACAGGCTTCCTCTCCAACCTCCACTTATTTCCTTCAACGTCTCCAAAGAACAGAACTCCCATATCCAGCCACATGGGCCTGAACTGCTCTTCTGGACTACTGTTGGACTCCTGAAGAATAGCACAGCTTTTCCTGGAGTGGCTGAAGTGTATGTGCTTAGCTTCTGGTGCATTAATTATCAACTTCCTTGAAAGAGCAAAATGTCTCAACAATGTTTGAAAATCCCAAATGGTTTGAATATCAATGTGTAATTGCTTTGTAATGAAACCTCAAGTTTAAATTTTTTGTCTTAAATTTGTCTAAGCAACATATTGGAGTTTTCCACTTTGGGTAATGTTTTCTTACTTTGCCACAGTTAGCTGTGCAGTGAGATGCAATCCTTGATTTAATAATAGTAGGTTCACATCATATTTAATAAAGAAGTAACTCTGCACTCTAGCACACACATGAAATGAATCAATGCATATAAGCTTGCTTGTAAAATTTAATTTAATTTGAAGATTTTACTTTTCTGTGGTTCAGACGGGGTCAGATGATCTTCAAACAAATGAAAAATTTGTTCGTACATAAGCTAAACAGATCCTGTCTCTCGTGACTAACACTAACTATTGGTCAAGTGCTAGGAATTAAACAGGCAAGTTTGCCTGAGCAAGAATCTGAGCAGTGTGTTGGAAAGAGAGACAGAAGTTTGGAATATGGAGTTTGTGACTGCTGGCTATAATGTACCGTGCTAATGATTTTGTGGGTTGAAGTTTGAATTGAAGAAGACATAGCCATGACATTCATCAGCTCATCCTTAGTTAAAATTGTGTAATTGTACAAGCAGATAAACTAACACTTGAAAGTGGTAAACCTATCCCATGGGTAAAAATACTATAGTTTAATTCTGTATTTGCTAATGTATACTGTAGTAAACTGTATTATTTACTGTCACAGTTATTACAGAATGTAGACCACTGCAGTATTTACTACAGTAATTACTACATGCTGTAATAAACTGTGGTATTTACTCTAGTAATTACTATACACCATAGTAAACTGTTGTATTTATTACAGTAATTAGTACATGCTGTAGTAAACTACCGGTATTTTGACTATAGTTTACTATAGTATTTTTAATACAGTAAGACTAAAAAAAACACTATAGTTTTTAGTATAGTATTTTTATGGAACCTGGCTTGAGTTAGGGGAGAGGCAAATGGTATATAAATCTATAAAATATAAAAACAAACATGACTGTGTATGCTACATGAGATTGAAATTGTACCTTTGTACATGTATTATGACAAATATGAGCTGTTGTTGATCTTTTGGCTGCTCCCATTAAGGTGTTGCCACAGCAGACCATGCGATCCACACACAACTTGGCACGAAGGCCGGATGCCCTTCCTGACGTAACCCCCCGATTTTATCTTGGCTTGGGACCAGCGCTGCATCCAGTGGCTGAGGTTTGGGCATTGGGTGGGAATTAAACCAGGCCCTCCACATGGCAGGCGAGAAACCTACAACTGAGCCACCAATGCCCCTATGATGAATGCGAGTAATTGCATTAAAAAATAGACCACGGAGCAAGCATTACTAGTACAGATTGAAAGAAAATTACTAGTTTGTTAGTGTGTGATTATTTTATCCTTTGTCAATAAATATTCATGTAATTAATGAAACATATGATCAGAATAGGCTAATAAATATAAATTCACCACTGAATAACAGATTTCCTTTTTTCTTTTTTTTTTTTGTAACTTCATCAATACTCAAATTCAGAAAACATACAGTATGTTAATAATTAAAGTTCCTACATGTATTGTGGTCGCTGGTCGCCTCAGCAACCTTACTTATTTTTTATTAAAGTTATTAAACTGACAGTGATATTACAGCTAAATATGATCATATTAGTCTAATATAAGATTAATAAAGGAATTTAGATTTGGAATAAGTAAATATCTGATAATCAGTTACTTAGAGTACTTTTGATTTGGAATCTGGATCTATCTATCTATCTATCTATCTATCTATCTATCTATCTATCTATCTATCTATGTATCTATCTATCTGTCTGTCTGTCTGTCTTTAATTTGGGGCACCCTATTGAATATTAGTGTTTCACTTGTGTTTACCTCAACAATGTCTTAAACGGTAATTATCCAACCTTAGCTTGAGCCTAAACTACAGAGGTACCTCATGAATTATCATCCTAAGAACTGAAATTTTGAAAGAAATTTGCCTGGAGTGAACAAACTGAGCCGAACTCAACATCAGCTAAGTTGTGCCTACGCACTTGGTTGCGCCAGTGAAAAGCCAAGCAAAGCGAGTTTACATAATTTTGTGTGTCTATTTTTTATTTTATTTTATGAAGATTTAGAGAATACATAACTTCTCTATGGGTTCCAAGAATGTTAGCAAGGACAGTAGCAAAAAGGAAAGGGAGCCACTTTCAGTTTCACTTTAAAGCATAAATTAAGGTTAAGTGTG
This sequence comes from Clarias laeviceps, assembly GCA_030014305.1. Taxonomy (NCBI): domain Eukaryota; kingdom Metazoa; phylum Chordata; class Actinopteri; order Siluriformes; family Clariidae; genus Clarias; species Clarias laeviceps. The sequence goes on from JAQMYJ010000015.1 coordinate 5,724,349, forward strand.
GTTTAAGGTCTATTTATTTAATCTTTTACTAAATTTATATGTCTTTTCTACATGATTTCATTGTTTTTATATGCAAAAATATGATTATAGTGTTGAAAATTGGTAATATTGGTAATATCTTTTGGGTGCCTGGAACAGATTATCTGTATTTACATTATTTTCTATGGAAAAAGCATTTTGCGATGTGAAATTTTTATCGTAAGAACTTTTACCTTAAGAATTTAAGGTACCGCTGTAGCTGCTCATCCAAATCAATGACTAGTAAATTTTCAAGTCATAACAGTTCTTACATGTGTTGTGGTTACTATTTACCTCAGAAACCCATTTCATACAATGTAATTCACAACTACATTCATTCATTCATTTTTGTACAAACACTCAAAACATGTGTATAAGGGGAATAGTATACCCGCTCTATACTTCATTGAAGTATATTGATTGAATAGTTCATTCTTTAGGTCCTATAGCTAAAAGAACACAATTCTGCTTTCAACCATGCCAGTGACAAGTGTTTATATTTTAAAAATACATTTTTCCCCCCTGAGAATTTAAACCAGATGCCTATCAGATCCTGATACTGTTCGCTCCAGGTGGCTAAAGTGAAGTAACATATTTCTTTAGATAAAACCAAACAGGATCAGATAGTAAGTCCTGTCAGCTGGTCATTCAGTGGTAGGTTTTAGCGATGATAGTCAACACTTCCCCCGTAGCCATATCTGATCGGATCCTGCGGTCTTGTTTTGGCTTGTTGCTAAAGATTTCCGGCTGGCTCTGGAGAGAGAGAGCGGGAGAGAGAGACAGATCTGGGAGAGATTCTTAAGCCAGAGACTGGTGCTTGATTCCAGATTGCCACCTTCACACTTCACAGAGTCTTGTACCATACCTTATACACCCTTCCCAAACCCAACCCCAACCCCCGCATACACACATGTCCAACAAACACTGTACTGCCCTTATTTTTCAATGTTTTATGTTAAAATCTCAGCTAGATTTACGTGTGTGTGTGTGTGTGTGTGTGTAGGTGCATGTGCAAAGATCATGGCACTTGATAGCATCTTGAAAAATTGTGCAAGCAGAGACTGTCATCGCTGGGCTGCCGTGGCACCTCTCTACGGAGATGTTTGCCTTAGCGATAGCGTTATTTTGACTAGTTACATGTTCCTGAGCTTGGATAGGGGAGCGGTAGCAGAGACAGATGAGTGGATGGAGGGAGCCTGTTTCCTTTCTGTGAACAAGCGATAGAAGGTGGGCCTGATGACAGATAGAGCAAACTGTATGGCAGGAGAGAATAAGGGCAGGGGAAGAAAGTAAAACAGTAAAAGCATTCAGGAGGTAAAGATGAGACAAGAAATAAGGAGAATTAAAATGTATAAAGGAATAGGAAGCGGTAAAAGCTGAGGTGCTTGAGAGCCAGGTGTCCGGATTGTGTGTGTTTTTTATTTGTCAGTGAGAAGGTTTAAGCATTCCTTACTGCTATCAGCTAACAGCAGGAAGTCTTCAGCCTCCAGGTTTAGAGACAGACAGCCTCTCTTAGCTTAACCTCTAATGAGCTGCGTAAATACACAAAGTTCAATGCACCGGCTCAGGAATCGCCAGACACAACAGGTTTACTACATGACCTACACGATTGTCTTAGATTTGTAACATCAGGCTTCACCTCAAGAATAATAATCAACTTAAGAATAATTTCCCATAAATTATAGGCTTTTTCTTGATGCTTATTTATTTATTTATTTTTTATAATTGATGATTGAAGATGAGTTAATTTATATTATAATATTTTTAGACTCAATTGAAAAATAAAACATAACTCTGTGTGATGTAACAGGAAAATAACCAATAACGTAGTGATGCTTATCGTTCATATGGAAGTAGTGAATTATTATCCAATAACACCATGGGACAAGGTGTTCATCAAAA
>JAQMYJ010000015.1:5752101-5781123 GCA_030014305.1 Clarias laeviceps
CAACAACACAAGCGACTGGGGTTTGTTGACAGTCATTTGCAGTCTAATACCAATAGGAACAGTTGTGCTCATGGTAGTTCCAGATGAGAGCAAAACAGGCCATGCTCTCTGGTTAGGATAGCAGCTAACATTAAACCAGTGTTTTGGGTGAAAATACCTTTTAAAAATAATTTTGTATAATCTGTTTATTAATAACTAGGTAAATAAAATGATAATTATTTAATTCAGTAAATCTGCAGGAATTTGTAAAAGTTCTAAATTCACTGTTCTATCTAGTTATAAAGTTATTGATTGTCAAATTCAACATAAATCATGTAACATCTACAGCCTCCACACAATTAGGCCTACTGGTTTTAAAAATTCACAATTCTATATTAGTCATTGGGTCTCCAATTGGCATGTACAAAATAAAATAAATAATGCTTTGTGGTATTTTTACCAGAGATTTGCCTGAGTTTCAACAAATCAATTGGAGGTTCCCTATAAAGTGACCTCATAAAAGGAGACACCCTCTGACAAACTTGTTGCTCAGGTCCTTTAAACTCCACCATGCTCCCTAAGTGTTCTGTTACTATTTTGCCCCATTATGTAGGAGGTCTAGATTCATCGGTATTTTATTGCCGTGTGCTGACGGTCTGCTATTTTTCTTTGTGTGTTTAACACTAACAACTAATACATGAGCAAATAAAATGAGGAAAAAACAAAGCTGTAAAACTTTAAGTAGCCTATACTTTCTCTTACTGTAGCAGGAAAAAAGAAAGGGAAACATTGGCAATGCACAGGTGTACACAGGTGTCTAGCTATAGCTAGAGCCAACCAATCTCAAAATTCTTTTAGGCAAGGGGAAATAAAGTACCACTAGAAAAAGTGACCAAATCTGACAGGAAAACAGAAAAAGCAAAAGAAAAGATTATATCTTGGTTTCATATATATGCACACCTTTTTATAATGGTTTATGTGATTGCTCAGAATGAACAATTCATTTTCAAACTCATGATCAAGATGTTCATCATGTACATAATCATACATCCTTTCATCAATTAACCACAATAATTGTTTACTAAATAATGACTTCATCTGACTGCTAAAGCCAATGTCCACCAATAGTATACAAAGAATGTTTGGGATCTCACTGTTGAATGTTGATATCAGTAGAGGGGTACAAATTAATTTCCAAAATATTAAGACATACCAATGAACACAGTGAAAGACATTATCAAAAAGTGGAGAAAACGGGCCATCACAGTGACATTACCAAGAACTCCTTCCAAAAACAGATAAAAGGACAGGAAGAGAACTCATCAGAGAGGGCTGATGGAAGAGACATATGGCAGCATTAAAAATGCTGCAGGAATATCTGGCAAGTACTGGTCACTCCCTACATGTGACAACAATCTCTCATATGTCTGGGCTAAAGTGTAGTGTGGCCGGAGGAGAGCTCTTGCAAGGTATTTCTTCTTCCTTTGTTCACTTGAATTTTGTTGGTTACTATATGACATCAGGTATGATTCATTTATTAAATTTTTTACATTCAAATAATTGCCATTTTATCAGGGGTATGTAGACAGTATAGGTTTTACTGTTTGAAGTACCAACCTTTGAAGAGGCAACTGCATTCTCACAACGAAGTAAAAGTTCAGAATGTCCTCCAATAGTAGGTTTTTGTCAGACAGTTTAGTGATTTCTCGCCAGCAGCCTGCTACTTGCAAATAGTCCATCATGGACCGTAGAACTCTCTTCAGTTCCTTCAAAGTGCTTGATTGCTCGATCTGAAACATTAGTTTAGCTTTATTTCATGACCAAAAGTGCATTTAAGTTGCATTGTATATTATGATATAATGATACGCTCTAAGACTGACCTTTTTGACCGTGTTTGCTAGTTTGACATCTCCCAAGTCTTCAGCAGTGAACTTGTAGTCAGTGGGGTAATGGAACAGGCTGTAGTAGAGGGCATGAGAGAAGAAGGCCGCTGGAGGACCACCATGGACCAGAGAGAGAGCCAGCAGACTGCCAACCTCAAAATACAGATCATCTCTCAGCGCTGCACACAAAAAAACGCTGACATTCAAAAGCCATCCCATACTCTTTGATTACAAATATTTAACAAAAATAGCAATGAAAAAATTTAATAAAATTTGAATAAAAAAAAAATAAAAAATTCAACCTTCAACTTGAGACTTACCGTAAAATATACAAGGATTATTCAGAACATAGGCCCTAATTAGTAGGGATGGAAATTACCAGTCACCACCCTATACAATATCACAATACCTAGATGATTTTATAAACATTATTTTCCAATTTTGTTAGTTTTACGACCTTGAAACTTACAAGTTGTCATGTAAGTTTTATACCCTAGCTTTATTCAACAGGTAGGTACTAAATTAAACATGAGTAATTAAATGTAGTCCATTCTATTAGGTGTCACCATCACAACACATTCTTATTTAAAAGCATACTTGCATTCAGTCCTACACCAACAGGGATCGAAACATGTTATGACTGTATCAATAAAAGAAAAATGATGCGTGCTGTTTATATTTGTGTGTAAATGAAATTGTCATACCTTGCGAGCTGAGGGACAGGTTTTTAGCCTGGTCAGGTCCTTCAAAGACACTTGAGTTCTGTAATTTCTGCAGAAGGAGTCTGAGGAAACGGCGCTGTGTGCCCACCTTTTGGCTCTGTTTTTCTCTGCCGAAGCTCACGGACATTGTGTGGCAGGGGTTAAAGTCACTCTGCCGCATAGTCTGAAGGGCAGCTTCAAACACCTCATCCTTTTTCACCAGCACTGTTGTGATCTGCTGCACTGATAACTGAGTGGCCAAATCCTTTAAAATTTCTGAGGGACTTGCATCCACACACAACCTGATATGAACCAACAAATCACTATGAAAACTGCAGTCCTTTCATCAAAAGCATTAATTTATTTATTTATTCATTCAGTTGTAAAAATTTTGCCATGCATTGAGGTATTGAACAGACACATCTGAATGAACAGATCAAACAAGGCACTGCCATAATGCTTTATTGTTACCTTTTAGAGATGATTGAGGAATGAATGCTGGAGAGGCATCTTTTAAGCAGTCTTTTCTTCTCTTGCCTCTGTGCCAGTGGTGATTTAACATGGTTTGGCAATATGGACACTGTTACAAACCAAAGGTATTTGGAAAATAATTGTTAAGCAGAAGTTAATAAAATTCTTTGAAGATTATGTCTTTAAAACACAGTAAGCCTAAGGTGATAATTTAGCTCACCTGTTCCCTCAACAGCAGCTTTGCAGTCATCACAACTCCAGTTGGTTTCATAATGTTTAAGAGAAGAACATTTTCGGTGGGTTCCACTGGAGCCACAAAACTTGCATCGAATAACCTCAAAAAACCTGTTAAAAAACAAAGGGACTTCTGGTTAGCAGCCACATGGAGTAGACGTAGTAGATAGATGCTCCGACAATTCGTCCCTGGATGTTTAATTTACTCTTTAGGGTATTATATTTTTATACTTTACCCCACAGTCATCTATTTTTGATTTACAACGGCTACTAGAAGTGTTAAAGCCGGAAAAAAGATGACACTGCGACTGCTCTAACAGTTGAGGCCATCTCCGCGCTGTTGGACAAACACTGTGAAGTGTTAGTGGCTAAATTTAAATCCTTTAAATTTATATCCAAAGTCATAGACCTAGAAGGCCGGAGCAGGAGACAAAACCTGCGTATCCTAGGCCTTCCAGTTTATCTTTAATATGTCGTCCTCTGTTTTACAACCTTGTTTTAAGACTGACGCTTGGTATTTCAGTATTATTTATGTTTACCTACCTGCACTCTCTAGAGGAGAATGAATAGTTCTTTAAACTTTGTGAGCTGGAAAGTTAAGGGTCTAAACCATCCGGTCAAAAGGTGCTCACACCTTAAACAAATCAACACTGCAATTGCCTTTTTACAAGAAACTTACATTCATAGTTCTGATAATTCTCGTCCTATGTCACGTTGGTGAGGGCAGCACTACCACTCTACCTTTCAGGCCAAAGCTAGGGGAGCCTCAATTCTCATTACTCCAGCATCTCTTTTAAGCACCATAATGTTATTACGGATATATATGGGGTATGGGGTATAGGTGTTTATAAACACAGAATGTAAAAGTGTGCATTGAAACACTACATGTTTACTTTGTTACATCCCTGTTTAACATCAATAAAAATATTGTTGAAAAGAAAAAGGAAAAAAGATAAGGAATTTAACCAGAGCTTCATAGAATAAGTTAGCACAGACATAATCTTATTATCTAGGAGCACATGGATGTTCACTGATGTCAGTCAGCGCCGGCAATGGGGGAATTTCATAGCAGTGCTAGCAATAAATGTTCAAAACAGATAAATCAGATTTCTGGCTTACTTTCTTCTTACAGCCATATAAATACATACTAACTGCTTTCCATCCTCCGGAGCAAAATCCTCAAAAAGTATAAAGTATACTGTTGCAAAAATCGCATCCATTGTTTGAGATAGATGAGTGATCACACAAATATGACATGCTTTAACCCAGTCAACATCACAATGTGGCTTGTAAGGTTAATGTAAGAGAACGCAACAGGACAATATACATCAAATAACATAACTAAAACTGATGACCTGTTCTGGTTACTTACCCTGACTGTGCACTGTAATTACGTCCTTTTTCACAGGAACATTTGACAGCATCACAGTGCTGGTACACTTGTAACAACTCCCCATAAGCATTCTCCTCCATCTCCCATGAAGCATCTCTACAAGACAAAATTGAATTGTGTTCCATGAAAGGCCAAGAATGATGGTTTACTCTTTACAAATGTGCAGAGCTGATATGACTGAATAAAGAAATTCTATACCGTTCTGGTATGTGTATTCCCATTCTGAGCATTTCTTTCTGAAACTGGTCTATATTGTTGCATAGTGTACATCTGAAGAAATACAGGGCAGCACTGTGTGCTTGATTCTGTGGAAGATAGATCATGTTAGGAGCTGAAAATTTTAATTTCCCAGTAATGGTTAAAAACAAGGCATAAAATGTATGAGAACTGAAATACTGTGTAAGGTTTACCTGAACACATTCCCTATGAAACCAGCTTCCATGACATGCAGGGCACTTGAGCACAGAGTAGGAGAGAACAGGATCAATGGGCTCCAAGCAGATGGAGCAGGACAGAGGCAGAGTGGGGGTGGAAGAGCAGGTCTGAGTGGGGCGATGTTTTCTACAAAAAGATCTGACAAGAAGAAGTAGCACGATCAGATATATGAACACATACAGAACATGTAGAAATCTCTTCACTTTATTTAGATAAGTTTTTACACACAACTAATTAAGCAGCATTACTACATTTAGATAATAATATTATAGTAGATCATTCAAATATATATTTGTCACTTTTGCAAATGATTCAAAGCGTTTCTTTTCGTATGCATAACAATGAAACCAACAAAGTTTCCCTGTACAATTTAAATTCTTCCTTTGCCTTCTACTATAAATGCCATTGAAAAAAAAAAACAGAAAGGAATGAAATAACAGTACAAGTATAAATTTTTCTGATTTTTATTTCTTTCAACTGTAAAACAATGCTGAAGAAATCTAAATTATGCAATAATCTCATTTGACCAGTTGATATTCTGATGTGTTTGCTACTCATGCTCTGTAAAACATTCATAACAGCTCTAATCTGAGGTGCTGTTTGTTAATTGGTGATTTCTGAGGCTGGTAACTCTAAATGAACTTCTCCTTTGAAGCAGAGGTAAGTTTTGGTCTTGCTTTTCTGGGAACGTCTTCATGAGAGCCAGTTTCATCATGGTGCTTAATGGGTTTTACAAATGCACTTGATAATACTGTTCTAATTCCATATGTGTTATTTCATATTTTTTGGTTAAAAATACAGTAGTGTTTTAGAATGTAGAAAAAGGATCCAAATTTGTGTCCAAACTTTTCACTGGTACTATATAGAGGACAGAGCATTACTGATCAAGACCTGACCAACTGAAGAAACTCTAAATCATAACACTGCCTCCAGTGGCTTAAGGGGTTTATTCGCTTCCCTCTTTTTCCAATCACTCTATAATAGGGTCAATCTCATCTCATCAGACCACATGACCTTTTTCCATTGCTCCAAAGTCCAATCTTTATGCTCCCTAGCAAACTGAAGCCTTTTTTTAATAAGTGGTTTTCTGATGCACATATAGTTGTGTGCACACGTAGTCACCTTTTGCATGTAGAAATGCTCGTACTTTCACTATTAAACATTTTTCCAATCCAACTTCACCCAGAGTTTGAGTGATCTCTGGTCATGCTCATTCATGACTTTTTTTTTCTTCCAACCACATTTCTTCGGAGAAATTGACAGTTCAACACTCTACTTCCAGGTTTTAAAAATGTGTTGGACAGTACTTACGCCAATTCCAGTCATTTCAGCAACTTCTTAGACTTTTTTTTCCTTTGCTTTACACAGGCCAATAATTTGATCCATCTGAAACACAATAACATATTTTCAAGAGCATAGGATATATCTTTCAACATGGTTGTTTTAAGAAATGAGAAGCTACAGTACTGCATCAGTTAGGGTTGAGAGTTGTTGAGAAGAGTTAAGAACTGTTGCCAGCCGAAACATTAATCACTGCAGTCATAATTCTATTAAACACTTATGTTAAACTAATGGAATGGATTTTAAATCCAGTTTGACACTTTTTGGCCAGGCAGTGTAGGTAGGGGCTCTTTAATAATTAGGCACAAATGTCAGAAGTGTGTTGATTAAAGAAAATGGTTAAATCAGTCATAAGTGCTTTTGGGAAATATTTATTGAAATCTGTACATTAAAACGCATTTCAACTTCATCTTAAGACTGAAAAGTTATCTAGGTAAGACACTCGATTCTTTAACTGCCTTGACTTTGGCCCTTTGTTTTGCTCTCTGGTGGTTCGCAGAAAGATTTCACATGGTGCCTGTGACAGCTCAATCGCTCATTATGATCTTGTGGATAATTTTAGTAGTGTTAAATCCCAGCTGGTGAAAAGCTCACACACCGACACATGCTTGTGTCGAAACACAGACTGTGAACTGCTGCTCTAGTAATACGAGTCATATAGCAAATGTGAACACTTGATCAACAAACAGGTGCACACACACACACACTCACACACATTCTTGTAATTAGGGCATTATGTGGACAGTAGTCCCACCCATCAGTTTTGGGGACACCCCTTTCCAGTGATCCTCTGCGTGTGAAAAGATATCAGGCATGTACAATTAGATTCTCTAAACACAAATATTTTAGTGGGGACCAAATTTGCATACACAGAAAATTAAGTGGTGGTTTTCATAATGTTGTGGGGACATTGCTAGTGACCTAATTTGCATACACACATTTAGCTGATGTTAGTGATGATGTGGTGACATCACTATATAGCTAAGTTGCATACACACTTATAAGGTATATTACACCAGATCAAGGGGACATGGGTGTAACAAACATCAAACTGGGCACTTAACTTTGAAAAAATTGCAAACTAAGCATGTCAAACATTTTAAAAACTGCGTAAAGCACATGGCTCTTATGGGTTTAAGTTCCTCATGACTAAAGAATTGTTTCTTAATTCTGGTTATACAAAGGACTGATAGCCAAACTTTCGTTCATAGCTTTATTTTCAAAGCCAATGTTAGAGAAACTTTTAAGATAATTATAGGATAAATACAATTTAAGGCAAAACTGCAACAAGACAGGAACTTACTAAAGAAAGCCTGAACAAGGCCACCTCAAAAATATCGAGAAGATATATTTCCGGGGAAAAAAAAAAATCTTGAAAGTGACGATTCAGTTGTAGACATAGAATTTTACACTTCCCTGAAATACGACATGACATAAAGAAGGTCTTCATGTGTCTGTCCATCACATGGACCTCATTCAAGTCCCAAGACTTCCACCTTTTTTAAATGTAAGAATAAACATTAGTTTACCAATCTTAGAAACATTTACTTTCAGCAATTTAGACAATAACAACAGAAGAAATAGACCTAGAAATATTCAAGAAATATAAATAATTACAAGGACAACATACTTTAATATGAAGATGTTATCTTTAGTTAGTTTTATTGTATAAAAACTACTAACAGACCAGATGGAAATACAAAAACAATTTAAAAACATTTAGTGCATGCTAAAGAGGAATATGCAACACAAAACAAATATGCTGTTCCTTATATGAAGAAAAATTCATTGGAGAAATTTATTTATCATTTCAAAATCTTTTTAGAATCGTTTAACAAGGTTCAGGTTTAAGTCACTTCTTGGGACTCCTAGCCAAACCTCCTATATGGGGATGCCATAAAAAAGTATAAACAGACCAGATGGAAACACAAAGGAGGGTCTGTTGGCACTTAAGTAATAACATTTCTCTTCTACATTTGTTCTCATGTACACTGGAGATGTATTGACATTATAGAGAGTGTTCATGACCCAGTCAGCAGATGATTAAGGGGATGAAACATAGACAATGCTCTAACAAACAATACTACTAAGATGGTGGAGATTTACCTGTTCAGTTTCTGACAATTTCATAGCACTGTTGCTGTTCACAAGATGTTTGATGATTGGTGCTGTCCCCTCTGGATGTTGTTAGCAGTGTCCTCTTCCATATTCTGTGAAGGTATTGGACAATTAAGAATATTTAGTGTGCGCCAAAAGAGAAACATGCAACACAAGAATGTGCAATTCCTTATAAGAAGAAACATTGATTGTAAGAATGGATTTATCATTTCCAGGTTAGACACAGGTGCCTTTGGAGGAGCAGTGAGGCATTGGTGTGGTGCCATTATCCCTCAGCTTAGGCATCATGCTGTAAAGTTTGTTGGTCCCTGGTCAAGCTGTCTGCACGTTACAGAGGTTTAAGGGTTTTGCCTAAGATCAGGTCATACAAGTCAAGCTGTGACTCTGAGTGTGTGTGCGGGACATCACTGTAAAGGCAGCCAGTCCTATTGTATGCAGGTGCACGTGTTTATTATATACTATACCTACTGTACATGTGCAGGTTACCCACAGGCCTCTAAGTAAACGGCCGTAATGCGCGTGTGCAGTGCCGTAATTTGCATGAATTAGACTTGCAGAGTGTGTGAAGCGTGTGTGAACCCCGCTCCTCCCAATAATACGAGTTCAAGACTAAAGAGCAAACATTCACACAAACACACCTATTCAGAGGGTCACTTATGTGCCAAAGCTAAAAATTGGTGAGGCACTTATTTACACCCTCCCCAACACGTTACAATGCTTCACCATTGTGGGGACGTGTTTTTTTTTTTTGTCCCCATAACGGTTTCGGTCCCCATAATGTTGGTGTGTATCCAGAGTGATGTCCCCACAATGCGATAATTACAAACACACACACACACACACTTCATCTTACAGCACTGTGTGGCATGACGTTTTCTCTACTTCTGACACCTGATCCGACTGCTGTGATAATTAGCTGATAAGTTAGCCAGCAGCAGACACATTTCAAGCTCCCCAACACCTTTCTCACCAGGAATGTCATCTTAAAGAGCACCAAATCATGTTTAAGAACTAACATCATCTTTATGATGTTTATGAGCATCACCTTCTGCCATCTGCTGTCTTCCATGCCTTCTATAGAGAACTGAAGGCCACATAGATTTACTGCACATTCTCAAGATTGTTGCAAACTTTAGAAGGAAAAACAATCTTACAGAAAGAAATCATTACAATCTTCTCTCTTTACCTTCTTAAAATGTTAAATAAAATGTTAAAATACTGTTCTACCTGTACTTTTAGAACAAGACTAAATCTACAAAGCAAATGATTTTAGAAAACTAGCAGGAACTCTTTTTTTCTAGTAGAGTACTGTACAAAAGTGTAGTATTAATAAACTTGATTCCTTTATCTGAAGTAAGCACTTTAGAGCCAGGAGCCATTCTAAGTTAGAACTGAATCCTATCCTTGGAAAACTGGGTGTGATAAGGGAAAACAATGTGTATCAAATGCCCAGCAAATCTTTGGATATTTTGGTCCATCCACATGCCATCCATCAACGGATGCTCACCATTCTGAAGATACATCTGTCGTTACTGTGGCGGTTACTAGGGTTGCCACCTCGCCTAACCTGTACGTCTTTGGACTGTGGCAGGAAATCAGTGTACCCTGCGGAAGCAGAGGGAGAACATGCAAACTCCATGCACACAGACCCAAAGAGCAGGAATCAAACCCAGAACCTGGAGGTGCGAGGCGACTGTGCTAACTTACACCATTGTGCTGCAACACAACAAATGCATAGCATGATATACACAATCACACATTTTCACACCCTTATTCTCAGCTCAGGGCAGCTTAGTATAGCCAGTTAACCTGTAGTTTTGTTTTTGAAGAAGCCTGTGGAAACCCGCATAGAAACTCGAGAACCGTTAAGTAACATCAGGACGGAACTGGCAGGCTTGGATGTTTGAGGAAGTAATGCTACCTGCACTTGAAGCTGAACTACTACTACTACTACTACTACTACTACTAATAATAATAATAAAACTCTGAATTTCCGTACAACAACTTGAAAAACTTAAAGTTTTAAGATTCATCCAGTTTTTCTTGTGAGTTGCATCTGTGTCATGTTGCTTTAGTTGTCAGTACTATGAACTAAGCATATACTGTACTTTTTCCTCCTCCTGTGGATCTGTTTTAAAGGACTCCTTACATTTTTTTACCTCTGCTCTTTTTGCAAAAATACATTTTGGCTACAAAGCACGAGTGAATTGTGAGCATGTGTTTGCGTGCGAGTCATTTCTTTCTCTACTTTTATACTCTTTTTCTTTATCACCTCATAGACTAATCTGCTAGTCTTAACTTAAAACTCTAAAAAGTCGACTAGCACCAACATGCGTGGCACATAAAAAAAAAGCCCAACTTTCTCTCTTGGGTTATGTTTCCACACTTTTTTTTATTTGTTCCTCACTCCCACTGAAGGTCTTCTCCCCCTCTCTCAGCTGACATAGTGATCATGGCGGGTGTTTCATCGGCTCTCTGCACTTCTCACTTCTTCCTAGATTGATGTTGTGCTGTGCTATAAATGACAGCGCTAAGTCTGGCCGTAGCATGGGAGGTGGTGGTGGTGGTGGTGGTGGTGGGGAGAGTGGTCGGGTGTCAGGGGGTTCACCCATCTTCTGCCTCCTGCTACTAACTGTGTGTGTGTGAGTGAGTGTGAGAGAGGACAGGAGTGAAAGCTTGGGGGCGGGTGAAAAAAGGTGTCACTATTTATGATGCGTGCGAAACACAAATTGCCCTTACTGTCACCTCCCTTCTCCTCCTCTCCCTGTGTGGAAGAACTGCTGAGTTCTTCTGAAAGCTAACTGAATGACCACACTGGTTAATACTGGTGTGTGTGTGCGTGTGTGTAAATAAGTGTCTGGGCAGTTGGAACGGGCTGACCTGGCTCATACTTTGATCTGTAATCCAGTTTTAATACAAGATCGTTTAGCAGCCTGGCAGTCATCAGGCAGGACATTTATAGAAGATATCGCTTTCAGCATGAGACACACATTTATGGACAGAGATGGGCTTTGCAACTGCTTGACCATAATTTGTTTTTGCTAATTGTTTATTTATTTATTTCATGCTTCAATTAAACTTATTTAACTCATCTTGCATTAAGTTGGTGATATAAAATACATTTATTTATTTGTTTGCTTTTAAATAGGACTCTACTGAAATCCCTAATCTGATTATTCAGATTATTCAGATGATGCATTCAAGTCAAGCCAAGCCAGAACATGTGATGAAATTTCTCTTGAATGAAGACATAAAACTGATTGACATTTACAGAAGACTTCTATAACAGTACGGCGGATGAGACTCTTAGTCGCAGTAAAACATTTGAATGGTGCAAACACTTTAAAAAGGAGGCTGTTCGTCCGTGAATGACATTCCTGGCTGACATGACTTGGAGCTCAATGCAGTCGTTCCTACTGTATGAACGTTCAGCGAATGAAACACCAGATCCCTGGAAATAGAAGGATAACTTGTTGCCAACTTGTGAAAGAGACACTTCTGTCTACACACAATTATTGTACACACAATCATTCACCAATACCAATTTCATGTTACAGGAACTCAGCTGGGAGTCCGCCCCCTCCCCCTCCCCCACCCCCATTAAAGGAGTTCCTGGGAGGCCAGTGTTTCAGAGATGAAGCAGGCAGTCCAATCATGGCTCGGGCGTACTGAGAAAACCTTCTACCTTGATGGTATCCAAGCACTAGTGAAACACTGTGATAAGTGCATTAGTGTATCAGGAGATTATATAGTGAAATAAAAGGTACAGTAGTTTATATTCTGTTATTCTACAACACCAAAGTCCCAGTTTGACTTGAATTTTGAGCTGGTTCATATTAGTGCTATGTTTTCTATTCCATTGTAAAAACTCATGCTCCGGAACTTGTATGACAGATGAAATTGTATTTGTTGACCTTGTGATGTGTTTTTGCCTGTTTGTAATGAGAAGTTTATTTAGTGTTTTTGAAAGGAGTCTCAACTTTTTCTTTAGGTTTCCCAACAAGGAAAGTCATCAGTACAGGGAAGTTTACGCTTTTTCCATTTTCTCTGTAACATGAAAAGTTTTTACCCCCCATTTTTTACTTTATTAACTTGAAGAAACAGAAAAAAAGATTGGTGATGGAATGATCATTTCTAACCAATACAACACTAATAACAGGAACTAACATTTCATGGACGTTACCATTTTCTTATTTGTAAAATATGCCATTTTGTTCTTACTAAATTAAAACTGCCCATATGACCAGAGCCTTGAACATTTTGCTGCCTTTGAGGAAGAAAAACAGCAAAAAATGACATTTTAGTACTGTAAGTCCAAATATTCTTCAATCTAGCCAAATCTATGTATAACTTCTAGTCAAATGTGACTAAAATTCTAGTCAAATGTTACTAAAATTGCAAGTAAAAATGTCTTGTTCTATTGCCAGGTAATTTTGCTCCTTTCAAACAAACAAACAAACAAAAAATCCTAAAAAAAACTCTTGTACAATTATCTGCCAATAGAATAAGACATTTTCACCTTCAATTGTAGTAAAATTTGACTAGAAATAAGTTTAATAGTCTTAAAATGGATTTTTTAAAATTGTTATTTTAACAACATGAAAACTTATTTTAAGAAAATGAACATTAATTTAACTAGATTCAAGATTTTTTTCACTTGCTTTAAAGTAAAAATAGTACAGATACAATTGTAACATTTGGTATCATATTATATATCAATTAGCTGGAGCCTTCAAATTTTTCAGTTTAATTGTGAGCAGAGCGTAAACCATGTTCATGTAACTCTTTGTAGAAAAACATTTGGAACAGAATTATTCATAAGAACCTGCTTTTTCATGGTATTTTACTTGTTGTTACATAAAGAAAATGAACATAAATTTAACAAATGTATGAATTTATTATGTAATTCATCAGAAGCCATCTGATGCTGGATAATTCAACTGAAGCTGTTACTCTGTTTTTGCTCCGTGCTTTTCCTATCAATCAAAATTACAGCCAAGAATAAAACTTACAGTATATTTACACAAAGTTTTCCTAAGTAATTTCTGTCATGGGGATAACCAGAGCATATAATTCATTCTCGAACAGCCGGGAAATTCTTCGGCCTTAGACAGATTAAACCTCAAACAGGAGACCTGTCTGGGAAATGTTTTGTTTGAAACACACACTATAGCCATTGCTAAAAATATATTGCACAATATTGTCTGTTTCTTAAAACTGTAACTAAGTGCTCATTAGACACAGGAGGAGAAGCAGAAGAAATGGAGAATTGTACTAGTGAGAAAACAGGAAAGAAAATGAGGATGATGGAGTTATGACGCTCTGTGTTTTTGGTTTATATAATAGTGTTAGCAGAATGATGGTTTGTAAAAGCCAGGCCACAGATCAACATTTAGAATGACCAAACAGCTCCATTAATCACTGCAGTGAAAGGGTTTGATGACAAAGATTAAAAGGGTGTAAGAGACACCGGGGAGCCTCAGATTACTGCAACTGTCATCAAATACCCAGCAGGACACACACGCACACACACACACACACACACACACACACACACACACACACTGAGTACCCACACCCAGCACTGCCGACATCAGCCTGGCTCAGTGAATCACAGGTGCTCTGCATGGACACACTCACACACACTGTCCATTTTTCCTCTCACACCGCCATGAATTATTTTCTTGTCAGGGTTTTTATGCTTTACAATGCACCTCTGTAATTGTAAGACAGCTAAGCTTCGTAAAATGTAACATCTATTAATCCTTTTGTTAAACATTTAGCTTCTTATGGAACTATTGCCAAAGACACATAAATGACATCATTTTAATATGTTATCATTGATTATGGTGATGTTTGTAACATCCATAGGGTGAATGATCTAATGATCCAGTGCTGCCTACCTGGGTGGAGTCAATGTGATGAAAACAACTCAGTTGTGCCCTGGATTGGGTGCCAATCTATTCCAGGGCACACGCACTCATTCACACACACTACAGGCAATTTGGAAACCAAAAGCAATTTGGAAACCAAAGAGTCAAATCTGCATGTCTTTGTACAGTGGAAGGAAACTCACCAAGCACAGGGAGAACATACAAACTCAATGGACACAGACCCGACCCTGGAGATACTGTACAAGGCAACAGTGCTAACCACTAAATGTGTTTAATGTGTTCTAGAGTGTTGTGTGGCTTAGGGATTAGAATGAAGGTTTAGGCTTATAAAGGGAGTTGGATAAGATTGGGGTTCACCATTTGCCCATAGCCATCTTCTGGCATCATGAAAGATCATTTCCAAACTTAAAAAAATGTGGTTTCATTGCAAATGTGGGTTATAATGTTTTAAAGTCTTTCTAGGCTCTGTTTTCTTCATTTCAGGGTTCACCTCTAGCCAGAAGAGAAAGGTTGAGATATATATTTTTCTTTAAGGAGGTAGGTGTCAGTTAAGGGTCTTGTGGGGATTAAGGCTTGTCTGTGTTTTCATTGCTTCTGAAATTCACATAGGCACAGAGCTGAAAAAAAAAGAGCTTCTTTTCAATATAGTGCAATGTATTTTTAACACTGACCATAGTGTGTGGCTCCCAGCATTTCAAACAAAACATTTATATAAGAATAGTCACATTTTCTGCTAATCTGCCTAAATTGACTTGACCTAGTTTTTTTTATTTTTTATTCCTTCCTTTAATGATCAGTGTCCTGTGTAGAGGAAAGCAAACGTGAACCCCAAATTCCTCACCACATGTGCTTGAGCTGTCGGACTTTCAGCACCTCAGTGTGCTTAGTAGAGAATGCTAAGCATTCAGCTCTGCCAAACATGATCAACTGGTTAGAAGTCAACCATCTGGCTCTTACGTCATATAGGGGGTTATAAAGAAGAAGCAAAAACTGCAGCACTTTTTATCTACTCGTTTTAAAGGGATTGAAGAATAAATTTTCACCTGTTGAAGAATTACATCTATGTTTTGCAGGCTAAAGAAATAATTGGACAATTGATAAGCAGTATGATGGACAGTTGTGGCCAGTTTCTTAGTTATATAATGACAAATTAATGAGATAAAATGTCTGGAGTTGATTCCAAGTGATGGATTTGCATTGGGTAGCTGTTTTTGGAAACTTTCAATACATATAGTCCAAAGAGGTGCTATCAGAAACTTTGGAAGCAACCAAATTAACAATTTGGTACATTCTTAGAAAGAAGAAACCCATTGCCGAGCTTTGCAAGACCAAAAGGCCCTGAAGGCAACTAAAGCTGATGATCACAGATTTTCTTTCCCTGGTGAAAAATCTCTTCATAATGTCAAGCCATGTCATGGTCACTCTGGATGAAAGGGGTGTATTATTGGTAAAGTCAACATTCAAGAGATGCCTTCATGAATGTAAATACACAAAGTATACATCAAGAGTCACACCACTAGAAACACTCAAGAACAGAAAGGCCAGATTAGACTAGAACAAAAAAAGAGAACAACACTCTAGAAATGCCTGCCTAGTCCTAGAAACAAGATTTACTTGAACCAGAATGATTGGAAGAGAAGAATATGGAAAGGGAAAAGACAAAAAATGCCATTTCGCCCTTTAAACATGGTGCAGGCATCAAGTACGGCTATCAGTGGAACTGGGACACTGGTGTTTGATGATGTTGTGACAATCACAAGAAAGAAGTAGCAGGATGAATTCTGTAGTGCACAGAGTTAAACTTTCTGCCAAATGCTCTAAAACTGAGTACAGATGGACATACCATGAAAGCAGCTCATGAAGGCAAGGAAAGGGAATGTCCTCAAAGAGCTTAACCCAATTGAGCTACTTTTCACTTACATTTAAGTATTAAAATTAATGAGAATATTTATGAATAAATTAATTTTAATTGATCAATTACAGCCGTTGCAAAATATGGCTTTGTCTATATCTCTAAACAGTTAATGCAATGGTTTTCTTAAAACATTTCCCTTGAATTAAAGCTGAAGTTAAAGGTATTTAATTTAATTAATTTTAAATCCATGGAGACAAATTTATGAAAATTGTGTCTGTACTGGACTTCATGTCAACTTACAGTAGCATCTTATCATTAGATTTTTGTTTCTCATTCACCTTGAGAGAGAGAGAGAGAGAATATAAATAAAACATACTCAAATTGTTGATGAGAAAACTCCTAAATTTCCCTAAATTGCTTTCCTCAATTTGTTTTCCACAAACTTCATAAAATTACTCCATCACCTCTGTATAGCCAGTGCTCAGGACTTTATGCTCAGTCATGAGTGATTACGCCACAAAATGTAACTACAGGAAGCGTGTAGCAGAAAACACAGGCTTCACTGTAGTATGTTTGTATTAGTCATATGTTAAAGAAGGGGGAAGCAGACGAGCTGCCGGCGCGGACTCGAGCCATGCTCTTTGAGGGCATTTGTGGCTAAATTGTTGATCGTTTGCATTATGTAACACACGAGTGGATACATGGATGAATATTTCTGAATAGACAAGACTATATGATGTGGTTTGTTGTTAATGCTGATGGTAATATGGTATGATTGATATGTTAGGCCCTATTATGGTAAATTATGAATTATTTATTATGAACTGGTTTGAACCTTGAATAAAAGGCTGTTATTTCGGCAATACAGCAAACACACACGCAATATAATCTGCAGATGAATAATAAAAAAAAAGAGGTGGACTATATGTAGGAAGGATTATGGTATTGTATGATGTTTTGGACTCCAGAAGTGCAACTTTATTATAACGCATGTTATAGCAGGTATAAGCAGTTGCTCCTTTGCCAGGCCTTTAATTTTTCTCTCTCTTAAATAAGACAAACATTGCACTGGAAAACAACCTACTGACTATTACAGATTTCAGATACAGGAGACGCCTTCCACATTGTAGGTTTTTAATGTAAACAGGTTTGCATTGACCCCCTTATCCAAATCAACTAGCATTTTTATCTCATTATACATTTGAGCAGTTGGTGGTTAAGGGCCTTGTTCAAAGGCCCAACAGGGAATCTTTGTGGTGGGGTTTGAACCTGGGACCTTCTGAACCGCAGCCCAATGTTTTAACTACTGAGCTATTCCCGCCACTTTCTGACCAATCAAAATTCAGTATTTGGACCTGTAGGATAATTGATACTGATATGCGTTCTATGGAATTATTTCATATACATAAACACATCTGCATGCATATTGTGAGCTCTGCAGTGCACCTGCTAACCTTACAGTGTTAATGTTCTCAAATGGACTGATAATGAGTTAGACATTGACATTGTATGTGTGTGTGTGTGTGTGTGTGTGTGTGTGTGGTCAGGCTGTCACCTGTTATTTAGATTCATACGAGCCGGTCATTCCTCTGTTCTAAAATAAAATACCCCACTTGTCCTGTTGAAACCCTTCTCACCTTCAAGAAGCACCTCGCTGGCTGTCAGGAGTCCAACTCTTCCTCACATTGCAAAGTGACAAAACTGACTCATGCACGCTTAGATATCGCATTATTATACAGTATATTTCCACCAGTCATTTTAATCTAACAGCTAAATGACTTTATAGTTCAGCATTTACTTCTTATTTAATGTTTGAACACTCTCTGTAGTAATATCTCTCCCTCTCTCTCTCTCTGTCTCTCACAAACAAGGACACACACACACACACACACACACACACACCACTTAAAAAGCATTTACATGACTCGTGTAATTACACTGGATTACAATTTTCACCCAATCACTGGCACTGACGACAGCTACTTACAGGTTTATTAGGGCAGAAGTTTTAAAGTGTGAAGTGCTGCATAGTGGAACAACTTAAAAACAACAACAACATCTAATCAAATAAAATAAAATGAAAAAATATTTCATTTATCTCCCAGTCCTTTTTGAACTGCATCAAATAAAGAGCACATTAACCATCATGTTAGTTGCAGATATAAATTGTAGGTTTGGTGATTGTCTAAAGGTTTTCTGGTTTGTTTGTTTGTTTGTTTGTTTATTTGTTTGTTTTAATAAATTCATGCATGAAATACACCAATATTTTGAGCTTGATCCAATTTATGGTATTGATTAATTAAGCAATATCACAAGAGGAGTGCTGTTGTGCTGAATATCAGAATGGCTGTGACACTTTTGTTGGTTTTTATATTAATAAGCTTAATTAAAACACCTACTAGAAAATTAAAAAAAAATTGACATTTGACACGTGCCCTCTCAACTTGATTGGGTTCTGATTAGAACACCTGTGAAGCAAAATGTACATATATTTAAACGTCCCAGTGCTGTTGTACCCTATATCAGAGACATACTACTCATGGAATGTCTCTTATCCAATCAAATTGTTAACTGTTTTCTGTAACTTCAGTCTGTCTAATTAATGATCTCTTTATTTATAATACATTATCAATTTAATTGTAAACAAAATTAGACTGGGATTTCTATGCTGGATGAACTGATTTAAAGAATATCTCTATATTTTATATGGAGTTAAGTATCCTGGTCATCGTGGATCTGGAGTGTATATTCTGGAGGCATTACGTGTGAAGTTGGAATTTGTTCTTGATATACATGCTTTTTCGAGAAGTTGGAGAAAAGTCGAGAACCCAAAGCAAAGCCAAGTAGACATGAGAATGTGTGAAACTCCACACGGACAATGACCTGAGCTTAGGATATGGCAATGCTCCGAACTGCTGATTTCATATTAATGAATTTAAAGTGAAATAACATAATATATTACTTTTGTTAAGTTAAAAAGAAAGTTAAAGAGAGATTTACTTCATTGCCTTCACATGGACATACACACACACACACACACACACAGGGAAAGAGGGGTACACTACCAGTCAAAAGTTTGGACACATCTAATTTCAAGGTCTTTTGTGATTTTTATCTTTTACTACATTGTAAAACAATGCTGAAGGCATATAAAATATGCAGTAATCTCCTTTGAGATGTGTCTGCTACTTATGCTCTGTAACACCTTCATAACGGCTCTAATCTGAGGTGCTATTTGTTAATTGGTGATTTCTGAGGCTGGTGACTCTAAATGAACTTCTCCTCTGTTACAGAGGTCCTGCTTGGTCTTGTTTTGGTCTTGCTTTCCTGGGATGGTCTTCATGAGTGCCATGGTGCTTGATGGATTTTGCAAATGCACTTGACACGATACTGTTCTTGCAAGAACTGTTCCGGAACAGCTGACCTTCATGTCTTAAAATAACCACTGACTGTTGTTTTTGTTAACTACCTAATGCCATGTGTGCTATTTCATAGTTTTGAAAAAAATCCAATATTGTCCTAAAATGTAGAAAATAAATGCAAACTTGTGTCTGAATTTTTGACTGGTACTGTAATGTTGTCAGTTACATACATTTATTAACACCTCTTAGTCTTGTTGCTTTGTACAATATGCATATATTTTATTTGGCTCAATAGGGTTTGTTTGTAATTCCCAGGCCAAAAATATGTCCAAAGTGTCAGTTTTGGCCACTTAACAAACATCAAAGATAAAAAAAATGCCATAAGTGCATGAGTGAAATTGTCCAAGAATAACATTAATATCAATCTTTTTCATTATTTATATATAACTGCTTTAAAAAACAGACATATTAATGCTTATATAGTATGTCTGCTAGAGGAAATAATAAACTGTGTTTGAATAACTGGAGCTTTAACTTTTCAGCTTCAGTTCACTGGTACTAAAAGCTGACCCAGGGCGAGCCAAGAAACCTCATGGAGGTTGCCAGAGCATGCATTTGTAACTGTATGTTTGTTGAACAATGTCATGGCCTCTATTTCTACATCAACTTGGTAAAGAAGTGCAGATCAAATTTCCACATTGCAGCTCGGTAAACAAGAGCCAGAGTTTTATTTATTTATTTTTTTTCACTCACTGTTGCTTTACCTTTCCAATTTCAACTTAAGCACCATAAACTATGATTCTAGCTGGAAGTCATTCAGGCCATAAGCAGTGGAGTCGCTAAATCTGGGCATCCGACTCTAAACCCCATACAGACTGCTGCTGATTTCCTGCTTGAAAGCTCTGCTAATACCAAAAAAGGACCAAATACATTAGGAGCCAAAACTCAATGCTCGGTTGCAGTGGGACTATACATTTTAATTTGTTTCCTAACTAAAAGCCCGGTTATGCCATGACGTTGGCCACGTCCTTTTTCTGGTCTCGCAGGCTCCCAGCTGCTCAGTTGGTAAGAAACTAAATCGAATTCTGGGTCAGCTCATACCAGGAGTCTCTCTCGGAAACTCGCTCAGATAAATAGGCACTGTTCACTGTACTAACAGTAAGGAGAAGTCCAATTTTTTTTTTTGCATTTAGTTCTGGGAGTGTATGACTGAAAAGTAAATGTGTGCAGTAAAGAGAGCGAGAAGTGCTCTCCAAACTTTTAAAGTACTTTTTAAGGCAGATGTGGTGTCCAGTCTTGCTGTGCCTGGGTCCAGGTCTGTCCTAGACGATGGAGGAATTTTTATTTCGCTGTGTAGATGCCCATGCTTATACCATTTAAAGTCCAATCTCATGGCCAACAATGCATGAGCTTTTAACCGTATGCAGAACCTAGTAGGAGTTTTTTTAAACAGAGGCAACACTCAAGGTCTCACTATAACCTCCAGATACCAATAATAGTAGACATAGTCAACACTCTCCTGCTTTGGTGCTCTCGATCCGTAATACAATAATATATTTTACGTTATTCCTTACCTTTTGTCAACAATCTCATTGAACTGTCCAGTAAAGAGAGCTTAAAGGGACCTCCAGATCATTTTGGCCACCTGTCTGTGTCCATGGTGGGGAGGTCAAAGTTCATAGTTCAAGCCATGTGGGCTGTGACCTGAGAGGTGGAAGTTGTCAGTCCCAATGTCCGTGAGTCAAACAGAGATTGTTGACTCCCACTGAGCATGTGCAGGCCATCCACAGGGGATAGAACTTGCCTGTCTGTCAAAGTACCGCTTGGGGACGAGCCCAGGACCGAACTCTGTGTGGCAGCCATCTTGTCAGGACTAGCAGCCAATCGTGGTGAGGTGGAAAAGTTGTATCCATAAAGGCCATACGGACTGTGGAGCCTGAAGCCATTGTACGAGCTCTGTGCACTCTGATTGGTGGAGAAGGCATTGTGAGCATGGCTGGGCATAAAATACTGGAGCTGGGGGGCGTGACCGGACATACCGGGGAGCTGGATTGGAAGGCCAGTCTGTGTGCAGGAAAACGCCTCTCCGTCTGATCCGCCCACATAAGCAGAGTTTCTGGTTGAGGAAAAGGCATCGGCTGCAGGGCTGGCCAATCGGCTATACGAGTCTGCAGTAAGAGGTGTTGCAAATCGGTGAAGAGCATGCCCGGTTCGACTGCAGGCAGTGTAGTCACACACAGACCCCGCCCCTGCAGCCAGGTGAAATGCTGGTGAGGAGCATGATGATGGAGAGAGTAAGTGTGAGTGCGCTGAAGACCCCACCACTCCATGAGAGCCTGCTGCACCTGCAGGACAAGCGAACACACACATGCACAACATTATTTCTTGTTTTGGAAAGTAATAATAAAATGATACAGAGCAGAAACAGTAGATATTTTTTAAATATTGTTCCAACATTTAAATATGATAGAAGTGACAAATGACAAGTAATGTGTTCGTCCTGAATCGCGTCACTAAACTGCTTGTCTACTGTCTTGGGGTTTATGCTTTTGGCAGCAAGTTCCACACCAATGAAGATGGAAGGGTTGCGTGGTTCCCATGATCAAATACTATTTACAAAACTCTTGGCAGCGTTGACCAGGATTGCATCATTTTAAAATTTGCACCACCCTCGCACCAATTTGAATCCACCATAAACAGTGCAACTGTGGGTCACTCAAATCCAAACCGCAAACAAATACTTATAAATTCTTATAAATCTTTATTAACCTTTAATTACCTTAACTTCTACGACTTTAGGGATGCATATGATAAATAATAATAATAATAATAAAAAAAAAACATTTATAAATCTATTTGTTATACATAGCTATTCAGAGTTGGTCCAGAACAATACGCGTTAGGAGAACAGGCTATGGTGCTAGAAAGCGGTTTGTGATTGTTCGCTATAAAAGAGTTTATTTTGACATGGTGGAGGCTTGGCTTGTTTCTGGGTAGTGAATGATATGTTAAGATTATAAAAAAAAAATCTAGGAACTTTAACTTTTAAAAAATAAATAAAATAGTGTTTTAGTACTTTTCCCCCACCCAAAAAAAGCAAGCACCATATAAAAATGTCAAACTATACACTGTGCATATTTGGAAAATGTCTTGAGCTGTATTTCACCAAGCCCTAATTAGAACAAAGTACTGTATTTCCATCCATACACTTTTCATTTTATTTTTTCCAATACACACAAATACAAATGTGCAAAAATGTACAAACACACATGTACTGTAGATATACATTCGAGCATTTAAAAACAAATCTACGTAAACTAGCATAATAATCCTTAATGTACCTTGCTTAGTCATTCCTGGTATATCCTCAAACGTCAGGGTTCTGAGTGAAGGCCTCCAGAAAGCGTACGACTCCACCAGAGCCTCCAGTCCCATCCTGCAAAATTACAACTATTAGACTGCATGGTACAGAGAGTAAAATTTCATTTTGATCTGGAATAAACCAGGAATCTAATCTATTAACCTTTAAACTTCATCCTGTGAAAATTGAAAGGGTTTCATTGAAAACGTTATTTTCATGGAACTGGTATAAAGTTTTAAAATGGCAGAAATGCAACAGTAGAAAATAAAATATGATTCTCAAGAGTACCATTGCTGCTTTATGTTTTACATGATGCTATGATCATAGTTAAACTTTAATCTGTAATGACCTATCATTTTGAAAATCGATTAGTATACTATTCTTTTTATTTATATGTTATTGTTTCTATGGCAACAACTCACTCACTTGGCAGATGCTCAACATTGTCTACAGCTAATAATGAATGTATTTCTGTCGAATAATTGAGTGATTTTCTGCTTGCCTGATAACATAATGAGCTGTGTTTATGTCTTATTAATTTCAAAAGTTTATACCCGTCATCATATGAGCTAAAACAGAAACTTGTTTAACTGATGTTCCAAAACATTAAAACTAATGTACTGTACCAAAGGTTTTATTTACAATTCTTTGTTTTATGAATAGTATATGAAGCATTTTATAATAATAGTAGTTATAGGACAATTACACAATAACAATAACAGGACAATAACAATAGTTTTACTTTAGCTCGTTTCTAGTCAGAAATCATTATTTTCCAATTGCTTTTGCCTAAACTTTGGTTTTGAGACCAGGGTAATTAAATATACTCATTTTCCAGAACATTCCCGGTAGATTCAGGCCAGAGTAGCTGATGAAAATTTTCTAGAACTTATAAGACTTTTAAAGAATTTTCTACAATGTTGTTTCCTAGCCAAAAAAAGTTGCAGCCATAGGCTCAATTTGAACTCATCAGACTACAGAACCTTTTCCCATTGCTCCAGCGCCCAATCTTTATGCTCCCTAGCAAAATAAAAACAAATCCTCCTAATTAGTCTGATCAACAAGTGGTTTTCTTATAGCTACACAGCTGTTTAGTCCCAATCCTGTGAGACTGGAAATGCTCTTACTTTGACTATTAAACATAGCTCATCGTTGTTTGATGATGCAACCTCACCAAGCATCTAAGTGACCTTCATTCATTATTTTTCTGACCACATTTCTTTCACAAAATTGACAGTTCAGCACTATTCCTTCATGTTTTGATAATGTTTTAAAGGGTTCTAGCTTACTAAGTGAACAAAATCAACCTATCTTAATTTATCAGAGATAGCATCAAACAGCTGCAAGCATTCTCCAGTCACATTTTGCTGTGTATGTGGCCAATTTATTATGACAATAGTGAAATGTACTCTGTGCCAAAATCTGCTAAAAGGTATGAAACCTACAAGGCATTTATTTATTTATATTTGGGTGCTGAAACATGAAAGTGATTAATGTTACAGTCACAAATAAAAAAAATGACTCTCTTTTAAGCATTTCTGAATAATAATATTTATATTAATGTTATACAAAAATACTTAGATTTTTTTTTTAATTTGTAACTATAAATGCATGCACATCTTGATTCATACGTTGTTTTTTTTAGACCTTATGTAAATGAAATACAGAAAATAGATTAATTTCTAAAAGTTTTATCTTTTTTTTATTTAAGTCACAAAAGCAAAGTTTGAAGTGAATAACAGACATTTTCTATACTTTTACAACATAAGCAATTAATACATAATATCCTGGAACAAAATTTGTGTTATCAACTTTGGTAACTTAGCTGCATATTGGGCCGGGTCACAACACCCTTTTGTCGTTTATATTCTCTTGACACTGTGCAACACAATTTCAATGAGATCAATATATAATAAAGATTTTTTTTATTCGCTCACAGTATTGTTTAATGTAACTGCTATAAAACATGCAGATTCCAACACAGCACGCTGTTCGCCAAACCTAATTAAATATAAAGAAGCTGATCTCTCCACTGCAGTCACTGGCTGCCATTACTGAGTGTCCGACCCTGGCAGCCATCTTACTCCAGGCCCCTTTACTTATCACCATGCTCCTGAATGTAGGCAGGTAATGAGGACCATAAAGTAAGTGTGTGTGTGTGTGTGTGTGTGTGTGTGAGTGAAAGCAGGTATTTCTGCATGGCTGTAATTATTTTCACACGGTAGGATCAGACACAGAGTGCAGGAAGCCACAGTTAAAGCTTTATGAGGAGAGAGAAAGAGATGGAGAGCGGCGAGGTAATGTCGGCTCTCTGCGCTCCTCGTTAGCATGGCCATTCCTCTACCTCAGTGGCACTCAGGCGATAACTCGCACAAGATGTCTCGACTCGTTTCAACCCCGGATTTTATCAGACATGCCGCTCGAGCTACCCGACGGCTCAGTTTGTTTAGCATGCTCCTATAATCCTGAAAATGAGAGGCAAGAGCTGTCAGAAAGAGAGAGAGAGAGAGAGAGAGAGGAAAAGGAGCGAGCATGGGGGGGGGGGGGGTGGACTCAGTCTGGTGTTATTCAGCAGGGTGTTAAAAACCGTTCTTGTTTAAAACTAATGAGCAGAGTAAAACCCCCCTGCTGAGACTCCATGCCACAATCGCCTTATTACTGGGCAACTTCCATTTCCTGTTTATGCATTTATTTATTTTTTGCTTTTACGCAAGGACAGAAATTATTTTTATTGTCTAATAGATTTATTCTTTTTGCATTTAGACCTGTTTTCTTTTTTTTTAAATGGGTAATGGACTTTTTTATGACCCTGTTTTTATTTTCTTGCTTTATAATTTTTATTTATTTTGTCTGGACCTCATCTGAATGTCGGTGAGCTGTTCCGTTTGGCTTCGGACAGACTTTTTTTCTTGCAAAAATAATTATCCGATAATCCTGAAATACAGCCTGCAGGATCTCAAATGACTTCAAACTGACGTCAGAGCGAGAACACAAGCAACAAAGACTCCTTATAAACCATGTCTGTTTAAAATATTCCAAAACTTTTTTTCTGGAGATGTTTCTCCAAGATTTTTTGTAATAGCAATTTACCTACCATGTAATAATAATAATTATATTAATAATAATAGCTGTTGAACATATCGAGGTCTCTGTGTGAATAGTAGCAAGGGTGTAAATGTCTTTACCTGTTTCGCCCCGAGTCTCTGAATCCTTTTGCAAATGGATTTCTGTCTATTTTCAGCCTTGTAATCTGAAAATACCCACACACACACACACACACACACACACACACACACAGAATCACTCAAACGTTTCTTTATTGACCCGCAGCCTGTTATGTCGAGTCCTCTAACCTGCTGAAAGTGACCCGTGTCCCATAATGCAATGTGGGAGAGGTCTTATATGAGCCATGCTCGCAAATACTACAAAAGTTCCACATGTGAGTGTGCTCAGATTTGTGTGAGTGTGCAGATATGGAAAAGGACCACTATTCTTAGAAAAATAAATATTTTAACCAATTCACCCAAAATTGATTGTGATGAGAATTGATTGTGAAAACTTCAAAAATTTGCAATATAATATGCAGAAAAAAACATGCAAATCTGTCACAGTAATCTACATAATCTTCAACATCAAAACTACAACAGCAACAATTATTAAGCATCTTTTATAGTTAATATACAAGCTCAACCCCACTAAGGCTACAAAGTAAAAATGGACACAATTTCAAGTCAACCAACAGAAAGCCGCGCTAAAATAAAAAATGTTGAAGGCTACAAATGGAAATATCATGTAGCAAAAACCTCACTGTTGAAGAGAGGAAACTCCATACGCAATGCTAAATAAATGCTTAAAATACCTTAATATTTATTGGCTAGTTTATGCTTTATGGGGTGTTTTATATTGTTTGTATTGCTGACAGATCCCAGACGTCTTTGATCTTCGGGCTCATGTAATAAAACTATTGCAATGGGAATTGAACCTGGTCTAAATGTTCAACGTATACAAAACTAACAATGGCATAATAAAGCATCCCAACAAGAACGCCCAGTAAACATGGTCGTGGCAGGAAATAAGGTTGACGTTATAACAGGAAGCACTGTTAAAATGTTAGGTACCTGTTGGTTCTGGTAGGCCGTGACGGTGGTAAACACTGTCTCGGGAAAGGAGAAGGCCTTCACGCCGTCACCCGTCGGCACGGCCTTACTGGGTGAGAGCTCATCTCCGCACTCTTTACGGATGACGTGGACGCGAGGCTGGTACTTGTGCATAGAGTGTAGAATGATCTGGAAAACATTATCCCGCGCATCCATGTTTAGAGTGGGGGAAATGGAGGAATTACCGAAGCAGTTTTCTACTTCAATAAAAACACACGTGCTCACATTTTCAAAGCCGGAGCAGGCCTTCAACCAGCTCGCCGCAGGAATGCTTTCAATTGAGTTTGTTTACAACCTTCCACATTACAACATGTTTAGGCCTTTAAAATAATAGAGCAAAACAAAATGCACACCGGGCGACAATCGCTAGCATGTGTCTTTAACAGGTATATAAAAAGACTAGGCCGCTCTAATTATAACATTTAACCTCATTAAAGATCAGAGTCCAAATGTTTCAAATAGGTATGGGTTTGTGTCTACAGCTAAAATAAACGTAGGCCTTTTCATGAGGTCTTTCCTATTTTAAGGTTCTAACTCAATTATTCATATCCAAGTAAATCCAAGTACAGAAAAATGCTGCGCTAACATTAAAAATATACATTATAAACAATCCGCTTACATGGCCCTGGTCGTCCAGCTCGTTATTGGTCAGTTTGAGTTTGTCAAAGCTAATGACCTGTCGCATCCACGTCTCACCGGAAGCAGGAGAGTCCGGGTGGATATACACCCGTGGAGGTACGGGGGAATCTGCATTTCCTGCCACCATCCACTTCGAACTGTGGTACACGTATCTTTAAAATATGAAAAAAAAAACATCAGGTAAGTTCAAATCCCACATAAAAACAAAGACCTCCATTCAACATTTGACGAGTTGTGTGCATTTGTTTGAGCTACATTTGTTTCCTGACCTTCAGATCCTAAAGGTTACACACCCAAAAGGGCAGGTCAGTGTCCTCACAAGCTTAAGCGCCATTTGTACAGTCCAGTAAACAACTGGCTGTATTTGCATCACATTTTTAGCAATTATATATAAGCTTTGTATCTAAAGGGTTATAAAATTATATAATAATAAAAAAGGTAAATTTGTTTTTACCTGTAACGTTTATTGTCTACAGGTATAATGTCCATTGCGATGTAATACTGCTGATGAGGGTCCAGTCCTGTAATTTTCACTCGCATTGCAGGGAACATTCGTCTGGAATAGAAAAAATATGAGTCATAATGACTTTGCACTTTTGCAAAAAATTAGGTGAGCTTTTTAATTTTTATTGTTAGAAAATCCCTTTTTTTGTTAGAAAAATTGTATGTATATATATATATATATATATCTTTTTTAGGAAATGACAAGGAGTAAAATCTGACATCACTTGTGACGTTTGTAATTTGTACTGTATAATCACAAGTGGCACATGGGTTTAGCTAAAATCTATAGCTCACTGCTAGTGACAGTGTGTTCCTGAGGTGCATGGACCCACCTGCCTGCTTTGGTGATAATCATCTCCGTGCCGATGTCGTGAAAGCGTTTCCACAGGTCCGAGCCCTGCAGCTCCACGCGCATCTCGTCCGCGGCTCGCGCGCTTGGCGGCGGCGGTGACGCGAGCAGTTGGGAGCTCCGGGATGCAGGCCGAGGACTGTCCGTGCTGACGTCCTCACAGTCCGCTAATATACACACACACACAATTCTTATTATTTTCTTCATTCTTAAACGATTATATAAAAATTATTATTATTATTATTATTATTATTATTATTTATCGTGCGCTCACAAATTTTTTTCTCTCCGCCACTAATCTATAATAATAATAATAATAATAATAATAATAATACGTTTTATATAA
>JAQMYJ010000015.1:5781223-5792962 GCA_030014305.1 Clarias laeviceps
TAATACGTTTTATATAATAATAATAATAATAATAATAATAGTACGTTTTTTTCTTTATTTCCTTATTTTATGGACGTTTGCAATTTTTAATCACAAACGTTTATTTATTATTATATTAGTTTCGGCGTAGATAATAATAATAATAATAATAATAATAATAATAATAATAATAAAAAACTGATAAAAGGCTTCATTCATTTGCATGTCAGAAATTTAACTTATTAAACCAAGTTTTGGTAAAGAAAAAGAAGAAGAAAATGCGTATGCACAACTAAAGGGTGTCCCCAAAGTCTATATTCACTGGAAAAATTAAATCACGTTTTTCCGGAACATTATTTAGATTATTATTATTTCTTTGTAACCACACACACAATCGTCTCTCCAACTCATGCTGAATTTCTGTTAAGACATCTGCAATTTATTATTGCTGCTATATTTGCCCCCATGAATGAACACCATGTACTGTCGATTAAACTATTGTGGGACGGCGTTTAAGCAGGATAGTGTGTTTTAACAGGATTCACATCATATGCTGATGGAGGATATGTCCTTCAGTTTTGTCGCTTACTTTCCTCTTGTTTTTTTCTTCAGTTTTCTTTTCTTTGGCTAATTTGAGGCTGTGTGTATGTGGGTGAGCTCGTAAACACACATGATCGTGTAATAGCATCCGTCTTAACGATCCCTAACTGTATAGTAGTTTAATACTTATCTTACCCCATTTTATTTTTGCAATATAACACGTGCAAAAACCTCCAGTTTCTACATCCACGAGCATAACAACAACAACAACAACAATAATAATAGTAGTAATAATAAAAGCATGTATTTCATAGTCATGCCTTTATTTTTACTGTATTATTCCTCATTATCATAGCCATGCGAAACACAACTAACTCCAAATATGAATAACAACAACAATACTAATAATAACTGCTTTCAAAATACAAAATAATGGAATTAAAATTTTCGTTTTGCACTGAAACTGAGTTCCTGGTGCGTTTGGCGGATTACATAAGAAAGAGCTCTTTAGACAACTTTAAAAAGACATTAACATCAAATTCAGACTAAAGTTCTACCCTCGCATTAAGAATTTGGAAAGAAGAAGATTTGCTTTAAAAGAAAATCCGAAATATAATCTCAGAACAATGCTCACACAGGCCTGGAGTCTAATCAGCGTCTACAGAATCAAAACACAAACTATAATAATAATAATTCGAGTTATAAGCCCAATCAACTCGGATTTTTTCTCTTTTCTAACATACTCACTCTTCATTTACCCCGCAAGTAAGTGAATTTATTCTAGCAGAAAAATACATTTTCACAGTTGTGCACAAGTTTTACTGCATGAAACTTACGGGAAGCGTCACAGTCCGTGTCACAGTTCCGACCGCCGCCGCACGCGCTCCCGGCCAGGCTCGCGACCTCGTTTACCTCCCCGAAACAGCTCTCGCTATCCTCGTCTTCGAGTTTCCTCCGTTTCTCCGCGCCGATCAGCGCCTCCACGGAAAACGCGTGCGCCTTCAGGCTCATGGTGCACGGAGACCGCCGCTTCTCGGCCATGCTTTAAGAACAAAAAACAAAACGAAAAACAATAAAGTACCCAGTGCACATCCACTTCTGCTGCTGCGATCAATCCGAGTCGGGATTTATTCACTTTCTAGGAACTGACAAACCAGACTCACGAGCCAAATGAAGCGGTTTCAAAGCGCTCGCATTTGATCTGTCAGTGCGCGCGCGCGGACACCGGTTAAAGCGCCAATAATCAGGGCCTGAAAAGGGCGGGACTGGCACGTGCCAATCACTGGCTCTGGCAACCAATAGGAACGCAGAGCGCAGTGGGTCACCGCCCTCCCCTCGAGGCGCGCGTGCCGCCCTTATGTGGTAAACGGAGCAGCCACCGGGTTGCCAGATTGAATTGAAATACAAGAAGAAACTATTACATTTGTTGTATATTAGAAAAGGTTAGGATGAGAGCATGCAGTTAAATCATACATATTCAGGTAATTAATTACGCAATGTGTTTAACATCTGATTAGGACAGTTAAAAGTTTATAATACCAAAAGGAAATAATTGTGATCTGGCAACCTCCATCACTCCTCAGTCACGGCATTGTGATCATTTTCACAGTGCGGCTGCAACATACTCCACATAATTCCGCATCACCTCCTCCGACAGCCCCTTAGAACCAATCATATATTATAATTACCAAATCTACACCCAGATCAGCACGGGGCGCGCGCGGTTACTCCACATGTAATAAGACATGTCAAGCTAATACAGCGTGACACAAGAAGATTGCAACTTCTCAGTAGAAATGTCCCCAAGATGCAGTAATTGATTTTTTTGCATCATAATAAGCAGTAGTTATTGTCTATATATTTATAGATTATCAGGCTTTTAAAGTTTTGTATTTAATTTTAATTTATTGATTTCATGCTTTTGCGCGTGCATGAACACTCTCAGCCGTCTGAAAGGCGCAAATTAGCGCGCGGCCATTTGGAGAATTCGTGTCCGTTAGCACACGGGCATGTGAGGAGGACACATGGAGCAAAACCTATATATAAACACAGCGTCTCAGGTTTCTCAGATTTCAGCACCAACACAGGTTAACATACAAGAAGTTACTCGTTATAAATATAAAGTTTTCAACATACAACAAAAATGGCATGAACAGTATAACCGCCCAGAAATGAATTCTTGTGTGCAACATTGATCATGTTTATTACAAACTACACATCACTAAATCTAACTTAGCTGTATTTCTCTAAGAGACCTAACACTGCTGCACAATCAGTTTTTATTCATTTTATTTTTACTGCATCTGCACACATCTACTATGTAGTTTATTAACTTTTTAAACAGTTTTTACAGCTGAGATCTGTAAGACACCACAATTTTAATCTATTCTGCATATTTTATATAAATATAAAAATATAACTCCTTTATTCATTCCCTATAAATATTCAGATGTATGTGTATTTTATATTTCACAGCTGTAGAGTAGGTTTGTTTGTTTGTGAGCCTCGCAAACATTTCAGTGCACAGTTGTCGCGGCTATTTTGTGCACTTGGCAAATAAACTTGAAAGTAAAATTTTTATTTCACATTTCTTAATATGTCTGGGCTCTTTCAAACTCAAAAACAATAACACGTGTATGAGATTGCACGTACGTACAGTATGTTGACCATCACAAAAGACTATACACACCATTGTGTTGATTACCAGTGTTTAAGTGTTAATGTGCAAACCGTGAGCATTAACCCGACACAAGGCATTTTGCTATACATTTTTGTGACATTAAATAACTAACTAACTAACTAACTAACTAACTAAATAAATAAAACATTATCGGAAACTGCAATGTCTTCATGTGAGTAACAGCATTGATCACATTATAAACATACTTATAATGCAAAAAGTTAAATAAAAGACGCTAAATAAAATTCTCCGTACATTGAGATCAGCAGCCGCGTTTTTTTATTTCATGTTGTAAAGATGGTACCAAGCGGTTTAGTTTCCTTTTTTCTTCAGAATAAATTTATCAGGCAACAGTAAACACATCTACATTAGATGCATTAAACTTTAATGCGGATAACGGAGTGATAATCTACAAAATAGCTTTTTCTCGATTTCTAAAAAAAAAAAAAAATTAGCACAACAAAAACAACAACGACAATAATAATAATAATAATAATAATAATAATTATTATTATTTAGACTTTTCATCACTACATTATAGATTTTAGCAGGAAGCGAGCCACCCAAGCACAATCGACTGATTATACGACACTCTAATCCTGATCTGACCTTCCAAACCACACAGTGTGTATAATTCACTCACTCCCACACCGGAGCGTTTACACGGCTAGGAAATTCGTTTCTT
This sequence comes from Clarias laeviceps, assembly GCA_030014305.1. Taxonomy (NCBI): domain Eukaryota; kingdom Metazoa; phylum Chordata; class Actinopteri; order Siluriformes; family Clariidae; genus Clarias; species Clarias laeviceps. Next base: position 5,785,108 of record JAQMYJ010000015.1, read on the forward strand.
CCGATTGATCATCAGCTAAATACTAAATCCTGGATTTAAAAAGGAAATCAGAACACCAGGCCCAGTGCATGTGCCTGCTCACTCTGTCGGAGTTTCGCATAACCTTCAGATCATAAGCCATAATTTCACTATTTCTGATATTGCATTGTGTGTTTACATAGGGTTTACGGTAATAGCTAATAATAAAATAAAAATAATAAAATTAATAATAGAATAAAATAATAAACAAAACGAAACTGAGTATTTTCCGCCCTTTGCGTATTTTCGTTAACATTTTTAAAATTCTTGGAAACACTGAAATTGTAGTACGAACTTATACGACAAAGAAATAATTAGTAATAACTTTTAATTCAGTTTGTCATTGCTCATATACTACTACTATTACTACTACTACAACTTCTTCTTCTTCTTATTATTATTATTATTAACAATAATATAATAATTATTATTAACAACAACAACAACAACAATAATAATAATAATAATAATAATAATAATAATTATAATTATTATTATTATTAGTGGCACAGTGGCCTCGATTGTAGCCTCGGGTAGTTGCAAAAACTGTGTACGCCTCTTGTTTCCCCGTGCTTGGTGGGTTTCCTTCCAAAAGACATGCAGAGTAAGCTAATTGGCATTTCCAGAATGCCCGTAGTGAGTGTGTTTGTAAGTGTATATGTGTCTGTATGTGTGTGTGCATGTGTGGTGCACTGCGATGGACTGGCCCCCTCTCCAGGGTATACCCCACTCCTGGGATAGGCCTCCAGCTTCTATAGAAAATTAATTAATTAGGCGGTTATTTAAACTGCTTAAATGTTGCTTAAATAAAGCATACAGACTTGCAATATAATAACGAACAGATAATAAAAGGCATGTTTCCTATACTGCTTAAACGAAAAGGATGTACGTTCATATTATAGATATTTATGTGTAATATTTATAACATATAATCAAACACGTGGATCTTCTAATTTGATACATTTATTTTTTATTATACGATATATGTTTTTTTTAATGGTGTTTATATTCTCTTAGTGTAGAGAAGAGTTATGATTTTAAAAGCGTTTTGTTGGTTTTAGCAAAGACTGAAATTTATTTCCTCGTTGTGTATTCCGTTTGAGACACTGTGCTTTATAACATTTTGTAAAGCGCGTTAATAACGCGCACGCTTCCGGTGGAGTGTGACGTCATCTGTGCTGTTTATTTAGCGCCTGGCAAAACAATTTACCGAACCTTCTCAGATATCAGCTCGTTTATTTTCCCAATAGAGAAAATCGATGTTTAATTACGTTGAAATATTAAAGGTTTAAAATAATGTGCATGGACACACAAGGCCGTTCTGGTTGTTATTCGCCGACTTACTTACAGTGGAACATTTTTAGGAAATGTTTATTCTGAACAAGTTAACACTTTTCCTTGAGGATCAGATGGGAATAGTGTAAGAGTGTGTGCTGATGCGAGGTCTGGCCAGGTCCCTCTCTCTCTCTCTCGTCTGGGCACCACATTGTTAACGGTTATTTTGCGAGTGCTAATGGGTGTGTGGCACTCAGCCAGCGGCTTTTATAGCGGAAGTGGCAGCGCAAGAAAACGCCGGTATGAAGAAAAAAAAGAAGAAAAAAAAGCATCTGTGTGTATGTGTGAAAGACACACACAGGGCAGAGAGAGAGTGTTGCACTTCCTTCTCGACTGTCAAAAATATAAAAATATAAGGAACACCTTCACTGAAATCTTCACACACAAAATCCCATTTTCCCCAAATTAACAGATGATGAAAATTATTTTAGACCCTCACTGCCCAGACTGCAAAATATGGGCCAGAGTTTGAGAGCCTGGGGGACAGTGAGATACAGTGTGCACACACCCTGAACATCCCTAATCCCAACTAATCAGAATTTATCACTATATAGTTTTTGTTGTTTTTGCTGTTCTTATTCATTTCATATTTAATATATTTCTAATGTTTATATAGGTTTTTTAATGCATATTGATGTTATTTATAATGTAATAATTCTTCTATTGCCTTGTCAACAATGTATTTGTTTAAACATTCATGCCAATAAAGCATTGCTGAACTGAACTGAGAGAGAAAGTATTTGACAGGAGAAATTCTTAAACTGGAATTGCATTAGATCCGCAAACGAAAACAGTTCTGAGAAGTTTCGGGCGTGTTTGATTGAACTAGTATTGAACTAGTTTTAAAACTAGAAGCACATCTACGGATTTCAGGTGAAGACTTTCCCCAATCAAATAGACCCATGGGCGTCTCTCTCTCTCTCTCTCTTACACACATACACACACACACACCATTCATAAATTCAATCTTGTGAAATGTGCGTTAGTTCTCCATGTGCTCTATAGAAGCTGATGCTGACGGCAGTGTTTACGAGGCTGCGCGGATGCAAACCCAGCGCTCTAGCGGCCCGGACCGGCCTATTTACATTAGATTTCCACGCATGAGCGTAGAAACACAGGGGATGGGGTTGGAGGTGGGGGCAGGGGCAGGGGTCAGCCTCGATGGAGTGTGAACACTAAAAATTATTAACGCAAGAATTCCTCTGACGTGAGCTTCCGGGAAAAGCCGTCAGGCCCAGGTGAGAAAATATGTGCGGCCTATACCTGCAGTGCGACAAAACACTGGCCAGATAATAAATATTACAAAGTCAACTTGTCTTTTGAACAATATCTAAAATTGAATTTGAAAAGCCCAGATTCTGGCACTTGACTGACACGTAATTTAAAAATGATAACCTATTGATATGTATAAAATAAAATAATTCAAATCACATTTCTATAAAAATACATTAAACAAAAATATAGATTTCATTTTTCTTTTTTCAATTTCTTTTTTCAACAAAGAATGCTTTTTAAACAAATTTCATATTGCATTATTATGTCCAATTTCGTCTTTCAAAATATCTGTAATACATCCAACCTCACACGACTTTCTCTCTAAATATAAAGTATTGCATACTGTAAAAACAAACAAATAAAACAAACAAACAGGCATCATTATAGAAAACGTAAAAAATAATAATAATAAAGTATGGTTGTAACAATTTCATTACAATGATTTCTTTGTTTTTACGTCAGTTAAGTCATACACTGGCAGCTGCTTCTTGTTGCATTGGCCTGTTCCAGACAAAATAAAACAAACAAACAAACAAACAAACAAACAAACAAACAAACAATGACTGTATCATGAATTGTAATTTTATTATTAGATACAAAGACTACTTCATTTGGGCTATCTCAAGTTTTAGAGAAAACAAAATGAAAACAAACATACAAACAAACCAAGCAAAAAAAAAAATGCTTGTACCTTGCGATCATTTATAATCCCATCTGAATATCAGATGGTTTTAATTAGACTTCATGACAATTCAAAAGAACTATATGCTGTTTATGTGAATAAGTATTAATAATACAAAATGTTAAAATGCTAATTGAGGTTTCATCAGTTTTATGATTATGACCTCATACTCCGTTTAAAAAAACAAAACAAAACAAGCACACTGACTGTATTGTGAATCATACTTTTATTATTATATATGAAAACCACTACATTTGGGCTGCCCCAATTTATATTATAAAATAAACAAACAAGCAAGTAAACAAGCAAGCAAACAAACAAACAAACAAAAATATAGGCAAACAAACCTGGTGAAACCTTGTGATCTCATCTGAATATCTGTTGTTTATTTTTTAATAGTCTATATACAGTATAAATAGCTAGAATACAATATACCAACTTCAAGACAATTCAAAATAACTCTTTATGGTGTTTAGTTTATGTGAATAGTTAATAAAATTATGTAAATGTTAACATTTTATTTAAGGTTAACAGTTTTATGATCATGACCTCATATTCCTTCATATGAAAAAATAACTTCTCAGAAATAACAGTTTTATCTTTATTTGTAAAACTTGTGTGTATATAGAGACCTGCAGTAAAGTTTAGGATTATCCTGCAGCCTGTAATACAAATTCAAATGATGAAGCTGAGGATGAACTCAATGTGTGAAATCAGAAAATTTAATTTTAGCTTGTCTTTACTTTGCAGGGTGAGAATATGCCAGGTGCTCTTACAATGTACAGTACGTATGTGTGCATATATTTGTGAAGCTGGTGAATGCATATATTTTTTTTCATTATTAATAAATAATTTAGATGAATGAAAATGAATTCTTAAAGGATTTGAGAATGAAGGAAAAATTATTTACTTCTAATTTCCAAGGTCATATATGTACATTTTAGCGGGTTGGGGTTGGGGGGTTGGGGGGAGAGCCCAGAGTAACTGCTCATTATTTTCTGCTCTGAATCTTGGAAGAAAAACAAAACAAACTAACAAACTCACTAGACATTGTTAGTGCTAATAAAATCAAACTGCCAGTAATTGCCCAAACATGATGAAACATGAGAAATGTCCTCAAAATCGCATGACTGTTGCTTTATGCTTATATACATCAGCAATGTTTTTACATTTTACAACAAACACCGAGAGATTGTGTAGAACAAGTGTCCAGTCCGTGGAGAGACGGGTGCTGATCTCTTTAAGCCTCCAGTAAACCATGTAGTTAGATGACTGCTTTCTGTTTTAGCTCTCCTTTACTGCTCCCCCAAGCATTTCTTCTTTTCAGCGGATGTGTGAAAGTGAGCCAGTGGACATTGCAGGCTCCAGTTTGGACACTACTCAAAACACTATTGTTCATTATTGTTTTTCAGTTAAAGCCAAGCTTTTGTTTTTGCCAAAAAGAGGTCCTGATTGACTGACTGTCTCCACATTGCTGAAGCGTGCATGCATGCATGAGAGTTTTACAGGACGCAATCTGTGGCTGTGATCAATCGCACAGCACAAAGTAGACCAAAATTTCAACACTGATCAAAAGTATAAATAACTGTCAAAAGCGCCAACCACTTCTTCTCTTTCTAATCACTTAATCACTGATAGTGTGTCCTATTAATAGATCACAGCTGAGAATATAAAGTTGCTAGCTTTGTTCAGAGCTGCAGTTTAACATCCAGCTAATCCTGCTGTTGGATGCTACTCATTCAACCTGTTGTTTTGTATTAGCTTGATTATTTTTTTTTCTTAGTGGTTAAGATTATAAGCTAATGATTGGAAGGTTGAAATCCCAAGAATTTCAGAAAACCCAGCAGAGTTTTTAGGCCCTTAAGCAAAACTTTACTGCGCACCTGTATGCTTGGACTGTATTCTGACTCAGTTGCAGGTTTCTTTGGGAGTAAAAGCATCTGCTAAATAAATACACATGGTATAATGTTTTCTTCACTTTTCATGGTTCAAGAATTAAACATGATGTGGTATGCAGTTAGGGGAAAATAACCAATAACTGAGTGGTGTGAGGATACCCTGTGAAGTGTACTGTTACCACCCTAAACGTGATTATTATTATTATTATTTTTTAAATTATTATTATTATTATTATTATTATTATTATTAATTCTTAGTGGTTAAGATTAATAATAATTTTTATTAAATTATTGTTATCAACATCTTTGTGTAAAATATATATATATATAAAATTGTGATTTTTATTTTCTACGACAGCAATTTTCAGATGATTACAATTTTAACTGATTAATGTTAAACAAACATGTCAAACATCTATTTACAAATGTCACTATATCACAGAACATTCTTTTTCTTGCTAAACAACACGTTTTAAAATCTGTTTATTATTAGTCATAGATTATGTGGCATATCCACCATACAAGTCCCTGTGCTGAGCTGTTACCATAGTAACATGTGAATTTCCCAAGACAAGGACAAACATATGATGACATCACTGATATAAATATATGGGGTTTTCCTTCTATAAGCAAGAGTTGTTTGATAACATTTTGACTTCTCTTGATTTGTGTTGTGCTGATACCCTGCAGGTCAGACTTTCCCACCAACCTTTATGGGACAGAATGGAGACTGTGGTCCTTTGTGGTGCCTCGGTGATGAGGTCATGCACAAGAGGCCCAACTTGAAGACCGACAACGTGATAATGAGACACGGAGTAAGACAGTGGATAGTGAGTGAACATGATCTCTAGAGGGCATCACTGTGGTCAATGTAAACATTTAGCTTGAAGCAATTTGGAGATTATATACACGTGGTGGCTTATACACATAAAAAAGATGGAACAATGGAGGTGGTATATAAAATATATAGCACAAATGAAAAAAAATGGCTCGTCGTTTCTGAGCTTAAACGAGTTTTTGATTGTAAGCATTCACACACATGTAAGCATTTTTCACATGAGGCATGGGGAAATGAGGAAAACAGGAGTGTGAAATGAGTGAAAGAGGGAAGAATAGGGAAAGAGGAAATGTGCAGATTCTTTGGCTGACGAATTCGTTTTGGGCCTTGACTGCCTTCTTTTTTGGAGTTCAGGCTCCAAAATGTCACTCTCAGTATAATAATACTCCAACAGCACAAACAGTTTCACATAGTTGTCTCAAGGTAGTTTTGGTAGCCAGATGAAGTGAATGTGGTATAAGTTTAAAAAAATAAAACCCTAGATACAAAATTGGATATTAAGGTACTTATTGTCCCCATGAGGACTTTTTTTGTGAATGGTTTTTGGATAGTTGAGGAAAGCTTTCTAAAGGGATTATACTCAAAACCCTCTCTGAAAGAGAAAATCATTTTGTTGGGATTTACGTATATTGAAACATTAAGGATACCAGAGAGGAAACTATAAGTGTGCTTGATTGAATTCTTTCTTTCTTCATTTTAAAATGACCAATTACAGCTGTACAGGACATTTTCAACATGGCCCCTTTTCTTTTCAGCAACTAATCCAGTAATATGTTATAGAACACCTTAACCCCTGAAAAGTATTAAACTTAACAGATGGAGAAAAATTTTAAGTTGTATTTATCAGTAACTTAACGCTTAACTGGACAAAGAATCATATTTGGTAACTTATCAGTAGCTCTATCTGTATCTCAAGGAAAAAAACACTTGTAAAATTTGTATTTTTGATAAATGTGCATTTATCTTTGTATATGTTTAAAAAAAATTTTTTTTATATGTCAACTTAAAAAACAACAACAATATGCTAGACTGGGGAGAAACCATATAGTAATTTCACAGACTTTGATTTGCAATATAAAAATGTCCACTGATGTTTTTTTTATTACAAAAGTAAAAAGGTATTTCAATGCATGCCCTATAAAGGATAAATCAGGTCAAAAATAACAACATCTGGATGATTTCATTTACACTGTAAAGAATATCTAAAGCCATTATAACAATAAAATACAGTCTGTGCTCAAATGCCAGTTCAAATGTGTTTAGAGTGTTTGCTGTATTATACTGCATGTTTTTCTGTACAATAAAATGCATCATACTGTAACTGTACTGTATATATTTTACTATAACAACATCATTGACTTTCCTGGGAAGCAGTGTGCCAAAACGTTGCATTTATCCAAAGCAGGGAAGAAACAAGTCTACAAAACAAAACGAGTCTTATGTTTTTAAATTAAAAATAGAAGTTTTCCTTTTTTATTGTTTTTTTTGTTTGTTTAATTAACATTAGTATATTAACTGAGTGTACAAAGAAAAATGCACAATTATAAACTCAAGAAAAACAAAGAAATAGTAGAAAATATTTTTTAATGTTTATGTAAGTCCACGACACTAAATACAGGATAAAGCGGTATAGACGTCCCAATCGAAGAGAATGTGAGTGTTAACGTAAGCTTGCATTTAACTTGCATGTTTTTTAAATATTGTTTTATAATACACAAGTATTACCCTACATGAATGAGGAGCTGTATATAGCAACTATACATGTTTTTGAAGAAAAAAAAAAAACCATGGAACTAGTATTGAAATTTT
>JAQMYJ010000015.1:5802468-5815288 GCA_030014305.1 Clarias laeviceps
AAACATTGTTTAAACCCTTTACAATGAAGATCTGTAAAGTTATTTGGATTTTTACAACATTATTGTTGAAATACAAAGTCCTGAAAAAGGGACGTTTCTTTTTTTGCTGAGTTTAGTATGAAACTAAAATGTTCCATGATTTTGTCCTTGTTCTTTAGAATTGTGCCCATGGTTGATCGATTCATGTTAATGAATCTGCCATCTTTTCACCTTGCGCCATTCTCTCAATTATTTTCACTGTTGTCTCCATTGTTGGTCCGTCTTAGCAGTACCACCTCCATCATTGCTGCTTTAATACTTGCTTCCAGACATCCTGGAATGCACACTGTATGCATTTGAATGTACTCCGGACATATGATCTGACTTGCGTTCTGTAACTGAAAAGTTTGTACTGTATGTAGGGATCTATTTGTCCATCCATCCATCCATCCAATCCCTATTTAAAATACACTTTTCACAACATTCTACACATTCCCAAATTAAAAAGCTCTGTTTGTAATTTACACACTTGGTGACCAAACACATCAGCAAACTGATGACAAGGTTTAAGCCAAAAAAAAAAATCCCCTATGATTAAACAAAGTGCTTTTGGCTTGATACTTGTCTAAACCTATGTATATCTGGTGTTAAAAAACACACAGTGAGCTTTTTCCATGGCCATCAACTTTTCATCCAAATCTCAGTATGCTTGAGCTGAAGCTCTTACAAGGGGAAAATAGCCGTCACGTCTCCACCACCGAGGCCAGCGGCTAGCCGCCTGCTCAGGATACTTTAACTTGGACTTGCAGCAAGATGAAATATGATATGACATTAGAAAAATGTTCAGATTTCATTCGTACACACACTGCGGCAGTTCGGAATCTGAAAACGCCGCTTTGAAATATGAATGTTAGCTTTATGGGTTCGAAAAACAGTACCTAAGGTTCAAACTTTGGTTTAAGGTTTCAAATTGTCTGTTTGGAAGTGTCAGGATTAATCAGCGTCTTCTTGTGTCCTTCATTGGTTTTGTGTTACTACGGAAAGCTTGCCAACTTGCATTCTGGACCCACAAATCCAAATCAGGCGTTTTCATCAATCTTTATTTGGAACGTGTTCTTTTTTGGACAGCATCTCCTCAGATACTGTTAAGGTTAAAGGTTAAGAGTAATAATAAAACCATGCACTTTACAGTGTATTAAGCTTATCTTTTATCGTTTGTTAGACATAAACCTGTTTTTTCAAACCCTATAAATTTCCCAGGCTGCTCGTCGCTGCGATTTTGGCTCCGGGTTGTAACTCATTCGGTACAGAACCTGTGGACAGACACACAGCAGGAAGAGGGATATTTATTTGCCTGATTATTTCATAAATCATGCTGTCGGAAAAGCAGAGACGCAGTGTTAAAAAAACTTGCTGTTTCACTATTTGCATGGTTGTGTGGGGAAGAGCTGAGCCTAAGCTATAGTTTTGGAGAAACGCTGCGGTGCGTTACACTCCTCACATTCGTATCAGCCTGTGGTCAAACCCTAACCAGCTACGGGATTCTTACGGTGGCCCTGCAGGAACAAAATAAATCAGTTTTGAAAGGTAATCAGTGAGCATGCAGACATGGGAAAGACTGCATTTGGGGTGATTGGTAAAACAAACAAGCTGAATGACAATTTGGTTGTGTGCGTGTGTGTTCGTGGATATGGGTGTGTTGCCATCTGGGGTTTAGCTAAGGCGGAGCTCTGCACTTTAGCTCGGTGTTGATTCGGACTGTTTTTGTTGATGGGTCTGTTGTTGTTTAACTCCACATGCTTTGGGTCAGATCCATGTGTGTCTCCCCATCTGATGCTGGTTTGGTGGGCAGAGTGTTGAGCGAGTGAGAGATGTGTTTGTGCAGTGAGTCATGTTTGAGCAGAGCTGTTGCTTCAGCAAGAGGAAATGATCAGTTTAATATCCAACACCTTCCCCCACCCGTCATTCTTCATCCATATTCTGTCAGAAAGCAAGAGAGAATCATGGCGCCATCATCAGACAAGAGAAAGGAACGACAGCATACAGTACATGTAACTCCTAGCCAGTGTTTACAAGAGTGTTGCACACACACAAGATTATATTTTTTGTCAATATCCTGCTCTAAAAAGAAAAACAAGCTTCAACATATTTCACATAAGGGCAACATTTGCACTCTCTGCATAATATAAGTTGAATAAAATCGGGATAAAAATGAGTATGCTCATGTTATTAACTTGTTAAATAAAATTAATAGAAAAAAATGGTAAAAGACATCAATATATACAGTAAAAGCTACACAAGGGCATTTTTAATGCTGGTCAGTTCTATTAAAGAGATCACAAAATTACATGAAACAGTTTAAAACACTTTTAAAACACAAACACTGACTTTTACATGTGCAGAATAAAAGAACACAGTTTTTCCTTGTATTTCTCTATATAATCCCTGCTACACTAATGCACTTACCCCAGTGTTTCACTAGTGCTTGGACACCATCAAGGGACAAAGATTTCTAAGCTTCATATCTGAAGCACTTGCCTCCCAGGAACTCCTTTAATGGCTTGGAGCAAGATCAGGACAGAGGATGTAACAATAACTAAAAGCTGAATTCCTGTAATGAGCAAGTACTATTGGTGAATAATTGTGTGTACAGTTCATACAGACATGTGCATCTTCCACAAGCTGGCAACAACTTGTCTATCGGTTTTCAAGATCAGACATTCCACTCACTGAATGTTCAAGGGAATGACTACAGAGAGCTTAAATACACCGGTATCGTCATTTATGGACGAACAGACTTCTTTAAAATGTTTGCTGCATTTATTTTACTGTGGCTAAGAGTCCCATCACTGTAAATGTCAAATGGATTCATATCTTCAGTCACCAGAAAGTCCCAGTTTGAATTGAACACACTTTGTATATATACACTGCCTGCCCAAAAACCACGTCACCACCTGCATTTAACCAAGCAAATAGTTAAGGGCCTTTCATTGCATAATTACTTATTTAACCCTATTTAACCCAAACTGATGCGGTGAGATTTTCAACTCTTAAACAACCATGTCAGAAGATATTTCCTGTTGTTGAGGCAAATATGTTAAGATCAAATTATTGTCCTGCATCAAGAAAAGAAAACAGCTGAGGGACTCTTGAAACTACTAAAATCGAAGTAAAAAAACTATAAAACACATTACTAAAACCTGGAAGGATAGTGGTGACCCATCATCTTCAAGGAAGAAATGTAGTCAGAAAAACGTCCTGAATGAGTGTGATTGGAGATCACTTAAACAGTTAGTAAAAATTGTTAAAAACAACAGTATGTAACAGCTACTGTATATTTAATAGTGAAAGTAAGAGCATCAGTGAGGCAATTCAGAAAAAAAGCTTCAATTTGCTAGGGAGCTTAAAAGAATGGACAGAGGAGCTTTGGAAAATGGTCATGCAGTCTGTTGAGTTTAGATTTACCCTTTTCCAGAGTGGTGAGTGCATCAGGGTAAGAAAAGTGGTAGATGAAGCGATGCACTCATCATGCCTAGTGCCTACTATTCAACCCTGTGAAGGCAGTTTTATGATCTGGGGTTGCTTCAGTTGGTCAGATCTAGGTTCAGCAACATTATGAGCTCAAAATATACTGATTACGACCTGAATATACTGAACGACCAGGTTTTTCCATCAATGGAATTATTCTTCCCTGGTGGCTTGGGCATATTCCAAAATGATGATGCCAGTTGAGAAGTTCAGGGAGCATGAGAAGTAATTTTACACATTGATTGGCCACCACAGAATCCAGTCCTTAACTCCATTGAGAATCTTTGGGATGTTCTGGAGGCGGCTTTACACAGCGGACCAACTTTCCATCATCAATTCAAGATGAGATCTTGGAGAGAAATTAATGACACTCTGAATGGAAATAGACATTGTGACATTGCATAATTATATTAAATCGATGGCATGGCCATAATCAAAGCAAAAGATGGTCTAATGAAATATCAGTATGTGTGACTATTTGTTTGGTTGGGTAGTGTATTTAATTAAGTTTGTGAACTGCCTGTTCACAGGTTCTATATATAATGAGGTATGTCTGGAGCAGAACATCACATCAACGACAGCTTTCTGAAACACAGGTTTATGTTGAAACTAAAATAAAAAAAAATTCACAGCAGGGTAAAATAACATCATTAGCTCTAATTAATTCTAATGGAATTAAAAATTAGTTAATGATAAATTAATTCTAATGTAAATCAGAGAAGACATTGTCTAAATCCTCAATCTTAAAAATAAGGCTGATGAACAGGGACTAGAGGCACATTTTAAAATACTTTTTTTTATATAAATAAATTTTAAAATAATAAAATACTATTGTAATTATTCTGTCAGAAAAATAGATAGTCATGAATATCTTACAGAAATTTCATTATTTACTGATATGCATGTCATTCTATAATTAATTCTAATAAAGGGAAACGATTGGATGGAAAATAATAATAATAATAATAATAATAATAATAATAATAATAATTATGCAACAACATCATGACAATTACCTGAACAGGGTGAGACAGTTGCTAAAGGACTAATTTTTACAGAACATTTAAATTAAAAATAATAGCAGTATATACAGTAAATACATATTGTACGCAAATTTATTTGAAATGATCATCTTCCTGCACAGACAAAATACACTTACAGTACATGCAAGAAATAGGTAGAGACATAAGATGAGTGTGCTCAAAATTGTTTAATATTTTTGAGTAAGTAAGCTGTTAAAATGTTAATATTTTGTTATCTTTCCTTTTTTCGCCTTTAAGAACAACAACAACAACAACTCACATAGAAGTAGAACAAGAGGGATGTTAATGTCACAATATGAAGACTTCTTTCAGAAGGCCCAGGTTGACCAGGTCATGATATCTTACCCATTTCTTTACACTAAACTATAATTGTGTTCAGAGTAAAAAGAAGGATTTCAGATTCCATTTTCCTCTCGGTTACCATCTGTTTTCCAACTGACCAACAATCCGGCTTCTTCTTTTTTAAAACCTGAAATTACTGTGGAATTAAAATTTTTAGACCTGCACGAATTTGGATTTATTCCAATCTATCTTATGGATAAACATGTCATATACAGTATTGTGCATCACAATTCTGGGGCCACGTCCTTGGACGGAAAGCCGATGACGTCAGAATGTCATGATAAAGGGTGTCCCGTAGTAAAGGCTCCTTCAAATGTGGCTGGCAAATATTGCCTTCTTTTTCCTGACAATGATGGATGTAATGTTGTGTAGTTCGTGGCCCAACCTCTCCCGAGTTTCTTTGCGAGGCGGGAAAGAGACTAGGAAGAGATGACGCTAGATGCAGAAACTGTGATATTAAAAATAATTATAAAAATCAAAATAAACAAACATATAAATGAAAAATATACATTAAAAAAAGCAGGGGATTTAAATAAAATCTTCTTCCTGGGAAACAAGTTAAGAGCTGTTACATGACAGTACTATGATCTTTGTGACTTTCATTGTATAGATAAATTTAATATAGGCAAAAGGGATGGTTGAGGCAAGGCTCAGGGATCAAAATCTATTTTTCTTTCAGTTTTAATTTGAGCATATTTTTGCACTTAAAAGTTAGTATTCATTATTCCAAAACGTGTGAACAAAATGTATTAATTGCATATAAATCACTGATATGATGAAGTTCTTGGGATGGCAACATTAGGGTATTGGGTGTTTTGGCCTCATCACACTGCACCATTGTTGATTATTTTCACATAACAGAATAGGAATGGTTTATGGCATAAAATGTATGCATTTATTTATTAACAGAGTTTAATGCCACTATAGGATATCAGACAGGACATCGACGCCAGGAACAGTTAAACCATAAAAAAAAAAAGTCTCTTAATAAAAGACTGCTTATATTATATTTTTGAGTAGAGCACTGCCACAATCTTATATACAGCACCCATGACATATATATCCAACAATGAGGACAGGGATAAAAGAGGTGGCTGGGGATAAGGACAGCAACAAAAGCCAAGGCCTGCTTTAATGTTTAACAAAATGAACTCAATATGGAACAAATAAATATAAATCTACATTTTCTTTTTTTTTCTTTTTTTTTTTTTGAAAAGAATAAGCTTTGAAATTACATTTCGCTGAAGTTTCCATCGTAAAACGCCTGTATGGAATTACTTCTGGCCTTCAGCATTGCCCTGCCTTCATCTCCGTTCTTTTTTTGTCAACAGCTTCATGAAAAAAAAAGTGAAGCAATAAAACATAAGACGTTTAAGCAGCTCTTGAAGCAGTCGATTCTAATTTGCTCTCCGTCGGGATTGCCAGTGCCGGTCCCCTTCGACTTGACCCGGACTTGTTCTGACCACTCATGCATGATGGTCTGAACTTCACAGAAAAAAGAGGGAGGAGTAGCGTGTAGTGTGGTTACGATTGCGTGTGTATAAAGGTTTTTTTTTTTTTTTTACTTTTCCTGATGCATGAGAGATTGGTGACAGGATTCAACTATAATAAAATGACCACACAATGTGTGTGTGTGTGTGTGTGTGTGTGTGGTCTATACTCTCTGGCCTCTGCACCTGCAGAGTTAAGTCTCTGACCTCTGGGGTTTATTTAGGTAACCATCTCTTTCTGTCTCGCCTTCTGTCTTGCCTCTCTAAAGGAAATCCCAAATTAAAATCAGCCGTATGGAAGAAAAAAAAACAATACAGGAGAAGGGCAGAAGACAACACGGAGGCTGCACTTCAAGCGGGCCGAGGGTCAGTGGGGAGGCTCTGATATTGGCTTATGTATTCTAGGGGTGAGTGAGCCTCTGAACTTTAGTCTAGACTGTGCATTTAACTGGGGAGAAGTATGAATTCAGAATTTTATGAAAAATCTTGCATGTTAATATGTGGATTGACAGATTCTACCTAAAGACTATATGCCAAACCGCTTTTTGCCCCAACTTACTGTAAAGTTTCAAATTTGATGAATGAACTGATAGATGTCCTCTGTGCTTTGACACGCTTGCTGATCACGAGAGAACATTTCAACGCTCCATTTTTTTGCGTGTGTGCGTGATTCTGTCTCTCCTGATCGGCAAGCAATCAACAAATGTGTCAAACCCAAGAGGCAGCCTTCGATTCTGAAAAATAACTTGCAGTGTCTTGAAGTACACATCAAGATTTTCCATTCATGAGAACTGTATGGTGGTGAAGTTTATGTAACTCAGTTAAAATGAAATTAAGTCATTAAATTGTGTAATTAAGGGTGTGCATTGCAGGTAGGGTTGACACCACCAGGAAACAGAAATAAAGAAGGCTGTGGGAATGGTTGTAGTGTGGGTGATTTTACTATTTGCCTTGCTGTATAAAGTTAGATGTGCACTTTTTTCCTGCTCCCCCTGCAGGTGACCTGAGGTGTTGTCCACTAGCGCCCTCCCTGTCCATCTTGTACTTCTGAGTGAGTTTCTAGAATCAGGGCAATAAGGAGGTTACTTCACATAGGTGTAATTGTATGATGTTCTTCATAGAATGTCAGCCCACCTTTCTACAAACATGACCAGATTAACATTAGGACCAAAGCTTGGAGGTGTAAATTACTATACTGTACCTATCTCCATAACAGTAGAAAGATTTAAACATTTTTTGTCTTTTGTTTCACAACTAGGCTGAATGTTTATAAAGTAATTACATGTTGAGGCAAAGACACTTCTTCAGGTACTTCAGGTAGTTCATATTTACTATATAATAATAATAATAATAATAATAATAATAATAATAATAATAATAATAATAATAATAAGAATAAGAATAAGAATAATAATAATTATTATTATTATTATTATAAAAACAAAAAGATATAAATGTACTCTTAGCATTTCTCTATGTTCCTTGTGGCTCCATTTGTCACTAACATGAATCCCTCACAGTCAATAGGAACTGTGCGAATGTTAAATGCCTTTAAGAAGAGGGCAGATAAATAGATAAATAAACTCAGCCTTTTCTCTAGCAGCTCATCATGTTCTGCTGTTCAGTCTTGTATCTGTTAAATGACTTTTTAAATAAACTTTTAAACTAAAACTAAGTATATATAAATACTGGCGTTGCCCAGGCTTTTCATAGTTGAAACCTTGTAGTGGAAAGGTAAAGATAATGTTATATTAATTTTATATTTGCTTGTGGTTTAGTGGTTAACACTGTCACCTTGCACCTCCAGGTTCTAGGCTCAATTTCCATCTTGTGTCTGTGTGCATCTTTGCATCTTTTCTCTGTGTTTGGCAGCTTCCCACTGGGTACTATGGTTTCCTCCCACAGTCCAAAGACATGCAGATTAAGCTAATTGGCATCCCCAAATTGTCAGTATTGTGTGAATACTGTGAGTGTGTGCCCAGCAATGGATTGGCACGCCATCCAGAGTGTACCCTGCCTCATGCAATAAGTCTCTTAGGATTGGCTCCAGGTCCCTTGAGACCCTGGATACAGGATAAAAGTGTATAGACAGTGAATGTGTGTATTTTTGATACTTTTATTTCTGATTTACAATTTTTGAAACCCACCCTTGAGCATGCAAAAAGTTAAAAGGTTGCTTGTTCACCATCTTGAAAATGTGTGAGTAGTAGGGGAGGAAACCATACCAGTATTTTGAACCAGGGAGATAATAAATATATGTGCCAAGTTTGGTCCAGATCCCTCAAAGCACAGAAGAGCTTATAAGGAACATACATACATAGCCACGTTGATTGGATGTATGCGCACCATGACACAAAAGCCTATTAGAATTTATAGGAACAGTTTTGCCAAATTGATAAAGAAAAACAATGGATTGAATAGTTTGAGTAAATTGCAATTTTCAATGTACTATAATTTGCCTGAAATAAAATCAATCTGGGGTCTTGGTACAATTATTGGGTTTTGACTATCTGATCAAATCACAGAACAATGTGTGTGTTTTTATTATGGGCTCATAACTGGCCCCTGATCTTCATAGGCCCTGGTGCTTTAGCTAAGGTAAGCCTGTGCAGTAAGGGAGCCTTGAGTATATATAAAATAAATAACCAGTCTGGTTACAAATTAAACTCACCCTGTTAAACCATGACATGAAATTATCGTACATTTGGGGACTTCTACAAGTACTGATCTGAGACTCAAAATAATGTTTCTAAAATGTGATTATAATTGCAACAACCTTTTTTTCTTTTCTTGTTCTTTAATTTATTTTAATTTGACAAGCATCAGGACATTACACACAGTCAATACTACGTTGAACAATTTCACCTCGTGGTGTGCAGATGGTTATATATTATTATGAATAATTTCACACAAAACAGGAGAATAAAATATAAATATGCCTGTGAAACTATACACTCTCACTCACTCATCATCTATACCACTTTATCCTGTATTCAGTGTCGCAGGGGGCCTCGAGCTTATCCCAGGAGGCTTAGGGCATGAGGCGGGGTACACCCTGGACAGGGTGCCAATCCATCGCAGGCCAAACACACTACGGGCAATTTGGGAATGCCAATTACACTAACCTGCAGGTCTTTGGACTGTGGGAGAAAACCTACCAAGCACGGGGAGAACATGCAAACTTCATGCACACAGAGACAGGAATCGAGTCTGGCTGGGAGTAGAACACGGACCCTGTAGGTGCAAGGCGACAGTGCTAACCACTACACCACCGCGCCGCCCTGAAACTGTACAGTACAGAATATATTCACAATGTTATGAATGATCTGTGGTTTATCCATTGACATTTCTTAGTGTGAGTGACTTTATTAACTGATTGCTATATAAAAGTTGGATGTGTGCGTTTTTTTCCCTTTTTTGATAAAAAAAGATTTGGATTCAATACCCCAAGCTGCTGCTAACTGTGGTGATTGCAGATGAGCCAATGTTTGGTACAATGCGTAGCACACATTTCCTCAGCATGACGTGTTAGAGAGACATTCAGCCTGGCCATACTCTTCAAATTTTCCTAAGCTTGCAGCTGTGATGCCCTCCCCAATACATCTGGAGCGACAAAATAACAGATTAACACGTTAACACTCGCATAGTACTTTCAAAATATGGGTGTGACTGAGCTCTTGCTCATGATTTCTTCTTTTTTAGTCCCTTTTATAAAAAGTTCTCACACCTGGAAAGCAAAGGAATTGGATTTTTAGATACTTTGGAGTGAATTGTCTTAAAAGATACATGCAAAAAAATTAATTGGGTTGCATATACAGACTTTTTCGTTCAAAGGTGACACATTAATGAAATGTGGCCTGATGTAAAAGGGGTTTACACACATACACACACATGCTCATGATGGTGATCAGTATCCTGGTGTCCTCTACAGCATGAAGCCATAGCGGGCTTCATTCATTCCAGTTTTTGCAGCAAGGAACTACAAAGAAACCAGGTGGAGCTGAAAAGAGAGAAAAAGAGAGCTAGAGACCGAGTGTGTGTGTTTTTGGAGCAAGTTATAGCCTGCTAAAAGAGCCACCTCATAGCCTGCACATTGTAAATCAGCAGGAGGCCTCAAAACACAGCAGGCGATTGGTGGAGCTAAGCCACTCCCCCTCGTTACTGACAAAACCCATGCTGAAACTAATGATGGATCATGCAAACTAACTCAACATAACTCGGGTTAGCTTGGCTGCGTCCTAAACGTACTTTGTTTATCAAAACCTGCACTACATACTGCAGTGAGCTCTTTGTCCTAAACTCACTTTAATTTAAAATCTTTTATGCAATCTATAATTAGACACATCTCCTCAGATGTCGGATTTTTTTCTCTTCACGTGAACAATCACATATCAACTTTACATGTGGGTTTTAGACATTTGACATGTTACATTTCAGGCATTTAACAAATAGAACATGACATTTTTATAAACAGATTTTTTCCTCGTCTTTTATTCATTTTCCAAATGTGAGGTTTACTCATTTATCATCATCATAAAAAAAAAGAATTTTCTTAAATAATTAAAAAATATATTATTCACTTTTCACCTGTAAACTGTTAAATTTACATTTGATTAATTTATTTTGTAATTTTAACATGATTCTTTTCTCATCTTTCTAATTGGTGTTTACATGCAATTTCCTTAATATTTTATATTAACATTTAGTTTTTCAAGTGATTTACATGTATGCCTCATTCATTTTCAAATCTCTTTCAAATGATTCAGTTATTTTTACTTGTGATTATTACAGACATTGTTTAAATATATTACAGTGATTCATTTATTTGGATGTGAAATTTAATATAAAAATATTATTATTATTATTATTATTATTATTATTATTATTATTATTATTATATTTTTTAATTTTTTAAAAAGTTTTTAAACTATTTAATTTTTCACATTTACAATGTGAGTCATTTATTCGAATGGTACTTTAAAATGATTAATTTAATTCATTCTTATGTATTTTATACCTAATAAAATAATCATGTCATGATGTATCCCTTTTGCTCCATTTATGCTCTTTTGTGATTTTTGCATATGATTCATTTATTTATTTCTACTTCTTCAAAAATTCATTTATTCTAACATCCGATTTTTTCACACAATTATTTTTAATTTCCATTATTCCATATAGTTCTCATGGTTACGTTTTATCCTGAGTTCACATATGTAACTTTAGGACATGCATATACTGATCCACGTGGTCATACAGTATATGAACATCTTTCATAAAGATCACACGTGAAATTGCCATAATGGTATTTCCAGAAGGATAACAGTAGAATTTTTTACAAAACAGAAAACCAGTTGTCTAGGCTTTATTTTCCAATTCACCAAGATCCGTTTTGCATCATAAAAAGCATGAATGCTTCATATATAGCTCTCAGCTTCAACTTTGTTTGCGAGCACCATTTGAAAGAACCGTTTTTAATATCCTTGACTTCCTCCTCGTAAACAAAACCATATTATGGCCTGCTATGGTGGAGAAGACATTAAGCCGCTGCATGTGATGTTAAAAAAACAGCGGCCTATATTAAAGTCTCACATCATTAGTGGGGTGCAAATCCCAATCCCATGCACACACACACACATACACAAAAAGTTCACAAACCCAGGACTGTCTTTGCAGGAGCCAGAGGCAGGCCAGTGAAAAGAAACCCAGTTATAAAAAACACACATTTTTTAATTGCCTAATTCTGTCTGGAAAATGAGGTGTGCCATTATCAACATCACGCAAAAAGAACAAATCGCACACGTACTAATTTGAATGCGGCGAGAAAACAATGGATCCTGTCTGTATTTAAAAGTAAATAAAGATGTCCAACTGAAACAGCTGACTTATTTCCAATACAAATAGGATATATGATGGCATGTCTGACTGTTCTTCCAGTCTATCTGCTTTTAATTCCTGGTAAAAAAAAAAAAATCCCAAAAAAACACATACGGTTAGGATTAGCAAAAATCTTTGAAATTTGCTGCTTCAGTTTTGCACTGACTCTACAGTGCTAATATTAACTTATTGCCGCCATTAGGCGGCATGTCTAAATTATCCCGTCTATCACTTTAAGGACAGATGTCTCCGTTACCGTCACAGCCTCCTCCCGCAATCCCAAGCCCAGCAAGGGACACGGACATCTGACGTGGCAAAACAGACGCCATCTTTAAACTGAGAAATAGAGCGACAATATGACTGCTTTTTGGATTTTTCATATTGTCTTGTTATGGAGGAACACCAAACATTAACTAAAACACATGACCGTTTCCACATTATTGTTCTCTGAAGAATGGGTGTGTGTGTAGGGGGTGGTCGAAGTTTCGCATCATTGATGTCGAGCTTGGCAAATGGCTTTAATATCCAAATTAAGGCAGAGAAGAAATATAGCAAAATTAA
>JAQMYJ010000015.1:5838073-5862322 GCA_030014305.1 Clarias laeviceps
GTAGGCGGGGTGTGTGTGTGTGTGTGTGTGTGTGTGTGTGTGTGTGTGTGAGGCACGGTGTCCAGTGACGCGCGCGGACACAGACACACTGACACACACACACAGACACACACACACACAGCCGGCAAAGAGCAGCCTAAGCCTTGAGCAGAGATAGAAAATGGACTTTTAACGTCTCTAATGAGACTTGCTTTTACTTTACATGCGTGCTGTACACACACGCATACAGACACAAAATAAAATATGTTTTACACGCAAACACGTGGTCACAGTGTTATAGTAAACAGTACACGCATGCACGGATGCTGATTATACCAGTAAGAGACGCGCACTAAGACCCAGCTGGAGAGACGATTACCCACAATTCTGCAGCGCAAGAGAGAGAAAAAACGTTGGTTCAGTTGTGATCACGTGATGCTAAGCAGCAAAACAAGAAGCACATGTGTGATACATGATACTCCGTAAGCGTAAACCAAGACTTGCTTGTTTTCCAAATCAAAATTTATTTAAAATTTTTGCTCGTCTTGCTGAACACTCGCAAACCGCGTTACTCGCAATCCGAGGTTTCACTGTACTATATTTCAAGCTTGTTATGCAAATAAGTTTGGATTGTTAACAGATCAACTAATATTTGTTTTAAAAATGCTATCAACATAAAATGATTACATTTATTAAGTAATAGGGCTTAATAACACATGGACTGTGTAATATATTTTGAACTTAGGGGAACACGGTTGCACTCAGTGGGAACAATGAAGTGGGAACATTTATCATGAAGGGAGTCGCGAACAGCTTGATATCATTCTCAATGGTAGAAAAATCTTGGAAGTGCTGAGAAAATTCTGTCATGAGAGATTTGATCACAGACACATATTTTCCCTTTTTATCAGAGATATCGGCCTTTGGAAACGCAGATCTGATTTCGGACAGTGTGGGAAATTTCGCGACATTGAAGGTGCGTAACTGTGCCGCAAACAGTCGGAGCTTCAAACAAAATGCTTTCATGTGCTTTTTTGAGTGTGTTGAGGTGTTCAGTGAGATCAACTAAAAACGCCAGGTCTGCCAACCTTATAGGGTCACTCAGCTCATGAGGAGGTTGGTCCTTTTCTTTCAAAAACTGGTTGATCTCTGATCTCAGAGAATAAAACCGCCGAAGCACGGAGCCGCGCTTAGCCAGCGCACTTCTGAATGGTAGAGCAGGTCTCCACTCACTTGCTACAGTATCTTGCGTTTCTTTGGTGTTGTCATTTTCAGCGCGCTGTGTCAAAAAATTTTTTTCCTTAATTTTGTTTTGTTGAGGAACTGCCTTGATCAACTCAGTAGCTCCACCTAGAGTTAAAACAAAGAAATGCAATACCGCCAGGTTTCATGTGCGGGCCATATACTGGTATATTTTTGGAATTTGGTGCGGGCCAATTAAAAACCTGCGGGCCGTAGTTTGGACACCCCTGACCCAGATCAACAAATACACACAATCACATTTGCTTTTGCCAATCAGTTGAGAATATATGTACAATCTTTTGACTTGTTTGACTTCATTTGATGTTACATCCTCAGGTGGCCATTAAGGTAATAGATAAGAAGAAGGCACGGCAGGATGCATACGTGTTGAAAAACATGAAACGTGAGCCGAGGATCCACCAGATGATTCGTCACCCCAACATCGTCCTTCTGCTGGAGACTCTAGAGACTGAGAACGGCTACTACATGGCCATGGAGCTGTGTGCTGGAGGAGACCTAATGGACAGAATCTGTGAACGTAGACGTCTGGAGGAGAGGGAGGTCCGAAGATATACACGGCAAATCCTGTCAGCTGTTGATCATCTGCATACACATGGCATAGTGCACAGGTAACAGAAGGGAGGGTTAGTATTGAACAAACTGAGTTTGCTTGGTGTATTTTTTTAATGTCATTTTTTGAAGGAGGGTAGGTTGGCACTGGGAGTTGCTCATAGAAAACACTCAAATACAAATAAAATCTATGTTGTTTGGGTAACTGATGATTCTTAATAATTGCATTTCTAAATCATATTATGCATTACTCTTTGCCTAGACTGTAAAGAACTTTAAGATGTATTTTGGAGTTTAAATTATATCAATTGTTAGTTTATTTAACATATCTATAGTTGGAAAATAATAAATCAATCAATCAAAAAAAAAATTTGCTTATCCCAGAGTTTTATCTAACCTATAATGATGGTTGAAAGTAGACTAGTAAGTTCTGGTATCTGATACCACTAAAAGATTCAGTGATGGTATGCAGAACTGAAAAAAGGGGAGAGCAGCTGCCTACCAAACCCCACATTTAAAACTAGTCACTGAAGCACGCTTAGCAAGAAAAGACATCTAATAACTTTTTACCATCCTAAACAACACTTTGTCTCCTTAATAATTACTTCTAAGTTGTTATTTTCAATCTTTCATTACTGCTAGTTAACATGAGTGCAAGCTTGTCAAGAGCTGACAAGTTTAAGACTCATCTTACCGCTTTGTTCATGGCTAATGCAAGCTACAAAGCTACTGTATAACTTCTAACTCAAGACTGAAACCCAAATCTCTCTCTCTTTAAGACTTTAACAAGGGCACTACTTATTGTGTGGAACAACGGATTCCACACCCTACAGTTCATGACACACTAGCTTTTTATTTTTATGCTATAACCCTGAAACATTGAGTTAGCTGAAGCTGTTGTAAAGTGGAATCATTTGAGACATAAAGAAAAACAGGAGATTTACAGTACAGGGCTGTCCACCACCTCCAAGGTTTATTTATTCAAGCAAAATTAGAGAAAAGGAAACAATCAATGTGATACAGAAACTACAAACTTCACAAAAAACATATAATGCAGGTGAAACCTACTCAAGGCAATTAAATAGAAACAGGGAAATATATTTATATATGACAAAGATTTCTCACCAATACAGGAATGCAGGTTTAGCCATATATTCTGGTGCTTATGTGGGATAAAATCCCATGTATATGTAAATAAAATAGTGTCATTATGGGAATTTACACACTAATGTAGCAATACATATTTTCAATAATTTTTATATTTTATATATATTTGTTATATTTGTTTGACTTTTTTCGACCTGTTTGCACAGAGATCTAAAAATTGAGAACTTTCTTCTGGATGAACACAACAATATCAAGATAGTCGGTGAGTGTCTATTGTACATTAACTTTGTTGATTTAACAGGCCTTTATGGATCTCCTATAAGTGAATTATTTGTATTTCTTTAAAATAATTTTTTTGAATTTGAGAACTATAGTGATAATTAGCTCAAGTCTATAATTCATACTGTACTATTAGCCCTAATACAGTGTTCGGGCAAAAAAGAAAGTCACATTGCTTCAATGGAATAGGGCCAGATTAACCCTCAGACCATATGGCATTTTTCCATTGCTCTAAAGTACAATCTTTAAGCTCCATGGCAAACTGATTAATCTGACAAGTGTTATGCTTATGTTTAGTCCCAATCCTCTGAGTTCTCATCACATTCTGTATATATGGAACTCAGAGGATTTTCACTTTTAAACACATCTATGGTTTTTATTGTTGATTTTTTACCATGTAACTTCACCAAGTGTTTACATGATCTCTAGTGATGTATTTTTTTTTCTGACCACATTTCTTTCACAACCTTGACGGTTCAGCAATATCCTTCTATGTTTTAATAATGTGTTGAAGGGTTTTTAACCCAGTTTCATGAATCCAAATCTCTTTAGTTGTTTTCTTTGCTTAATGCAGCCCAATAATTTGATGCTTATGAAATGGTGATTATTTTTGGCCAGGCAATGTATAACACAAGTAAACCTACAGTATACTCCCTGTCATGAAGTGGTTGTAATGCTTAAATTAAAAACATTCTCTGTATATTTGTGTATGTGTGTGTTGAATGCAGACTTTGGTCTTAGTAACACTCTGAAGCTAGATTCTCTCTCCCCGGAGCTGTTAAACACTCAGTGTGGAAGTCCTGCATATGCCGCTCCAGAGCTTCTTGCACACAGGAAGTATGGCCCTAAAGTGGACGTATGGTCTGTGTGAGTACCATTCTGTGCGTGTATAGGTAGGGTAAAAGATAAGTAGAAAATGGAACTTGAATAAAATACAGCTGTTGGAGAATATCAGTCAGCATTTAGTTTAAATACAAAAAAGAAAAGAGGTTAGAAATTATTGTCAGATCAGGTTTTTCCATACTAAAAATGATTAAGTAGTTCAAAAACTCATCACTTATCAAAGAGTAATTTTTTAAGAGTAACGACCTGCTCAATAATTCAACATTACCGTTACTAGTGAGGCAATTCAGTTATTTCCCGCCGAGTTCTGGTATAAAACTGAAATCTAACTAAATAAACTGATATGATGCAAATAATTTCATTAGAATAAAAAAATTTTTTTCGAACATGCATATGTTGCTCTCTCATAATGACTGCTCTCTGACATTGACTCTCACGCACAGGGGTGTGAGTATATTTGCCATGATGACCGGTACCCTTCCCTTCACCGTAGAGCCATTCAACATAAAGCAGCTTCATCAAAAAATGATTAATGGAGAAATCAGTGCAATCCCATCTGACATCAGTAAAGGTAACACACACACATTTATGTTTATATCAGCACAAGTCAAAGTGATTGAAAGATTTACTGACTAAAGTCTCAGGCCTGTTAAGTTTAACATTGATGCCTAACCCCTCCAAATCTGTCTGCTGTGCTTCAACATACCTGCCGATCAGATCTGGTCAGAGAAACAAACACATTTTAAAGTGTCTGACTGTTCTTTAGCTTATTCACAGCATAAAGAGGTATACAAGTCCTAAGCTATTTTCTGAGTAAATACATAGAACATCCATCTGTTAGTGCATCAAAGAGCATGAGGCATTCACATGTTCTATAGAAATCCTGGGTGAGAAACCATAGGAAGTATTGAAATATAAAAAAATTAAAGGAGAGCCCAGGAACAAAGACAGAGAGGGAAGCATATTAAATGAAAAATATCAGAAAACATCAATAAGTATATCCATTCAAGAAAATACAATATATAGTCCTACTGGGGACCATGGAGGCCAATGGTGATTATTGTATTTATTCGCATTTTGTACGACTGTGGTACGACCTCTGGTCAACATTCACACGCACATTCACACTCTATTTGCGAACACCCTTTAGCCTAATCTGCATGTCTTTACACTGTGGGAGGAAACCGGAGAACCCGGAAGAAACCCATCAAGCACAGGGAGAACATGCAAACCTCATGGACACAGATCCGACATGGGAATCAAACCCAGGACCTGGAGGTGCAAGGCGACAGTGCTAACCACTAAGCCACCGTGCTGGCCATAAGGACTGACAGCCTGTAAAGCTACTATATATAGAACAAATATGGATGAAAAAAAATATGAATGAAAATCACTTAAACACGTGGTGAAGTTACATCATAAAACAATTGACAGTAGAAATCACAGCTATGTTTAATAGTGAAAATAAGATTCACAGGATTGGGAATCTGCTAAACAGCTGTGTGGCCATAATAAAACCACTTGTTAATGAGGCTGATTAGAAAAAAGAAAAAAAAACTTCAGTTTGCTAGGGAGCATAAAGATTGGAATTTGGAGCAATGGAAAAAGATCATGTGGTCTGCTGAGTCCTGACTGACCCTGTTCCAGAGCGATGGGCGCATCAGGGTAAGAAGGGAAGTGCATGAACCCATCATGCCCAGTGCTGACTGTACAAGCCTTTGGCGGCAGTGTTGTGATCTGAATCTTCAGCAACATTATGTGTAAATAAAATAAAGTCAGTTGACTACCTGGATGTACGAGATGACCTAATTGTACAAAAGATTATTGAACTAAAAAATATCATGGCAGTGTTGTAGTGGCAAGGGTGGATGTTTAGCATATGGGAATAATAAAATAATAAAATGTCCGTACATTCCGTACATGCTTTGTGTTTCTCTTAATATCACCTGCCATTGTGATAATGTGTTTTGCAACAGTTCTTTCCTCCGGTTTGTGTGCATGTGCCTGTCTTCTGGGCTTCCAAGTCTCTATGAAGTCAACATTGTGTAATAAAATAGTTTTCCATGTCTGGTCACTACAAGATATCTTTAGGCAAGTGTGTAATTTAGGCAAACAGTTTGCACAGTGCTAAACTGGTGGCTATAACCTCCCTTTACTTGCCAGCAATATTTTCCCTGGAGCTCTTGTATAAACTAAAGAAGCAAACTTTACACACCGTTGATTGAGTACAACTGAGGTAAGGAGATCGAGCAGACAAATATATCACCTTTAGTTACACAGCGACAGTAGGGACAATGTGAGAACGAAACAATAAGGGCTGTAGAAGGAGGAGGTGACCTAGATAAGAGGTGTGTATAGTCACGCGTTACAAACTGTTCTTCTCTTCACACTGATTATCTTATAATCTGATCCAGCACATTAAATATAGACAAGGCAACAGTGGAGATTTAACAATCCCAGTCACTCAGACACACCCTTAAGCACTATGCTGTTATGTGACCACCCATGAGGAACACTCAGTCCGACACGCTTGCAAAATACACAATATGTAACCGATAGTGCTGTAGATCAACAGGAACTAATGAACAATTAACAAACCTTTGTGTTCCCTTTTATGCTCCTGAACACTCCAGTAAAGCCTAGATGAACACGATACATTAAAAATGTACAATATTTCCCCTAAGATGTTATCTGTAGAATATGTGTTGCATTTAAATTCAGGAAAACTGTGTATGTGTGTTTAAAGGCACAGAGGCTAAGTGGGGCCCCTAGATAAATGTTTAAACCCAGAGGTTAAATGAGGCCCCTAAGTGAATGTTTAAATGTGATCGTCGCTGTCTGACGACACTAAGAACACCTCCACCTGAGCTACCAGGCCACACACAAAGACAACGTTTTTGGTTTGCATTACCGTAACGCACACACAGGCCATGCAGTGCTTAGCCGAGCTGCCAATCGTCAGTAACCTCTGAGCCGTGAAGGTGGTAAGAAAGAGGAGAGCGCCATTTAAACTTGATCTTCAGTGATGTAAGGGAGCTAAAACCAGGAGACCTTAGAAAGGTGAAAATGTGCATGCAAGAGATCTAAAAAGGGGAAAATAAATGTAATTTATACATTTAAAATATATAATTTTTCTTCCACTTTGTTTTTGTCCATTTAGGGGCAGTGCAGTTTGTTTTGGCTCTGCTGGAGCCGGACCCAGCGAAGAGGCCGAGTGTGAAAGCAGCGCTTGAGGAGAGCTGGCTTAATGATGGGTACACCAAGAGACCAATGCACACTTTGGTCTATAAAAACAGGTAGAGTGCCTTGGACTTTTTCATTTCGACATTGCACAACAAGCTACCAAACAGTCTTAAGGCATGAAGGAAAAATCTACCCTGGATATAATATGATTAACTTGTGCGCTACATCAGAGTCCAAGATTTTTGGACACAATCAGTTTGGATAAATTTCCGAATATTAACTCAAGTGCAGTTCATCTGCCTGCTAAAAGTAGCGCAGTGATATAAATGCTTCCAGATCACCTAAACAAAATAATGCAGAGACACTTTAGTCCAATTGTCCTACTTTAGCATCTGCTCAGAAGAATCAACTTTCAAAACCTCAACTTTCATACCAATACCACCGTATCAGTGCCATCATGATAATTATTTTATACAGTTCTTACAAAGCATCAATGCTAAACATTATGCCCAGTATTGTGTAGGTTCCCCTTGTGCCCCTGGGGCAGGACTGTCTCTCTGACAGAGCAGAGTGCGTCCTGCTTGTACCAGGACGGTAGCGGCGGATCCTTTGGGTACTGTGGAGCTTCCATGAATCTGACTTGTTTGTCAGTCACATTCCATGGCTGCCCAATTGGACCTGGATCTGGGTAGTTTGAAGGCTGGGTCAGCGACCTTGGGCTCTTTGCCTGCTGAGTCCCATGCACAGTGGGCCGTGGTGCAATGGGTGTAATGAGGCCTTTCTCTCAATGCCAGATTTGGCTTTTTTTCTGTAAGTTTTGCTGCATTGGCTCTTCTGTGGCATCAGACTGGACGGGCTAACCTTTGGTCCCCAAAGGCATAAATGAGCCTTGGGTGCCCATGAACCTATCATCATGTCACTAGGTGTTAATGTTATGTGGTGTTTATTTTATGGTTGATTGGTGTGTTTATTCTGTCTTATGGTGGAGTTTTCCTTTGCAATCTCTGAAATATACAAATTTATCAAAACTTGTTATAAACTTTATATTAAATTCTTTAGATTGCATCCAGAAGAGCTCAACTCTGCTGTGTTAAACTACATGACTGAGGCTCTTGGCTACAGCCTGTCAGAGATCATACACACAGTCATCAACAACAAACCTTCCACCATCTTAGCTACCTACCAACTCCTTCTCAAAAAACTTAGTAGACACCAGAAAGGATCCAAGAACATGAAGGTAAAACACTGAAACACAAAATTAAATGTACTGTACTACAACACATACCTTGCACCGATGGCTGTACCTTGGCTGTAACACATACCTTGCACACATGGCTGATTTGTGAAATTAATATAATAATCCTACTATTTGTGTTAATTTGACTGACTATGCGTTCATCAAATATGCTTACAGCTATTAAAATAAGCAATAGATTAAGCAACTACTTGTCTACTTGTTTAAAAAGGCTGATTTGTCATAAATGAGGTCAGACCAAAGTATGTTAAAGACACATATTGAAAACGTCACATCCACGTTATGCTGCTCCACTGAATTCAAAACCAAGCAAGGGGCATTAATTTCTGAACATCTTACCTATAGGGCAAAAAAAACAAATAAATTGACTTACATTCAGCCAAATGAGCACCAAATTACCAAATTATTCTCATCAAAATATTGCCCCTAAAAACAAAGATTAATTTTCTCAGAAGCTGGAATCCAGTGAGTGGAACCTTCCTAATAAGACTGGATGGAATGAGAGGAGCAACACATCAGAGAGGAGTCAGCAGCAGGTAAACTATCAAACATTGCTCAGTAATGTTCATGTGGCACTGTGTAAGGGAATGTCCTTTGCTTAGTGTGACCCAAGTTGAAATGTGACAATCTTCTGTGGCCCAACTAAACTTTAAGACTAAGATAAATAAAAATAAAAAAAAATCAAAAATGAAAATTAAATATTTATTATTCATTTGTTATAAATTATGTCTCCCGTTCCACCTACAGTAAACTTATGACCTACTAGGGGCCACAGCACACACTGTGCCATGGAAAAAATGTGCCCAGGATTGTGTACCTTTGGTTTGCTCTGATGTCTGGCTATAGGATGTTAGCGACAGATTCTTTGGGTCTGGTGGGTTGCAGGGTGGGGCCTCCGTTGATCAGATTTGTTTGTCCAGCACATCCCATCTACGTATGTTTGCTCAGATTGGAATCTGGGAAGTTTGGAGGCTGGGTCAGCAGCCTTGGGCTCTTTGCCATGCATAGTGGGCTGTGGTGCACTTGGTGTTCTGGTGCCTTTCATTCATGGCCAATATTGAGCTTTTTTTTTTCTTTTCTTTTTTTTTTATCAGTGTGGGTGCCCATGATCCTGTAAGCAGTTTAATGGTATACAATTGATTACCAATGTTAATGTGTTAATGCTATGTGGTTTTAATGTTATGGAGGGTCAGTGTATGTCCAAAGGTTTGTGGGTGCCTGATCATGACAAATATTATTTTAGCTAAATAGTCAACTCCACTCAGCCATTTCAAAATCCAGTGGAAACCCATCCCAGAAATTGGAATTTATTAAAACAGCAAAGGAGGAGTACATCTTTTTAGTGGACATATGGGTGTGATGATCAGGTGTCCACTACCCTTTTGGTATATAGTGTATATTGTTTACATTCTTTACAATATGTCAATAATGTAAAATGCAATGCAGCTCATCTAAAAAAATTCTATTGACTCCTTCATTGGTTGTTAGAAGACACAGAGTGAGACTAGCAATGACAAGAGCCAGAGACAGTCCAGTAAGACACAGAGAATCCCATCACAAGACAGAGATTTACTGAGGAGGCCAGAGGAGGTCATCAGACAGAGACAGTCAAGCTCAGAGCAAAGAGAGTCTACTCCTACCAATCATCCTGCAGATGTCCTCACCAGCAATGACACTGCAGTCAACATGGAGACAAAAGAGTGCCTGTTTCCTGAAGGTAGGATTGGTAATATCATGAGATCTTATTATGCCTCTCTGTGTATGGATACCTAAAAATGCCCTTTTAAAATAGTTTTAATGATTCACATGTACTGTATATTTGCTTAATTAGCTCTTTTGCTTGTGTTTGTTTCATTCAGTCTCATTGCTTGGTGAGAGGGAACTGGTACATGCATCACCCCCCAAATACCCCTGCGGGGAAGGAAGTAGCACTTCTTGTGATGCTCCTTTAATTTTAGAAAGTAAAAAAGACTCCATTAAAGCACCCCCCAAAGATCATGACCTGAGGCCAACACACTCTGAGAACTATTCAAGAGAGGAACCTGCACAACGGCATGATGGCAAACTGGAAAAAATACAGATGTTCTATTCTGAAAAAGTGGTATCTCCCAGAATGCATCAAGAAAGTAAAGCAGGTCAGCGTTTTAAAGACCTCCTTCTGGTCATGGAGGAAAAGAGCCACACTGCCCGTCATTTGAGCACAATGGAATCCGCTTTGCAAACTGCCCCATTGCCACGGCTACGTCACAGAACTCTCAAAGATATCTCACCAAGAAAAGCAGTGTGGACAGGACTTAAACATCACACTGGGCCATCCACAGGCTCCTCACCTTTTCTGGTAAATGGTTCCAAACCACCAGTGTTTTTGTCACAGAGGCAGCAGACTCTGGTTATCAAGAGTCTGAGGCATGCAAAAGAAAAGAGGAACACTGGACCAGGGGGAGGTAGGACAACAGGCATTCAAGAAAATACATCGAAAGCTCAGCATTTTCTGCCATTAAGGACTAGTCAGAGGAGAGACACAGACCTGAACCTACCCATGCTCCCTTCAACCTTTCAGAGCAAGGATAAGAAAACAGAATTTCTCAGATTGGATTTTAGTTGAAAGAGTGTCAGGAGTGGAAGTGACGAAAGACCAGTGACTGAAATATATGTACAAACTGTCAAGAAAGGACTTTTCTTGAACCTCAGCAGTAAAATTTATATATTTTTGTACATTTATACAATGATTTTTCAGTCCTGTGGGATGCCTTGTGGGATTTAAATGTATTTCAGGTTTTCAGCTATCTGCTAAACTCTTGGTTAGATAGACAATCTGATGTGGTATAAGGATGTGTGTGTGTGTTTGCGTGGTATGGGGGACAGTATTATTAAATCATTCAAGTTTTAGCACTTTAGCAGGAACATCAATGTAAGTCAAACATTGGTCAAAAAGGTGGCTGGTATACAATTAAGCTAACTTAGAATAGATACCACCAGCTAAATATAGATACCATATCCAAAACTAAAGGCAGCCTCTAATGATGGAGTACCTTAACAGCACACATATGTCTGTCCGATGGCAGCCTGATGTATAAAGTTATACTGTACTGTATCTGCAAAATGTAGTACGCTGAGAGTTTGCTCTATGATAATGTCAATATGTAGCAATGCGACCTTTATTTATTTAGGTCAGACGTTTCAGACTGCAAATATTTTACTGTCCATTGTGAAAAATACTGACATCCAAAACCAGCTTCCAAATTTTGTGTGTGTAAAAAAGGTTAATGTCGGACTGAATGCCAGAAAAAAAGCCAACTCCACCTAAATGGTGGTGGATATTTCAAAGCTTTTTTTCCCCTGTCAGGCTTTTCTCTTTCCTAGGGTTTGCCACATTAGATCATTTGATCTGCAAGATAATTGCCACAGGTTTTATGCCAGAAGATTTTAGATAACTTTGATACCTCCCATTCCTCTGGACTAGGGAATGGCAATGAGGAAGCCCTGCCCAAAGTATTGCCCAAAGTGGAGAACCCTAGTGGCATGAAATTACTATTATGCATTAAAGCAAACCCATATACTTTTATTTCAACTGTGGGTAGGGTCTTCTCACATAAATTGCAAGCAAATAACCGGGCAACCACCCAAACAGTTACTGTATGTGCAGTAGCGGCTTCCAGTAGTGGGCTGACAAAAAAATGAACTTGTTGCTGAGATGGGCACTACATACAGTATATATATATCCCCTGATATCCCCTGAGGCTTGTCATACACTGTAAACATAAGTCTGATGTGCAGCTCTAGGGCCTATTTTGGTAAGATGTGCTGTCTGGGTAGTATGAGCTAGTTCGGCTAAACAATAAGTAATGCATATAAAAATAGACCTGTTAAAAGCTGACAAAATTTGTTAGCAAAAGTTGGTCACTTAAAATGGTGCTTGCTTATTTACTCTGTTATGCAGATTATTTAGCAAACACAATGATAGTAAAGGAAATGATCAGGCTACTGTATGCCTACATGAATAAGCATCCTTAAACACTTTTACATACAGTAAGCAAAACACACAGATGCCAAATAAAAAAAATAGTACAATATATAATAGAAACTTCGTATTAGGACATAAGCTCCTTTTCTAAACTTTGATCAAAAGGACAAGCAATTAAAACCTCTCATATCCCCCTTCTCTTTTTCCTTCTTGCAATAATTTACCCTTAAGCCAATGTAACTCTATTTGAGCTTTTTATTGTCTACTCAGGGTTTGATTGATGCCCATTGTGCTTTTAAGCCTGTATCATGTTGCTTTTTATGAATGAGCTTCGTTGAATGAAATCAATCGACCGTGCCAAAGGATGAGCTTAATTGTTATTCCAATACCTTGGATAATAAACAAGATTCGAAATTAAGTATTCCATTTAATGCATTGGCATTCTGTTTTGTTCTGAGAGCCAACTTTCCTTTTGGCAAAAATCACCTCTTTTATATATAAAAGAGGTGATTATAAGAATTATAATTATTAGAAGATAATGAGGATTCTGACAAACAACAAATAAATTTTGCATCTTAAGTGCTTGAAAAATCACTGATTATTCAGGAATATGATGGTATTGATATTTTTATATTTATTTTATGACTTAAAGGAAGCCGAGAGTTTTAAATCAAGATATATGAATTTAAACAGGCCAAAATCTAATATATATCTATTTTTACATTATTATTACACTACATTCACAATAGTTAGTTTGTACTGAATAATCTTATTGGACTAGAGCCATTCCTGGAGTGGTAATAATAGACACTAAGAGCACATTTATCTATATGTATTACTTTTTGCATCACAGGTGTTCTAATAACCATTGATTAAACTAACGGTAAGTCTTCAGCATGGGTGAAAGTAGATCTGTATGGTCTATAGTATTAAAGAGAGAGCCACAGCAGCTAAAACCCTTATTCCAAACCAGTCATGGAAGCACTTTCAGTATATTTCAAAAATATCTGATGACGTTATGCAATCTTAAACAACACTGTCTCCTCTTATAATTGCTTAATTTGTTCTGTGTTGTTTTATTTGTGCCTAAAGAAACCTACAAAGCTAACAAGCTTCTAACACAAGGCTGATTCCCAAGTTGCTCTCCAGCCCCTAACTAAGGGATTATATACCCCTTAGTGCACTACTTTTCCATTTGATGCTATTTGGAATTAAACTCAGAAACCTGGAAGTTTTTGGAGCTGATATTCTGAAGTGGAATAAGTGGAAATATAAAGAGAAATATAGAAGACTTACAGGACCGTCCACCACCTCCATGTTCACTAACTGTCACTTGCCAGCTCCATTAGTCTCAGAAGGATGTTTAAACAAACAAACAAATTGTAATCTGTTGATGAATGGTGTTTGTGAAACGGTTGTATGAAAGCAATATCACACACGTCTCTGTGTGCATGGAGTTTGCATGTGCTTGATGGGTTTCCTCCTGGTACTCCAGTTTCCTCCCACAGTCCAAAGACCTGCAGAGTAGTCTAATTACCGTTCCCAAATTGCCCATGGTGTGTGAATGAGAGTGTGTGTGTGTGTGTGTGCCCTGAGATGGATTGGCACCGTGTCCAATCCCTGCCTCGTGCCCTAGGTCTCCTGGGATAGGCTCCAGGCCTCCGCAACCCTGAATACAGGATAATGTGGTATAGACAATGACTGAGAGTGAGTAAGTGTTTTTACAGTATATAACATCAACTGCCTTTTTTTACCACAATATTTTTGGTCAAATTATAATAGCACCTAGTTGTGATTAGGACAGTAAGTCATTGAAAATGCGGTGAAATCTCACAGGAAAAAAACAAAATCAAATACCATGGATCCAGTATGTGTGGGTGTGTGTGCACATGAGCGTGCATGCTTTGTGATGGGTGTTACACTTGAGCTCATAGCACTCCACTGGAAATAATAGACGGGTAAAGGAATCTTTTGCTCTTTTCAGCCTATGAGAAGCTTATGAATAATTGACAGTGTGTTGTGCCACTTGATACTGTACTGAGTGGGCCTGGCACATGAATGTTTTTGTGTGTATGTGTGTGTGTGTGTGTGTGTGTGTGTGTGTGTTGTGATATGTTGTAATGTTGGTGACAGGCTGAGCCAAACTAACACATGAAAGAGATGTCTGTGTCTACTTGTATTCTTTTGCATGTTCCACAAGGTCAACTACATAAAACTTATATTAAGCACAAAGTTTAGGACTATAGACTTAATTTGATTTTGGATCACAGCAAAAAGCTGGGTTTGATCAATCAAACCCGAATGTTAAACACTGATATTGCAGATGTAGTGAAAGAGCCATAAACAAGGATCAGTATTAAGAAAAAGTGTTTGTGCCCATTGTTAGGGTAAATATACTGGCCTCATCATCAGTGTTGGATGTAAAGCGTTACAAAGTAAC
The DNA here is from genome assembly GCA_030014305.1 of Clarias laeviceps. Taxonomy (NCBI): domain Eukaryota; kingdom Metazoa; phylum Chordata; class Actinopteri; order Siluriformes; family Clariidae; genus Clarias; species Clarias laeviceps. The sequence goes on from JAQMYJ010000015.1 coordinate 5,852,936, forward strand.
CCTAGTACTACTAGAGTAAACTAACGCGTTATGTCCGCCATTTAAGTACTAAGCTATTTAATTACTTTTTCAAAAATGTAATCCGTTATTCATACAATTGATATAATCTGGGATCATTCCAAATCCATAATTGTGTGTGTGTGAAAGTCGTCCTACAAGCCCCGCCCCCGATAACCCGCCATCCTCTGTTATTCCTGCTGTTATACCCCTATCTCACCTACAGTATGTGGTTTGACTATGGGAGGACCGACACGCGAAAAGATGGAAACCTAATCACAGCGCCAAAATCATGATGAACCGTACTTACGGCCACCGCGCAAAACCATGTAGGTGAGATAGGGGTATTAGAAGTTTTTGTGCCAAACTTTGCTGAGTGATGATGGTAGAATAACTATAAAGGTCTTGACTAAAACAACACACATGAGGAATCACAAAGGAATTTTCATTTTCTGCAATGGAAAAGTACTCGAACTAGTTACTTTTATCAAAAAGTAATGCTGTAATGTAACTGATTACTGTTTAAAGACAGTAATTTTGTAATGTAATTAGTTACTGTAAATTTACTTTTAATTAGTTACATCCCTCAACACTGCTCATCATTAGGTACCCCTGTACAAACCATCTTAAGCGTTTACAGAGAACGGTCTGGAAATGAGAAAATATCTAGTGAGCAGCAGTTCTCTTGGATAAAATACTTTGGTGATGTCAGAGGTCTGGGAGAATGTCCAAACTGGTTTGAGGTGATTAAAAGGTAACATTAATTCCAATAATATCTTGTTACAAACAATGTATGGGGAAGTGCATCTCTGAATGCACAACACATCAAGTGTTGAGGCAGATGGGCTACAGCAAGATTCAAGAATTTTATTTGTCACATACATGGTTGTACAAGTACAACAGTAGTGAAATGCAATTGCAATAAACTCCAGACTGTGCAGATTTTTAAGAAATAAAAAAATAATAATAATAACATAAAGAATAAGAATAAGAATAAAATAATAAGTATGTACAAATAAAAATAATACTAAGAAGTAATTATAAATTAAACAGAATTATGTTGTAATCTGTGATACATGTGCAATGATATGTGTTAAAGTGACTGTGTGTCTGTGCATCTATGTGCTAACTTTGCCGGCCATTGATGAGGTTAATGTCCTTAATGCCCTTATAGCCTAAGGGAAAAAGATGCTGTTCAGTCTTTCAGTATGTGCCCTGAGTGACCGAACTTGGTGTCAGCAGAAGAAGACCAAACTTGGTGTAACTCCTGTCAGAGGCTACTGAGGCTACAATTTGCATTGGCCCACTAAAATTGCACAACACAAGACTGGAAAAACCATGGCTGGTTTGATGAGTCTCAATATCTACAGTGACATTCAGATGGTTGCGTCAGAATTTGGTGTAAACAACATAAAAAAAAACATTCTTTAAATGCCACAGCCTACTAGAGAATTGGCGTTCAGCATATCCATCTCTTTACGACCACAGGATAACATGTCATAAAGCTTAAATCAGAAGTAATTCAACTAGTTTCTTAAACATGACAGTGAGGTTACTGTACTCAATTATCCTCGACAGTCACCAAATCTCAATCCAATAGAGCACCTTTGGGATGTGGTAGAACAGGAGATTTACATCATGTTTGTGCAGTCGACAAATCTGCAGCAACTGCATGACGCTGTCATGTCATTATAGAACATAGTCTCTAAGGAATGTTTCCAGCACCAGGTTGAATCTATACAACCACAAATTAAAGCAGTTCTGAGGGGGTCGAACCCAGTAATGACAATGTGTAGCTAATGAAGTGGCTGGTGAGTGCTTGACTATATTGCATCCCACTTTACACACTTAGTTGTATTTTCTGTAATGTCGGAGAGTTAATAGTCAACAAACAAAACTACAAGAGTGAGTCAAAAATTATCCACACTCTGGCTGTATAATTTATTTGAATAACCTTTTAGAAAAGACAAATATATATATATTTTTACATAATCTCCTTGCTTTTCAATACGCTCTGTCCGTTTGTCAACAAGCTCTGACTAAAAAAATGTTTTAGGCTGACCTGCAAACCACAAATGCACCTTTGTCTTCATTTCTTCATCTGAATTGAATCTTTGTCCTCGTAGGGCTGCTTTCAGAGGACCAAACAAGTGAAAGTCTGATGGAGTGAGATCAGGACTATAGGGAGGATTCTTTAATACCTCAAAATTAAGTTTTTGCAGAGTGTCAACAGTGTTCGCAGACGTGCATCATAAGGCAAGATCACAGTGCACTTGGAGAGCAATTTTATCTGAAGGTTAGGATTCAGCTCTTAAATAAGCGTCTCACTGTAACAAGCACTGTTGATTGCTGAATCTTTTTCCTGATAATGTTTTAATATTGGACCTTGAGAATCCCAGAAAACTGTAAGCATCAATTTTCCTTCTGATGCTTAACTATTTAATTTCTTTTCTAGGTCAGTGATTGAGAATGTTTCCATTCCATACTCTTCTACTAATTAATCCATGTTTTGTCCATGAGTAATGATTCTCTTTAAGAAATTTCACCTTCCATAATTTATCACTCTGAACTTGTTTGCAGATATTTAAATTGTGAGTTGTTTCGGCACTAGGTACACTCTCAGACCATAAAAAAAAAAAAAAAAAAAAAAAATGCATTACTTGCAAATAACAAGTGGAACATCCATTTTAGCTCGCACCACAGTTACAAATGAACTGATGTAACACTTTCACACCTGCACAGCAGTGACTGAGGAGACAGTAGCCTGGAATGGAAAGCGCTGATAAGAGTGTGCTGCCAACAGAAGTGTTACGTAATATAACTGGAGTACGGATCATTTTTGACTCAACCTCATACTTTACAGCAGTCAGAAATCAGTACAGATGCATAGAGACAATGCAGTCAAAGGCAAGAAACTGTCTGGGCCCTACTGTACAGTATGTCTTGCCTGGATATAGATTAACTGTACCTGTTGTGATCTTTCATTGGTTGTTGTAACTGATACTAATTAACGCAGATGACTAATTAACACAGAAGTGTATTATTATTTAGTGGCTCGTTTTTGATATTCAATTGCATTTGTTTAGTCATTACAGAAAAACTAATAGCAAAATTAGTGTTTTTGTTTTTTTGGATGACTACCTGGCATAGCGACCAGGGCATGTCTGTACCTGCCTCAGGACGTTCAAGGAATTTAAAGAACACTGAAGTTTACATATTAGTAATTTGATGGGCATCATTTCGCTCGATGGAGATTCCAATCTTTATTCTTAAACATTCTTATTAACTAGGTCCATAAAAAATATTTTACGAAAGTTTAAATTCCTGTAATAAATACTTCCTTTGAAAGCTTATTTAATAGATTTTTTTTCTTCTTCCTGATTATCAAGCAATTCATATGACCTTTTGAGTGACAGGGATTATTGGGAGAAAAGACTGGCATGATTGTACAGAGATCAGCAGTGCCCCCTCACAGCTCCAGGGTGGACAGTTCAATCTTTAGCTTTGGGTCAATGTCTGTGCAACATTTCACATGCTCCCACACATCTCTATGGGTTTCCGGCATGGTTCCCCTCTGGTTTCTTCTAGTTACAGCAAAGTAAGTGTCCCTAAACAATTGTGAAAATGCGTGCACATGTGTGCTTTGCAATGAATTGGTAAAACTGGAAACCTGCACATAATGAAAATTTATAATGTAATAAAAAATTATAAATACAAGCAAATGTATACAGTTTACTGATGCTGCAAAAAAATTAAAGTTAAGAGGCCAATAACTGTGACACCAACAAACCTCTAAATGAAGCTAAAAGCTATTAAAAGGACAGAAAATGGTATAGAACATTAAAAACCTCTCAGTTATATTAAGTTATTTTAATCAAATTATGCAATATCTTTCACAGGTTCGTTCAGTGTTAATGGAAAATCATCTACTCTGGATGAAGTTACATTCTCAACTTGTAACGTAAGTTGCACATACTGTAGTAGAAGTCATCGCCTTGCCCTGACTCGCATTTCCCAGGAAATAACTGAACCAACATACGGTCTCTGGTTTCTAATAAGACTCATGTATTATTGAACAAGCCCTCCTGTGTAGCACAGCATGATGGCACTAAGGACCCACTGGTTACTTCTGGTCAACCAATCATTAAAAAATCTTATGCTAAAACTTAAAAAGGGGTTAATTAATGCAGCCATCCTCACTCCTAGAACTCCACAGAAACACACATTTGAATAACACACAAGAGAATTTCTTATTGGGCTTCAGACTGTACATACTGATATGGACATAAATACTGATCCTGCATACATACAGTTACTATTGACCAAAACATGGTATTGGTGCTAAAAAGTACCAATACGTACATGAGTCTCACCTAATAAGTACCAAGTCTCACCTACGTACATGAAAAAGTGAATTTTCAGAGAGGATCATAACACCATTTTTCATAATACTCTATGCTTCTTATCTCCTGATTCATGCTTCGTTTTTTTTAAATATGCATACACATTTATATATTTATCAGATAAACAGAAACATATTTGCTGAGTACAGTTTCATTCCCTTTTTTGTGGTGTTTATAACTTCTTTTTTCATATACAAATCTTTCAATGATCTTAATTGTCATCCAGATGAAATTTAGATTTTACATGAAAATACATAAATCTTAAAAAAAAGTGTATTATTCTAATATGCAAAATTGTTAAGATACTGTATTGCAACATGAATTTGACATGGTTACAGACACTACAGACTTTTTGCTTTTTAATATTTCACCAAAAACCAGTTTAAGCAACAATTACAGGTCATATGCTTCTAGAAGCTTACATCAATTTTAGTATTAATGAAGAATTTCTCATAAAGAAATCAGAATAATTTGCATTTTACATTATTATTATTTGAAGCATGACATTATAATAGTCAAAAATGGCCATTTTTGGGGCACATATAAAATCATCTTTTTAAATGGCTGAAGTTAGCAACTTGAAATATTTAGAGAAGCAACATCGGTCACTTCCATGTTGTAAACTTCAGAAGTAGCTTCTTTGGCAGACACATTATCTGCAATATACAATATATGTGTATAACATAAAAAAAAAAAAATCAGCACTAAAACTGTGTTTTGGCTGTATATCTTTGCCAAGTTTAAACTATGCTGTCTGTGATGGCCTCCTTTACTACAACACCCAGTGGCACAGTGAAGAATGTGAACTTCTAGTGATCCATGAAACAACATTGTAAATGCAGACTGTTTCGTTTGGTTTCCCCTTTTCACCACAATTAATTTGAAATAAAGCATTTGAAATTGGATTGTATATACTTATAACTTTACTTCAAGGGTTTGACAAAAAATAGTGCATTAACAATTTAGAAATTACATACACTTCATGCAAAGCCCCTCCATTTCCACAGGCTCAAAAGTAATGGGACAACTGACTTCCTCTTCTTCTTTCGGCTGCTCCCGTTAAGGGTCGCCGAAGTGGATCATTTGTCTCCATCTAACTCGATCTTGGGCCTTTCTCTTTTTCTCTTGCCTGGAAGATCTATCTCCAACATTCTCTACCTGATATACCCCTCATCCCTCCTCTGGCCTCTCTAACTTTGTCCCCAAATTGTCCAACCTGCACTGTCCCTCTATATACTTGTTCCTAATTCTGTCCAGGGACAACTGATTGATAAATAGTTTTCTTAATTATTTCATGACGAATTAACAAGATAAAATATCTGGTGTTGACTCCAGCTGCTGAATTTGAATGTAGCTGTTCAATGGAAATCAAAGTCCAAAGATCTACCAATGCAAATGAATTACTCCATCAGACATAGGTGTGAGATAGTAGGAAATTATGGGGTGGCAACAATATGGTCACATAAGTCAACAATATGGCACATGAAAAATGGACTAACTGGCAAGCTCAGAATCATCAAAAGGCCTTGATATTTAAGGAAGACAATTCAAGAGTAGTTATTTCTGTGGTGAAGAAAAGCCCATTCACAACATCTAGCCAGATGAAGAACACTCAGGTAGGTATATTATTGTCTCAAGTCAAGGGATGTCCTTATAAAAATAAACACAGAAGGCCTAGGTAAAGATGCAAACAACTTTTAGCACTCAAGTTCAGAAAGACCAGATTAGACTTTCTTAATAAACTTTAGAGGAAGGAAAGTAAGAGCTCCTAATCCAAAGGATACAAACATAGTAGAGGCAGTGTTGTGGCATGGGCCTACAAATTCCAGTTATCCATTGAACACTAATGTTGATTAACAAACCAACAAATATGTTTAAATATCACAATAAATAAAATCATCAACCAGAATTCTGCATTTGAGCACGCTCTATGCACTCCCGTTTCTAATAAACGTTTAATAGTACATAGCCTACATTCTACTCTATATATTTAATTGTTTGATAATAAATTTTTCAGAAGTATCTGTCTTTTTACAGTAGAAATGCTAAAGGACTTTTGATTTGAATGCCTCTCCTGTCACCTAGTGTTCAGTTCATATAGTGCATCAAGATTAATATAACCATTAAAACCCCTTAAAACCTTTTTTTCCCCCTTTTTTCTTTTAGATGTCAATATAAATTTGCAGTAGAAGTGAAGTTTTTTATTTGAGCACTGTGGCACTTGCTCATCGCATCTTTCATGTCACCATGAGGATCAGTGAACCTTGCTCCCTTCTGATTTTAGCTTGTAAGCTAGGTGGGATGAGATGGGAAGGAGGTGGTAAGATGGACATTAGATCTCCTCCCTGGAAGCCTACCTGGTAGGAGGGAGCACGGGCGAAGTGCATCTCTAATTTTGTACAGCAATGCACTACAGAACCACAGTTCATTCATATTTCTGTGAATATACAGTACAATGCACCGTATAGTTTTACAGATATTGGATTGTTCCTGCTTTTCAGAAAATTGTTTAGAATAATAAAAACCAGTCTGCTCACCACCACAATGAAGTGGTTTAGTTTTGACTTTTAATTTCAGTGTATTAATAGAGTGATGCTCTCCAAATAAATAAATAAATTAATAAATAAATAAATGACTTAATTAAAAAGGAAAAAAAATATTGATCAGGAAGAAAAGTCCTCAGGTGCCCTCACCTACTCATCGTCTATATTGCTTTATACTGTATCCTGGGTTATGGAGGGCCTGGAGCCTATCCCAGGAAACTTTGGTCATAAGGTGGGTACACCCTGGACAGGGTGCCAATCCATCACAGGGCACAGACATACACACTCTCATTCACACACTACAGACAATTTGGGGACGACAATTTTTTTCTTTCCGAAATAAAATGGCTTAAAATAAAAAAAAGGAAGATCTTGGTCTTTGGGTATTTTTATGCATTGCAAATGACAGGACTGGGACATAAAATCAGCTTGAGAGTCTCACAACCATTCTAGGCAGCCCCTACACCTATTACAATTTTTTCAGACCACTAATCACCTACTGTAACATATATTTACTGATTAATTTATTAGGGACATCTGCAAATTGACGCAAATATCTAATATCACATCATGTGGCAGTAGTGCAATGCATGAAACTATGCAAACACAGGTCAAAAAGTGAAAAGGACTTTTTAAAAGTAAAATAAAAAGAAATAGTTTTTAAAAAAGTAAACAATTGTAAACAAATGACTCAAATATGTTCTGTAGTTTTATAATTAGTTTATTGTAGTCTCAGTAATTTAACAACAACAACATGTCTATGAATCTAGGAACTACTAGATAAAGTTTTAAAAACTATTTCAATAAATTTTCACTTGCTACCATATAGCTGTGGTTTTATTTGCAAGATAATCACATGCCATAACATGAGCTACGTGCTTTCTGACTAGTCTCACTTGCACATACATTTGCTTCAAAATTAATCCGCATTTTGCAACATTCTTTTAAAAGGGCCACTGGGTTCCTCGCACGTCCTCAACATATCTACATTGCATTTAATGTTGCTTTGTGAAATAAGGTGAATGCTAACCAATATCATTACAAGTCACATGTTGTAATAATACACAACTTAAAGTCAGACACAACACTGAATTGTCCAATCTAGGCCTGATGAAAGGACAGGAAGTTTGGAGGACAGCCTGTTTTATAATCCTTGTGTTGCTCATGCTTAAAGATCTTTAAAAAAAAAATTTTTTTAAAAAATTTTTTTTTATAGCAGTAATTTGAAAATTGCTCTAAATACTTCAGACTTGCGAACAACTAATATGAGATTATGTAGATGTAAATGAAAGCAAACAAAAATATAAAAACACCAGCCATACTGATACTAAGATGATTATTCTTTTTTAATAGATAAAACAGAGAGTGAACTGAACCTACAGTATGTGTTAATAAGTAGGAACATCTTTATTTATTTAGGGTTCTCTGATATTGATATAGCTCTACTTTTCTCCAAAAAACAACATAAATGAATGACAAAAAAAGCTTTGTTTATACAACAATGAAATGCCTGTTACCTTCTATTAAAACAATTTAGAAAAGCAATTACAAATGAAAAAAAACAAAAACATAAAAATGTCTAGCAGTCCACCAGAAGCTGCAGCTGTTACCAGACCAGAATAGATTTTTGATTAGTGTAGTTTTGTAGATTGCAGTCCTTGAACAAAGAAAATGAACACAGACACACCACAAGTAAGGAGCTACATTAGGCCACCATAAGGCAGGTTAGTTCACTAAAGACAACTGAAATCAACAACTTTAAACAGGAAGTCAAAGGACTAGAGCTGAGTGCTGGTTGAGAAATTGATTATCTTGGATTTTGCTCACATTCATTTTTATTAGCTGAAAATAATTTAATGTAGGCTACTGCACAATACCATTGTTGATTATTTTCCCAATGAAATGCCTCATGGTGTTTTACTCCTTTCACTTTGTATTACAGAATTATGTTGTATTCTAAAAAATCAGCAATGTTCTTATAAAAAACATTATAAAATACCATTTTTTTTTTTTAATTCATAAAAAAACACAAATTACTCACATGCTTATTATGTTTACTCATCAATGAATGTGGAGAAACTGTAATCATACACAAATGAGACAAAAATAAAAATGTTAAGTTACAATTTTGTTTAATAATGTAAAAATTATATTGTAATTTATATGTAAACATCTCATAATAATGTAAATTTTTTTTTTACAGATTATGTAATATGTAGAGCACTTTTTAGGGAAAAAAAGTACAATAATGCTCGCTGTCAAAATTTACAAGGACAAACAGAAATACTTGTGAAAGTGAGTCCCATGAAAAAATGGTAGAATTTCCAAGATGTAAAACAAAACTGATAGCACTGATAAAAAAACCTAATACAGTGGAACCTCGGATTACAAGCATAATTCGTTCCGGAAGTGGGCTCGTATTCCAAAACACTCGTAAACCAAAT
>JAQMYJ010000015.1:5911461-5921555 GCA_030014305.1 Clarias laeviceps
GAGTCTACTTTTGAATTGGGAAACTGTGTCTGCTCCCCGAACACTGTCTGGAAGGCTATTCCATAGCTTTGGAGCTAGATATGAAAATGCCCTACCCCCTTTTGTAGATTTAGAATTTGGCCAATGGGCTAATCTGTGGACTAATATGAATATGTTAAATATGAAAATTAAAAATATTACCTTTCATTTTAAACAAATGTGCAAAACCTAACGTAAAGTAAAGAAAATAACTATATAAATATCAGAGGTGTCTAAAAATATATTTTTATGGGTTAAAAACAGGCTATCAGGTATGGTTTTATTTCATTAAGAAAGATAGTGAATCTAGACCTAGAATCTAGAATTCGACCTTGAGTTACCATGCCTATAATATAGTTGCTGTGTGCATTGATCTAAAGCATCACATGCTTAATGTTCTCATTTTGGTGGAGTTGTGTTGTTGGGTTGGAAACAGGGCCAATGTGATACGAATGCTGGAGCTGTTTTCTTTTTTTATTATAATTTTTTTATATCCCAGTTTGTCATAATACAGTAAGTTCCCAACTTAAGAACGAGTTCCGTTCCAGGAACAAGTTTGTAAGTCCAATTTGTTCTTAAGTCCAACAATGTGAGTCTTATATGCCTTTGTCACGAATATACAATGTAAAGCATCAACTTGACTGAATCTTTTGTCTGGTCGCATCTACGAATATGCTAATGTAGATCTATTCATCTACAAATTGTTTGCATCTATGAAATTATGTAATTTATGGTGCATTTATATTTTTGCGTGATGCTGTGACAAAATCACCTAGACAGACATACTTTGTACATACAAACAGACCTGCAGACAGATATACAAAACTTTTTCTGAGTCTGGTTTCCTCTAACGTTTGAATCATAAGATATTATCGAGTTCTGACCAATGTACAGACAATCCTTTCTTTTATTTACATAGATACATTAAAAGTCATGTCCTTTGTTTATTTAAGACTTGATTGACAGAGTATTATCATGGAAAAGATAAGCAAACATATTATAACAGCTGTTTAAAAAGGTAACGACCAGTTTGTTTACAAAAACTTGAATCTGGAGAGATTTGTCTGTAGCTTTCTTTAGAAAGCTTTTCTAAGCAAAGAAAAAGCATTCAAGTTCATTAAACTGCACACTGCTGTGTTATATTCCTATTTTAGACTATTTTTTGGCAAAAATGTTATATAATCTATGCCAGCATTTCTATATTTTAATTGAAAGAGCTGAGCCAACAGATCTGACTTACTGAAAGTTACCAGAGTTCCTGCAAATATGAAAAACCAGAATGTTTTCTTGCATAAAAGGCAGAGATGACAGTCATCCAGAAACAGGAAAATTAAACTTCCTCTATTCTATTTGTTTCACTTTTATTACAAATTTGGTGAAAAAAAAAGCTAAACAAGTTTCACATTCATAGGCGAAGCTGTTAACAAAAAAAACCTTTACTTACATTTTCTTTTACATGCACTTCTGCACTGAAATACAGTGATTGTAAAAAAGTGTTTGGACACATCAGCTGTAATGTACAAATGTATGAATTTCAAGGCATTAGAAAACAGGTCAAACCAAGAGTAATGTAGTTTAAAATTTATCCATAAGTATAATTTTCAGGCAAAACATTTAAAAATATAGATGCTTATGTTTGAAACCATAAAAATATAATGCATTTCAGATGTGTACAGTATGTTACAGAACTAAATGTCTTGCCTGTGATCAGCTTATCTAGTAATGTCTGTTCATTTTTAAACTGTAATAAAGTTGCTTCTAATAACAGACTGAAAGAAAGAATTGGTTATATCACATAAAAAGTATAATGGTTGAAAAACAATTAGGCACTATACTAGAGAAAGAGAGAGAGATCTTCGATAACAGTGCTATAAAAAATGTGAAGAGATACACAGTGTATGTTGAGGCATTAGTCAGAACATTAAGAGGAACGACGAGTTTAACAGCACAAACAGAAAGTCTGTTTTGTGTCCTGGTGCAGTTTTAGATTGGTCTCGTTCTGATGTTTTCATACAAATGAGCTGAATCAGTGTTATAATCAGAAGTAACCTAAAAGAAAAAAGTGAAGATAATTGTCACTCTAATACTCACAAAGTAATTAATGTTATCATGTGTTTCTGAATGAGGAGATTTAACATATTATAGTCATGATAAACTGCTTCAATATACCACATAAAGTATTTAATATTCCAAAAACAAGCAATGCAGGTATGAAAATAATACATCAACGGAAGAGCACTTACTCACATACAGACACACACACACACTGTACAGTATATATGCACAAACACATTTACTCACCGGCTTATTGTCTTCAGTCTAGAATGAAGATGTATAATCTGTATTTGTAGAGAAAGGCATGACACTATCAGCTGCATCTTTGTGGACATGGTTTGTATATTGTTGAAGACAAACTTACAAATAAAAAAACAAGCAAGAAACTTACAGTAAAGCAGGGTCTAGGGCCAGGTTTCAACATAGCGTTTTTTTTGTTGTTGTTTTTTTTGTATGTGTATGTGTGTGTGTGTGTGATTACCTTGTGTTGTCTTGTGTCTCAGTTTGTAACTCATCAGCCCAAGCCCACCAATCAGCAGCAGAGCTGCACAGACACACACACTGATAGTGACAGAGGGACCTGAAACAGAGACAGAAACAAAGATGATACAGAACAGACTAAACACTTCATAAGTGACCAAAATATTTAATAGTGCGTACACATGTAAAGTATTTTGTGGCAACTCTTTTGTAGAACCGGCAGCATCCTGGCACCAAAGTGAGATCAAACCAGACACAATCCAGTTAATTTACATTTACATAATATTACAAGAGCTGTTCAAGTCAAACCTGGACTTTAAAAAATAAAAATTTTAAAATAATAAAATTTCATGTGAATGGAGGAGTAAAATTGGTTGATATTTACAGAGGACTTCATGAAAATTAAACATTTGAATGGTGCAAAGTTTTTAAGAAAGGTTGTGTGTCCATGAATGACGATCCCAGCCGTGATGGCAAGGAGCCCACTGCGCTCATTGCCATGAACATTCAGCAAGTGGAATGCCTGATCCTTAAATATCCACAGATAATTTGTTGCCAACATGCAGAAGACACAAAGTGAGAACTGTACACACAATCATTCACCAACACCACTTGCACATTGTAGGTACTCGGTTATTGCCAGATCCTCTGTACAGTCCTGACCTTGGTCTAAGTCATTTTCACGTGTTTGGGCCATTAAAGGAGTTCCTGGGGGGCTAGTGTTTCAGACTTGAAGCAGGCAGTCCCATCATGGCTCCAATTAGAAATAAATGAGAGTTTTTACTCTCATAACTGTTCTGCTATTATACACAATCAAAAGTCCTGGTATGACTTCGTACATTTCCTGATGTACAGGCCACTGATCCGCTAACTGTAACACATTTAACATGAACTCAGAGTGAAAGAATATATAAATGTATAAAGGCTGAGTTCTTACTAAAACACACGGCAGATGATGTTTCTGTCGGTGCTGCTGATGTCATCATGTGAGACTCTGATATTGTGGGTTGAATGGTTGTGCTCAATCCTGTGGTATTTAAAATATAAAATTGCATTCACGTCATATAATGTTATTACTTTTAAACTTTTAAAAAGTCCATGCCTGAGACAGCATTCTTAATCTGTACACATTTAGTGCTTTTAAAAATATGTTTTGGAAGTAATAATTTTTTAAATGGCAAAAATAAAAGTTTTACCTGTTACATGGAGCCACATCTCTATAAAGTAGGTGTAATATCTGACTGAGTCGTCTCCATTAAACACTCCGAGTAAATAAAATACTTCATCAGCTTCTCTCACATCGCTGATATTCACACTGAGAACTTTTCCACTTCTGTCATCAGACATGTAGAATCTGCCATTCTGAATATTTGTTTTGGTATTAACAACATTTTGAATTTGACTGTCATAATCCACTGAGTCAAGATATTTGGAGTATTTCTCATAAACCTTTGGATAATTACAGGTAATGGTGATACTCTGCCCAAGATAAGCATACATTATTTTTGGCACCCCACAAGATACAGCTGTACAAATAAATAAAGAAATAAATACAATTAGAGTTTATAGGTTTAAGAGATGTGTTATACACTGCTTAGTTTATAGACTTATTAGTTCTATAGAACTAAATTACTGAATTTAGTTTGTGTAAGTACTAAAACATTTTATATTATTCACAAATTTAAAAAATAACATTTTTACTCACAATTATAAACTTTTAGGTTGACAGTGGAGTTTCTCTGATTCCCTAATCCAAATCTGTATGTTCCGGCATCCTGTGGCTTCAGTTTTCTGATCAATACTAAGAAGTATTTGCTTGAGCTTGAATACAGCATGAATCTTCCATCTTGAACTTGACGGTGTTTGGTGTCAACACGTATTATATCAGTGCAGTCATTTTCATTCACCTTGCAAATATATTTACTATCATGTGAGTACCACTGGATGTTAGAGAGTATGATGATGCTTCCTTCTGAGTAACCAATCACATCAGAGCAATCTGCTGGACCTGTCAATTAAAAGAAAATCTCACTCATATCTGTTACCTTCGTGAACTATGAATATTCTCACAATTCTGAATAAATAACTTCACATAGAATTACTAAAAGAAAATATCTGACCTGAAATAAGGTAGAGTATGTAGATGAGGAAGATCTTCATCATGGATTGAAATTAAGCTTCACTTCTCCTCATTTACTTTTTGAAATTTGCTCTGTCTATGCCACTAGTAAATGTTATAGGCTACTGATCCTCACTTCAACTTTAAAGGCTGATGCGTTTCTGCATTTATTTAGTTCTTTCATTTCCTCTTTTCTTACAATGCTGCATTCGTCAGTGATGCAGATCTACATGAAACCCACCTACGGATTTTCCTTACATTTTGTTAACTTCATGTGTTATACATTTTTGGCTGTATTGTATAATTTTCCTGCCTACATACAAGGAAAAGAAACGTACGTTTATGTAAGCTAAATGTAGAGAGAGGTTTATACACACAGTGGCTAAATATTGCAATGACATTGCGGTGACAGTCTTACACTAGGTTGGATACAAAGCGATTTCACTGATTGTGTATGACATGTTAACGTGCATATGTGCGTGTGTGCGTGTGTGTGTGTGTGTGTGTGTGTGTGTATTTGTCACACTTAAATGATTTGGATCATTAAACACATTTTAATAGTACACAAAGATAACCTAAGTAAATACAAAATGCAGTTTTTTAATGATTATATTTATTAAGGAAAAAAAGACCTGTCCAAACCTACCTGGCCCTATCTGAAACAGTAATTGCAATTGGTTGGGCCACCTTTAGCGGCAACAGCTAGAATCAAACTTTTGCAATATCTTTCTTATTGCTTATCTTATTACAATGTCTTTCACATTGCTGGTGAGGTATTTTAGCCCACTCTTCTAAGCAGAATAGTTTTTTCTTTCAGTAACAACGGAGGGTTTTCAAGAATGAATGGCCTGTTTAAGGATATCAGTATAATTTGGGCTATTCAAAGGTGGAATTGCTGGTGTGTTTCAGATCATTCTCCTGCATAACTCAAGTGTGCTTGAGCTCACAATCCAGATGGCCGGACATTCTCTTCAAGATTGTAACATATCCCAGTTAAGAAGCTGGGGTCAGAGCACAAGGTCAGCCAAGGTCATCCAGGGTACAGCTCTGAAGCAGATAGGATTATGCAATTTGGGCTTGAACCCTGACCTTCTGATCAGTAACCCATTAAGATAAGATGAGATATGATAAGGTAAGATGTACCTTTATTCGTCCCACTGTGGGGAAATTTCTATGTTACAGCAGCAAAGGAAAAATGTGCAAATATAAAGTGGAGACAGTACAGTGTATGAGTCCAAAGGAAAAGAAAGAGAAACAGAACACTTTTAAACTAATTGTACTAGGAAATATTTACATTTAAAATGTATAGTTTAAAATAGTGTTATTGCACAGTTAAATTATTATTAAATTATTATTGTTCAAAAACAGTAATAACAGTGTGCATTATGGTGACTAGTTCATTAGGAGCAGCTCTGACTGTACAGTCTAATTGCAGCAGGGAGAAAAGACCTTTGGTATCGCTCCTTCAGACACTTACGATTTATCACTGTGCATGGTGCAACTGTCAGTGAAGGAGCTGCTCTCGTGAGATTCATCCTCCTTTCTCCTACCTCCTGTTCAGTGTCCAGGGGAATCCCCAGGACTGAGCTGGCCATCCTTATCAGATTTTCCAGATGCACCAGCAGACCACTCTACAGAAGATGGTTGAGGCCACCACCAAGTCAAAAAACGTGTTCAGTAGTGCTCCCTGCCCTCCAGAAGACCTTAGCGTTCTCAGCAGAAAGAGTTTGTTCTGTTCTCCTTTTTTGTCTGTAAATTGCATCTGTGTTGCCTGTCCAGTCCAGATTGCTGTTTAGATGAACACCCAGGTATTTATAAGTGTTTGATCTCTCAATGTCCTTTCCCCGAAAGTTCACTAGTGATAGTGAAGTGTGTTTGGAGGCAGCTTCATTGGCACAGCTACTATCTCAAAGTTCTGGATCAGTCCTCTGTACTCCCTGTCATCATCTTCCTTGATCAGGCTGACAATGGCAGAGTCATCAGAGAACTTCTGCAGGTGACAGGTTGCTGAGCTGAACATGAAGTCTGCATGGTGAAGAAGAATGGAGCCTGGGCTGTTCCCTGTGGGCTCCAGTGTTGCAGACTACCATGTCAGACTCAAAGTCATGAGTCTACAGATACTGTCAATTTGTGAGGTCATGCAGTATCCAGGAAGCTAGATTATGGTCCACTCCTCCGTATGTCTCCAGCTTATCCATCAAAAGCACAGGTGGGATGGGGTTAAAATCACTAGAGAAGTCAAAAAACTTGACTGTCACTGTGCTCTTGGACTTTTACAGGTGTGAAAATCAGGTAATCAGGAATCAGGTATTTTACTACGTAGTATACTATGATAGCAAACAGAAAATAGTGCACTACCTAGTAAATAGGCTTTCTAATTGAGACACAGCTACTATCTCTTGTTCTGTTCACTTATAAACCAAGAGATGGAAGTCAGTACTTATCTTGTTACCAACCTGTTCAACTTGAATCCCAGACAGGATGCGATTGCAATCAGTCTTTATTAGATAGCAAGCAAACCAAAAATAAAAAAACTATAACAAATAAATAGAACAATGAAAGGCAAGATAATGTAAAGCTAGAAGAGACAAGGCAGGCTAGGAGAACTTAATTATATGCAAGATACTTACTATATAAACCACATTGCAGAATGAAAGTTACAATAAACACAATGGTTGATGCTCACCAAATAATCATCCAACCTTAGTCTATACCTCTGTTCATGGGTAGAGTCATGGGATTCCTGGAAATCTAGAGCACAAAGCATGGTACACCCTGGATGGAGTGCTAAACCACAACAGGGCACAAGCACACACAAAATTTCGGAACAGTCAAACTACATTGTGTGTCATTGGACTGTGGAAAGAAACGAGAAGACTTGTACTTGAAACCCATCAGTTACAGGGAAAACAAACTCCATACACACGGATCATAGGAGAGATTTAAACCCTGAACCCTGGCAGTGCAAAGTGGTCACCACTAAGCCAGCATGCTTTATGACTTTATGAATAAAATTTAATATAATAATAAAATATTGCATTTAATGTCATACCAGTTGGTGTGAATTGGTTATTTTACAACAACAACAACAACAACAACAAAAAACTGACATTTTATGTCATGATCTGTTTATATAATTTTATGTAAGAAATTGTATAATTAATATTTTGTTAAAAACATAATGAAATTATTCCAGTCTTGGTTAATGTAGAACAGTGGCATATTCAGTGGAAGATTCCTCCTTACTGAAAGGCACTGAATCATCATTTGGATTCTTCTGGAAAGTCACAGTGGTGTAAGTCAGATTCTGGTCTTGAGGTGGTTGTACTGTGAAGAAGATCTCTTTATCAGGGATACTCGGTGATGCAACACTCATATAAAGTTCAGTGTTTGAGACAGAAACGTGGTTGTTGTGATTAATCTCCTCATAGACACAAGCAGCAGGGGGAACCTAAGAGTTGACAGGAACGAAAAGGTATAATGTATTAAAAAACAAATACACTTATGATTCAAACACTTGCATGGTTTAGCACAAGTCTGCATCAGGTAGCAGTGTGAGGAATAAGCTGTTTTGTGTATTCATATGATTTCCAATTCATGAGTAGTGATGTGTGAATGTGGATGTGGATATGAGCTGACAAGACAAGCTGCAAACCAATCCGGAAAGATGCAAAGTTATTTGCTTCAAAAACATATATATATGCTATATTACTGACTGGTTACCATGCACATGGCCTGAGATTAGACTGAAACGGTCATGATCACCTCCTGCTGAAAATGGTCTACATTTATGAAATGTTTTGTATAGTTGTGTAAATGTTTTTGTAAAAGAAATTAAAAAAGAAAATCTCACCCTGTGTAGAAACATTTTAAAATGCCAATCCCGTGTAGAGTATCAAGCGCTTTAAAGGCACAACTGATTTGCTTTTAATAATGCCCAGAAAATTCCATAAAAAGGGAGGGAAAAAAATCTCACTGAGCTGAAAACAGCAAATTAAGGAATCACTATTCAATACATTAACTAACAATCTGCTGACCATTAATAAGACTCGCTGAGAATGGTCCAATCACATGAGCCCAAATATTTAAAAAACATATTGATTTGCTTAGAACAAAAGTGGGAGGGTTCGGGGCACAGCAAAAGGATGATTTGAAAAAATCTAATTAAATCTCAGCCTCAAATCACATGCTTTTCAAAAATTTACATGCCTACATAGACACTCGTTTGTCCGGCACCCAGCGTACATGAACGTAATACAGTTTAGATTTTTTTTTTTATAGTAAATAAACTATATTAAGAAATACAGCAGAATATTATGACTAAATGACTTTATTTCATTATTAAAATAAATAATTACATGTTAAAGTAACAGTCTTCTCTGTCTAACTTTAAAGGGGGCAGCGCCCCCTTATTGACCGGCTGCCACTGATCAATCCCCATCCGATGTAGCAATCTTTAATCACTTAGCTTTTCAGAGTTTTTCTATATATGACCAGGTGTTCTCATGTTTCAAACTTTCTCTGACAGGTGTTTCATATCCCATATGTGTGAGCCCTTCCAGAACCCATACAGAATGCACTGCAGTGCCTACAGTTTGGAAAAAAAATATCTTGACCCAAATGAAAATGGGCAGGCGCAGTACTCCACTGAACAAGATCACATTTAGAGAGGCAGGGTAACTGCCTAGACAGTGACAGCTAATGTGTTTTAAAAATATCACATAAAAAAAAAAATCCTTTATTTAACCCTTTGTTGGTGAGTCGCCTGATCACCCATGGAAATATCACAGTTTATAATAAACCTTCCAGCAATGCATCTTAACCATTGCATTATATCAGCTTCCACAGACACACACTAACTTTTCTTTGACTTATACGGTACCATGACTTTTGTTCTAATTTAAATCTTATATGACTTAATTTATGGGTTTGGCTTTTGTCATGAATATGAAATTGCTCATAAAATGCTCTGCACTACAGTATAATAGATGTGGACATAAAATTCTAATTATTGTATGAAAATATTTGCCCAAATGATGTCTCCGGAAATTAGTATGTTTATGAACATTCCTTCTTGGTTAAAAAAAACTGGTATACTTCTGCATGATGCTGCTAGAGGGTCGAAATCAAAAGACATTTAAATGCTTTTATCAATGCTTTTTAGTTAATTATGTTTATATTCAGCGTAATAAATAAGTCTTGCTGTTACACACACATAAAACATTAAGATATAAACACTGACCTGTTCGTTGCCTTTAGATGAAGGTGTTGAAACTGTAATATACACAAAAGACATGGTTTACTTTCTTACAGACAGAGAATTATAGATTTTATATAATTATAAAAAATTTGTTGGGATCAGAAACTTGCTAGTAAATACCTAATATCCTCTTGTGTCTCTGTTTGTAGATCATCAGTGCAA
>JAQMYJ010000015.1:5933220-5944051 GCA_030014305.1 Clarias laeviceps
TTCACGGAAGCGAGTTCAGAACTAAATCGCTGCTCCTGCTCCATCTAAAGCACTGTCACACTAAAAAAAACATCCGAGAAGTTCAGAAGCTTCAAATAGAATAAACGAACTAATGAATTTTCTCAAAACATTATAAAATTAAGTAGAGCTAAATTTCTAAATCTCCTTATAAAATATTGTTGATTATCAACGCGGGAATGAATGGCAAATTGTCTATATTTCACGGAAGCATATATATATTTGGTATTTTGTTGAAAACATAATGAAATTATTCCAGTCTTGGTTAATGTAGAACAGTGGCATATTCAGTGACAGATTCCTCCTTACTGAAAGACACTGAATCATCATCTGGATTCTTCTGGAAACTCACAGTGCTGTAAGTCAGATTTTGGTCTTGAGGTGGTTGTACTGTGAAGAAGATCTCTTTATCAGGGTTAGTTGGTGATGCAACACTCATATAAAGTCCAGTGTCTGAGGCAGAAACGTGGTTGTCATGATTAATCTCCTCATAGACACGAGCAGCAGGGAGAACCTAAGAGTTGACAGGAATGAAAAGGCTTTTGTTTTGGTCACCTCCTGCTTACAATGGTATTCATTTATGAAACTTTTTGTATAGTTGTGTAAATGTTTTTTGTAAATTTACGTTTATGTTTAATCACATTTCCATGTACAAGCTTTCCCAAACAAAATCGAACGCATTCAAAATGACGGCAAGGATGCTTATACACTATCTAGGCATTCTGGTTAAAATGAAAGTAATCAGATTATAAAGTCATTGGTAGATTCACATATGGACATCAGGAACAGCAAATGTAATTAATATTCTCCCGAATTGCTAATTTTTCTTTTGCACAGCGGTACACTAGCTAGTCCATTCAAGTCATCATTTTTACATTGGAGCAGATAACAGTATCATAATGAACATTTTCACAAACCTTAGCACAATCTATAATTTTGGATAAAATGTGTCTGTTTTTTTATCAGCCTTGTGCTTCCTCACCATAATCTTGTGACTGTCATCCAAAGCTGCTTTGTGACATATACTGTATACATGTATGTACAATGAATACTAAATTTATTGAGACATCATGAGATTAATATAAGTTACCTTAGGCCTCTACTGTTACAGGTAAATTTAGTAATGAATTTAGTCTTCAAATATTTACACAAGTTTTTCTTTTCCTGTAGTGTGTATAATTTTTTTGGCTTACCCTGCATTTGAAAGCAATAGTTTAATAGGTTAGTTAGGTTCACATTAGAAAGGTTTCTTTAATGTACACAAACTCATGATTTATTGTAGGACTGAATGAGTGGTAATACTGCAGACATTTAAAATAGTCTTGTAATTGCTTTTTGAATAAATACTTGATAAATAAGTCACACAGTTACACCCACATAAAACATTTAGATATAAACACTGACCGGTTCATTGCATTTAGATGAAGGTGTTGAACCTGTATTATACACAAAAGACATGGTTCACTTTCTTCCAAACAGACAGTTAAAAATCTTTTCACTCATGCATGATTTGTGCTTTAGAGCAGAAACACTACCTAGTACTCCCTTGTTTCTCCGTTTGAAGATTATTAGTGCAAATCCACCAATTAGCAACAGAGCCACACAGACACACACACTGATGATGATGACAACTTCCTGACCTTGAGATAGAAACATTAGGGTAATATTTATACATATGTTATAAACTAGTAGAGCTGTTAGTCACTTTCTGATCTTTTTAAAATCCTATGTGCTGGTGTACTGAGGTCATGTTGTAGAAGATGGACATCATCTACAGTATCCTGGTACCAACCTGAGATTAATCAGGAAGTTGTGGAGATGTAATAAATTATTCTTCTCACTATAACACACTCACTCCCTGACTGTAACACATTATGAATGTAGAATGAGTGAGTTCTTACTCGAATACGCTGCATGAAATGAGATATCTAATGGTGCTGCTGATGTCATCATGAAGGTGCTGGCTGTTGTGTAAAACATGAAAGATAAAAACGTGTACAGTAAAACCTAGAATGTTCAAAATAACTATTTAACATTAACCTATTTAACTATTTTAAGTATTTAGTGTTAATGAGATCTGTTAGTGTAAATATTCATACATCTTTAAAACAGCAGGAATAAAAGTTTTACCTGTAACCTGTAGCTGAACCTCGGAGAAGTAGGAGAAATACTCAATAGGGAAAACACGCTTATACACTCCACATAAATAAAAGCCATCATCAGCGTCTCTTACACCACTGATGTTCACACTGAGAACTTTAGCACGTCTGTCATCAGAAATGAAGAATCTGCCGTTTTTAGGTTGTGTTGCAGTATTAAGAATGTCTTCAACAACACTGTCATTATCAATTTTTTCGATATACTTGTAGTGTTTCTCATACTCCACTGGATAGTTACAGATGAAGGTGATGTTCTGTCCTCGGAAAGTGTTCGTTATTTTTGGCCCCACACAACAAGAATCTGTTGTTTATACAAATAAGAAAACGAAAAAGCTCATTAGCTGTGTAACACCTTCATGGTGCCTTAACTTTGTATTGTAGGAATTGAAAGTATCTTGTTTAATAATAACCATTAAGAACTTTCAGGTTCACATCAGTCTTCTTTGAAGTTCCCACTCCCATGGTGTATGTTCCAGCATCCTGTGGCTTCAGCTTTCTGATAAACACTGTCAAAAATCCTTTTGTGTTTTCATAAAGGATGAATTTTTCCTCTTGAATTCGATTCTTTCCAGTCTTCATAATTTTTATGTCTGTGCACTCTCTGTTTTCCACCTTACAAATATAATAACTTTTTTCTGATTTCGAATACAGATTAGAGATTATGATGACGCTTCCTCCTGAATAGCCAATCACATCAACACAGCTCACTGGACCTGTCAATCAAAATACAATGTTACTCATTTCTCTAAGTTGATCCATTTACAATACATACAAAATCTTATATCTGGTTAAAAATATAAATAGCTGACCTGATATTAGGTAGAAAGTGAAGGTGAAGAGAATCGTCATCATCAACTGAAGCTTCATTTTACTTCTTCTCTTCTTTTACTCTTTCCAGCACACTGAGAAATGTCCTAGTTGATGTCTCCTATCTGGTGTTGCCCAAGGCTCTGCACGTCATCTGACGTGTCCTGTTTAGGACATTTTTTTCAACATCCTCTACAACACACGGTTAACTTCCTCTATATTACCACATTTGAGTTGTGTTGATGGTTATTCCAAGTGTGTTCATTAAAATGTGCCTAAAAACGTAACCTACCCATCAGTATCAATTTACCATCAGCAGCATTTCTAAATTATGTTTATGACACTTCCACTGAAAATATTTTATATAAGATGATGAAACAAAGTGAATACGATTTTACCTTTTTTTTTAAAAAAATAATAAAAAAAAACAGGTCTACTTCCTGCAGCAAAATGTCCAAAACTACACTGTCTGTAACATCGATATCTCTGTGTTCAGAGAGGAGTAATGCAAGTCTTTCAACATGATCACAGATTATAGGAAGTGTTATACGACCACAGAGACATTCAAACACAGTTCAATAAGGAGTGAACACTTAATTTAATGTGTCACATTACTTGTTTTACATTAATATTTTATTTTATTGTACATTTACTATAGCTAACTGCTCAGTAGCTTTTGAATAAAAACAAAAATTGAACATCTGGGATATTATACTATGCTGAATCCACCCTGAGAATGAGTTGCTCATTTCAGTCACCTTCAATAGAAAGTAAAAGTCTCCAGTCATACAGCGATAACATAATGTGTAAAACTGCTGTGCCTTCATTCAGTTTGCAATGACAGTAGGAAACCTGACCTCCCTTAGTTTTTTGTTTGATTGTTTGTTTAATTGTAAATATAAATGTTCTTTAAATTAACCTTTTGAAAATAATACTATGAATTTTGCAATAATAATAAAAAAATCCATGTTAATTTTTGTTGGTGTCAGATTATTTATAAGATAATGGTGATGAATGCTGGTTGGAGAGGTCCCCTACAATTTTTTTTTGCCCTGGGCCCCAACAGACCCCAGAATCACCACTGCCTGTATTTACTGTATTATCAAAGTCATAAATGGAACAAATGCTTTATTATACATGGAATAAAGAAGCTATTCTGTTTCCATTCCATCCATGTAAGCATTGGAGATCTATAGATAGCTGTGTGATGAATATGCCAAGTGGACTATACACAGCATGTGGCTTTACAGCTTATGTTAAATTTAATTTACTCTTCATTTATACCACCGGGTGTCTTTATTGCTCATCATTACTTACTTTGTTGAAATATTCTACTTTACCTGATTGACCAGTAGAGTTATACATGCAGAGATTTTATAAAATTGTTTGTTTCTTTATTTGGTTGCTTTACTATGTAAGTTATTAATTACAATAGATGGCTTAGTTAGAAAAGTTGCTTTCTGAATATGAAATACTGCACTCAAGTTTTACCTAAGAACTCCTCCTACTGTCATCTTTCTATTTTACTGTTTTTGTTTGTTTGTTTTGTTTGCTACTTCTATCCTTTAATAATAAAGGCTGCATGAAATCCCCTCTACTGTTCTTACAGACTAAGTTATATAACATTATTGCCTTGTGGTGAAGCATAATAAGGCTTGCAGAAAAAAGTTTATTAGATGAGATGATCTCTAGCTCTTTTTATATTACCCTTATCAGTTCTTAGAAATGAAGGAGCAAAATACAGTACAATTATTATTATTATTATTATTATTATTATTATTATTATTATTATTATTATTATCTGCATATCCATTAAAAAAAAATATGGGGTCAATCAAACAATACCTTTCAGTATTTTAACAATGTTCATTTATTTTGTGTGCTACCTTCATTTGGTGATTAGTATACAATAAAATATATTATAGGAAAATAACCAGTCATGGGAAGTTATTGTTATCACTCTAAAGTGATTCATATTCAATAACAACATGGTAAAAATAAATAAAAAAAATAAATAGAAAGCAACTTGTAAGAAGAAGAGTGTAGAAAAACTGAGTTAGTCAGAGTTGCAGGATTGTATGGGATGGTATGATTATAACACACTGATACTCTGACAATAAAACACTGATCTCCTGATTGTAACACACTGATCTTCTGACCACACACTGATTCCCTTAACTTTAACACACACCTATTCACAGCAACACACTGATCCTCTAACAGTAACACACAGATCATTTGAATCCACATGAATCCACTACCAGTAACAAAAGCACTCTGTCAGAAAAAAAATTAACATGAGCACCAAATAAAAAAGTAAGTCTTATTCATAATGTAAATGCTTGCTGTAACCCTGCGGGGCTTTCGATCTCTCCCTTTGATACCATCATGGGGTTGTGTAAAACATGAAAGAAAAAAATTGCAGAGTAAATGTGTGTATGATTGTATTACACTGATCTTTTGTCAGTAACACAATGATCATCTAAATATAATGCATAGATCTTATAGACAGTAACACACATATCCTCTATCTGTAACAAACCGATCCCCTGACTGTAACATAATGCTCCTTCAACGTTGTCTGATATTCACACTGAGAGCTTTAGAACTTCTGTTAACAGAAACAAAGCGTATGCAATTCTTAGGCTTTGTTTTAGCATCTATCATATCTTTGTCAAGACTGTCATTATCAATTTTATTTTCGATAGAATTTTAGATTTTCTTATACTCTGTTGTAAAGTTACAGGTGATGGTGGTATTTTGTTCTCGACAAATCTCCATTATTTTTGGCCCTGCACAGCAAGAATCTCTCAAGTATATAAGCATCTATCCATCATGTATACTGCTTATAGTGTGCCTGAATGAGGTGAGGTACAAAACTACAGGCAATTTAGAAAAGCCTATCATTCTTTCATTGCAGGTCTTTGATTTGTGAAATGAAGCTGAAGCCCCGAGAGGAAATCCACATATCATGGGGAGAACATACTGTACAAACTCTGTGCACAAAGACCAGAGGGCGAAGATTCAAACCCAACCCTCAATGCTGGATGTGCGAGTCAACAGTACTAACCACCAAGCCACACGCATACAAACAAGACTTAATAGCTGTGTAACATCTTAATGATTCCTTAAATTTGTGTTCTATGAATAAAATGCTTCATTTTTAATATAAAATATTAACAACGTTTAGGTTAGTTAATCCACATGCAGTTTTGACTCTCATGCTGCATGTTCCTGCATCCTGTGGCTTCAGCTTCAGAGACTTATACTCTCAAACATCTGTGTGTGAATTTGCAAAATAAAAATGCATTTTTCTTCTTGAACATGGTTCTTTCCAGTCTTCATCACTTCATCATCAGCACTCTCAGTTTTCCACCTTACAAATATATTTGCTTTATACTGAATCTCAGTACTGATTAGTGATTATAACAACGCTTCATCCTCAGTAGCCAATCACATCAACACAGCCCACAGGAGCTGTCGATTAATGTCAATAACTTGATACACTTACATTTCCATGATAAACCATGTGGTTAATTAAAATAAATATCTGACCTGATATTAGGAGGGATATAAGAGAGTGGCGATGAGGAGGACCTTCATTATGGATTGAAGCTTCACTTTACTCTTTCCATCGCACTGAAAAATGTTCTCTGGTGGTTGTATTTTAGCTGTTGTAGCCTCACTGGACAGGATCTTGTGTATTGGTGTTATATACAGTATATAAATATATACTGTACATATTGTAATATTGATAAATATTAGTAATAAGGAGAATTACATTATATCTTAATAAAAGCACATTTCCCTCCTTCAGTAAATCCTCCAGTACTGCACTGGCTCTTATTCTCTTCAAGAGCAGATTTACTTCATTAAATCAGTTTTCTTTAATGGTGTTGTGTAAGTCCTTTCACATAACCACTGATGCCAGAAAATGTTGTATGACCACCGAGAAGTATCTAAATATTTATGTTAAGGGTTTTGAACATTGGCTTTAAATTGTAGTATTACTGAGGTTTTCACCTTTACTAAAGCGAGCAGGCCAAACGTTTTTAATAGAAACAAACACACATGACCCTCAGTAATATTGTTTCACATTATACAGTAAATACATCTGGCAAACAATTTAAGATGCAAAGCAATGTCTTCATAGTAACTTTATTGATGTTTTATTATAAACATATGTGCTCCTCAAATAGTTAGTGAAAAATTAAAAATAAAAATACTGGATATATACATAATCAGCTTTTTAGTGTGTATTGTACTGTATGCTTGCTGGTACTAAATAACAATTTTAAAAAAATATTTAGCAGACCCCAAAATCCACCCTGCATTACATCTCTGGTTCTATGACATGTACTGTATATATTGATGACTTATGATGTCTACTAACATAATTAGACTATAATATAGACTGTTGCTCAAGAAGTCCTGAATCCAGTTGTTCATTAGCGCAATTTGCCTCAGTGTATGATCTGTATGTCACCAACAATTTATTCACATAGAGGTGATATGGACAGTATTACATTTTTACTTAATTTATTCTATGACATTTGAAGCTTACATTGTTAGCATAAATCTACTTTCCAGCAACAACCATAGCAATCTAGCATTATAGTAAAGTAAAGTTTTAAGAATGCAGAGTGTGGTAAACCGAGTGAATTTGAGTAGCAGGATTCAGACATTGGTAGTGTGAATGAGATTGAATGGTGGTGTTAGTCAGAGACTCATAGCCTGAATCCGATTGGTTGGTGAGGGGATTCAGTGGTTGGTATGTTGAATTTGTCTGGCTTGTAGAAAAATTCAGAGTCTGATGATTCGATCTTATTTCCATGTTCAAGTTTTAATATGGTGGTGATTTAGCCCAGTCATTCTCATAAATAGAAGGAGCCTAGAATTTAAAATTTCAGTCATTTCAGTCATTATATCAACATGTCCCTGTGCTATCCTGTTTGTTTTTCCACAAGTGGAGGCAATTACTGGGGGAAGCTGGCTATCTGTATCTATCATAGTCAAAAGGGACATAACTTTCATGGCAGGTAGAGAAATGTAGTGATGGAAATGACGAATGAATTGTGACTTAGTCTAACACAACAAACAAGTGTATACATCATAGCCATGCTGATATTCAGTACAACAGCACTCTCCTCATGTGACATTACTTAATCATATAGAACATTGTTTTAGAAACAATTTTCTAAAATAAATATTGAGAATATGCTTCAAATATGTTTATTTACATTTATTTCCCCAATTATTATCATATTGTGTTTCTGGGTTGATGTTGTAAAGCTTAACATGTCCACCCTGTCATAAAGAATTAGTAGTAAAAATAAAAACCTTTTTAGAATTCTAAGTACAGTATACAGTATGTGATAAACAGTACACAGTCACCATCAAGAGTGAATCACTTTACTAACTGAATGTGCTCATTAAATGTAACTACAACAAAAAATGTCAAACTTTTTTAATTTAGATCAAATTACACAAAGATAAACAGAGTACAAAATACAGTTTTTATATGATGATTTTATTTTGTTAAGGGAAAAATCTGTCCAAACCTGTCCTATATGTAAAAGTAATTGCCCCTGTACTAAATTATGAATAATTGTGTCTGCTGTATGTGTGCCTGTCTGCTGTATGTGTGCCTGTTTTCACCTTGGAGCTCTTCCTTGAATACCATTTTTACCCAGTCTTTTTTCTTAGTGTTGAGTCAGTTAACACCAACCTTAACTGAGACAGACGAGGTGTGCAGTTCTTTAGATGTTGTTCTGGGTTGTAATAAACATTTTCACACACCTCCCTACAATCTACTGTTTTAATAAAATATGCTTGTTTTTGTTATCCTTCTCATTGTGCTTCCTCACCTCAATTCTGTGACCGTTTTCCAGCTGTGAATTGATGTTCAATCTTCAATCAGCTAGCTTGACAATTTTCCATAAGTGCCCTAGTTTCTTTCACTCACTTACTCACTCACTCACTCACTGTCTTTACCACTTTATCCTGTATACAGGGTCGCGGGAGGCCTGGAGCCTAGGACACTTAGGGCACGAGTCGGAGTACACCCTGGATGGATACTTATCCATCACAGGGCACAAACACTAGGGATTGGAATCAACCGACAGCTCCCGATACAATATTATCACGATTCTTAGATGCTGTTTCGATTAAAATTCTATTCCTGATTAGTTAGTTTTCTTTACAAAAACCAAGTGCAGCATGTAAACAATACAAACTAACTTCAAATACAAATAAATAAAAAGAAATGTTAAATTTAACTGAGCAGCATGTATCGTTTGCGATGGATTGGCACCCTGTCCTAAGTCTCCTGGAATAGGCTCCAGGCCCCCCGCGACACTAAATACAGGATAAAGCGGTATAGATAATGAATGAATGAGTGTGCATGTATCTGTTATCCTCTATAATTATTGTTTCTAAACAAACATAGCAAATAATTCACTCCTACCACACGGAATGCCGATGTAAAATAGTTTACCTGTAGGATTATAAAGAAACAGAGATGTTTTACCACCTCAGAGGCCTCCAAAGCCTGAAAACTCAACAGTGAGGGTACAGTTGAGTGGCTGCGAGCACACGGGCATGTGCAGCTTCTAACATTGGCATGCAAGGCTTCTAGTGTACAGAAGTGTGTGTAATGAGGTGGGTTTGAGACTAATTCACTCACAGAGTTTGGAAGCTTTTGCGCTCGGTATAGAATTGTTTATATCTGAGGCTGATCAGACAATCACCTGTCACGGCAAATCAGACTGAAAACCAGCCAAATTCTGGTCACCAGCTGATCGACCAGGTCATCTCTATTATGAATGTAAAAATATAAAAAGACAAAAAGAAACGATTTTGGAATCAATGTGTTGATACGTGAATCGCCACACATACAAATTACGATTTATAACTGAATCGATGTCCCCCCTATCTTTAACACACACACACTATTTGCGAACGCCAATCAGCCTAATCTTTATGTTTTTGGACTGTCAGAGGAAACCGGACCACCCAGAGGAAACACACTAATCACAGGGTGAAAATTCAAACTCTATGAACACATACCCAAGGTGGAATGACCCTGGAGATGCAATGTGACAGTGCTAACCACTAAGCCACTGTGCCCTGGTTTATTCATGTTTCTATATTTTCTCTGACATGTATTTCATATCCCTAACTCTTGTAACTGCACATGCTCATTCTTTCTCTTACAGACATGATCATGTTGCTCTGAAATGAGGTAATGTTAGCCATGTTGATCATGAACCCTACTAGCATGCTATTTCCACAATCTGAAGCAGGTTATGTATAATGACAGCATGTTGGCGTGAGCCCTTCTAGAACTCATACAGATTGCACTACAGTGCCTATAGTTCTTTCTCAGCAACTTTTAACCAGACTGAAATTGTCATAAAAGGGGAAAGCACAATAGTCCATAAAACAAGTCTTGATGCTGATTGAATCATATTCAGAGAAGGAGACAGGATTGATGGCCTAGAACAATGACAGCTAATATACTGTAATTTTTTTTTATCACATTTAAAAAAACCTGTCTTTAACTTTTTGGTGGTGAGACACCTGATCACCCTAAGGAACAATGTACTCCATAAATAAATTTATGGAAAAACTCATTGTTTTCATTCATATGTGTCATGTGAAACTGAAATGCCTGGTTTTAGACCACAATAATTCATTAGTATGGTGCAGGGCCTCCTTTTGCAGCCAATACAGCATCAATTCATCTTGGGAATGACAGTTACAAGTACCGCACAGTGGCCAGAGGGATTTTGAGCCATTCTTCTTGCAGAATAGTGGCCAGGTCACTACGTGATGCTGGTGGAGGA
>JAQMYJ010000015.1:5972785-5989691 GCA_030014305.1 Clarias laeviceps
TGTGTGTGTGTGTGTGTGTGTGTGTGTGTGTGTGTGTGTGTGTGTGTGTGTGTGTGTGTGTGTGTGTGAAATCTTTCTCTTGTACCAGTCTTGACTCTCAAAACCTGATCGTGATTGTTGTACTCCATAGATGATGGAGGCACGGCGTGGCTAACACAGTCTTTTGACGTGGGCTTTGATGTAGTAGACAGCACGCATGGTGGCATAGAACCCTGGCGCGGTTTAGCCGAGCAGCTGAGACGGGATCTAGCCAGCATCATTCTCATGTCTGAGGCAGATCTACAGGTGTGTTCAAACCTTTCCTCACTCCAGACTTGTTGCAATTATAACAAAAATAAAACACGATGGGTACACGGTCACATTTTATTCCTTACATAACTCTCTTTAGGAACATGACAGGGTGGTGTGGTTTGTTCCTCTCATAGCAATGCACATGAGGCGTTCAAGTCAAACTGGGATATTTGCTTTTACAGAATAATAAAAAGTTATGACCTTAAACTCTCCCTTTATTTCTCTATATAATTCTCTGCTACACTAGTTTTCACTAGTGCTTGGATTTCATCTAGGTAGTAAGCTTTCTTAGTACGCAGAAGCCATGATCAGACCACCTGCTTCACATCTGCAACGCTGGCCTCCCAGGAACTCCTGTAATGATCCAGACGTGTGGAAATAGCTTGGAGCGAGGTCAGGACTGTACGAGGGGATGTGGCGATATCTCCCTGCCGAGTTCCTGTAATATGCAAGCGGTGTGCGGTGGTGAATGATTGTGTGTACAGTTCCCACAGACGGATGCATCTCTTCCCCATGTTGTCGACAAATTATCTGTAGATTTTCAAGGCTCATGCGTTCCACTCACTAAATGTTCACAGTAACTGTAACGTTCTGTGCTTGAAGTCCTCTGTAAATCGGTTTTACACCTTCATTCACGAGATATTTCATCACCAGTCCTGGTTTGACTTGAACGCTCCTCGTAGTGACAGTGCCAGGGACAGTAGCTGCGAGTGAGTTATCATAGAAATAAACCTATATAAAATGAGCACCTATGATTTACCATGTAGCCAGAACTACTTTTAGTTTCTATTTTAAGTAGAAAATTAATCAACACCTTCTGACGAATCAGAGTTGAGAGTTCAGCAGCATGTAGTGTAACGGCTGTTAACGCAATCCGTATTAATGTGTGCTTGTGTGTGTGTCCACTACAGAGTCTGGTTTCTGTACCTCGCACCATCTTGGCCTCAGCGCTCACCTTCTCAGAGAAAAAAACTCAGGATTTACAAGACACCGTGCAGAGAGTGCTGGACCGCAGAGAAGAGGAGCGGCAGTCCAAAGAGCTGCTGCAGCTCTATCTCAAGGTTGTGGAGGAAGAGCGCAGCCAGGATTTGCAACAAGGTAGGAAACTGATTGCATGGATCCTAGATTATTATTGACACAGTCTGAAAAGACAAAAGAAGGTAGAGTTCCATAGAAATCCTGCAGCCAAAAGGTGGTGCCATTGTTCTGTGGAAGATAAAACCGTTCAGTAACAAATGAGATGTGCTGCCATTCAGGGACTAAACAGCAGGTGGTGGTTGCAGTGTGCAAACTGTTTATTCTCACAGTGTACAATTAATCAAATAAACATCGAGATATGGACCTGTACAATTATTTAAACACATAAGACTGCAATTTATTATTGGTAATATACATGTAGTCATGGATTTGTGTAGAATTTGTTAATAATTTAACTAGTGTTTTTTTTAGGTACTAAATAAATATTGGCAAACATCCTCTTAAAGTTATTGTTTGTTCCATTATTTGTTGCTAACCTAGATAGATATGTTTGACTATAGAATGGTACATTTAATAATTAAATATCACAGTTTAAATCCCACTTGCAATATGTGTTTTTTAATAATAATAATAATAATAATAATAATTATTATTATTATTATTATTATTATTATTATTATATAATTTTATAATAATATAATATAAAAAAATATATATATTTGATTGCCCGATGGAATATGGCTGCGTGATGACACAAAAAACTCCATAGATGTGATCACCTGGTCATTTAGTTCATTCACGTCCCCTGACTCCCCTGATTTTATTGCCAAATAACGTTCCTGAGTCTTGACCTGAGCAGCTGAAGTCCAACTTGATCTGGACTCATCAGACCACATGACCTTGACCTTTTTAGCTAGGCAGTGTATGATCCATGGTGTTCAAACAGTATTTTATTTACTACAGCTGATGATTAGATCAGTTTTTTTTTTAATAGACTTTGTCTGTTGCAGGGGATGAGGCAGATGGCATTGAGATGAACTCGGCTGTAGGTTTTAGCCCCAGGATGCTGGTGGTTCTGAAAGAGAAAACGAGTCCTGAAACAAGACTCTCCAATGAGGAGCTGCAGGTACAGACCGGTGTCTCTTCATAGACCTTTTTTTTTTTTTTTTTTTTTTTACACTGTGAATAGGTAAAAGACAACATCTTGAACAGATTACAGGAGGGACGTGAGGCTGCATTTCTATATCTGGAATATAGGTTTGTGGAAAAGGTCAAGTCATTTAGGATTGAAACATTTCAGAAAACAACATAGAAAAGTATATTTTTTCATGAAAAAAAAAAAAGACAAGAATAAAATAAATTTAACAAAAAATGGACAAGAGTTGTTGTAAATATAACCGTGTAGTTATAGGGGCCATTTGCAGTTATGATGGGTGACATTTATAATAAAATATTAGGGGACTTTTGACTGTGCAGAATAACACAGTCATGAGAGTTAAAACTCCCTTTATTCCTCTATATAATCCCCTGCTACAATAATGCACTTATTCCAGTGTTTCACTAGAAAGTTTTCTCAGTATGCTGGTGCTGTGATCAGACTACCCGCTTCATGTCTGAAATGCTGGCCTCCCAGGAACACCTCTAATGGGCCAAACATGTGGACATGGCTAGGAGAGCAGTCAGGACGGTACAGGAGATGTGTCAATAAATCCCAGCCGAGTTCCTGTAATGTGGGCAATATGAGAAATGCAGAATGTCTTTGGTGTGTTTTTTTTGTTTTGTTTTCTTGAATGGGCAGCATTTTAGCGCCGACCATGACTTGCAGCAGGGAGTCCAATCATGGCTCTGGTGTACTGAGAAAACTTTCTACCCTGATGGTATCATAGCACTAGTGAAACACTGGGATAAGTGCATTAGTGTAGCAGGGGATTAAATAGAGAAATACAGTTATTTTTACTCTCATTCTGTTTTTCTGAACAATTAAAAGTCTTAGTTTGAGCTGAAAAACCTAATAGGGGATTTGTCTGCTACAGTACAGTACACTTTACTTTTAACAATCAACCTGTGTGACATGTTCACCTGAATCCTGCATGGACAAATCAGCAGCTGGTGATTTGTAGGTTGTTTATCCATAGCTGTCTGCTAAAAAAAATTAAATTTGAGGCCATTTGGTGATGTCAGTATAGTGCACACTATTCCTGTCAATGTTGAACTTCAGTATGTTGGTACATGTACTTTTGAGATTTTTTCTTGCATTCTCTTGCTTTCCACTTGGGGGCACTAGCCCACTTCATCTTTTAGTAACAAGAACGCAGACTGTCCCTGTTTACACCATTCTTCAGTTATTCCTTTTTTAATTCACACAATTGATCTGATTCTAAACTCTGCATTAAAGCATGGAAATGAAGATTGATTTGTGTAGCAGCACATGATACAGTCTTTGCTCGAGTATGTTTTGGATGCACAGTGCCTTGATTTTTTTAAATTTTTTGTTGTGCTAAACCTCTGTGTGTGTAGATGTTGCTGAAGCAGGGAGTGGACACGATGATGGGTGAGCTGGGCTGGGACAGAAACAGGACTACGGTGTTACTCCAGGTCTGCGAGAACGAGCTGAATAAACGTCTGCAGCAGGTCCAAGCCATACAGTCACTCAGAGCTCACTCACAGAACAGCAATCTTGCTGTTGGCAAACGCAGGAAATAGGCCAAGCAGCGTTTAGACTTGCCAGCGATGCATTTAGCTCTGAGTTACGGTGTTTTGGGTCTTGGGGTTCCATTTATTTTGATACTCTTCTGACATTGAATTGATTGTGTATAATTTTTTTTATTTGCATAAAAATGTTCTTATTATCTTGTGTTTAACAAGCTAGTTCAAAAACTGCTCATTTCTTATATTTAGTTATAGATACAAAGTCAGCCAAAAAAAGGTATACACACTTCAGGAAAAAAAAAATATTTTATAAATATTTTAAAACAAAATGTATTACTATGTTATATATTGAATAATATAATATAATTTCATGATAATAATATGATAATATATTAATATAATATACATCTTACAATTTTTCTTTTCCTGAAGTGTGTCTACTTTTTTTGACTTACTTTGTGTATGTGTGTGTGTGTGTATGCGTGTGTGCCATCTCAATGCTGGTGTAAATGATAAATATCATTTATGACAAAGATTTCTAATCAAGCAGGAAATGTTTTATATTTACAACTGTGACATTTTTTTAGATTTGCTGTACTGTTTACAGTTTTTATATAATGATCCATAATATAGACACTAGACGTAGCTGTAACAGTTAACAGGTTGACTTTTAAAAAATTAAAACATTTCTCTTTTTTAAAGAGTTTGATGTGAATTCTTCAATACCATTGTACAAAGTGCAAACTTTGTTTTTCTTTAAAACAGCTGGACAAGTTTTCTCATAATTACACCAAGAAACAATATAAGACATTTAGATGCAAAAATACCAAGTATTAAAGGTGACCTAATTAAGTATTGATTTAACTGAACCTAATTAGTTACTGCACTAAATTACTTTTTTGCATGGTTTGCAATATTGCAATATATACTGCCCTGACCCATTGTATATTGCAATATACAATGTGTCCAGGCAGTATATTGTCAGTTCTTTACTGTGACAAGATTTACTGCTAATCATTAAGTTAAAAAATGCAACAGGTTTTTATAAAGGAACTCAATCTATGAGTTGTTTCATATACATAAATAGGGGCTCAAGAATTATAATTAAATTATTGAATTCCTTTTTTTTTTAATATACTGTAGCTGGAGTCTTGTATTTTGCCTGGCAGCCTGTGAGAACCCTTTACGTAATGACATTTAGTTCTTTTTTTAATTAGATACTTCTGCACATTACAGACATTCGTGAGCTAAAATATGTTTTTGTTTTGCATGCATCTCAACCATACGTTTAGCATTTTAAATTCATCCACCAGTGAAAAAGGAGAAAATTGCTTTTCAGATTTTTCCAGACTGGAGGAGAGGCACTGCAGACACTGACAGCCGGTATCTGATTACAAAACTGAATTGATTAAGCTTATCTCCAATTCACTCTAGCACTTAGCTATCCAACAACTTTGATCAAAACCTGACATTCACTGTGTGGAAATCACACTTAGCTAGCAAAGTGTCTGACGTTTGTAAGCAGGCTGACTGTTTTCACCCAAGACTCCTTACTGAACATTGTCTTTGAAGAATGATCACCTAGACAAGGTTAAAAAGTATGGATGTATTTTGACATCGTGATAGGTGTTTAAGTGTCAAAGTATGACATTTTCACCGGTTTTTGTTTCTCTCCCCCAAGCCCCAAATGCATTGGAAATACACAGCACAAAATTTTGACTTTCATAGCTGACTATTCACTTAAATGCAACATGAGCTTAATCTCCTCTTCTACCTTTTCTTAACACATGAAATCTAATTCCAATCATACCTGAGATAAACAAAAGATATCAGACACATCTCTCATTCTGCTAATGAACTGAAACCTAGATAGACATAAAAATCTATCAACAAAGTCTTTAAATCCGCTTTCTGTTGATTTCACATCTCAATCCTCCTCATGTTTCTTTTCATATCTCCATCTGAGGATGTCACTTTGATTTATACAATCAAAAGATTTAACAAGAATCTATACTAAGCCAGACTTGGCTTGTTAGAGCGTCCCGGAGAATAGCTCACGTGTGTGGATTTATCACAACATCTTGGATGCTAATAATGCTGAGAGAACACTTTGAATGTAATGAAGGAAAGGTTTTGTTCATGGACAGCTACACCGCTTGAGCGGAACAGTCTTGTTAAAAGCACCGAGGTCACTCCCGAGGATGGAGCTCCGCCTTACGACGTAATGAGCACAGAGCGGTGACGGAGAAGCGCTTGACCAGTACGCCTGACGACACGCATGAAAACAGCCCAGTGACCCTGAAACGGACACATTAATCATGAGTCTACGTGAGAAATGCAACACGCTGTTATATTGATTAAGGATTCAATGTATGGGTGTTCTGTATGCAGCATCACAGCCGTGAATGGGGGGCTGTGAACAGGGTGTAGGTCTGGGGGCATAAGTCTTCCTGTCTTGAAAGCTTTAATAGCTGTCTGGAACTCAGAGCAAACCCTCTGCCATTGAGTTATACTACCAATGCTACCTTTAGCTCTCAATAAGTCTGTTCGTATTCACTCATATTTTTTAACAGTTCTAGAAATTCTATTATTCTGTGCATTATCATTATTATTATTATTCATTGTTGTGCTTGTGTGCCTTCTTATGATAATGATTTTATTATTTATCTGTTATACTGTAGTTCTTTAGCATACTGTAGCTCGAGACTGAAGCAACATTGATCTCCACATCACAGATGTCTGATTTTGCCCAAGGCAAACAAATCAACTTCGTGTCATCTCCCGCCCACTTCCAACAAAGCGTGTACCCAGTATCATACACCATATTTTGTCATCATGTCATAACTTTGTAGTTTAACACTGCATCATGCATTGCTGAAATTCAGATGACAGACAGTATAAGTGGAGAAAAACCGTGGCTCTACAAGGCTAGAGGCCATTAGAGAAGCAATTGCACCCAAGTCAAGGGGTCTGAATGGGTTGCATAGGGAAAGCGCGTGTTGCAGACCTACCATCAAATGCATTATGCATAAGAGTTAAATGAGTGGAAATGATGTCGAAGCTGGAATCCACAAGCAACTCATTTGCCTTTTATACAACATCTCTGCTTATATCTTACTGAGATCTGCTCAGTCGCAACAAGTTCACCAAGAGCAGTGATGGTTTTCAAACAATACATCTGGAATAATTTTATTTAAGTGTCTAATAATAGCCATAAAAAGAACCAGACAAACAAACTCTTTGACATCAACCGTAGGTTTTCTAAAGAGCGGTTTTGAAGCTCAACTGTGGGAGATCTGGTGATCTCCGTGTTGGCAGAAGCTGAAACGCCAGTTAAGCCATAAATAAGCAAATGTATGGAGCAAACAGTGGCTAGCTGTCAGTTGGATCGTGCCTACTTACCTCAGGAACCACAAGCTAGCTGGTTTAGCTTTAGTGGTAATTTAACCTACAACGATTAAAGTTAGCTGGTTAGCTAAATTGATGAATAGCCATTTGACACCTTCATTACAGTGTTCATTCAAATCCCCCACGTCCTTCATATAGTTGTTATGAATGGGAAATCCAGCTATGGAGGCTAACACTGTTTTTGTACCAGGCATTATTTATGTTATAAAGTTAAGCAATTCAACTTGGGATGTCTATGATCATTGACTCACTTTTGGAGCCAGCTCTCAGTTGATATTTCAGGAACTGCACACCAGAGGTTTCTCCTGAGGATAATGCCTGGTTGGAATGAATTAATAAAAATGTAATGCATAAAAAGAATACATGTAGACAAGACTGTTTATTTAACTGTTTTTTGACATGATGTTTTCTATCCAATTAAGATAATTGCTCACTTTTGTGTACACCCCATAATACCCTGCTTCAGCGCAATAGTACCCCCATGACACAATGCCACCAATATACCAACTACGGCTTTGCTTGTCCTCGAATACATACGGCCCTCCACTGTCCCCTTGACATGAATCCACACCTCCCTCTGCCAAACCTGCGCACACCATATTGTCTGTTATTAATAGCTTCCCTTGTGGTGTATCTAAGGCATCATACTTAGCCTTACATTCTGCAAAATTAACCACAGGTAATTCTGCAAACTTTAGAGTATGAGAGCCCCGTAAACCGGACTTTTGCCATACACCCCACCCACTTACTGTGCCATAGTCATTAGTTTTCAACTCAAATCGTCCCTCTTTCCCTGGTAAGCACACAGGCATAACAGCTAAACTAATAGGAACCTTGTGCGCCAGTTTGATCAAAGCAATGTCGTTGTTGAAGTTCAATCCATCGTGATGGTATCTTGGGTGTATGAAGATCTCCTCCGGAATGCCCACCA
This sequence comes from Clarias laeviceps, assembly GCA_030014305.1. Classification (NCBI taxonomy): domain Eukaryota; kingdom Metazoa; phylum Chordata; class Actinopteri; order Siluriformes; family Clariidae; genus Clarias; species Clarias laeviceps. Next base: position 5,981,043 of record JAQMYJ010000015.1, read on the forward strand.
CTGCTTCACGATCAGAGCGTGTGACCAAGCCTAGTTTCACTGCCACGCTGGACACCTCACCATAGTCATACAGGACATGAGCTGCGGTCAGGACCCAGTCATCTCTGAGGAGAGCACCACCACCCTTTAAACGACCTCCCTTCAGGATCATTACCTGCCAGGGTATCTCATTCTTCTCTGCGTTCTCTCCTCCAATCACTTTAGCCAGTCTCCCTGTAGGCTTCCCGCAGACTTTCACACATGGTAAAGCAAGTAATATTAAAAAAACAGTTCATTTTAATTCACGTATGCAGTATAATACTTAGCTTATACTTACTTGGAACACAGCCAGGAGGACTTCTTTTACCCAGCGTGTCTCTCCAGTAGCCATCATGAGCACAGGTGTAGACTCCTAAACAGTGAGAGAACAAGCTTAAATACCAGTTCACAAATGTTAGGTGGTGTTGGAAACCAGTTTGAACAGTGCTGGCACAGAATTCTCATTAGCAGCTAAAAAGAAGCTAAAAATTGTTTTGGATTATTCCCAGCTGTCACAATTAGTGTTTTCTGGAATGTAATGATAATAAATGTTCTGGTTCTCAAAGTGGTCTAGGGTATATACAGTATATATGTATCAGCTCAGCATTTTAGTCAGTCTACCTGAAAATTGCCCAAAGCCTTGCTAGCTAAGTGTGATTTTCCACACTGTATGAAAATCAAGTTGTCGGTTAGCTATGAGTCATTAGTGAAGATACTGGCTGTCAAGATGTCCTTGAGGCTTCCCTTCCACATTTTTTAAATGACATTTTCCATTCTTCACATTTGGAGGTAACTGCAGGTATGGTCAGGATTTTAGGAGACGGTAGTGATAGACGGGGTCCAAGCACTCATTTTCAGAAACAAACTGCCAGCCCCTGTACGGCTTTAAGGCCGCCTCGTGGGCTTTCGTCTTTTCTAATGACGCAGATTACTCCTGCGCTCTCAGTGGTGCCCTTCATGCCTCAATCTGGTAGATCAGAACACGAGACCTGCCAGGTGTAGGCGTCTGGCTGCTGTGCGTACGGTAGTTCCTCCCCGCCTTTATACTGGGGGGGATGCGCTAAGTTTCTTCCGCCTCCCCCGTCTTGTGCCTTATCAGAAGGAGTCATAGACGGCCGATCCTCAGTATACAATACTTTAAATTCCTGTAATGTGAATGGCAAATATCATGCTGTAGGTTTACAAACTATATCTTAATGAAAATTTTGCTCTCTGAAGGTTTTCTCAGGCTGCCATATGTTTATTGGGCAAACTGGGACTTGTGATGAAATTTCTCACGCATGAAGGCATAGAAACAATTGATGTTTACAGTAGACTTCAAGCCCAGTATGGTGATGAGACTCTTATCCACAGTAAAACATACGAATGGTGCAAATTTTTTAAAGAAAGCCATACATCAATGAAAGATGATCCCAGCCGAGGTGGCTCAGAGCCCACTGTTGGCATTCCTTGAATGTGTGCAGTGTGTAATTATTGAAAATCGGCAGATACAGTAACTTGTCACCAACTTGGGAAAAAGAGACACTGTCTCCTGGTTTGAACACCCCTGAACACCCCTTGTATACTACTACTACTGATAGGAAGGTCACTCTGGATAAGACCATCTGTAAATGCATTGTGTATTCCTTGATGGACATTTTGTAGTCATTGTGTTGACTCACCATTGGTGCTGTCCTTCAAAGTGTAGAATTTTTCGCAACTGTACTCGACGTTAGATTTATATGTAGTTGTGGTGAATTTGACGCTTCCATTATTAATGTCATCAGGGGGGCCACAGTTAACCACTGACAGAGAAAGATGCTTATTACACATACATTAGGTTAAATAGAGTTTAATACAAATAATAGCTTATTTTAGTATCACATATTAGTATTTTCATGGTATTTAATGTCTTGCTTGAATCTGCATGATTAGTCAGCATTTAAGGTATAACGGTAAAGGCCTGCTAACAGATTTATTATATACTTCATGCTCTTTTAAATTCAATCTGCTTACATGTACAGAGAGGCATTGGACCATCCCAAAATCCACCCTTCAGGCATGTGGCTTGATAAGAGGGTACACCCTCATTACCCTAAAGATATAAAAGTTACTTTAACCTCCAAAAGAGGAAAGAATGAATTCATGTACTCACATTACAAACTCCGAAAGTGAAAGTTTTTGTACCAGAATTAACTCATAACCAAGGTCACATGAAACATTAAAAGTGTCAGTTAAAATATACTGGTCCTGCTGCGGGTGAATGCGGCCATGGTGAGGAGCTACTGGGTTTGGGCAAGGTTGGGCTGTGAGAGAGAGGAACAAAAAACATAAGTCAACCAATGTCATCAAACATAGCTGGAAATAGTATTATGGAATTTAATGGATACTGAGGAAGCCAAACTGTTATTATCTGTGTTTGCTTGAATGTCTTTATGCCTAACCATTGCAGTCCCAGAAGACGATGTAGGATGCAAAATGGTTTGCTGCTACAGCTTTCATAATAACAAAACCTATTCAGGAGTTATTGATCTGCCATTTTAGTAATATTTTATTATTTGCCTATAACTGCACTTCCTGGAGTGTTTTATTCTTCTTATGCCCCAGCAATTTGCCAACACTTGCATTTTGTATTAATTAAAGAATTAATACGACACGTGTACCTTTTAATAGTGTATATGTGTGATAATTTCTCTCACTCATTTTCTATATTCTTATCCTGTACCTGGAGCCAATCCTAAGGAACCTGGGGAACTAGATGGTGCACACACACTCATTCATATACTATGGGCAATTTGGAAACAACCGTCAGCCTACTCCGCATGTCTTTGGATTGTGGGGGGAAACCGGAGCACCCAGTGGCAAATCACCAAGCACAGGGAGAACATGCAATCTCCACATTTATATTTAGGCATTTGGCAGATGCCCTTATCCAGAGCGACTTACATTTTTATCTCATTATACATCTGAGCATTTGAGGTTTAAGGGCCTTGCTCAAGGGCCCAACACGGACAACTTGGTGGTGGTGGGATGTAAACCTGGGACCTTCTGAACCGTAGTCCAATGCCTTAATCACTGAGCTACCCCTGACCACACACAGATCTGAAGGCAAGAACCTCTGACCCTGTAAGAACGAAGGCGCAGTGCTAATCACTACGCCACCATGCCGCCGTTATCATAAGTTAGTTCTTACCATTACTTAAATCATATACTGTACAATAATAAACACTCACTACCTTACATCCCCTTTTTTACTGCGATAGTGCCTAAAAACGTTCTCTTGTTGATTTTGTTATAAAAACTAGTTATAGCTTGTCTCTGACTGGTAAAAGGCACTGTGACTGGAGACTCCTTCCATAATGCTAAATATAAATTGCAATATAAACACAATGATTACACACATTTAAATCTTTTGAAGTTCCAATAAAAGTAGTTAATTAATAAACAATAAAGTATTTTTAACATATTAACACAAATCAGTAATTTGCCTTGCAGCAGTATAACTGTTACATTTAGCCAAATAAAAATAAAAAAAACTGTGCCCAATTAGATTTAAGAATTTAAACAGTGCAATGATATGTAAGGGAAGCTGAAAAACATTGAATGCATCATCAGTGTCCCAGTGACTCGGAGGCTACCTGTACTGGAGTACTTTATCTTCCAGCCTCTGTTTTTTCCTGAGCCGTCTGAGCGGAAAGTCACACGCACTTCGTGAGTGCCTGTTTCGATTCTAGCCGGAGGCCTGGTTCCACAGAACGGCCCGTGCTCCCTCAATCCTGCAGCGATCTTTTGTTTAGACATAAAGCAGACATTGTTTTAGCAAGCAGAACATACCTGTTTAAGAGGATAAATGCTGGGGAAAGTGCATCTACACATTCGTTGGGTGAAATAAAGACGGGCAGTTTAAAGAGGCATGGGAGAGCATATATAGTTTATTCATGGGCCTTTGGGTCATTGATCAGTTGGGAGCACTTTAATGGCTGTTGTCATGCGTGATGAGCCTGCGGTTATTTTAAAGCAGCGACAGAAGCTTGAGGAAGAGGCAAAATGAAATGAATATAAAGACAGTTCATTTACATAAAGAGAGAAACACTGCGTAGTTGGTTATAAAAGTGAAGTAAGCCAAAACATGCTGGAAATTGACAGACTGCGAATTATTTTAAATGAACCTGTAATTAATATTTGTGAAAGTACATAGTCACTTTGAATAATAATGCCTGGATCCATCAAAACTGCTTGTTTAATGTGACTCATCAGATGTTTCACTTGATGTTGTTCGGTTTGTGCATTCACAATAATACCCAGAATAAAGGGTCATTCAGGTTCAGACGGCTACTTTTACCAGCTCAGAACGCATACACGCGGTATTAAAATGTGACAATGTGTGTTATGTTAATTAAACATGACGGGTTTTTTTTTTTAGTAAATAAAAAAAAAAAATAAATAAACAAACAAAAAAATATATATTCCATGTATAAATCTGTATTTCAACACGGGTACACGCATATGATTATTATGGACAAATAATATTTGTGTTTAATATTTTCATTAACATTTACTATGAAATTATTCACATCACTTTAAATATATTCTTACTTGGCCTTCTTATTGTATTTTGGTACAGCTCCCAGATGAAAGGAAGTTATTACTCTCGCTTGGCCTTCTCTGCCTAAATAGTGATTTTAATTGAATTAAAGAACAATTTTCCTACCACTTATTTCAACACATTTATTCAATAGTGCATGACGTCTCTCAGGAGCTGCAGTTATTATCACAGATGACTAATTAGTTTTAAATAAGATGTCAGAGTTAAGTGCAGCTCACAGACGCCTGACTTCACTTTTATTTTTACATCCGGAGATTTACTTAGAATCAAAGCTTCGCAAAGGACACGATGTACAGTCCATATCAACAAAGGTGTGTCTAGTAATATACATATGCAACCCAGCTAAAGAGATATAAATTAAAACTACATATCATTAAAACTTTGAGCTGTTCGTCTTTTCTGTTTGTATTGTATGAAGTTTGAGGGTTTTTTTTTTAAATCTCTTGTGCTGTTAAAACAGCCTTAAACCTTCAAGACATGGACTCCACAGAACCTCTGAAGGTGTGCTGTAATGTCTGGCACCAAGCCATTTGCAGCAGATCCTTTAAGTTGTGTAAGTTGTAAAGTTTGGCCTGAATTGGTCAGATTTGTTTGTGATCTGAAGGAATGTGGAGGCCAAGTCAACATCTTGATCATTTTGTTATGTTGCTCAAGCAGTACTTTTTGCAGTATGGTACTGTAGAGCGCATTATCCTCCTGAAAGAGGGCATTGTCATTAGAAAATACAGTTGCTATTTTTTTAGTAAGGGATGTACCTGCTCTGCAACAGTATTTACAGTACGTACACTACCGATCAAAAGTATGGTTGTTCCTGATTTTTATTTCCTTTAACATTGTAAAGCAATGCAGAAGGCGTCCAAAATATCCAAAATATATAATCTCCTTTGAACAATTGATATTGAGATGTATCTGCTACTCATGTTCTGTAAAGCCTTCATAACGGCTCTAATCTGAGGTGCTGTTTGTTAATTTTGAGGCTCATAACTCTAACTGAACTTCTCCTCTGCAGCAGAGGTAAGTTTTGGTCTTGCTTTCCTGGGAAGGTCTTCATGAGAGACAGTTTCATTATGGTGCTTGATGGGTTTTGCAAATACACTCGACAATACTGTTCTTGCAAGAACTGTTCCAGAAAGGCTGAGCTCCATGTCTTAAAATAACAACTGACCATTGGTGTTGTTGTTGTTGTTGTTAAAAAAATGCATAATTCCATATGTGTTATTTCATAGTTTTGAAATCCCCAGTATTGTTGTAGAATGTAAAAATAAATCACTAAACAAAAACAAAGAAATTTGCAAGTCATCCCAAACATTTGAGTGATAGTGTAGGTGATATGTCTCAAAGTAATATCCAGGACCAGTGGGTTCCAAGAAGAAGATTGGCCAGAGCATCACACTGTCTCCACTGGCTTGCCTTCTTCCCATAATGCATCCTAGAGCCACCTTTCCTGACAATGTCTATCCACATGATGCTAAAGAAAGAAAACATCATTCATCAGACCAGATTACCTCTTTGATTCCTCCATGGTCCAGTTCTGATGCTCAGAGCCTTGATGCTCAGAGCTAGAGACCATGACCTTGTCACTGGTTCACAGATTGTACTTCCTTCGACCTTTTTTGTAGGTACCAACCACGGTGTACTAGGACCACCGAACAAAACCTGCCCTGACCCAGGCGTCTAGTCATCACAATTTGGCCCTTGTCAAAGTCATTGTCGCTGTTCATGCTTCCAACACAACTGCAAGAACTCACTGTTCAGTCGATGCTAATATATCCCACCCATCGACAGGTACCATTGTAACGAGATAATCAATGTTATTCACTTCACCTGTTTGGTTTTAACGTTATTGTTTTCATGTTGTTTATGAATACATTTAAAAAGAAAATTGTTTACAAATAGCTGAGAGGATCAAAAGAAGACAAAAAATAATCAGTTTGTTAACTTCACCTGCTGTTTAATTATTTCCAAATAACAGCATCCTCTCAAGTGTTTCGTACCTAACACAAGAGCTGTAATTCACTGCTTAGATTTTTTTTAATTGCAGAGGAAACATCATTAGCCGTAAAAGTTCCTCTTCACTGGCTATCTTATTATTCTGTTTAACTTATTAGTTACTTTTCCTAAAATGTAAAAAGAATGAATGAAGAGAATAGTCTAATTTAAAGATCTTTAGATAAAATACAATAATAACTTTTTTCAATGCTCATGTGAGGTGCCATTATTCAAGTCATTAAGTTTTATTTTGTTATTGATGATGTTGTTGTTGTTTCAAATTCCATAAAGTGCACCTGGAATTTTTTTTTACAGTGCTCCAGCACAACAGTGATTCATCACTGTAAATATTTTGACATTTCAAGGATGATTTAACTTAAATTACCATCAGTACTTCTGGGCTGTACCAACCTTGAGGATGTCGTAAGGACAGGGAATGTCTGGATGAGTCTCCACGTCAAACCTATCCACAAATTCAAGGCTCACTTGGAAGCCCTCCATCAGGCGGATGGTGTAGTCGCACTGACTCATTTTGGGATATGGAAACGGATACTCTGGGCTCGTCAGTTCGCCTGACCTGCCCGAAAGCACCTGACCACTGCATTCCACTATAGAAAGAAAAGAAAAGTGATTTATTTTGCTATTATAATGAACATTATAATCAAATAAATAATTAAATAGACAAAAAGCCTGGGGTGATTTGGTCCAGTGTGAATTTGGTCCAGTTCCTGTTACATCCTCAAAACCTGATTATATTACAGTAACAGCCCATTGTAAAGTCTTTTATCCCTTCTGCACCACAGCAATTTATCAGTGCTAACAGTTTTCAATTTTTTTTATATTTTTTTATAGACATTGAATTTTTTTCTTTTTAAAGAAAAATCTATTATTAGTTAAAGAAAAGCTTTCAAAAAAACAATTTCACAGAACGCAGCTCTAACATTAAACATTTTTTTCTCTTTTGTTCTGTCTAGTATATTTTGACTTGAAGGAGTTATTCAGTGGCGTTTGTTGTTTAAAATGACTATACTGTGTACTTTCTCATGAAGCATGGGTAACCACATGCTGCTTGTACTGTTGAAACTGAACAATGTTCACGTCCTGGTCCGGGTATCGTCCTGCTTTTAAAAAAACAAAACAAAAAACATTGCAACGTTGTATCAGAGCCCTTCTTTCATCGTTATCCCAGCATCATGTAGTCAAATACTGCTCCGTCATTTCTTTAAAGTACAGAAATTGTAACTTTCAAAAACAAAACAACCTAATAATGTCCTATCATGTCCATAACATGGTCGAATTACCATCACAACGACATTTGATAACCAAAAGTTCCTGTTTGTTAATGAACAACCGTATTTAAGGTGCTTAATATGAATAACCATCAGTCCAGTAATAAATTTCCAAATGATAGATCCATTTAATGTTCACTACAATGATTTAATCAATAGATTCATTGGTATTGTCTGTTTTTGCCAAGTACTACAATTGATTTTCAAATGAATCAAATGTAAAAAAAAAAATGTAACAAAAGGAGAGGCTCTACCACACATTGCGAAGGTTAGGTAATTTATATAATTAGGGAGACCCAGGTGCGGGTCTCGGTCCCTATTTCTCAGCATAATGTGATGTCACTTTCTTCAGTGGAGAACAGTAATTAAGAGGCACGTCAAGGCTGGTAATTGTGATTAATTACCCACCAGCATCACTCACTATTAAAGCTGCAAACAGGGATCAATTTTCTTTTGCTCCCCATCCTGCTGTTCCCTCAGGAACGTATAAAATAATGATTCCCCCGTTTGATTGGTAACTTATGCAAAAAAATATGTGCCAAAATATCATATTGAATAGGTTAGTCTCTGACTGACAAAGAGATGTACATAGAGTTGTACAGAGAGTTCATACAGATGTTGCCATTAAGAATACACGTTTTTCCCCGCGAAATGTCGCATTTCGGCGCGCGCCATGCCGCGAAATCCCACGAGCAACATTCGGGAATTTAAATAAATGTGTTGTGCTTCACTGAATATCCGCCAGATGGCGCATGGAAGGACTTTATC
>JAQMYJ010000015.1:5989828-6007275 GCA_030014305.1 Clarias laeviceps
ATGAAATGAGATGCCCAAACTCGTGCTTTAAAATTCATAATAAGTATCTTATATAGTTTTTGTAATGTCTTAACAGGGACAAAACAATGAAAGACATGGCAATGGCTCGGTTTAAATGGTTTTGAAATTAATTTAATTTCCTGATAGTAGGCTATAGTAGTATAGTAGGATAGTAGTATCTGACAGTGTTAACTATGCGAATGTCCTGATTCGTGAATATGCCAACATATCTTATTTAAAATGTAAAAATGTTTCGACATTGAGCACCATCACAAGACATGAATGAACAATAAATAAATAAACGCGTGCGATTTATCGATAAAAATGCAGACATATTCTCCCAGAAAGCAACAAACACAAATATATAGGCTACTCGCTAGATAAAGCTGGCTTTTCCAACATGACAGTGCGCTCCGATGTGAGCCGATTTATTCATGTCATAATATAACATAGTTTTGCTGTGTAGTAGTAGTTTTGCATAGTTTTGTGTGCATAAGAATTGCATTTCAATGAATGTTTCATGGTGTTCCAGTCCGCCACTGCCCAAGACTTGCAGTCTATGCAGGTACGGCAATGATCACAATGCCTACCCAGAACTTAAACTTTATTTATTTATGGACATTCAAGCAGGGGGTTTTGTATTCCTTAAACTGCAAAATTTCAGAGACCTGCTCAAGCACAATCCAGCTATTTGAATGAATGAATATGACAGGAATTCATGTAAAACTGGGACTTTTGATTGTGCAGAATAGCAGAGCGCAATTCATTGATTCATGCATTCTGTGCGGGGTCACGGGAAGCCTGGAGCCTATCCCAGGAGACTTTGGGCATGAGGCGAGTTACACTCTTGACACAGTGCCAGTCAATCTCTGGAGACATACAGTACACACATACAATGGACAATTTTGAAATGCCAAAACAAACCATGAAAACTCCACAGACACACAGACACACACACACACACACACACACACAGATCTGAGGCGGAAATTGAACCCTTGACCCTGGAGGTGCAAGGCCACATTACTAACTACTACACTACCATGCCACCCAGAACACTGTTATGAGAGTAAAAGCTTGTTTTATTTCTCTTTATAATCCCCAGCTATACAAATGCACTTATCCCAGCATTTTACTAGTGCTTGGATAAAATCAAGGTAAAAATATTTCTCAATATGATTGGACTGCTTTTTTCTCATCTGAAACACTGGCCTTCCAGAAACTCCGAACATGTGGCTTGGAGGGAGGTTAGGACTGAACAGGGGTTTGGTTTAACCCAGCGATGGTTTAACCCCCAGCCATGTTCCTATACTGTGTAATTGGGGTCTGTGAAGGATTGTGTATACTGTAGTTCCCACAGACAGATCAAAAGTTGGTAACAAATTATCTGTTGATTTTCAAGGATCAGGGGTTCTGTTCGGTGATCATTCAGGGGACCTAATATAATGGGCTCTTAGCCCCTAGGCCGGGATCATCATTCACGGGAATTCAGCCTTCTTCAAAATGTTTGCACCATTCAAATGTTTTACTGTGGCTAAGAGTCTCATCAGTGTACCATGCTAGATGTCTTCTATAAGTTTCAATTAGTTTCACGGCTTCATTCTTATAATAATATTTTGGCACTTGCATAAGTTGCCAATCAAATGGGAGAATCACTATAAAAACTCGATAATAAATAATAAACATGGTAAACCCCTAAGCTTCACATAATGCACTTTAAGAACCCTTTAAGAACATAAATAACCCTGAAAGTTGTTTATGGCACTCAGAGCAACTCTAATTTGTGGTCCATTCTTCTTTTTGCAAAATGCATATGATATAATGCATTAATGTACTATACAGTTGCAAAATCCCCTTCGCTGACCCAACATGAGAATTCTGAGACATTTCTTTCAGGTATAAAGGAATGCTTGTAATTTTGCAATTTTTTCCAGCTGTAATTTCTATTCCGTAGTTGCCAATGCTACCGTAATCAGCAGCTTCTGACAGGGTCAATTGTATGTGTTTGCTTTAGGGCTCTAGGTTGATGATACACACTAAATAAGTCTATAGTTTTGCTGATAGCAAAAAGAAAACAACTGTCTAGAACAGATTGCCAAGGGAGCAAAGTTCAACGTTGAAAATAATCAATGGTGCCCCACATGCCATGTACCAATCTGAACATCAGACAGGAGCGTTCTGAAATATCTAAACATAAAGAGTCATGGACACGTTTGTTTTAGAAGTTTTATTGCTACAGTATCTAACTTTATATTTATGAAGATTTATATAAAAACGGTGCTGTGCTCCTTTATCACAATTGACATTTATAATAACAGTAACAAATCATCTGTGCAGTTCCAGCTTCATCGTCCATCACAAATACAAATTGTTACAAATGCTACAAAGCAAACTACAAATCCATTGCCTCCAGAATTAATACAAATGCTCCATGTTTGCTTCAGTGATCAGCCACCAAATTAATTGAAGGTCACAATGTTCATGCTCATTCTGCATCCTTACCAGTGCAATCCCTTTTATTGGCATGGAGCTGGTATCCCATTCGGCAAGTGCAGTAATAGCCCCCCACGTAATTGTGGCAGTAATGGTCACACAGAGGCTCTCCATCCACTGTAATCACGCACTCATCAATGTCTGCGCACAGAGACAAAGCGAGCAATTAGTGCCTGCAATCTTGCTGACAAACTTTCATTCTACACATAATATTCTCTGTAATGAGTAAGCCATTCTTGCAAAGATGACTGGGGTTGCACATGGCATTGTGAAATATTTCACAGTTATGGCTTATTTGCAACAGCTAATTATCGCCATATGTTCAGAATATGAGTTTATGGAAAGTGTTGTTGTTTTTTGTTATTATTATTATTTAGGGTCTCCTTTGAAAATGAGAAAGTAGAGGTTTACTGTAGATGAGCTCTTTTTTTCTTATAATGCCTTACTTCAGTTCTCCTATAGCAACTAACAATATTAAAAACATAATATCGATCAGGACCATGGACACCCAAGGTTCACCCATGCCCACGGGAAGCAAAGATGAATCTGTCCGGTCTGATTCTACAAAAAAAAGCCAATGCTGCAGGTCCAGTCCTGAGGGGCCAGTGTTTAGCACAGTTTGTAATTTACCAACATTTAAACACACATACTAAACCTGGCAATTTACTAGAAAAGTTTAAATCAGAAAAATCTTCAACTGTGCTGGACTCAGGATTGGACTTGAACACATGACTTTAACCATTGCATGGCTGATGTTGCCAATATCTGATATCCTAGAATGTTCTTACAGCAGTATCTAGAGTTTACACAGAAAGATGTGAAAAACAAGAGAACATCCAGTTAGCAATAGGTCAATAGAAGGAAATATGTCTTGTTGATGAGAGAATCCAAAGGAAAATTGCTAAACTGGTTCAAGCTGACAGGAAGGTGACACTAAATCAAAAACCAACAAGCATCTTAGAATGCACAACACAAACTTTAAGGTCAGATAGGCTGCAACAGCAGAAGACCACATCAGCTTCCACTCCTACCAGCCAAAAATGGTAATCTGAGGCAACAGTGGTCACAAAGTGGATGTTGAAGATTGGAAAAATGTCATCTAGTGTTTAATCATCAGTTAGTGTGGTTTGCAGGCTGGATGCCTAATTACCAGTATGTATCTGACTACCGTAACCTTAGTTGTTCAGTTCTACAGAGCTCCATTATAGAACTGTAGGTGCTTCCAGAGTCCTGGCTACTAGCTTAGGTATCTTCCATAGAGGAATATATCTGAAAATATGTTTTATTAGCGAGAGCAGTTAAGGCTTTGGTTTACTAATCAGAACATCAGGGGTTGAAGCCCTAGCATTGCCAGGTTGCCAGTAATGGACCATTGAGCAACGCTCTTAAACCTATCTGCTCCAGGAACATCATATCATACAGTAAGTAACCCTTTTCTCTATACTGTAGCTTTCTAACAATGCTTCCACTGTGCTCTAGTGTATACAGTATGTGACAAATAAAGTGTTCTTCTTCAATACTTCCCTGGCTATTGAAGAGAAACGATAGTGTCAGATTCACTATATTCATATCTGAAGCCTTTATTTATCACACCCACGATTCCCCAAGAACTTTGTAGTCTGAAAATATATTTTGGATGTGACATCAGTTCATCATATGGCACCATGCACACACATTCCCACCAAGAAGCAATTTATCACATAGCCATTGTTTAGGGTGGTGAGATCAAGCGAGAACATCCATGACTTCATACTGCCAGTGGTTCTGAGCCCATGATTGGACAAGGGACATGTTATCAAGCTGTGCTGTCCCTAATGCATATCATATTTGTTTGCCTAGGTTGACTTGTGATGAGTTACAAAACTCGATGTAGTTTTTACCTTCTGCAGCGTAAAAAGCTTGGAAGCCAGTAAATCTTTCCTCATTTGAGTAATCTGACCTGAAGATCACATCCATTGTGTTGGTGGAAGAGTAAAGATTGACCTTCCTTGGGGAATCCTCATAATTTGTCCTATCCTCACCACAGAATCGCACTGTATCATTGCCCTCTGAAATCACCTGTCCCACCAGAGTGACAAACAGAGAAATGGGTTTATAAAGCATAGACATTCTTCTATCACTTTTAATTTAGTCAAAGTAGTGGCAATCATAATCTAACATCAACTAACACATTATATTTATTATTCCATTCTTATAACTAAAAGACCAGATCAGATCACTTCATTTAAACATGGTAATGTTGTTGTTTTTCTAGCTGCTCACAATAAGTGTCACCACAGTGGATCATCCAATCTGTAACATTTTTCCAATGACCTTTCTTACACAACCTTGAAAGCCTGATGTACTAGGACACCAACCTTGACAATGCCAACACTTTTCAACTGCAATAGTATGTTTAAGGGTCCCATTCACTCAGGGATCTTTGGTATTATTCCCCATTAAGGCACCACTAGGACTAGTACTAAGGAGCAGTGTCTGGGTCACGAAGCTGGGACGTTTGCATGTTAGGTTAGAAAAGTCACCAATACCTGTATTTCAAAAGTGTCGCTATATCTCCAAATTTTAAAAACTCAAAAACATATTGGCCAATAAATAATCTCTCCCTAGTAAATTAAAGCATTTTATTCTGAGCAGCTTCACTAACAGGTGGTTTTTCTTATGACCATGCACCTCTTTAGTTGCCATTCTCTAAATGTTCCTGCTTTCAATGTTAATCATAGTTGTAATTTTTTCCTCCTCGATTTTTATGCACCAAGTGTTTAAATGATCTCCAATAACAGTCATAATCCTAATTAGGACAGTCACAGTCCTGATTTTTTTCTGACCACGTATTAAGGTGATGCTTTAACGCCTTCCAGGTTTTAATAATGCATTGGACAATTTTCAAAGGAATATGGTTTTTCAAGTCTGTTTTTAAAACAATTGAGGAGCATATAAGTACATTACCATAGGTCTTTGATGTTATAACTTTTCCTGCTCTGCACGCCGACCTTGAAGTTTAGACCGCGAGTACAGTGTAAGTAATTTAAGACAAATTCCATAACTCTCATTCCATGCAAAAAATGCATTTCAAAGTCAAGCTGAGACTCATATGAAGGTTCTTCCACCACACTAATATATTTTAAAGTTAAGGTGTATTTAGGACAAATTTAACTAATCTGGTTTTCCCCCATTCTTATCTCTTACAGCTATTTCCAGGGAAAGAAAATATTAAAATTTGTACTAAATACACCATAACTTTGAAAGGTACCAATTTGTGGGACTTCAGAACTTCATCTGAGTCTCAGGAATGCAAGGGTGGTGGAATTTGGCCCTTAGTATTTACAATGTCCTCACATTCTGGATGACAAACTCCACAGTCAGTATGCAAAGCAGGACAATTTACAATGACCAGTACCTATTGTTATGTACTTAAATGCACCTCAATTCTGATATAAGACAGGCTTTAAAAAACCATGAACTATCCCATTAATTCTATTTCAGATAATCCAGTTATTTCAGTTATTTTCAGTTATTTTATCCCTTAGTTTTATTATTATTATTATTATTATTATTGCTTCTTATGAAACGCAGTAAGATCTTTTTGATGACCACTGAATACATCTTCTGACATGGTTGTTTAAGAAATGTGAAGCTAATCACTGAATCAAATAGCTTTGTTGCCAGCTTGAACATACTAATCACTACAGTCATTATGTATTTGCTTATTTCAATCCAAACAGCAACTTACTGTTGGCTAGGCACGCTGTTATTGTGCACATTTAAATAATGTTGATGAAATTAATCTGTACTACAGGGGTCTGTGGAATTTATTTACACTTAAAGGTGTTCCTGTTTACAGGAGGTTTGAGAAAGTATCTTCCTATATTTAGTTATTTGATGATAAAGGAACATGTGAATCATAACATGCATGCTGCCTTTTCCCTTTATAATATATGTTCATTTTGTCTTAAACATATGTACACTTTTCAGGATACAGGTAGAAAATATTTTGGTGTAGTTGGCTTTTCTAAAAAACTCGAAGGCATTGTTTTTGTCATTAGGTTCTTCATTAAGGGTCTAATTAGAACTTTCATTTACCCCATCAAGATTGTCTAATTGGCCTAGTGCAATGTTAGTAATTATAACTCTACGTGCAGCATCTGCAGTGCTAATTCTTCACGTGTACATGTCAAGATTGCAAATGAACAGCATTCATATGAGGTTAAAGTAACCAGAGTCAGTGTTTGTTGATTGTTGATTGACAGAATACTACTTTCAGTATACGTACATATTGTTACAGTTATGATATACAGTATGTGTTATGTATTACTGAGATTACAGAGATTACCTGTAGATAGTCATATTCACAGTGAAGAGAGGGCTCCAAGCCAAAATGCGTAAAGTACAGCCGAAGTCTGTGACCTTCTGGGCTTGTGATGTTCCACACGATGAATTGGTTATTAGGATACACATTTGGAAAATTAGGAGAAGTGAAGCTCCCAAATAATCCTGTTAACTCCAGGCTCAAAGACAGCGGCACCAGGGCAACCACCGCTATTAACACACTGTAGGCACACATTCAAAACACATAACACATCAAATCAATAACACCAAATATTCATTCTTTACATGAAAAAAATCAAGCTTTTGGATTTTGGATCTGCTTACCTTTTTATCATTCTTCACCTTGTGTCTCTTGCTGAATATAACAAACTTTTACTCACATTTGGTCAAGCTACACTGAAGGCCACTCCAGTGCACTCCAGGTTACTGAACCAGCAATCCAGTAACAAGGTCTGTGCAAATACTGACCAGTGACAGAGTAGACTTTCCCAAATGTTGACAGCATGAGGTTGAAAATATCTCGGTGTCTTTGTTATACTTCAGTGAAAGGTAGTCTGCTTTCCAAAGCAAGCTATATAATAAAAGACAGGCTGTCAGCTTATACCATTGTGCATCCTTTATATCTTTTTTTTTTCAATAGATTTTTATTAGTTGTATAATAAAATATTTCAACTATTCTCATCTGCTACTTACTCAGCACCACTTAAGCTAAAGCTGAGGAAGGACTTTTGTCCAGAACGTCGTATGAAACTTTGTGTCCTTGTCTTTTACTTTATTCACAGTTGTCGGGCAAAAAGAAAAAGAAAAGGCAGACAAAACCTGATTATGACCAGCAATGTCTAACATGTTTTTCTAGTCCACTTCACAAATATTAACTCAAAATATTGATTTGAATGTGTGTGTGTTTTTTTTTTTTTTTTTTTTTTTTTTTACACCTAATGCTTATTATATAAAAACGTTTAAGTCTTGAACCTCTAATGATTTTGTCGGATAAAACCATAGTACAAATATACATCCCAGGGTTGGACAATAAACTGTCTTGTATGTATATATAAAAAAATAAAAATAAAAAATAAATAAATAAATAAATCTTCATCCTCAATGCTAAAGAAAATTAAGCATACATAGGGGATTATAAGAGGCTTGAAATAGAACACTTTGGTCTCTCAGATAACTATTGATTATTGAATCCATCAATGAAGATTATGCAATCCAGGTATTCATCTAAGCAGTTTGAAAACCTAAGAGAGCATTACAGCTCAAGGGCCGCAATCTCTGGTAAAGCTGGAATAGCCTATACTAATTATAGAACATTGAAAGTGAAGTGGAAAAGAATCCTAAAACACTCATGGTAAACTTTTATCCACCTAGTTATTAGATACAAAAGAGATCCAAGCGGGGTGGCGCTTCTGTCTGATAATCAAGCTTCACGTCTGCATTGAATGGGACCAGATTGCTTCACCATGTGCCAATTATCCTAAGAGCAAAATTGATTTGAGGCTTTTGTAATGTCGCCATCTCATTCATATCTACATTTTGCCATAGAAGTAAGTGCTTGTTTTAGCTGTTATTTAAAAAAGGTGGAAGCTCTCAGAGAGCGAGCGTGAGAGTAAATGAATGCAACAAATGTTCTGCAAGCAAGCTTTTAATGGGGTCCTTATTTCTGATACACTACACCGGTAATGGTTTGATGTACACTGAGAATTATAATAATTATCCTCATAAATGACAATGGTAATTTTCAGTTGCGAAGGCCCTTGCTGATTGTGAGCATCTGCTATAATGCGGCGACCTCACACTTCTTGTCGCATCAAGGGTTCCTGGGTTGTTGGGTTACAGTTGTGATTTAAAAAGTGAAGGCGATGTTTGGTCCCAAATCACTATTCAGAGGTAGAGCGTCTACCATAACTGAGGGTAACTGAGGGCAACTCTACACTGTAGTGCTGGAAAGCCCAACTCTGATACTGTTTATCTAATGATTAAGGATTTTTATTGTTCTATTATGTGATTCATGTTTTAAGAGTCATAAATGAAAGATCAGTGGGACTGCTTGTAAAGTGAGTTCTAAAGAGAACTCCATCTGATGGTCCACTCCAAAGGTTATTAACCCTTATCACAGAGAATACCTTGTACTGCACAATTTAATGAATTTTTCCTGCTCAAAATAAAAAAACCCTGATTTAACTAATCAGATAAGAAACAGCCCCTTTGTTAAAGCATAGAAAACAATCTAATCTACCTGTGATCTAGTCCATTAGTTTTAGTACATCATTATCTGTGATCGTGTCCATTATATTAGTTGCTATACTGTAGCAAATAAGAAAAATCACAGTCTTAGACATATTTCTTCATAATCGTCAAACAAAGTACAGTATAAACACATTTTCAGATATTGTGGGTATCATGAATGACCATGTACAGTACTCCAAGGGCTTGCAAATAGAGGAGTGTGTGGGAGTCCGTGCATACCGTGGGAATTAACAAAAAAGGCACAGAAGCAAATAAAAAAATATATATTTAAATCTTGGAGGACAAAGAAAGGCCATTTACTGCATTTCCTCATTTATCTTTTGTGATTGCTTTATCCTGGTCATGATGGATCCTGAGCATATCCTTTCAACCTTCCCAAATTCGTCCACACCGCCCCACTTCTCCGCTCCTTGGACTGGCTTACTGTAGCAGCTCACATCAAATTCAAAACCCTGATGCTTGCCTACAAAGCTAAAAACGGCCCAGCACCCACTTACCTCTCAGCTCTAATGACACCCCACACCGCACCACGTTCCCTCCGATCCTCCAGCACGACCACTCAGCTGGTCCCATCATCTCTCAGAGATAGAGGAAGACATGCATCTAGACTTTTTTTCCATTCTGGTACTTAAGGGATGGAATAAATTTCTTTTAGATGTCCATACAGCTGAGTCTCTGCCAATGTTGAAACGTTTGAAAGTTTGCAGCTGAAGTCCTAAAAAATGTGTAATGTGAAAAGAAAATAATTATAATTAAATACATAAAGTATGCTTCCTCGTGGCTTACAGGAGTGCAAATTTACAAAGAAAATTAAAAGTTACCTTATGGAGTTTCAGGCTAGTGGTGATGGCTTTATCTTTATTGTAAACACATTAACAGACATGACAGAAGATTAATTACATCTGTCTCAATGAAGGATGAGCTGCAAGCTGATAACATGCAAGCTGAAAGAAAGATAAAGTTTTTTCTACTGGCCTCATACTGGACTGAACACTTTCTTTTAATATGTTAGTATTATTATATATATTTTTTAATATATTGCCGTATTTAGTCAGTGTCAAATAAAGATGGTTAGATTAGTGCACCCACTCTCATCTGTCGCCCTGGATGATAATGACAAGAAGAAAAGTGCCTACTGTGTTTGAGTTTGATTCCTAGTTGGCACCTTGTCATACCGACGCATTCAACAAGCCAATTTAAAATAAACACCTGTCAGTTTAATGGTGCAAGGAGAGATCTAAAATATATACTTCAACAAATATTATCCAGAAAGCAGTTTATGCACATCAGCACAGAAAGCATAGCATACTGTAGTATGAAGTCAAGACAATAATTATATACACCTAAAATCCTAAAGGACAAGTTAATAAAAATATTTAAAATCAAAATTGTTTTAAAATGAACCAGAACAGTAAAAAAAAATAATAAAAGAAAATAAAAGAAACACTGAATCAGAAAACAGAAATAAATGGAAAAATTACTTTTGTTGGTTAGTAAAAATGAAGGTGCATCAGTGAAACCTACCGCACTGTATTGGTATAAATTGTTCTTCATTTAACTGATTCCTTTAAAAGCAAATGTTTATTATGGTCATAGTAGCACAGCATAGCACAATGCAAACCATTCTTTTATAGAACAGCAACGTATATTATTGGTAGTATATTATTAAATGTTTCTGATGTTGAAGGTTTTATTTTTTATAAAATAAAATAAACGGAATTCTTTTACAATATAGCACATCATATTTATAACTATATTATAGGCTGAAACTTGCTTAATGTTGGCTGTTTAACCTTTATGATATATTATTACTCTACACTGTCGTAAAAAAAACAAAAGTAATTGTACACTTTTTTATAATATAGTATGGCATGACATGGTATAGACATGTATAGTTGTTTATTATTGTGTAGTTCAGTATTCGTGTAATACTGTATAGTATTGAACAGTTTTACTTTCATGGTGTATGATGTATGGTAGGGTAAAGTATCGTATTGTATTGTATAATATGTTGTGTTGGGATGTAGTATAATATTGTATTATATTGCATTATATAGTATAGTATAGTATAGTATAGTATAGTATAATATAGTACAGTACATTACAATAAAGAAAGTCCTTATACATTATATAGTCTTTCTATATTGACCTCAATATAGAAACCTATGGAAAACAACTAAGGTGGCTTAGTTCAATTAAGTTCAATTCATTTTTATTTGTATAGAGCTTTTAACAACTTTCATTGCCGCAAAGCAGCTCTACAGAATCAAAAGAAAATTCTGGAAATGTATATAAAATGTGAGAAAATTTATGTGAATCAAAATGA
Source organism: Clarias laeviceps (assembly GCA_030014305.1). NCBI lineage: Eukaryota > Metazoa > Chordata > Actinopteri > Siluriformes > Clariidae > Clarias > Clarias laeviceps. Next base: position 6,001,224 of record JAQMYJ010000015.1, read on the forward strand.
TTAGATAGTCCTTGATGAACAAGCCGAGGGTGACGATGGCAAGGAAAAACTCCCTGAGATGGCAATCGGAAGAAACCTTGAGAGGAACCAGACTCAACAGGGAACCCATCCTCATTTGAGTGGTAATGGAGAGCAGGAATTGTTTTGCAATCATACTGTGTGTCAGTCTTTAAGTTAATATAAAGTCCAGTTTGTTACTGGAGGCTCAGGTAGACTGTAGGAAATTCCAGTCCTGAACTATCCAGCGACGGCAGTCACAAGTCTTCAGAGAACAGCTGTCTGCATCAGCCAAGGCCAGGACCGTCTTCATGGTAAAGTGGAACCGTCCCCGCTCACCACACACATCCCACGGGGCATCCATGTGATGAGAACTCCAACCAAAACCAGGCCAGAAGGCAGAGGAGGTCTGGATCACTGGCATGTGTAGCTCAACAGAGAGAGATAGCGAGAGGCCGGGAGGGGGGGGTGGGGTGGAGGGGGAGAGAGAGAGAGAGAGCGAGAGAGAGAGAGAAGCTTAGTGGCTTAGTGATTAGTACAGATGCTTTCCACTGGATTTTCTCCATCTATTCCATTTTCCCACATGGTCCAATGACATGCATTTGAACCCCACTGGCATTTCCAAATTGTTTTCAGTGTCTGACTAGGTATTTAAGTGTGTATGTGTGTGTGTGTATGCTTCTGCCTTGTAATAGGTTGGCACCCTATTCAGGGTGTACCTTGCATTTATTCAGTAAACATTAATTTTATACACTTTCATTATATTCACAATATTTAATATTATGAATGATTTCACTTTTTGCCTATTTTCAAGTATAACTAAGATACCTGAGATTATTTTATTCGACTGGCAGATCATTTTGCTTCCATCAAAGAGTTCTTTCATAACAGAAGATAAATACTTGTCAGAGCAGTTGGAAAATTAAAAATGATAACACTAATTAAAATGAGTAAAATGTATCTGGATACTAAAAAAGGAATACTTGATAGATTGCCCTTTAATTCTCAAATTGTTTTACCTGGTTAGATAATATTTTTGCATGCGCAGCTCGCTGTATCTCCAGCACTTTGCTGATTGTATAACCATGGTAATTAAGCTGACTTTTAGTGTGTCATATTAGTCTGTCAGTCACAGTTGGCTATTTGTCAGGGCATTAGAAGCAGCTGAAGTGAAACTCAAGGATTGTCAAGAGTCATTTAGTTCCCCTTCAAAACTCAGGGTTCTTATGATTACAACTGAAAACATAACCCCACTGATTGTTGAGTAGTCTGCACTTCTGTCGGCCTTTAGTTTCTGTAGACACCTTCTGCACCTTCAGCTGCAATCAAAACATTTTGTTTGCATGAAAAGTTGAGGCTAGTGCTTAGGTATGTACAGTATGCGTAAGCAGGCTTCAATACTTGAAGTGTTGTTGACTGTACTATATATAATTTAAAAATCATTAGACATGAAAAGAATTTGAATGTACTTTTTTGTCTGATGATTTTAACCAGACAAGAGATGATGTAGATTGTCTACCAAACAAATATGCATGAATGAGCGCTTTGATATAAACATAGGAATTTTACTACCATACATCAGAGTAAAATAAATCAGTACTATGTTGAAATCAAAACTAAATGCAAGTGACATACAATAAATCCACATGTCTATCCCTGTGTCTATTTCTTACTATTGAAAAGCTTCTCCTCTCTTTAAAGCTGTGTCCACCACAGGTAATGAAGTATCTAAATAATGAAGGCAGCCGGTCATTAAGATAAAGGCAAGCTGCTTTGATGTGGTACACAAGAGTGCCAAAGGTGAAAAAACACACGAGCGATCCAACCCCCTAACAAATGCACACGAGCGGAAAGCAAGAGGCAAATCATACGTTGCTACTTGTATATTCCGCGATACTGCACAGCTCAGCTTGAAAGCCATGTTTAAGGTTTTTTGCGTGTATTTTGACAGCAAATAAATTAAAAGCCTTCATTATAGGACACTTCATAACAATGAAATTTCTTCACCATGCCTTCGAAACACAACTAAGTCATGCTTAGTTCGAAACTCAGCCACCCACATGGGATAAAAATAAAAGTGCAAGCGGCTGCAAAAGGGAACAGTGTAAAGCAAAGAACAAGTCCAAAGGCATTCGTTGTAATTTGTTTATAATAAAAAAAAGTCGTCTGGAGGGGAAAGTTGCTATGTTGAGGGGAATAATAATTATAAGAAGTTAGAAGTAATCTGATTTTATGGTGCGTATACTGTAAGTGCAACCGTTTTCTTTTCTTTTTGTTTGTTTTTTTTTGTTTTTTGCTCAATGAGCCTTAAAGGGGAAAAAAGCACAGTGAATGACCAGCATAATGATCTTTATGATTTGTGAAAAATGTATCTTGTAATACAATACTGTAGGAGAAAGAAAGAGAAAGAGAATTAAAATGTTAAATTAGTTGTACAAGTAAGTGCTTTCTTATATTATATCCACTGTGACTTGACCATTTGCTACAATAATAGAAGCATCATTGAGTGTGCGAATGACTGTGCATGTGCGATGGATCGGAACTCTGCCCATGGTGTTCCCCGCCTCGTGCCCGACGTCTCCTGGAAAAGACTCAAATTTTCAAGTGATCAGATTGATAGAGATGGAATAAATAAATCTCTACCTAAAGATAATGTGATATAGTGGCTGTCCAACTCTGTTACATCCTCATTTCTACACTTTGCTTTAACAGATCAGTTTCCAACAACTTCAGCCTTCATGCTATGACATATCAGCTTAAAAAACATGAGGAATGTGTAGCACTGAGTAAATTCCTATTACTTAAACTAAACAGAAGTACATTTAATAAAATCTTAGGCAGCAAGAAGTGAACTTTCTGATTACATTTACATATTTCTGCATGTTTTTTTTTACTTGCATCATGTGCAGCAGTAAAGGACCTTTGACGCTCTTGTAGATCGTATTACTATGTAGAACGGCATTCTTTCATTGCAGAAAGATGAGTTTATATCAGTTTACATTCAAGTCTCCATCACGGTAATAACTTCAGTTCATACAAGTAACTATAACAATTATCATGCTCATGTTGCTTTCAATGGATGTAGCACTGCTTGTCTAAATAGTATAGAGTTAAAACAACTAGAAATAATATAATATCGCACTATTCCGTAACACCCGGATGAGGATGGGTTTCCTTTTGAAGTTCCCTTTTTCTTTCAAGGTTTCATCGCTTTTTCACCCGAGGGAGTACCAGTGTGTCTACACTAGAAATGTGACATCAGCACAGGAGACGACCTTTAATCTCTTACAAAAATAAGTAAAAACAGGATCAACCAATGTTATTTTTTTATCTGCAATATTTCAATATAACAATATTTTATATGTTTCATGATAATCAGCAGAAAATCAACTGTAATGGGAAGGGCCAGTGTTTAAGTCACCCAAATGAGGATGAGTTCCCTGTTGAGATTGGTTCCTCACATGGTTTCTTCGTGTTTTTCGCTGCCACCATCACTCTCGGCTTGCTCATCAGGAACAATCTGGTAATTATGATTTATACATATTTTCTCACATTTTCCAAACTCATTTCTTTGATTCTATAAAGCTGTTTTGTGACAATGACCAATGTTAAAAGTGCTCTATAAATAAAACAGAATTGAATTGAATTGAATTGAATTGAAGTGTACTGGTGACAGGATCAAGGGCACTGGCTCTCTCAGGTAAGCAAACGTCAGTCCATCCAGTACAATCACACAGAAAAGCCAATGCAGCACAAACCACTAAAAAAAGTCAATGCTGGTTACAATAAAAAGGCACCAGAACACGCAGTGCACCAAAGCTCATCGTGGACCGGACCAGCAGACAAAGGCGCCAAGTCTGCCAACCCGATCTCCAGACTCCCAAGAACCCAATCTGATTGAGCACCCATTCAATGCACCACATAAACAAGTCTGATCCATGGAGGCCCACTCTGCAACCCACAGCACCCAAAAGATCTGCTGCCAACATCCGGGTGCCAGGTACCAGAGCACACCAGAGGTCTTTCCCCAATGGGACACAGCACGAAGGACAGCACAAAGGAAAACTTTGTGTGTGTGTTTGTGTGTCTGTCTGTCTGTCTGTTTGTTTGCATACATACACCTTAATCTGCACTAACGCAACAATCTGACAGCCAAAATTAAGTCTATTTTATCTTCCTAGGCATCAAAGCCTCTCCAGAAATGAACAATGGCTGAAGATGTATGCTGGTGAAAATTTCATGTAACATGATGTCCTGGAGCGCCGCCTTGTTTTGTAGGCCTAACGTAAGCTGGCGTTATTCAATAACTCTTTTTTCCATTGCTGACCTGAATAACAATCAACACTTACTGCAGCACCTGTGCACCCTTTCCCCTATCACATTAGAGCCCCTGTTATCCTGTTTTATGCAGCCGTTATCTCAACTAAGGCTACATGTCAGACAAACTCGATTGCCAAAACCCCGCGAAATCAGGCGAGTCGGAAAAAACCCAAGGCCATATGGGAACTTTAATTTGTGAAACGATGAATAAAGAACCAAATTGAAAGAGTAATGGCAATGTGGCACCTTGCCTGAAACTGGCAGCAGGAGGATTCAACCTTAATTCATCAAGAGTAATTCCTAGCATTAGCCTCTAAAGGCTACACAGCAGCCGTCTGCCGTATATCCCTGCATTATTCTTTTGCGTAAATCTTTTAGGTGAACATTGAGAGCTGACTCAGATACAGTATATAAGCCTTTTTCCTTTTTTAAGGAAACTAAATTATGTTTTAAAAATGTTAAAACATAATTTAAAAATGTAAAAAATGTTTTAATTATCTGTACCGTCTGTTGAATTCAGTTTTTGTTTTTATTCTCAAAGTGACAAGGAGGATCAAGTGCTTTTCCCCGTGTTCTAGATGTGTTGTATATGTAGTGTAGTGCATTAGGGAAGGCAGCAAAGGTAAATGGAAGTGAAACTTTTTTGACACCACAGGCACAACGACATTAAAGATTAAATGTGCACTTAAATAGAGTTTTTAAAATCACCACAATAACTGGTCATATTATCACCAAGGTTTCCCAGGTTTAGAAAAAAAAACTTGACAAATGTGCTTGGTAACCTGAGCCATGTGATGTGATTCAAAAGTTCCTATTATTATCCCGTAGCAGATTAGAGATCTAGGAATAGCTACTGTATAATGCAGACTTTGAAAATGGAATTATTACATTAAGCAAGGGGAAAAACAACTGGGGACATGGTGTTTTAGGGAAAAGTCTGGGTGTTTTATTCTCCTTATACCACAGCAGTTTGTTAAAGATTACTTTTTAATAGTTGATTTATACAATGCACTGAAACTTTCCTCATTTGCACTACAGATTCATTGATTTCGTTGAGCCCACTTCCTGCAACACTTTGCACCAAGGCCCAGGGGAATGCTAATATAATGGGCGTTCAAGACAAACCAGGACTTTTGAATATGCAGAATAACAGAACATAGATATGAGAGTAAAAATAACTTTATTTCTCTATATAATCCCCTGCTAGACTTGCATTTATCCCTGCATTTCACTAGTGCCTGGATCCCATAAGGGTAGGAGGTTTTCTCAGTTCACCTAATTTACATTTACGCATTTGGCAGATGCATTTTTTTTCTCATTATACATCTGTGCAGTTGAGAGTTAACAGCCTTGCTCAAGAACCCAACAGGGGAAACTTGGTGGTTTGAACCTGGGACCTTCCGAACTGTAATTCCATGTTCCAGACATCCTGGCTTTAACTCCTTGAACTCCCTGCAGATTAGCAGCTGTCTTTATCAATACAGAGAGGTTTCTCAGTAACCAATTTGTTGCTAAAAAACTTTAAAGCATGAAGATTCTGGTATTAGAATGTGTTAATATAAATATTGTAACAGTCATTTAAATTATAATTGACACTGCTGTCAGAGTTATTATTATAGAAAATTATATACTGTATATATATATTATATTATATACTGTATATATACACTACCGTTCAAAAGTTTGGGGTGACTTTCTAACTCCATGATGGTTCCTGATTTTTATTTCTTTCTAC
>JAQMYJ010000015.1:6019550-6030272 GCA_030014305.1 Clarias laeviceps
TAACATCAACTGTTATAGCTGAACTGGCTGCCACCTAACACACTGTATAAATGCAGATCAATTCCTGCTCTCTGTTTACTCAGATTAGGATGGGTTCCCTGTTGAGACTGGTTCCTCTCAAGGTTTCTTCCTATTACCATCTCAGGGAGTTTTACCTTGCCACTGTTGCCCTCGGCTTGCTCACCAATGTAGATCTGCTCATTTTGATTCATGCACACTCACATTCCATACAAACTTAAATAACCCTTTTGATTGTGTAAAGCTGCTTTGCGACAATGACAATTGTTAAAAACGCTATACAAATAAAATTGAATTTAATTGAATTGAATTGAAGATGCTTAACCATGTCTGTTCCAGGGGCGTAGTATCCTGGCTGATCCTGTGCTCTGGCTCCAGCTTCCTAACCAAGATATGCAAAGAAATTATTTCACTGTGCTTTAAGGTACATGTGGTGAATAATTGAATCTTAAAAAACAATAAGTTCTTTTTAATTTAAGCATTGTACTATTTATAGTATATGACCAAATATAAAGGTATAATATTCATAATGTTACTATAATGTGATTTTTTTTCTTTTACAAGGCACTGATTAGCATGCCAATCCTTCAACCACAGCCCATCTGACATAAAAGTGTACAATGAAAAACAGCGATATGTTGTGCCTCAGATCTCACGACCGAATTCCCGACGCTTGCAATCATCTTGAGTCATACTGTATGTAGGAGTCATGATGTAATGGCACAGGAAGAGCCAGTCCTGTGTCCCCTTTATAGCCTGATCGTAAGGACACTTTCCCTCCTCCTGATGTGGCTCCCGCCACGCAGGGTTGAGTCTCTATGGTTACACACATCCCGCACCCCTTCTTCATGTCCATGACATCTAATTTTCTCCTGGATTGGCTCAGTGATGAGAGTGGAGCAGGATAATGATATACTTTTACCCTGTACTGACTAGCAAAACAATCATGGCACAACAGAGCAGGCATCATTAGCAACCACATGAGTATCTATTACACAAGAACTGGTCACCTGGTCCCCTCAGCATAATCTTCTTAAACACATACAGATGGATTTTTCGCTTTGATAACGTAGCTCTGATGAACGGCAAAGGTGCAATGTGGCGTGTTTCTGATTTGTGAAGAGAAATGATAACGCAGGGGTCTCCAAGTGACAGTCCACAATTTGACAGTTTTACAGTTCTAAAAACATGTAAATGCTCAAAATACAGTAAATATCAGAAGTGCATATACTCATGAGTTTTGGTTGGATATGTAATAAAGCACAAAGCTGTGTGTTCATGCTTGGTAGATTGGGGGCTCTATTATGATAGGAATGTTTCATCACAGCTGGATCAAATTTTTTGCAAGGTTTTGGATCAGGTCTCTGTTCAGAGGAATCTTGTTTAGCCGCACAGTGACTTATGAATCATTTGAGTATTAAATGATAAGGTATGAACCCATAAGAAAGTAAGGTGCACGTGATGACAGAAGATCAGGCCAGTGATGCTGGTGATGCGGAATGGTGAGTGGTTTAAACAGACGAACGGGAAACTGAGGTTGCTGCTGAGGTTGTTACTTAAGCAACCAATTTCTGAATTGTATCTGCCAGGAATATAAACATTTATTGTGCTTACAGAAGCCTTGGTTTCACATTATGTATTTGTTTGTTTGTTTATATATCTTAATATCCAATAAATGGTCTGATGTTGGATATAATTTGCTGGGATTTGCAGTTTGAGGTTCTGGAAGCACCCTACAACACCAAACTGCAAAAAACATCAGCTTTTGCAGACACTTTTTGATGATCTACTCTTGGGCATTAGTAAAAGCTGCCTCCTCATTTCTCACATAATGACTGAAAGTTAGAAAGGTATAATTATATTTTTCCCATTTGTTTTCTGTATGTTGGGTACATATTTAAATCTGTTGAATTTGTTTAAGGCATTGAGATTAAAAACCGAGTCTGGGTGTACTTTTTCCACATGACACAATCTCTTAGCATTTTGTGCTTGTAATAACAAATAAAGAAGAATATGTGAAAATTTCTAACTGTTCAGGTGGCACAGGGGGGTGTGCTTTGCACTGTGGCCTCACACCTCCAGGGTCCAGGGTTCAACTCATGCCTTGGGTCCATGTGCGTGGACTTCGCATGTTCTCTCCCCGTGTTTGATGGGTTTCTTTTGGGTATTCCAGATTCTGCTCAAAGTATATACACACTATATTTTGCCAAAATGATGGCCCTTTGCAGCTACAACAGATTCAACTCATATGAAAAGGCTTTCAACAAGGTTTAGGAGTGTGTTTATGGGAATTTTTGACCATTCTTCCAGAAGTACATTTGTGAGGTCAGACACTGATGTTGGACGAGAGAAGGCTTGACTCACAGTCTCCTCTCTAATTCATCCCAAAAGTGTTCTACTGTTTATGAGGTGGTCTACCATGTCCTTATGGACCATTGGTGCACAGTCATGTTGGAACAGGAACGGGCCATCCTCATGTATACGTATACAGTCTTCCCAGCCTGGTCTATAATTTTGTTTCTGGTGTCCTTTGACAGCTCTTTGGTCTTGGCCGTAGTGGAGTTTGGAGTGGGACTGTTTGAGGTTGTGGACGGGCGTCTTTTATACTGATAACACATGCCATTAATACAGGTAACAAGTGGAGGACAGAGGAGGTACAGGTCTGTGAGAGCCAGAAATCTCGCTTGTTTGTAGGTGACCAAATACTTATTTTCCACCATAATTTGCAAATACATTTTTTAAAAATCCTATAATGTGATTTTCTGGATTTCTTTTCCTTTTTCGTCTCTCATAGTTGAGGTATACCTATGATGAAAATTACAGGCCTCTCTCATCTTTTTAAGTGGGAGAACTTGCACAATTGGTGGCTGAATAAATACTTTTTTGCCCCATTGTATATACTTCAGAACAATTGCAAATTTCTTTGTTTTTCCACACATGTGGAATTAGGTAATTAAACCCTAATCAAGCACCATGATGAAACTGGGATATATAAGCATATTTGGGATGCCTTCAGCATTGCTTCACAATATAGAAAGAAATAACAATCAGGAATGACCATGGAGTTAAAAAGTGATCCCAAACTTTTGAGCAGTAGTGTATATAAAAACAAACGTTGAGGCAATGTTTAATGACTTTTGCTAGTCATACTGGTTATGGTGCATGTAGAACAGAACTTCCTGAAATATTTTCATTTTCATGTATTATTCATAGCAATAATTCTATGTTATGTATAGCATGCTTGAGTTGCTGCAAATCCTAAAGCCATCATAACATTGACTTTCCACTCGGAGCATCCCATCTAATTGCTCGCTTAGATGAAAAGCAGTCATTTTCATTTTATCATGGCTTATACTCTTACATATTAGCCAAAGCATGCAGAAAAAACGTTAACACATGGTTCTTAGTGATGGGCAAGGAACACTTTTGCACAATGACTCAGATATATCAAATATATGGATTTGCTCTTGTTAATTTATTTTCTGTTTCACTTCGTGTGCCATCTAATCATCCTTTGAATGTTTGTCCAATACTGTATGTCTGACTATCTTCAAATGTCACCACTGAACCGAATTAGCTATGACTATGATGAATAGTGTGACTGTTGGCAAACTCATATATAATGAGTTGAAAACATCTTCCAACATCTTACAGCAGGGTTTTTCATGTATCTGTGGATCTATATGCAATAATCCATATTGGAATTGTTTCCATAGTCAAATAATAGTCAGCTCTTGCCAGAGGATAAACAAAAGATGAAAAAAAAAAAAAAAAGAGATGCTGATGGGGATATTTGTATGTGAGCATTTTCATAGTGAGCGATATCACATTAGAATGTGTAGTTCAAAGGGTTACAGCTGTTATCATTGAAACCATGAAACCATTTAGTGAGCGCTCATGCCCTGTGTTTTGGAGCAGAGTCATTGTGGATGAGGACATAGTCATCAGGATAAAAAAAAAAAAATGTTTCACCATAGCATTAAAGGAACATGATGTCCTTTAACGCATGCCATGGATCTGTGGATTTATATGCAATATATTCTGTAAGCAAGGTCAGTCCTTGTCTGAGAATAATTTAAAACAAACAAACAAACAAAAAAGTCTACAAAAGCACGGAGGTCAGTTCATTGAATTTATATTTTACCCCAGGTGTCTCAGAGCACTTTATATTTGTCTGTATAAAACAGAACACAATAAATGCCCAGCCTTTAAAAAGCAAAAAAAAATGCAACCATGTGTCATTTTCCATCACCTTCCATTTGCCAGATACGAGGTAATTTCCTCTCACTTACACAGTTGCACAGAACACAAGCATCATAATAAATGAGTCGCCCCTGGTGGTGCCCTGACTTTTCACACGTTTTCTTCATGGAAACGGTCTCAAAAATGAGGTGTGAAATTTGCTGCCACAAATTACCCCAGGCCAAAATATGAGAGCATTTGGCATTTACTCATCTAGAAGTGCACAGTGTGTGTGTGATCTAAAAAGGAGACGACACAGCCTGACAGGTGAGCAGCTGCTCAAGCAGAGTTCTCATTATGTCTGACACTATTTTAAGGTGGATTAAAACCTCAATTATTCTCGCTTCAGACAAGACTGCACCGAACAAGGTGCTGAGTAACAGCTTCATACAACAGGGCTCTGCTATAGTCTTTAAATTAAACTATGTGGGTTTTACTTTGTAAGTATTGCAATACACCAATCTGAATATTATTGTGTAGGTCCCCTTTATGCCACTAAAACAGCTCTGACCAGGAGATCCTTGTAAGTTGCAAGGTAGGGCCTCCATTGTTTGGACTTGTTTGACCAGCACATCCCACAGATGCTCCCCCAAATTAAGAGCTTGAGCGGTAAAGTCCTATCATCCAGAGATTGCGAGTTTGATTCCCAGGTGATCCTGTAGCCTCCTACAGCTGGGGGCTTGGAGAGAGCTGATTGGCCGAGCTTTCTCAGAGGGGAGGGATGGGAGGCACTCTCACATTCATTGCAGTTCTAAGCCAATCATAAGCATCTGTGAGCTCACACAAGCAGAAGGAATAGCGATGACCTCCAATGGTGCACAAGCGAGCAATTCTAAAAGATGCGGTTGGCTGTTGTCACGTGGCATGGAGGAAACATGTGATTAGTCTTCGGCCCTTCCTGACTGTTCATAGTAGCCTTGATGGGGGTGTGAATGATGGCCAGAATTGTACACGCCTAAATTAGGGAGAAAATTTGGGGAAAAAATAAAGATCTGGAGCAGGTGTAGAGGCATTGGACTGCTGATCGGAAGGTCTCAGGTTCAAACCCCACCACCAACAAGTTGCCGCTGTTGAGCAAGGCCCTTAACCCTGACCTGTTCAGATGTATAATAAGATATAAATGTAAGACACTCTGGATAAGTGCGTCTGTCATATGCTGTAAATGAATCATTTTGAGGCATCATGCATCTCAAACCATTCTTGGAGAATTTATGCGATAGGGCACGTTATCCTGCTGATAGAGGCCACTGTCATTAAGGAATACTGTTTCCATGAAGGGGTGTACTTGCTCTACAATACTGCTTAGGTAGGTGATACTGTACATGTCAAAGTAACATGTCAAAGTAACGAGTAAGGTTTCCCAGCAGAACATTGCCAAGATCATCACAGTCTCCACTGTTGCCTTTTTCCTTAGAGCATCTAGATGCCATCTCTCCTCCAGGTAAGCAACATGCCCCCTATGTACATCAGTGAGAACTGGGTACCCATGACCATGTCATGACCTGTTCACATAATGAGATGTCACATAAACATCTTACCCAGTTTCATAAGAGAGCTTCACCCAGGAGGCATTTGTTAAGCGCAAAAGAAGGTTGATGGAGGGATGGTTGGATGGATGGATGGATAGACGGAAGGATAGACGGATGGTGTAGAGGAAGGGAATTTCCCCTATTCTCGTGTTTTACATGAGGAGGTGTGTAATGAGATTATTACTGGGATTTTAGTCCTGTCCGAATCAGTCATGCTAGTATCATGTTACACATCGCCATGGAAACTACAGCCTTAAAAAAAAAAAAAAAACTATAAGAGCCAAATGATTTCCTTTCGGTTATTGATGTAAAGGTTGGCGTTAGATTTATGTGAAGGTCCAGAATTAATTAGCTGCATCAGTGGAAGATCCATACAAGGATATGACAAAAACAAGTAATTGTGACAAATGTTGGATCAAAGTGACAAACTTCAATGTTGTAAAAGGCAACTTTACATTTAACTGGACCTCTGATTTTATAATCTTATGCAATTTGTAGGTCACCAGTATTCAACAAACATGCCAGCAGCTACATGGAAATTTCAAATTGACATGAGATATCAGCATGCTTCCACATCAAAGCTTGATGATCCAGTTGCACGCAGAATCTTTGATGTTTTTTTTTTTTTTTACTTTTTTTCAGCATTTTTTGCTCAGGGCACTTGTAGCACTTTTTTTCATTTTGCATAGAACCATCAGATAAAAAAAATGTCCTGAAAATGTTAATTTTAATCAATTCTGTAATCTGTCAGATTACTCAATGAGATCAGGCAGTATTGTTGAAAACAAGATTCATCGCAATTGATTCATCGCAAGATTTTTTTTCTCTTTTGATTAGTATTATATTATCCCTTTTTCACTGTTAAACAGTGACAGAACAAATTACTTTTACGTTACTGATGTTCAAATCCAGACAAGTGAAAAAACAGGATTGTAATAACAATGTAACAACAGAACTGTTAACCACCATATGCAGCAGTAGATTATTAACCTCTTTGCCTCCACACATTGCATCTTTTATTTATGGACTAGATATGATTGCATAGAATTTTCAGAGATATGAAAGTCCGGATTTGAATTTCCTTAATAAATTTGATCCCATCATGCTTTAATAATTCAACCATTAGACTATGTACAATAAGATGTATTTCATAACTGGATCGCTTGCAGGAAGGAAGTGACTGGATCACTTGCAGGAAGGAAGATGGACACCAGTGGTAGATGTGAGCCAGTTTTATTTTTGTACTTATGAATTTAGCATTGCTTTACAGCACACACACACACACACACACACACATGCACACACTGTTTAAAAAAAGTTGTACAAAGTATTAAGGCGATTTTTACATTTTCTCAACACAACCTGTGGCAGCTTGTTCATAAATTTGCTTTTCAGTTTTTGTCAAAAACAATCTGGTTAAACTCAACAAGTTTTTAACATTTTTGCATAATTCTTTGGTTTCTATTTCCAGATGACAAATTAAACACTTTTCTGTTGAGCAGCTCAGGAGTGTTTGTTTCAAAGCAAGTTTATTAAATCTAGTTTAACAGTGAAAGTTTTAGTGTGTTTTGTTCTGCATTGAACTGGCTGATTAATTGCAGCAACTGAGTGGTGCAACACACAAACAGTTGCATCTGCAGCTGAAGATCATGAGTTTTATTCCCAGCTAAGCAGACTGCCTGTATGTTTTTTACGGGCACACAGGGTGGCATATTTGCTCTCTCACGTTGATCATATCAACACTAGCCAAACATGGGTGTAACGATGTGGGGGAATAATGCTGTTGACCAAACAATTGTCTAAAAATTCTTATTTTGTAAGAATGTGAACAAATTCAAGTTGGCCAAACGTTTCAGCTCAAAATCATTTAAATAGCATTTCAACTTAAACACTAAGTTAGAGCAATGAATTTGATCTTAACTTGAGAAATGCATCACACTGCCTTAATATTTTGAGTTTCATTTTTTACATTAAATGCTTCTAAACACTTCACCGCTCGCTCCCTCTGCCTGCTCTGGCTCGCTGTTAACATACAGACACTACTTAAAGATTCTTGTGCATTCTTTTCACTCACCTGTACCTCACTGCTTTAAAAAGTGGCGCTTGACCATGCCACTGCCACCAGCTTGTATCTCGCTGTCTGCAACCAACTCGGCTTCTGATTTGCCTTTCCTTCGTGACACATCTAATAACAAAACAAGGTCTCAAAGACAAGTAAAGGCAAGTCACTGACTACTATTTCTCATAACAGTCAGTAAAATTTCAGCTTCAAATTCTACTCATCATTGTGGTTAGGTAATGCATGCAGAAATGTAGTTAAATAAAAGTACAGATTTTTGCTGTACTTTTGAATGGAGTAAAAGTAAAAAGTATCCTCTTATAAAACTACTCAAAGTACAGATATGTGAAATATGTACTTAAGTACAGTAATGAAGCACATGTACTCAGTTATCGCCCACCTCTGAACAGAATCTTCAACTTCACATGTTATCCTTCACACATTATTCACATTCTTATTGTGCATGTTTTTTCAAAAGTTCTATTATTAATGATTTATGTATATGATTCATTTATATATTTATTCTTATCAAAGTTGTAGTTGCGTATACATTTTTAATTTCAGGAAATAGCATCCTCAAGTGCACCATAATGTGTTTCTCCCATGTCGCATAATCAAATACAAATTCACGCCCGTGGCCTTAAAAATAAAAAAAGGATAATCAATAAGAAATTAATTATGGAATAAAATTTGAAATAAAATATAAAAAAAACTTTAGCTATAGAAAATATAGCTATAGAAAATAAGAACAAAATAAAAATAAAAAAAACTATACACATATAGAAAACTATATTTAGTTGTAGATTTACACTATGTACAGTGAAAAAAAGAACTGAATTGAAATAGAATTTAAATAGAAATGTCCAGGGAGTGTGCAAATGTGCATGAATTTGCAATGTCCATAAATGTCCAGGGTGTGTGCAAATGTGCATAAATGTGCAGATGTTTAGTCCTGTGTGGTGTTCTTGTGGTTGGTTTAGTCATATGTGTGTGTATGTATCTATGTATGCATGTGTGTATAATTTTTCTTTTTGTTTTGCACTACAGGTGCACTATAGGTGCAAGAAAAAAAGAGAAAAAAATAGGTTATGGCTAAACATTAATAATATTAAGGTACATACTTCATTTTCATGAACCAAAGTAAGGAAGCTGTGATTGCCAGAAAATTGAACAGCAGGTCGAAGGGGTTGTAGACAGACTGGTTTATTATGTTCATGTGAGCAGATGTTTCAGGGTCATTAATTCAGTGAGTTTTGTCTCAACCGTTTACACCATGCTCATATCTTACTAGAGTTCATCACGGTTTAGATTGTAATTGTCATCAGTGATGCGGAGGTGATGGCATGAGAAATGACTTGAGGTCGCTGCTCACTAAAAAAGTCAAGAACTGTTTTTGTGGGAGTAGAAAAAAGAAAAATAAGTCTGTGTTCTGATTCATCACACTGTTTTGTGAAAAAAGTTTTCTAAACTTTTGTGCATGTTTAGAGCAATTTTATGTGTATGTTTAACCCTTATACCTTATTCTACTTTAAAAATAAAAAGTAATCATAGACAAATATAAATTAGTGCATAGTAGTATTAGACAGATGTACAGTAATATATAATATGAAACAGAATTTCTGTTCCATAGATAGATAATCAGCATACAGTATTTGATCATTTATTTGGTCCAGTTTTGGGGAGGGGCTGTCTTTGTCAAAATGTAAAGCACAGACTGTAAGCTTTAATTCAAGGGCTTTAACATAATTATTGCAATAACCATTTAGGAATTACAAAATTCATCCATTTTCAAAGGCTCAATGATAATAATCAGTAATTAGACATAATTAAAGAATATGATACCTGAGGGAATGCTGTTGTACTAAATATCAGCATGGCTGTGATGCAGTCATAGGCATGAAGGCACGAGCCAGGTGCCAAAGATATCTTAAACATTGTTTATAAACTTTGTTTGTTTAATCATTTTTTTTTTTTTTGCTCGTCTAACACATGTCCTTCACATGTCCACATGTCCTAGCAACCAACAGTAAGTGTAATTAACAGGGGTAGTTTTAAGTTCTTATCGGTACTATGTAACCAAATGATGCGACAAATAAACCAGGGAGGACATGTTGGACACGTGACATGGAATGAAACATATACTGTATGTACTCATATTAACCTAAACATCGTTCCCATTATACTACACTTTCACCCTAATAGCACACAATATGACTGTAAATCAATCCCTGCTTTATCTATCTGATATCATCCAAATGAGGACATTTTCCCTATAAATTCTGGTTCCTCTCAAGCTATTCTTCCTAATGTCATCAAAGAGAGTTTTTCCTTGTCGCCGTCACCCCTTGCTTGCTCATCAGGGACAAAATGTTTAATCAGGACTCTGTGCTGATGACTTTACCTTCAGGGATTTGTCATACTGGAGAAGGTTTAGGGAAATCATAATGCTACAGCAATCAGAGACATTCTATCATGTCTCAATGATAATCATGTGTCTCCGATGTTGTGGCAAGGGACATTTATGGGGTCATGGTGAGAGATCCACATACATTTAGCCATAGTGAGTATTACTAACAGACATTTTTATATTAGTATATAGTATAGGAGTAATACAGAGATGAATATTAGCATGTAGTAGTCATAGACATACTGTATATACATCTAATGTATATACACATACGCACATGACTACTGTAGCATAATAGTAATAGACATACAGTATGTACAGTATATTATAGTATATAGTAGCCATAGACAAATATTGTATATAACACAATGTCATTATAGCATATTACTAGTACAGTGGAACCTCGGATTACGAGCATAATTCGTTCTGGAAGTGGGCTCGTATTCCAAAACACTCGTAAACCAAAT
>JAQMYJ010000015.1:6048826-6072911 GCA_030014305.1 Clarias laeviceps
ACCATTGCAAAGAAGGCTAATTTTATATATTCATATATACTTTAAACTTTTAATATATTGTTCAATTTTAAGCATTAAAACACACGGCCAAAAAAATCAGTATGTCATACATATAATACAGAAAATGTGTGTGCGCCAAAGAAGTGTCCAGTCGCGCATCCCTAAAAAGTTAAAGTTGCTAAGTTTAGCCATTTTGGAGAGATGATTTTATACAGTATGTGCCCCAAAAATAGTGATTTTTCAGCGTTATACTGTACAGTCCTAATTTAAAATGCAAATTATTCATTTCTTTAAGTCTTGATACTAAAATTGGTTTCTGGAAGCATGTGACCTGTAAAACTTGTTGCTTAAATTACAGCATTCTGTGCAAATTTTTTTTTTTTTTTTTTTTAAATAAATATGTAGTGTCCGTAACCATGTCAAATTCATGTTGTCATCTTAATTTAGTATTTTAGGATAATATACTTTTTCAGATTAATGTCTTGTCATGTAAAATCTAAATTACCAAGTTTCATCTGAATGACAATAAAGAACATTGAAAGATTAAAAAAAAAAAAAAGTTAAAATTAAAGAGAAGTTACAGACACTACAAGGTGAGACTTTTTAGCTCACCATGTTTTGACCGACAGTTTTTTTGAAGCAGTAATTAGCTTCACATGAAAGTCCTTTTTTGGAGGGGTGATCCTTTTCCAACTCAGTGATTCTGTTTTTTTATCCTGACATGTTGGCAATTTGTCTTTCACTTAAAAGTTAAAAGTTGCATAAATTAAATTAATATATACAGCTGGATAAAGCAAAAACTCTCTTTATTTCAAGTAGCAAAGCAACAAAATATGATTATTTAAAAAAAGGGGGGGGTTATCTTATATTCTTTTAAATACTCATGGTATATTTGTTAATTGATTAAAATCACCCAGTTAAAAGCTAGTTAAAGCTAACCTGGGCTCACTCGGATCAACAAAGCGCACCGAAGCAAATTTTCTGTACTGGAAGCAGCAAATGCAAATAAGCATACTGTTCTAACCCTACTATCCAGACACCATTGTGTCACCTTCCACACACTTAGTTACACCTAAGGACCAATATGGAGTTACCAAACCACCTATTACCATGTTTTTTGAAGATGGGAAGGCCATTGAGAAGCTGAAAACGTGATCTTAAGCTTAAGACTGAACCCTGAATCTGTGAAGTGGCACTGCGGGAAACCTGGTTTATCAAGTTAATTAAAAACAACAAAACAAGGGTGTGGCACTTAAACTCAAATGAGGTGCCAATACTTAAGAAGTAGTATCGGTGACTAGGAAATGTCATACCCTTCAACATATTCAACTGTGTTGAAACAAAATTAAACCATTATGACTTAAATCTGTCCCACTTTCGATAAAAACTACACTAACGCTGAAAACTGCTGCACGATAAAGATTGTCATTAGAGAAAAGAGACATTTTATCAAGGACAAAAAAAAAAAAAAAGACATTACAATGTACGTTCTTTAGTTGCAATATATTCTATTACACATTCATCTCCCGTACGGGCTTTACCCAGGTCAGGGTCATGTCGGATCACGAGCCTATCCGCCCACAGGAAACCGACACAGACACCGAGAGAACATGCGAAGCGCCGCGCAGACAGTAACATGATCCCAGGATCAAGCCATCGACATTCGACCATAACAATTACGTTACACAAAATGAGGAGCCGGGATAAAATTACACAGTCATTACCTTCTTAGGGCAAGGGTGGCTGCACAGCGGGAGGTTGGCGATCATTTCTTGGTAGGAAAATTCGTCTCGCTCCGTGCACTGGATCACGCCATCCAACACCAGGACGTTACCGTAGGTCTTACTGTAAAAGGACAAGCAAGCACGGTCTGTGAGGGCTGTAACACGTAAAAGTGTAAATGTATTTCTACTTCTAATATCATTCTGAGTTTTAAATATCCACAGAAAGACTTGAATTTAATGACACATGGTTTCAGAATAAAGTGCTGCTGGTTTTGGCTGGAATAAGAAATAAAAAGGGCTTCAAGATATTCAAGACACAAACTCCTTCTATTTAAGTCAGGCATTTTCCATAGACTTCAATCATCTTTTCTTCCCCCCGCCCTCCATAACATAAAAAAATATATATATGGATTTGTCTACTAATAAAACTGGTTCCAGTAGCTGAATGAATTACAGCTCTGACGTCGATTCTTATTTCAAAACGGTTGGTGTGGGCGTTGGTTTTCATTCCGACCAAACAAATGCCACACCTGTCAGTGTATTTAATGCCTAATAATTAAACACCAGCCCTTTATGGAGAAGATTTGTAACCCAGGCGTTCAAGTAAAGCAAATCAGTCTCTAGCGTTCTTGAAAAGGGTGTATTCTCAAGAAAGTGCAGAAAACAAAAAACATCTAACTGATGGAAATGCTTTGTTGATGAGAGAGGACAAAAAGAACAGCCTGACTACTTTCTTATGGCAGGAAGGCTCTGGTAACTTCAATAATTACTTTTCACATCCTATGGTGAGATGAAAAGCATCTCGAAATGCTTGGAAATGCAACCGTGAATGAGTTAGAAGAGCATCAAACTCCATCGGCTTCCATTCCTTCCAGGCAAGATCAGGAATATCAAGTGACAACAGGTAAACTAGTTTGTAAACTAGAAGTAAAAAATAGGTCACATGATCTATTTCCATGTGTATTGGTGTTTCTAATAAAGCACTGACTGTACATGTCCTATTATTAACAGACAAGAAGTGGAATCTGGCGGGGTCTTCCTCAGGCCTTCCGCATCAAGGTTTGACGTGCGTTTGGTGATGCTTTTCCACTCACCACGGTTGTAAAGAGTGCTTATTGGAGTTACAGCGTTGCTGTAGCCTATGTGGGACAGATTTTCAGTTTTTAGGTTGTTACAAGTGCAGGAAATCCAATCAATCAAGAAATTCAACAAGAATCCAATTTGACTGCATGATCCATCCATAGGTGGAAAGTTTAGAAAAATGGAAATGCTCACTCACTCACCAATCATCTGTACCACTTTATCCACCATGGGCAATTTGGGAATGCCAATTAGCCTAATTTGAATGTCTTTGGGAGGAAACTCACCAAGCATGGGGAGAACATGCAAAATGCATGCACACAGACCCGGGAATCGAACCAGGAACAATAGTGCTAACTACTAAGCCACAAAATAGAAACTGATTTAAATATATATTCAGATACTGTCGTAATGCACACATTTACAGTAAAATGGCCAGTGGTGGCTCAAACAGTTAAGGCTGTGGGTTGCTGATTTTTTTTTTCTTTTTCGGGAATGTCTGGGGTTCGAGTCCCAGCACCTCCAAGTTGCCCCTGTTGAGTAAGGCCCTTAACCCCATCTGCTCCAGGGGCGCTGCAAGCCTGACAGCTCTGACCCCAGATTCCTACAGTAACTAGGATATGCGGGGGAAAAAATAATTTCATTGTGCTGTAACATACATTTTGTATAACATACAAAAGGTTTAAGGATCTTTGATATACTTGAGGTTAATTAGAGTTGATCAGTAATGAGAACTCAGTGCACATGAGAACATGTGAGAACTTGGCTCTGGTTCTAGCAGTTTGCTGACCACCTGGGGCAACTCCTGGAGACAATATGGAAAATCTGTAATCACCAGGCTTACCAGTCTCACTGAGAGGACTGGAAGGACAAAATATTAGAAACATGAGTACATTTAGATCAGTTCAAGCCACGTTTCATGAAGCAGTTAACCAGCACACGAGGACACACACACACTCTCTCTCTCTCTCTCTCTCTCTCTCTCTCACACACACACACACACACACACACACACACACATTTATTTCCGAGAAGAAATCTACTACACCGATCATGTCCGCCAACCGGATCCTGATCTTTAATCTTAATCTCAGCCTCACCTTTTAAACACCATCACATCCTGAAATTTGGATTTTTTCTGATACAGAACCTCCTCCACCTGGAGACTCATCGCTTGACCAGGCCATAACGTGCACGTCTCAGTGAACCAGCCGTCTTTAATATTATCCATGACGAACTGACCTACTCTCTCTCCCTCTCTCTCAGTGCTCTAGCGTGCTGCTTTGAAACTACTAGCTAACTGTATGAGTGAGTAGTCTAAGCAAATCTGACACGCGGGTATCTTATCGCAGAAAGGAACTGACCAATAGGAGCGCGCTTTGGGCAGATCCCGGTGTGTGAACAGCCAATCAGCGATTGTAACGTCAACGCTGTCTATACAAGCTAGTTCGGCTTTACAGAGGGAGCCGTATCTGAATGCTAACGGCTTCTTATTAATTATGTAGTGCACTAGTCAGGGCGTAGGAGTCATTATGTTACCCTGTGTAGTGCACCTATATAGGGGTTAAGGAGCATTTGGGATTGAGGCAGTTGCACCACGTGAAGGTTGAATCTGTATCAAACGCGTTTTTGAATATGAACTTGAGACTTTCTTCACTAAATGATTGTATAAGATGAGCAGCAAGTTTAAGATGAGTGTGGTACTCTTCTGTTACAGAAAGAAAAACCCACATTGGTCACTGAAATAACTTGAATAATAATAAATTAAAACTTTATGAAATTTAACTAATGAAAATCAGAATTTTGAATTACAGTTCAAAATAAGCACAAGATTATTATTATTTTTTTTTAATAATGAAACGTTGTCACTGTGCTGTTTGGTATCATGGTGTCTCCACAGGAAGCTAAGGAGAGAGTTTTCTCAGGAGATTAGAAAGAAATTTATAGACAAACATGTTTAATGTAAAGCCTATAAGACCATCTCCAAGCAGCTTGCTGTTCTTTTGACCACAGTTGCACATATTATTCAGAAGTTTAAGATCTACAGAACTGTAAGCCAACCTCCCTGGCACCCGGAGGAGGAAAACCGATGACAAATTGAAGAGACGGAAAATATGAATGGTAACCAAACAGCCCAGAACAACTGGAGGTGAACTCCAAGGTCAAGGTACAATCAGTGTCAGATCGCACCATCCATCGCAGTTTGAGGCGAAGTGGACTTGCTGGAAGGCAACTAAGGAGGACTCCACTGCTGCCACTTCAAGGCATCTAATAAAAGATTAACCTCAGATTTAAATCCTTACCTATAGGACCAGTTTAGGACCATCTCAAACTATACCATAGTTCCTGTACAGTGCACTTTATTATCATTCATTCATCTTCATCATTCAGTAATTTATTCACAGAAGCAAAAATGAAACATACAGTACAAAGATAAGAACACATGGAGGAGGCTCGGTTATGTTCTGGAGCTGCTTTGCTACATCTGGTACAGGGTGTCTTAAATCTGTGCAGGGTACAATGAAATCTTAAGACTGTAACAGCATTCTGAAGCGAAATGTGCTGCCCAGTGTTAGAAAGCTTGGTCTCAGTCATGGGTCCTCCAACAGGATAATGACTCAAAACACCCAAGAATGGCTAAGAACTAAACATTGGACTATTCTGAAGTGTCCTTCCCAGGCACGAGGCAGTGTACACCCTGGATGGGGTGCCAATCCATCACAGGGCACAACACATACTGCAGACAATTTGGAAACAGCAATTAGCCTAATCTGCATATCTTTGGACTAAGGGAGGGAACCGGAGTACCTGGAGGAAACCCCCCAAGCATCAGGAGACCATGCACACTAAATGCACACAGACCTGAGGCGGAAATCAAGCCCAGACCTTGTAGGTGCCAGGCGACAGTGCTAACCACTAAGCCACCGTGCCATCTAGTTCCATTAGTTGTTTTTTTTAAATGCTTCTTCTGAACCACAATTTTAAATGTAATGTCTGATTTTCATTAGTTAATTTTTCATTACATTTTTATTTATTACCTGTGTCAGTTTCAAGTTATTTCCATGTCCATTGGGGTTTTTTATTACTTTAATGGAAGGGTACCAACAAACAATTTTGTGCGCACACACACACACATACATACGTATATAACAGTGACGTGAAGGGTGCCATCTTTTTTTCTGTGTGTGTAGTAGGGTTGGTGAAAAAGTACCTAATCATTAAACATTGGTATTAAAGTCCATATTTATAATACAAATTTATAGAAACAAATTGTACATGTACTTTATTACATAGCCAAAATGAAAGCAAGTCTTAAAGTTTTAATATAGACAGCGGTGGCATGAACCAACATCAATTGGTCTTCTATAAAAAGGAAGTTGTTTGGGTTATTACTGAGAACCTCCTGAATCCGTGCCTCCAAGCCCTCCAGTGTGCAAGTCTTTGTCCTGTACACCTCCTCCTATGTGTAGCCCAACAGGAAAAAAATCACATATATTGTGATCTAGACTCCTTGGAGACCATGGATCCACTGCTCAGGATTTGTCTTCCCACAATCCAAAGACATGCAGATCAGGCTAATTGCCATTCCCAAATTGCCTGTAGTGTGTAAATGTGCCCGTGTATGTGTGTGTGCGCCCTGCTATGGATTGGCACCCCATCAAGGGTGTACTCCACCTCATGGCCTAAGTTTCCTGGGATAGGCTCCAGGCCTCCTGTATACAGAATAAATCAGTATGGACGATGAGTGAGTGAGTTTAAACTCAAACCTCAACTACTCGAAAAACAATTTTATTCTATAAATAATGTCAACTTCAATCAAATGTGTTCTGCTTGTGAAAAGTTCAGGACCAAAAAGCTCTATAGAACCAACAAATAACCACTTTAATATTGCATACTTTAAATAATAACCCTGGTATTTACTGTATATAGTTGAATTAAAATTATATGGAATGCAGAATTTATCTTACAGCTGATAGGAACCTGGCCACAAAATGTTTGCTACAGAGTACAAAATACCTAACCATAGATACTGTAGGACAGAGGGGTTATAGCAATATTTCAGGAACAAGATCTGACTGTTCCCATCATGGACAGAGCAACGACTATTGTTAATCAGTACAGTTAGCTTAATGGAATTCAAGTATTGTTTGAAAAGGTTAAAGTTTGGATAGATAGACAGACAGACAGACACACAAATATTGTTTTAATCAGTTCCAGGTAATGATATTTTTTACGTAGCTACATGCCGAGTTAATATATATCCACTAGATATTTATTATGTTATTTATTTAGTTATTTATTAAATTTGCATTTAACAAGTGCTACATTAACACTGGATTTGCTATACACAACTTAGGCACACTGTAACTTTTTCAGTGGCAGATGGTTTCTTTTTCTCTTTCATTTCAAACATTACCATAAAAGGACAAAAGAAATAATAGCATTAACAAGCCACTAGTTTGTGGATAAAGATTACAGATCTCAAACATGGACACTCATGATCACAAATGTAGCACAAGCTCATTCTTTCACTGTGATTTTCATAGGCATCAGACATTGTATTAACAATGAAAAGACATAATTTCTCCATGACATTAGTGTTGCAGGTATATGTTAGCATTCACAGTTCATAACCACATTTAATATGGGTCGGAAATACGATAATTCGACGATGGTGTGAGATCATGCACACACAACACAGTGCACAAATCTCTTCTACACACTGCAGAGGATTTCGCACGCACTAAACTCACATTATTGGTGTTTTAATATTCACCATCGTTAATTAATTAAATCAAAGTGAACTCAGTCGTTGGGATTCGGATTGGCATCAGGATACTGGGAGAGGTCAAAGGTCAGCACTTTACTGATGACACAGTCTCCTTGCTGCGGGGAAGAAAAAAAAATCAGCTGTTAGTGTTTATGCACATTAAAATACTTACAACACAGTGCTGCTGAATTCTGGGATTCTGAATTCTGGAATTTCAAGATTTGTGATTTATTAATACATTTAAATTTGTAATCTGTAGCAAATTACAGTAGTATAATTGGAAGATATAATATTTGAGACATGCTGTTGATGAAAAATAATAAACTTTTGGATTCTAACAGTAAGTCTGCTTCATTAGAATAACTCCATTGTTAATTATTTTTATATTAACATTATATTAACCCTTATTAAATCTATATGTATTTCAAAAGTCATGTGAATGAGTGTATTAATTATGTAAACCTGGCTGTTTGTCTGTTTTAGGTATTTATGGTTTAAAAACACACACACACACACACACACACACACACACCTCAGGGTAAACTCCTATGAGAGAATCAGCCTTGGTGTAAAACTCTTCTTTCAGTGAAATGACCACTGCCTGAAAGTTTTGGAGTGACTGGTCTTTTATATAATTGGCCACCTGCAGGAAATAAACAGCAAAAATCTTAAATAAAAAAGTTGCAAATTGAACGGAATGCCATTTTAATGGATTTGTAATTATTCCTATATATTGAAAAATAACATACACACACCTTGCCAATGTTGGTGTTATCAAGCGCAGCATCGATCTCATCGAGGACAAAAAATGGAGCAGGCTTGTAGCTAATGAAAATCCATATGTAAAAAAAAAAGTAGCACAGTATAATGTATTTGCTGTCCAGAGGGAATATTGAGACTTTATTAAAATGAGCAAAAACGAATGCATAAAAAAACTTAACCCATTCTGTGAATTATATTTTGGAGCTTAAATGTATGTAGAGACTGAATAGTTTTAGTTAAATGAAATATTGCTAGTTGAAGTTTTCTGAATAATACTGATTTCATAATTACTAGGACACTAACAGGTAACTATCTATAATTAACAGGTAATAACTGTCTATAAATTATACTGTACATGCTATACTATATTTATATAGTCTGAGTCTATCCTCATATCCTATAGTCTGTCTGATTGTTGGAGACAATAGATTGTATTGTATTGCACTCTGACTATCATGTTGTCCTGATCAATGCGGATAAATCCGAACTGATTTCTGCTTTCTGCCAACACTGAGATAATGCTTATGAGTAACTTGTAGCTCATATATACTGTAACGTTATTGACTCTACCATTACTAAATTCTTATTAAGTTTGAAATTCAGTTCATGTACTGTCCTAATCACTCAAATGGGCAAAAGATCAATTATACAGTTTAAGTTGCTAACTGGAAAGACTAACATCTAACTGCTGGTCCACTCTGGATCCTGAACTTTTTTGAGAGCTTCCAGTATCACTAACACCACCACCAACACCGCTATACCGAACACTGGCGCTCCCCAGGGCTGTGTACTCGGTCCACTGTTGTTTAGCCTGCTGATTCAAAACTGTGCTGCAAAGTATAGGTTAAATCAAGTTGGCTGATCACTTTATACAGAGAGGAGGTGGTGAAGCAGCTCACAGAATGATATAGAGACAACAATCTATCTCTTAATGTTGATAAGACCAAAGAGATGATTTTTGACATCAGGAGGACCTGAGTAGACCAATTACCACTACAAATTAATGATCCAGCACTGGAGAGACTCAAAAGACCCAAGTGTGTTCATTTGCGTATGACGACCAAGAATGCCCAAAAGCACCTCCACTTTCTGCAGACGCTTCTCCCTCAAAACTTCACCACCTTCACCACTGGCTGAGAGTTATTGCCACAAACCCAGCACAGTCCTGACCTCGCTCCAAGCCGTTTCCATATATTTGGGTCATTAAAGGAGTTCCTGGGAGGCCATAATTTCAGATGTGAAGCAGAGAGTCCAATCACAGCTTCAGCGTACCGAGAAACTTTTCCAAGTTGATTGTATCCAAGCACTAGTGAAACGCTTGTACTGTATAAGTGCAATAGTGTAGCGGGAGATTATATAGAGAAAAATAAAGGTAGTGTTTACTCTCCTAACTATTTTATTTTACACAATCAAAAGTTCCAGTTTGACATGAACACTCATAGAAGTTTGAAAATTTAGTTTTTAAAGGTAAAAACAAAGGGTAAATGGATTGTTTGAATAAAAATTGTTGGTTTACTAAATGATGGATTTATCATTTGTAATATTTATTTCATACAATCATTTTGGCTCATTTTTATAATGGGTGCCATAATTCTCAAGGATTTTGTAAAATACATAATTTATTTCTATACTTTTATATTTTACCTGTGAATGGCGAAAAGCAGAGCGAGGGCTGCCACTGTCTTCTCCCCTCCAGACAGGTTGTCCATCGGTCTAAATCTCTTTCCTGGAGCCACACAGTTGTAATTAATCCCATCCAAGTATGGTTCTTCAGGGTTCTCAGGGCCTAGGAATGCCTGGGTGGAATATATAAACTTATTTACAGTGATGCATTAAGTATTCATACTTACACAGTTGGCATCAAGCAGGGATAATCAATTATCATTAAAAAGATCTCAGGCACAGGTCTAAACGTGATGTCAAACTAAGGTATAGAAATGCAGACTAACAATGAACAGGATTACGGCAGGAGACAATTGTATGGTGAAATTAATCATGGGGCAGAATTGAAAAAAGTGCACACATTATGGAACAGACCAACGATAAAGCAGGGGCGGAGATTGGACCAAAATGCTTAACAAAAAGCACAGCATGATTTAATAACAGCAATGCAGTGCTTGGTGCTTTTAGAACTATGACCTGCACTGAGAGGGGAACTCACTGACATTCACATTACAAGCCACATTGTTCAATTCAGATTTTTTTGGTACATTTATTTATTTATATTTTGGTCAGATCTGATTTGCCTGGCATGGCAGTTCATTACAAGTGACTTTTATCTGAATTTAATGTGAATGCATCTGTCCCCTGAAACGGCCCACATGTGCACATCTCTATGTCTTTGCTCGCTTCATCTGGGTTAAAGCAGGATAAGTCATAGAATAAGATGAGATATACCGTTATTGGGGAAATTTCTTTGTCACATCAGTATATGAAAATGTGCAAATACAAAGTACGGACAGTACAGTGTATAAATACAAAAGAAAAAGCAAAAACAATAACACAAAGTGCCGGAAAAACTTCAAAATAAGTGAAAAAAGGTTCAAACTTAACGGGAGCTGCTGTAACAGGCTGACACTCGGGCAGCACCAGACTACGATTCATATTTGTGTAAGCAGTTAAGCAAAAAGACTTGGATTTTGTTCTGGAGTACAGCAAGCAGAGAAGAAAGATGCCAGATGCCTCGCTTTAGCTGGTTTAGCAGCTGTTGCAAGCATTGCTAAGAAATCCCTGTGCTGACGCAGCGAGTGCCCTACCCGTGTGCAAAGGCAAAAAGTCTCAAATTAGTTTCTGTACATCGTCATTAATTCAGTACATATTGGATATATATCCAATTGAGGACCACATACGGAAATGTGTCCAATATCCAATCTGAAAATATCCGATTTGTGCATTCAGACTGCATTCAGACTGCCCTAGAAATCAGATCTGTGTCACAGTAGGGTAGAAAAAAAAAAATCATGTAAAAAAATTGTTTTTATTCCAGACCTGTGCGCTGCTGTTACGTGAGAGGGCTTTGTAGATTTCATCAATATTGGTGGCGACAGACTCGAAGCAGGTATTAAATCGATCGAACCTCTCCTTCTTAATCTGCTCAAATGCCTGCTTGGCCTTCTTAGCTCTCTTTCGTGCTGCTTCAAACTCTGAAAAATACACAAAAAAAAGTACAGGCAAATCTGAACAGCTTTTAGGAGAATGAGCTCATGTGCAAAACTTCTAATAAAAATTGTTCTGAGTGCATCTTTACCTTGCAGCAAAATGAAAATGTATGCGATTAAACAGTCAGAGCTTTAAGGTTACGTTTACAAATCTATCTAGTAATTTGGCTTGGCGTGCTCTTTGGTAGTCTAGAATATTAGATTTTGCAAATTTTTCCCCCTCATTCAAACCCTTTCTTTTTATTTCTGCAGCGGAGGCCAAAAGTATTAAGACAACATGTGTTATAGTTCTCCTGATGCACAAATCTTTATTAGTAATTTCCATAATTAGTGATGTCATAGGGCAGAAGAGTTGTCCTAATTACTCACTCACACTCTTACTCATTGACTAAACCACTTTATCCTGTGTACAGGGTCAAAGGGGATCTGGAGCCTATCTCAGGAGACTTAGTGCACAAGGTGGGGTACACTCTGGACGGGGTGCCAATCCATCACAGGGCACATACACACTCACACGCTCATTCACACATTACGGGCAATTTGAATATGCCAATTAGCCTAATCTGCATGTTTTTGGAAACCAGAGTACCCGAAGGAAACCAACCATGCACACAGAACTGAGGCGGGGAAAATCTGTGGGAGATAAGAAGATGAAGAGGCTACAAGTTTTTCTGTTGCATATTCAGCATAAAAACTTTCAGACTAAGACTGAGATAGATGGAAGGATTAAAGTCCTTGAAAGATGTTGATCCACAATGTATGAAGCTCTTAAATCCGTAGAGGCTCTTAAAGAAAGTGAAAGTCTACAGGAAAATGTTGGAAGACTCGCTCTGCATGGAAACAGAGCTTAGAGAAAAACTATAGCAGATTTGGATTCAGACAAAGACTGAGATAAACAGGAGGTTTGAATATCTTAAAAAACTAGAGTAAAGGATTGATGTTAGATTTTGGAAGAGTTGCAACACTGCAACCTGTTCCCAAATGGGGACGAGCCCAAAGAGAACAAAACCCAAAACTGGACATCACTGGCTCTCAGAAGGCTGAAGCAACAAACTGCAATAACTCTGGTGAGGAGAGCAAAATGAATCATCACCACCTACTGTCTGAAATGGCAATTTACAGCAGACCAAAGCAGGCAGAACAGAAGTGTGGAAGCTCTGCATCCTTTAAAACTTTTCAAGGATGATGAAATTCCAGTGAAACCTCTCAAAACTAGACAGAAAGCAAGAGCGTTCATTCATCAACATCAAGTACTCACACCAGCGGACATTGATAACTGGACTAAAAGACATGAAACATCCCCGAACAGTTGAAATGAAAACTTGGAAAGATTTTTTATTAGCCGAAAACCAGTTATAATCTACATCTTTATAGTGCTGTAATGATCTCTAGTGGTTAACAACAGCAAGAGAGCAAAGGGAACTCAACAGAGCTATTGGTAAAGATAAGCAAAACCTGGAAGCAGCATGGACTGCCATTGAGCACTGGATCTGAAACCAGACACGTCAACTAGGGGGAAAAAAATCACATGCTGTGCTCAAGGTCAAAATGAGCCTTTTCTTGTTGTCGCAGATCTTCCCATGAAGGCCATGTACCCAAATCTTTTTCTCGCTCGTCACTTACTTCTAGAAGCTCACTTGGTAGGCGGCCTCCCCATCAGCAGGTGTGTGAAGGGATGGAGGCACTAAATCTGGCACCGCTGGCGGGAGATTATCACCTAAGGAATTAGGGTTTGGTCCGCTCTTTAAAAGGGAGGCGTGGAGTTTAGCTTGAAAGGTTCGGAAGTTAGGAGAAATCAGAATTAACAGAGAGTGAGAGTGGCATGTGAGAGGGGTGATGCCATGCGCCCCAGGGACTTTAAAGGTGTGTGGATCATACAACGCTGTTTAACCGCCTGCCGAGGCACAGCCGCTGAAGGACCTCACAAGCTGTCTCGCCACTTTGAGATTTGTTTAAGGCCCACCATCACAACCCAGCTGCCAAAAGGAAAAGCCACGCTGACCAAAGTCACATTTGACTCCTACCTGCAGCTGCACCAAAGGAGGACTGGGCGGGGCTGGCTGGCCACGACTGTCTGTGTGTCGCTGGGGAGCCTGTGAGAGTCGCTCTCCACTTCGCCACTCTGCTGCCGCCATCACTTATCAGCTGAATGCCTATATGCCAATTGTGCACTGCTTCTGACCTGCACATGCACAACTTTACTCTTTTCCTTCCTTTTCTCCCTTCCTCCCTCATTAAACTCCCCTCCTTTCCCAATTTTCAAAATAAAACTACTCTTTTCTCGGGAGACCTCGCCTCTTATCTGTGTGTCTGTGGTGCGCCCCGAGTTTAAGATCTTACCTGATTGAGATTGTTGAGTACATTAGAAATGAAAACATTGAGAATGTCAGTTGGGCCATTGAAGCAAGCATTCCTGAATGGGCCCATGACAGATCTGATAAATGCCCACAAACTCATTAATTCCAACTGATAATTCATGGGTACTTATGGCAATATGGTTAATGCACTGACAGACATGTGATAAAAAATGACCACAACGAATGCTTTAATTGTGGAAGACAAGGTCAATGGGCAAGGGACTGTAGGGGGAAAAAAGCCAGAAAGGAAATAGCTAAGTCCTTGACTGCTGCAGTTCACAAGGTCAGTCAACTTAAAACAGATGACTGTCAGGCTCCCTAGGCCATGATGGATCGAACAACTCTCCAAAAGTCTTCTAATTGCTTTGCCTTCAATCAGCAAGTCTTCCTAGGTCTTCGATTTCAATCAATTTCAAAGTGATACCACTTATGAAGAATTCATATTTTAAAGCAAAGAGTTACAAAGACTTGCTGATGGAAGAAGAAGACCTATGAATACTTTGGAGGACAAACAGGGACTTGTTGTTTCAAGAAGAAGATTTATGAAGACAATATATACACACAGACAGGCAATGGTTGATCAGTTAATGTTAAACTAATACTAGATATATACTAGAAATACTAGAAAATAAAATTATACTAGTATGTCAGCTATTTAAATTTTTTTCAACTTTACGTTGAACTGTAGGTTTTTGAGAAGGTCTGCCCACAGGTTATTGTCACTTTAATTCTGCTGGACAAAGACACCTTCAAAACTATACTGGTACATTAGTTTCCTGACTGTCTGGCCCACCATCACTAGTCTCCTGGAACTTGTCCCTGACGCTCTCCAGCTTCTCCATGGCTTTCATGTTGGGAGCACTGATGCGCTGGAGGATGCTCTGCTGCTCGTTCAGCCTCTGCTGCAAAGTGTTCATTTCAATCTTGATCTCTTCCTCAGATAAAGCATCCTATTCAGAAAGAGAATGACCTACGTTCGTGTGGTTTTCATAAATATAAATGTAGCATTCATCATGGAAATTGCATTAGGATGAATTTGGATTTTGGTGTGTGTGCAAGCTTTTGAAATACCTTGAGGTCTTCATGTAAGTTGCTGTAGTCAATTTCAATGAGGGCTTCTTTGGCATGCACAGAGCTGGAGGTTTTGTGGCTGCTGATGGAGTCATCAACTTGAGAGCCTCCCTATTTCAAAAAAAAAAAAAAAAAAAAAAAAGATTAATTGCTCTTGGTTATACTTTAGGGGTGCAGGTTTTTTAAGGGTCCTTTTAGAGAACCCACCAAGAAACTCACCAGCAGAGGGTTGTCATGGTCATGGTTGTCAGGCTCCTAATAGAAACCTTTCCAACTGCTAGATTAATAAGTTTAGACTGAGAGGTTTGATTTTTTTTTTTTACTCTAGCTAGCACTCTACCTCTTCCTGACTGATGTCATCCATGGTTCCAGATTTGAGAGGCAGTTTGATGTCCTGCATCTTGCAGGCTTGCAGAAGATTGTGCCTGTCACTTCGCTTCTGCTCCAGCTTCGTCTCAATAGCCGTCACTTCTTTTTGGAGCTGAGTCAACTCTCTAAAAGTGTCACATAGTAACAAAGATCACATATGACAAATCCCAATACAATCTGCACCATCAATTTCCTTAATAGCAGGATGCTTGGCCTGCATTCTACACAAACTAGATCATTCTTTGGGTAAAAGCTGAGAAATTTAGTTGATAGTAATTATATTATCTTACTTGTTGGCAGACCCTAGTTTCTTCCGTATATCCTCCATTTCTCGGTTCTTGTCATTGACCTCTCCTTTTTTAGTGAGATGCTGGTTTTTGAGGTCTTGCAGCTGAGCCATAGTCTCATCAATAATCTTCATCTGTCTGTGCTCCTCCTGAGGCACAAATAGAGGCAAAAAAGCCATTGATGCCAACTTAATTAAACAATCAAAAAAATCATCATCAGCAGCAGCAGCAGCAGCATCATCATTATTAACTGCTCTATCCTTGTCAGTCTCATGGTGCATTTGGAATCTATACAGGGTGAGAGGCAGGAATACACCATGGATGGGAGAGGTGTTCAATACATGGCACCCTAAACACACATACTAGGGGCAATATAACATAGCCAATCCATCTACCAGCATGTAACAAGAGAACCCATTGGGAGAACATGCAAAGCTTCACACAGACAGTCACACAAGCTCATGATCGAACCCTGGAGCTGAACTGATTCTTTTTGCCATTACCTTCTTCAGTCTTTCAATCTCACTCTCATCCTTCTTTACAGTCTGCTCCCACATCATCACTTTCTCCTGGTCCTCCTTCAGCTGGTTCTTCTCATAATCCAGCTGAATGGCTAAGCGAGTCTTCTGGGTCTCAAATTCCAGTCTGTAATTTTATTAAAGTAAATAAGTAGGCAATAGGTGAATGTCAAAGACCAAATGTCACAAGCACTCACCGTTTTTTGGCAATTTCATTCTGTCTTTTGACTTTCTCCTCTTCAAACTCTCGGATATTTCTCACTCCGATCTCTTTGCAGAATTCCACAAATACTTCATCCTCCACCTGGAAAACAGTATCAATAATAATAACCAACTCACAACTTTTAATTATTGGTGTAAATCGAGAGTCAGAGACTTAACACAGGAAAAGTTACTGGTATTCGGAGAAAAATTACAAATCAGTGTTCCAGGTTTGTCTACGTATTTGGTTCACTTTAGTTGCATGGCTTCCAGCTTACAAAGGTCCAATATATCCAGGTACAGGGACTGGACTGAAAATGAGGTAAAAATGAGAGCCAAAAAAGTGAACCTAGCCTAGTGAATTATTCCTCAAGACTGACTGCATTAAAAATACAAGAAGGTCTGGCTCTTAGTAAAGTGAAATATGAAGAAATAAGGGGTGGCTCAAGACGTCTGCACAGTACTGTATATTTTATAGGCTGAAAAAACTCAACACAACAACTATGAGTGAACATGCTAATAAAATAATAATGATGTTTTTTGTTAGTTCACTAAAAATGTCTATGGTTTAAAGGATAAACTGACCAAACGTTTCTTGCTTCAGGCTAATTTAAAGTAAGTATAGTTCACAATTTTATTCATAATTAATTTGGTCTACAAATGAAGCAAGTTCTGAGATTAGGATGTGCTCCTTGTGAAAAGGCCTGAAAAGGGGCAGTACTATAGTGAATTAAGTTGTTAATAAATAATAACCCTATTCGTAAATCATTAGTGGCCTCTTCATGTATTTCATCCATCAATCCATCTGGAAACCTCTGTAGTCCAACTAGGGACCGTGGAGGCCAATGGTGATTATCATTGTATACATTCCGATTTTATGACCATTGTGGGGCCTACGGTCAACATTCACACACTTTGGCCAATTTGGGAACACAAATTATCATGTCTTTGAACTGGAAACCCACCAAGCATGGGGAGAACATGCAAACTCCTCACAAACCCTGAGGTCGGAATCAAACCTGGACCCTGGAGGTGCAAGGCGACAGTGCTTCATTTATTTAATATTAGGCTCATATGGCATTTCCAGGTTTGTTTCAAGGTAGCTAAAGTCCAAAACATACATTGCAGAATGGCATAATGTGGTCGCCTCAAACTATCAAACAGTGGGGCTGGACACTGCTCTTGCTCAAGCTAATATCACAAAAAAATTACATACTGTGTCTGTTTCAGCCTGCAAAACTCCAGCCTGCAACAGTTGTAGATCTTCTAAATAGCTTTTAAGCTTGTTGTCATGTCTAAATACCAAACTCTGCATATTCAATATTAATGGAAATTCTAAATACACCTCTTAGTGAATGGTGTAGTTGGATATCATCCAAACCATGTTCCTACCAGGTTCATGCGGTCTCTCAACTGTGTGATGTCTCTCTCACGTGATTGGATAATTCTCCGGATATCATTGATTCGGGGTCCAAAATTTGCCAGTTCGCTCTCCAGCTTTGATTTCTCCTACAAAGACAGTCAGGTACGTATGACAACATGGAATAAAGTCTTTTAGACCCTACAAAACAATAGAATTTTCCTAAGAGCACCTGCATGTTGAGGGACAGGTGGCGTGTTTTGGTCTGTTCCAGGTCACTCTGGGAGTACTTGAGTCTCATTTGTAAGCCATGGGCCTGAGACTGCACCTGTCTCAGCTCTGCTTCCTTCCTCTTCGCCTTCATTTGCTCCTAAAAAGAGGGAATTACAAAAGATCAATGAACAACAGTAAAACACATTATTTACTGTCTGTCCTCATTTTATATTTGGATCTAAACTGGATCATCCTTGCTGTGTCACCTTAAGCTCCTCTGTAAGCTTCTCTTTTTTGTCCTTGAGCTTGTCCACAGCTTTTTCATCCCAGCGACGAGCCTTGGCTTTGAGGTCACTTGCTCCTCCAGAGATCACCCCAGACTTTTGAAAAAGTGTGCCATCCAAGGCTACAGTCTTGACAAAGAAAACCAAAGTGTTAAAAGAGTAAGCTGTATAATACATGAAAACCTGTTCCTGTGTACGTATGCCAAACGCATTCTGTTGGTTTTGTTCACCTTATGCCTGTAAGGGCCTCCGAAGGCGATCCTGCGTGCGTCCTCCACATTCTCACACACAAGTGCATTTCCACAGGCATATTGCAAAGCTTTCTTAATATGAGGTGGCTCATAGCGGATCACATCAATCACCAGCTTGGCTCCTCGCAGCTCCCTCAATTTCTCATCTGTGGGTTTCACCTTTAGGGAGCAATGCAAGAGAAACCAATTATGACTGAAAAATGACTGAAATCACAAAACTGATTTGAAATTTCCACTCCAGGCTTTACCTCCAGGTAGTCCAGGGGCAGGAAAGTCTCCGGTTCTCCTCTTTGCTCTTTGATATACTGGATGCAGTCTCTACCGGTTTTCTCGGAGTCCACAATGATGGCATCCATGTTCTTTCCCAGAACTTTTGTCACAGCAATCTGATATTTCTTTTGTGTGGGCTGGCACAAGTCAATAAGCCTGCCATACTGAGTAGGTAAAGGCATTAAGTAAGTAATCAAATACTCAGAGGTGTACTATTAAAGGAAATTCATCAGTGATGCCACTGTCTTCGCACTCCTGTTATACCACAGCAATTAGATTAAAGCACAACATATCATACTTTTTACTGGGATATAGTTACATTTAATATTGAGTTCATTTCTGAACCAGTTATAAACAGTCATTCCCTCACCAGTGTCTCTTTTTCTTTTTCTTTCTCTCTTAAAGTAAAAGAAAACCCAGCTTGCCATGTTCACGAGGCACCATCTTCGTTGAAGACTCGCAAAGATGAGAGTCTGCAACACTATAGACTTCTTCCCTAACTGGTAAATAATGTTCTCCTTCACCATATCAATGTGAATAGTGCCGATATTTAGCATAACATCACTGAGAACCTTCATGATTTGTTCATGTTTTCTGGATTAAATTTCTGGATATTTACAGCAATAGTTCATTATATTGGAGCTATGACTACACTTACTAGGGATTGTCAGTCTGCTTCCATCTGTGGCTTCTTTGAAAACAATTTTTGTTGCAAAAACAAGATTATCTGGCCAGGTTTGCATCTAATATGTCAGTTAAGGACCAGCTACAGTATGTGCCATCTGGCACATCAAGCGATAAATACTCGCCACCCCTGGAGAGGTACCTGTCGTTACAGTGACAAAAGGAAATTTCATCAGTTTCATCAGTTTCTTACAGGGGTTGCCAGATCGATACCCGATTGTATCAGAGCAGGTGACGGTGAAGGACTTTGCTCAAGTGCCCAATAGCAGAGGTGGGTAATGTACACAATTAAAGTACTTGGGTAAACATTTACATTCCCTAAGGCAAATATTACTCATGTATATATGCACACATGTATAGAAGTCCTCAATTTACTTGTGTACTTGAGTAAACCTACACAAGCACTCAACTTCAAGTAGCAAAACTACAGGGCTTGTGTTGGCCCACAGTACCATTCTTCATAGTAAAACATCTCTCTCACTCTCTCACTCTCTCACTCTCTTAATGTGCTGTTTTTGTCACTGTCATGCAATTGCACATACTAGTCAGCAGGTGGCTTCAAATACTACAAACCCATGTGGTTAGGTAACACAACATCATGCAGAAATAAAGTAGGAGTATTTGCTGTATTTTTGTCCAGAGTAAAAGTAAACAAGTAACCTCTAATAAATCTACTCCAGTACAGATACATCAAATATGTACTTAAGTACGATAACAAAGTACATTTACTCTAACCCTAACCCACCCGGCTCAAACCGGGGCCCTTTTGATCAGCACCTTAACCACCAAGCTTCAGGTACCTCTAACCCAATATATCAGTTAACCATTATAAAAGCTGCCTCTCAGCCTAATCATGGACTATTTACCCTCCTCCCATCAGTAAGGAGCTACTGATGCCTTAGCACCTGCACAAACAGACTGAGTAATAGTTTTTCCATGTGGCTGTTTCCATACTGAAAACTGATCACAATGTTTTATCTGTTTATATTTACTTTAACTTCTGCTGCACTGCTTATTCATCATGTATCTTCTATACATTAATTTAAATGTAATCTAATTTAAAATCATTTAAATTCGATTAAATTACTGTATTTAAGATGCATGATGAATAAAGTGTCTTTGCACTAATTTATATACTGTTGTATATAACAATGGATACATACCACATATAACTTATTTATAATAACCACTGCACATTCTATACATAAGGCATCCATAGACCTTAACATATCACCCCATACCTGGATATCTTCATTTGTAATTTAATGTAAATCAGTCATTTATGCACAATTGAGTTTAATCTAATCTAATCTAATCTCAAATTGTTCTGTTATACTGATGATCAGCACAGCTGTGATTACCTGCAGCCTCATGCCTACCGCTGTATCAGTGTCATGCTGATCGCCACCCCGACAGTTTGTGTGATATTGCTTAATAAAAACATTATAGAACGATCGATATCAAATAATGCCTTTAGTTAATGTGATATTACTGCTGTATCAGAGCTGATGTTAGAAAATTCATCACCAACTTACAGTACAACCAATCAGATTCAAGAATTCATTAGTGACGTAGTGACGGTGTAAGTAAACAGAATTATTTTTAAGCAGGTAAACTAAAGAATACCAGATGTTAATGAATGAATCTTTCACTCACTACGGAGCCGGGGTACAACCTCTTGATGCTCTCCATGATCTCAGCTTTGCGCTGTTGACGACTGTTTTCCTGCCTGTCAATTCTCGCATCCCCAAGTTGCTCCATCACCTATATTATTATTATTATTATTATTATTATTATTATTATTATTGCTGATGTTGTTGTGTATGTGGATGTTTTTTTTTACCTGGTTTAATTCCATGTTTATTTCATCAATCCTCCTTTTGGCAAGCTCCACTTCCTCAGTCAGCTCCTCCTCCATCCTCCTCTGTTCGTCTAATGACTGCCTGGTGAGAAATAATTGAAGAGTTCATTTTGAAAAGCTTGAATAAGTGTTCAATAATTCATACCAAACCGAGATTTAATATTTAGAGTTTAATACATACATGAAACGAAGCAGGGTAAAAACAAAGAGTTATGGTTATACCTGCTGGTCGCAATGTAATCTTCCAGTTTCTCGATGCGTTTCTGGTTTTCCTCAATCTCTCTTATTTTCTGCTTGATTTTAGCCTGTGGTGCACAACAGTAAAGTAAGGTCATAATGGCAGATTCCCCACAATAGCCCCTTTCACATTTCGACTTAATTACTTAGCAATCTGAGAAAGGCTTCAGTGTGAATACATTTCTGGGAAGACTTTCTGCT
Source organism: Clarias laeviceps (assembly GCA_030014305.1). Classification (NCBI taxonomy): domain Eukaryota; kingdom Metazoa; phylum Chordata; class Actinopteri; order Siluriformes; family Clariidae; genus Clarias; species Clarias laeviceps. The sequence continues at coordinate 6,070,486 of JAQMYJ010000015.1, forward strand.
GCAGAGACATCTGAGAATTTTCAACTCTTGTGAAGAAAAGAACATTCCTGAAAAGATGAGGTCTTGACTATTTATCTGCCAAAATAATGAGTTGTTATGAAATACAAGCGGTGTTCAAGTCAAACCGGGACTTGCTATGAAATTTCTCGTGCATGACAGAGTAAAACTGATTGACATTTACAGACGTTATTGAGCTACTGTTACATTGTACATTCCTGACCTCGCTCCAAGCCATTTCCACATGTTTGGGCCATTAAAGGAATTCCCGGGAGGCCAGCGTTTCAGACATGAAGCCAGCAGTCCGAGCACGGCTCCAGCGTACTGAGAAAACTTTACATCTTAATGGTATCCAAGCACTAGTGAAACGCTGGGATAAGTGCATTAGTGTAACAGGGGATTATATGGAGGAAAAAAAGAGAGTGTTTACTTTTATAACTGTGTTTAGTTATTCTGCACAATCAAAAGTCCTGGTTAGACTTGAACGCTTCTCATATTAAAACAACAGCATAGTTAAACAAGGTAAAGGCTTAAACCAACACAGAAAAAGAACAGAATTTATGGAAATTGGAGTGTTACAAAAGTAAGGGAATTAGAAATGTCTGCAACATTGCAAAAAAACTATTTGTCACACGAACGATACAATACAGAATGCCTCATTTTAAGTTATAAAAGCATGCATTTGTTCAAATCAATAGAACATGGGATTTGTTATATAACCCAGGTTTGTTTTGGGAAGTGTATTTGCGTTAATGTACGTCTACCTCAGTCTCCACTTTCTTCCTCTCCTCTAGATCCAGTCTGTCCTGGTCAGCTTTCTGATCCCGGTTGAACTTCTCCAGCTCCTGAGCCAGAGTGGCTGCTCGCTTACTCGCCTCCTCCTTCAGCCTGTGATACTGCTTCACCTGCAGAACATTTAGATGATAAATACAGGTCAAAATAATATGAACTGAAATAGTAAAATCCTAAAGTCTAGGTCTGCTGATCTATCTAACCCAGCACACATGATATTTAACACCTTCTGTCTGGCAAAAAAGGGTGGTGTCTTACCCTCAGTCATTAGCTACACATTCAAATTCCCAGTGTTATTTTAACTTTAAATGTTCAGTTGACTCTGATTGGACATATTGTACAGTAGCGTATATAAACACTATTTGGTGTTAACTTTTGACCTTTAAAAATCTTGAATCTTTGATTAAAATTTGTTTAAAAAATGTATATTCTTAAAAAAATCATGCGGAAATGGTTTCCATAGTTACTTGTAAAGAGTCCTCCTTTACAAGGATAAGAGCAGAAATATACTCGCTTTTAACTATGTGCATGGACTATGGCTGTGTCAAGTATCCTGCATTCGTCTGGTGAACATGTTGCGTTTAACTTGATGTGTCTGCAAGATGCATTGTGCATTTAAATTGAAGAGGCAAAAAAAAATGGCAGATTGTTGTGCGACCAGGTCTGCAATTAACTCCATATGATGTGTTTTTACGTGTGATATGTGTATTGGGAGATAAGAACTGTCTCAAAATATCGACATGGAATCTAAGCTCCTCAAGTGTTACCATGTTTGTTTACTTCATGCAAAAGTGTCTGATTGAAGTCTCTGGTGTGCCCCCTACTGGAATCCTCTCGTAACATACGTAGTACATAGGCAAGCATGTGAACAAAAACGCGCAACAAATCGGTTGACTATATGAGCCACTGGTGTAACATGTATATTAAGAAGGATGTCCTGGTATTCAACATAGAAGCATTAATGGTTCCCCCAAAGTATAACCAATTAATTAGTTTAGCACAGCATGTATGGATATTGTTGTTGTTGTTGTTGTTGTCGCTGTTGTTACTGTTGTTGTTGTTGTTGAACCAAACTCAAATTATCAGTAATTATTTTTCTTCTTAATACATAAAACCAGGTCTTTAAAGTATGAAAGTTGATGAATGAAAGGGTTATTTAAAGGTTTTTTTTTTTAAAGAGTTAATTTCATGATTAAGCTTTCTTAATCTTTTTTTGTAGGAAACACTCTGCCAAAAGGTTCTACACTAGAGGTACAGTACAACTGAAAAACCATTAAGTGCTCTAAATCATCAGGTTTTTGTTTAGGGAGGAATATTATACGTTTTGTCACGTCTAGCAGGGACAATTCAGCTTCTGTCTGCAAAAAGAAATATATATTGTATTTGCTACTGTAACATTATATTTGCATTAGAAGAAGCTTTTTTCTTTATTCTAGTCCTTTGTTTTAGTTTTCTAGGATTGGGTTCTTCTTAGTTTTTGTACATTTTTTTAGTTTTTATAAACTCAGCAAAAAAAAAGAAATGTCCCTTTTTCAGGACTGTGTATTTCAACAATAATGTTGTAAAAATGCAAATAACTTTACAGATCTTCATTGTAAAGGGTTTAAACAATGTTTTCCATGCATGTTCAATTAACC